>CM053588.1:38182804-38233328 GCA_028646515.1 Pseudochirops corinnae | reverse complement strand
ATAATATTATAATAAAATAATAAAAGGATTGCTGTTCACCAGTGAAAATCCATTTATTATTAGATAACATTATTATACAGTGGAACTAGTTGGCATAATTATGTGACCTTTTTCCCCCCAGCATAATTCAGTAACAAGAGTAGGAGTAAAAAAAAGGTAGACGGTGAAGGTCACTCAGAGTTGAGGGTTGGCAGGGTAGAAGCAGTGATAGGTCAAGGAAGGAAGTGATTCAAAGACTATTGTTGTTTAGTCTCTCAGTCATGTCTGACTCTTTGTGATACTATTTGGAATTTTCTTGGTGAAGATACTAGAGTAATTTATCATTCCAGCTCATTTTCTAGATAAGGAACTGAGGCAAACTGGGTTAAGTATGTGCCCAAGACACTGGAGTGGTTCGCCATGTTCTTCAACAGCTCATTTTACAGATGAGGAAATGGAGGCAAACAAGATTAAGTGACTTTCCCAGGATCACACAGCTAGTATATGTCTGAGGATTTGAACTTAAGAAAGATGAGTGTTCCTGATTCCAGTTCCAGCACTTTCTCCACTGCCCCACCTAACTGGGCAGGACTCAAAGATAGAGAAATGTGTATAGTTTATATGGTTGACTATTAACAGTACTATGAGTTGAGGATATAGGAGCGATGCAGTGATAAGACAGGCAGGGGTAGAGAGAATGAAGGTCAGAATGCAGATGAAAGCTGGCAATAAGAAGAATTGGGAAAAGAAATAGCAGAAAGAATAGGAGGTTATATTATCAGTATTTCACAGACCAAGATCATGAAAGTAAGAGTTTCACATCATAGACGCATCTGTAAAACCATTCTTTAGGGTTGCTGATGTGGAACAATGTTGTAGCACAAGAATATGGAAGAGGTTGATGGATCAGGAGTTGGGGGGGGGGGGGTCAAGTAATAGAGAGGAGGGGAGAATATTCATATTCTGGTCATGAGGGACAGTGAAAAAACTTGGATATGAGTGATGGAATGTCAAATCTGGGGAATAGAAAGTTAGGCTTTTTAACTATGATTATTTGCTGGTATTCAAACCTAATTTTTAAGGTTTTCAGAGCAATTATCTCAAATGACCTTCTGCACAAAATGGACACTATTAACATCCCCATTTTACAAAGGAAGAAAGTAAGGCCCAGAGAAGTGACTTACATAGGGTCACATAGCTAAGTAAACTCTGTGGTTGGATTTGACACCAGTGTTCCTGACTCCAGGTCAAATGCTCTTTCCATTTCTCCATCCTGGCTGTTATTAAGACTCTTACCTATAATCATATAGCTGGCAAGTATCAAAGGTGGGACTGGAATAGTAGTCTCCATTAATTTCACATAATAGACTCTTATAAATAGGGTTAAAATATATACTCTATTATTATTATTAATTAAAAGGGTGATGCCTTGTGCTCATTTTTTTATATGTAAATTGCTTATTATTATTATTGTTATTATTTTGATCATCTTGTTGGAACATGGGAAGAATTGTGTTTTGACAACAGCAAATTCTGGACCAGGGAAAATGTCCTGATCATCTGTGTTTGGGGATCAGTGGAATGGCAGAGGCCAGAGAGAGGTTGCCTTGGAACAGCCTTCAGTGGCACGTACCTACATTTGCAAGGTCTGCTTTATGGCACAAATATCCCTCCTGCTGCCTGCCTTTGCATGTTTTGTCTGTTAAGATTCTGTCATGAGCCATCTCAGAAATCTTAATTCTCGAGCTTTAAAAGGAACTGCATTTTGCCAGCTGATATCCAGGATTTTATGGCACCACTGGGCCCCGTCCGCTTTCCGTTCAAGCACAAGATTGCTTCAAAACAATTGGAAAGTTACCAAGCTGCCTAGCAAGGAAAACAAAGGAAAGCCATGTTACAATCTAGAGAGAAGGGTAAAGTGTCAGCAGGGGACAGAAGATTGGTGCATGGCCAGATTGCAGGACCAAACACTGACCTCCCTGTCTGCTGTGGGACATGTCCTAGTTTCCTTCAGAGGCCTTGGCTCAGGTATCTCCTCTTGGGAGCAGTGGCTTCCAACCTGTGGACCAAGGATACCTGGGTGGGAGGGAGGGAAGAAAGAAAGACATTATTGCAAAGGGGACCCTGCTTCCATATACTCACCAAGGATTTCACTTGGTTCTTTATTTAGTTTCAACAAAATATGCAGTGTGACCCGGTATGATAAATAAACACTCCTGCAGACTAAATAAATAATGTGTCTCACACATATAGGTATTGCTATTTTTCATATATATGAAGAGGCTCTTGTAATTAATAATGTGCAAATGGATTTAAAAGTGTTACTGGATTAATAACAGCTCTTTTTTTTCTCATTACTTTCTAAATCTATGAGCACTTATAATACCACTACTGCTATGTGTGGGGACTGATATTTTCAATGTCCTGACCAAGGTTCAAGATCAAAAAGGAATGAAGACATGGCCAGACCAGTAACTTTTCCTTAATGGCAGGAAGAGCCTAATGGAAGGAAGGGCTGCTATCAAGATGGAGTGAACTTCCAGAATGAGGAGCTATCTAGGGCAGAGTGAACTGACAGGATGAGAAGGTCAATACGGCAGAACGAGCAGAACTAAGAATAATGGATGGGTCTTGCAGAGAGGCATATTTAGGTTTTTTGCCAAGACAAAAGATGATGTCAAAAGAACTTCCTAACATTTAGGGTCATCTAAAAGCAGAAGGGGTTGATTCAAGATGTCATGGCCTCCCGCCTCAACCAAGGTCTTTAAGCAAAAACTGTATGACCTTTTGCTGGAGACGTTGCAGGAAGAATTTTTGTTTCTATGCAGGTTGAATTCAGTAGTTTCTGAGGGCCCTTCCACCTCTCATATTGTGAACCAGAGAATTTCTCCTCATGTGGACATGCTCAGAAAAAAATGTCCAGTCTCATTCAAGCTAAGTTGGAAACCTCCTCAGCATAAGTTGTCTCTAAATGAGGCTTTTCCTATTTTCGTCTCCAACAGCAAACCACAGCTATTCTTTTGCAGAGGCGCAGGTGGAGATAAAAACCTTTCATTGTTCCTTCCCTTCAGTTTCTTTTGCCTGCTTGAAATCAACACGTCTGATCACGCCCAGCTTTATTTTACTTTGCTTGATTTGGGGCAAACGATGCAAGGTGTCTCTATCTTTAAGATACTGAATGGCTCATTAAAAGATAATTAAATATATAAGTGATTTGGGTTATGTTACACATGTCAGAAAAAGAAAACCTCAGCAGCTTATCTCCTTATCCAGCCCTCTTTCCTTCTTTTTTTCCCCTAAAAGTGCTTCCCCTGACTTGAATTAATTAGAGAACTATGTTTATGAACATACATTTATTTACAAGCTGAGGCTGAATAGTCACTTAGAGGGGCTTTCTTTTCAAATGTAAGTTAGACTAGGTGGATTTGAGGGCACGAAGTCATAAGATAATATATTTAGTGCTAGAAGGGTCCTCAAAGGTCATATAGTCCAACATTCTCATTTTTACAGATGAAGAACAGAGGCCAAGGGGAGGCTAGGTGGCACAGTGAATAGGACACCCGCCCTGGAGTCAGGAGGACCTGAGTTCAAATCTGGCCTCAGACACTTCACACTTACTAGCTGTGTGACCTTGGGCAAGTCACTTAACCCCAAATGCCCTGCTCTCCCCCTTCTAAAGAAAAAGAAAAAAAAAAGGAAAAAAAGAACAGAGGCCTAAAAAGATGAAGTGATTTTTTTCACTAGCGTATAACTAGTACATAAATGGTAGAACCATTATTTGAGCCAATACACTCTGACGCCTCTAAATTCAGGCCCTTCCAACTTTCAGTTTCAGAATTTGAATTTGTAATAATAAAAATAAAAATATAAATAATATGTGATTGTTTGGGATATAGCTAACGCTCCTATTAGCTATGTGGTTCAGTGGATAAAGCACTAGACTTGAAGTCAGGAAGACTCATCTTTCTGAGTTCAAATCTGGCATCTGGCCTAAGACACTTACTAACTGTGTGACCCTGGGCACGTCACTTCATACAGTTTGCTTCAGTTTTCTCACCTATAAAATAAGCTGGAGAAGGAAATGACAAACCTCTCTAGTATCTTTGCCAAGAAAATCCTAAATGGGGTCACACATATGTTCTAAGCCCCAAATCTCTGTCAATCAGCTGTATATCTTGGGTAAATGTAATGCCAATGCAATATTCACAGCATGGATGGAAACTATGAATATGCTGGCATAACTCTCAATGGTAAAATATAACAGACGCTCCATATAGAAGACAGAAGCAAAACATTTATTCAAACACCAGAAAGATAAATTCCCAACACCAGGAAACTGAATTCATCATAGCAACAAAGAATTTAATATGCCATAGCAAAACAGGAAGCCACGCTATCCTTTAACCTTCCCACAAACACTCAGAAACCTAGCTGTCACAGCAGGGGGCAAACAAACATTCACAAACTTAGCTGTCTTCTTGGCTGCAGTCCTCTCTCTCCCATCATCTAGCTTCTCCAACTCCCAGCTTGCTGTGGGCTCTGCTCCACCCTTCAGCAAGCTCTTCCCACCACAGAAACCATGGGATTACATTTGGCCTATTGGGGGGCAGGGAAGATCTTCAAACTTGCATTATCATTACAATAAGTCACATCTCCTCTATGAATATTACCTTCTTCTATTGTTCAAAAAAAGGGCCTATTTCACAAGCTTTTGTAAGGATTAAATGCTACTGCTTCCCATCCTGTTCTGTCTTTCAGACTTATTTGGATGTGCCTTTATACAGGGGTGTCCCGATAATATCTCAGTCCACAGTTTTAAGCTATTAAAGCTGTTGGGTTGTCGTGTTTGCACACATTTGTATCTCCTGCCTATATGATATGCTTGAGGGTAGAGACTATTTTCACTTTTGTCTTTGTTACCCTAGTGCAGGGGTAGGAAACCTGTAGCCTCAGGTTTCCCATCCTTGCTGTGCCTAGAGCTGTGCTTTCCACTTAAAGTAGGCACTTAAATGATTGTTCATGGATTGCTGCCTCTTGTGTCAACCACTCCTAGATCATCAAAAGTTATATAAATTTTAGCCATCATCAAACATAGAATTTAGAAGTGAATGGAGCCTTAGAGGTCATTTAGTCCAATGGCCTCAGTGAGTCTGAAAAGGAGAAACCATGAAACAACAGAAAGATCCTGGGATAAATCATGGTGTCCAGATACCAGCCCTACCACTTGCTACCTTGTGTCACCTTGGGTAAGCCACTTAACCTCATTGGGGACCCAGTTTCCTCATAATTAAAATGTGATGCTTCAATTAAGTGAACTCTCAGGTCCCTTTTAACTTTAAATCTGTAATCCTTTGAGTCTAGGATTGGGTTAGATCACTGGGGGACTTTTAGTTCTATCAATACAGACAGGATCCCTAGCCTTGGTCCCCTGTTTTACTAGCCAGAGCTGATATAACCATAGATCAAGTGAGAGAATGTAGGTGACTCAATGCAAAGCCATCTCCTAGGAAAGGGAATCTAATCTTGTGCCATATCAGTGCTTAATCAGTGACATTGCTACCACTATGCAAGAGGGTCAGCATTTCTATTTTGCAAATTGTATCATACATATATCTTTCTTCCTTAGAACACAAGTCAGGGATGGGACAGACTCTGCTCTGTAGAAAAGTATGTATGTGTATTTATTAGAAAATTGAGGGCATAATAGTATCTAGTTTAGTGTGAATGCTCAATGAATATTCATTAGAGATAATAATTTTTATTATCAGTGATGATGATGACAACAATACTACCTAATTTCCCCTTTCCCTACTCTGGAAGAGAATGTCAGACAATGAACACACAATGGAACTACTCAGAAAGGCTGCTTTCCTTTAGCGAGTATCACAATGTTTTTCAAAGGATAGGGGATCCCCCGCTCCCAAGAGGGCTCCTACCCCACTGCAGAGAGATTTAGGATCCCTTTAACTGGCTAACCAGAGGGTAGAAGCCTGGGTAGATTCCCTCAGATGTATATGGTGGAAGGATACATATGGGAAGGATCTGTTGCTGAATCAATTCACTTTCCTACATTTTAGTCATGTGGAGATTACCTTCTCTGCCTGGAGAGAGCAAACAGAGGTTCAAATTACTCACCTGCTGGAAAATGACATAGAGATGCAAATTCAGAGCTTTTCTCTTCCTCTGTCTCTGTAGCTTTAAAGATTTCTTTGAAAAGTTTTAACTGAGAGTAGAAGGAGAGGCAGGGAGATGGGCTAACAGAGACCTTCATCTTGCCCTGGACGTTCCCATGACTGAGCTGCTCCTAATGATTGTCCATGAGGAAGAGCACCAACAACTCCCTATTTGCTTCTCTTTGGCTCTCTCTGAGCCATGTTGAGTATGAAACTCAACTTTCCTGTTCTCATCACCAAACACTAACCTGACACTGATTGGATTAATGGGAACAGAATCGAAATGGCTCCATTAGATTGGGGGAATTAGGTATATCAGAAATCAGACAGGATGTAATTTGGTCCATTTGTTTAAGAAAGAAAAGAAACGTAGGGGGGCCTGGGTAGAGGAGAGGAAAGAGATGTTAATTGGAAAGGGCAACTGAATCCACATAAGAGAGATGACTCTGGGTCTCAGATGCTGTTTGTTTTCATTAACTGGCTGGGAAAGGAGTTAATGGAGATAGAGGGAGCTGAGTCTAAATCACTGAGACCAGAGCAAGAGCATTGAATGAGAAAATATCTATAGCTTCAAGTTAGGAAAGAATGGGCAGGTATAGTTGGAAAAAGAAAAGACAAAATATTCTTTCCTTCCTTTCCCATTCCTCTCATCATACTTCCCCACCTCTCTCACTGTCATATGCGGTATAGCAAATACTGTGCTGGACCAGAAATCAGGAAGTCCTGGGTTTCAATCCTTTCTTGGACTTTTACTAGCTGGGTGACTCTGAGAAATTCACTTCTCTTGTCTATTCCTCAGTTTCTTTATCTAAAAAATACAGGGGTTGGATTTATTGACTGTTAAAGTGTCCTCCAATCTGTAACGATCACCCTCTCAGGGCAAAACTTGTAACTTTTTTTTTTTAATTTGAAGCTTTATTTTTGAATCTTCTAATATATATCTATATCAGTTCTGGCTAGTAAAACAGGGGACCAAGGCTAGGGATCCTGTCTGTATTGATAGAACTAATTTGAATCTTCTAATATACATATATATATATATATATATATATATATATATATATATATTCCCTAATTGCATGTAAAACATTTTTTAATGTTTGTCTGTGTGTTTTTAATTTTGAATCCCAAATTTTTCCCTCCCCAAGACAATAAGCAATTTGATATAGGTTATGCATGTGCAATCGCAAAACGTATTTCTATGATAATTATGTGGTGAAAGAAAACACAAACCAAAAATAAAGAAAGAAAGAAAGAAATGAATGAATAAAAAAATAAAGTGAAAAATAGTATGTTTTGATCTGTATTCAAACTCCATTGGTTCTTTCTCTGTATGTGGATAGCATTTTTCATCAGGAATCCTTTGGGGCTTTCTTGGATTATTGTATTACTGAGAATAGCTAAGTCATTCACAGCTGATTATCACACAATGTTGATGTTACTGTCCTATTGGTTCTGCTCACTTCACTTTGCATCAGTTCAAGTAAGACTTTCCAGGTTTTTCTGAAAGAATCCTTATCATCATTTCTTATAGCATAATAGGATCCCATTATAATTATATACCACAACTTGTTCATTCATTCCATAATTGATGACCTTCTCATCAATTTATAATCCTTTGGCACCACAAGAAGAGCAGCTATAGCTATTTTTATACAAATAGGTCCTTTTCTTTTCTTAAAATCTCTTTGATATATAAAACTAGTACTAGTACTGCTGGGTTAAAGGACATGCAGAGTTTTTAGCCCTTTGGGCATGGTTGTAAATGGCTTTCCCGAATGGTTGGATCAGGTCACAACTTTACCACTACTAATAGTGCGTTAGTGTCTCAATTTTCCTACATCCTCTCCAACATTTTTGATTTTACTTTTCTGTCATATTAGCCACTCTGAGCAGTATGAGATGGTACTTCAGAGTTGTTTTAACTTGCATTTCTCCAATCAATAGTGATTTAGATTATTTTTTTTCATATGGCAGATAGCTTTGATTTCTTCATCTGATAGATGCCTATTCAATATCCTTTGATGATTTATCAATTAGAGATAATTTGTATTCTTATAAATTTGACTCACTTCTCTATTTATTTGAGAAATAAAAAGAATTTTGAGTGAATAAGTAATTGTGACTATTACAAATACCTAAATTAACTACAAAGGACATATGAAGGAAGACACTATCTGCATTCATTGAAAGAAGTAGTAAATAGAAGCATGTGTAGAATAATTTTACATACACATACATATATATATATTTGTGTCCAATGGTAGCTATGGGGGGGATAAAAAACAAAAAAAGAAATTTACATGAAAACATATTGACATATTTAAAAGGAAGAGCAAATTGTGCACAATAGATTTACAGTTTCATGTGCAATCACCTTTTTAAAAAATATACTGTTACGGAAAGGCTTGTTTTATCCCATAGAGTTAAAAAAAAACAGAAAGAAAATAAGAAATAAGGCCTTTATCAAAGACTCTTGATGTTAAAAAAAAAAACCTTATTTCCTTCCAATTGTGACTATTTGTGTAAATATGTTTGTGCAAACCTTTTTAATTTAACATAATCAAAATTCTCCATTTTACTTTTTATAATTCTATCTCTTGTTTGATCATAAATTCTTCCTTACTCCATAGATCTGACAAGCAAATTACCTGTGTTCCACTGATTCGCTCATGGTATCACCCTTTATAAAACGTGAGACTTCTTGCAAATCAAGGTCTTGTTTGAATATTCTAGTTAGTTCACCCCAATTCAGTTCCATCAAGATTTATTCACTAAGAATATCCGTTGTGTGCTAAATACAGTGTTAGGCATTGTATGGGGACTGAAGCAGCCCAAGATCTAGTCTTTTCTTATGATAACTAATAATAATAAACCTTTATATCATGCTTTAAAGTTTGTGAAGCACTTCACAGATAGTTTCTCACCTTTTCCTCACATCATTCCTGAGAGGTAGGTACTAGGTGGTACAGTGGTGTAATGGTAATGGAATTTGAAGATCCCCTTGTATTGGTGAGCAAACAGGTGCTTAGCAATCTGTTTTAAGCTCATGACTGTGTCAAGTATTAAGATCCAGACCTTGTGAATCCCACAGTTGGAGGAATTTCCTGTTATAACAGGAAGAGGGAGAACAGGAAGGAACTAATACCATATATAAGGAAAAGCCCAAGCTAGAGAACTTCAGAACTTCTGGGAGCAAGCATCATGGAGGCAGAGCAGCTACTGCTGGAGAGACAGAGAGAACTTCCAGGAACAAGAATTGCCAAGAGAAAGAGAGAGAGAGAGAGAAAGAGAACTGCCAGAATCCTGAGAATTTCTGAGAACTGCTACAAATTGAGAACAGAATGAAGAACAGAACTTGTGCTGGCAGAAGTAAGAATTGAGAACTTCTTCTGAAAATCAAATTGAGAACTTCTGAGAAATGAGAAGAGAGAAGAACTGGGAAGAAGCATGACTGTGGTGCCTGTATTGTCTGTTTTGATATTACTTTGTCAGATTTGTCTGCTGATAGAGGAGAGTGCTGTTGTTACAGAAGCCCTGCGACCTTGCTGATTGTTCAGAAGCCCTGAAAGAGATTTTCTTGTTGTATGTTTACAGAAATCCTGGAGGAGGGTCTTCCTGATGTTTTCAGAGGTCCTGGGACTATACTAATGATTTGTGTTGATTCCTCAGACCTTGTTGTTGGGTCTATGTTGATTTCATAGGCAGAAAGTGAATTGGTGAGGATGCTGGCAATGTTTATGAATGTTATTGTAGCTTTCTTAAGCTTTGTCTTCCCAGGAACAGAAATTGAGTAGGACCTGAGGTGGACTAGACACTGTGAGCTTCCATATAGAAGAGGAACTAGACAAGGAGCTGGACAACAAGGAGCTGGCAGGAGCCGGGACCATGGAAGGTGAACCATGGAAGCAGAAAGCCAACCTTAAGTCAAGATAAAAAGACCTCTTCTTTTGTATTTAATGTAAACTGAGAAGATCCTGATTTACTAGGAGTGCAGAACTCTGATCTTTATATTTAGATTGAGTTCAGGACTCCTCCAATTAAGAAGAAAGAGGACTTTTTGATTGAAGAGATTAAGACAATGTAACCTGGGTGGAGAACTTTGAACTTTGTACTTTGTATCAATTAAAGAGTTTTGACTCCTTAAGGATGATTGAATTAAAGATTTACTAAATGATTGTGTTACTAAATGAATGTTATCTTTTGCTTAAAACTATGTGACCACTTTGGTGAAAACTGTGTGGCCATTTTAGTGATAAGTTGTTAAGTTATAACATTGTGAATGCTGTACTTTGATTTCTGTGAATGTTTTGTTTTAGTTTGTTACTGAATAAATAGAGTCCACTATACTGTGTAAGCAGAACCTTGAAAGCTGTTCACAGCAGCAGTCCTCAGGAAAGCTGCTCATGCTTGGCTTTACAAGGGGAAAAAGCACTAAATAGAGAATTAGTAAGAACTGAGTTCAAATTCTGCCTCACATACTTACTACCTGTGTGACCCTGGGCAAATCACTTCACCTCTGCCTCAGTTTCCCTAACTCCCAAAATTGTTGGGAAGATCAAATGAGATAATATTTATAAAGCACTTTGCAAACCTTAAGGTACTATGCAAATGCTAGCTATTATTAATAATTATAATTATCATTATTTATTAACCTCTATTTCCACAATTGAGGAAAATGAGGCAAACACAGAGGTTATGAGATTTGCTTAAGGTCACATTGCTAGTAAATATCTGATGATGGATTTGAGCTTATGTCTTCCTGACTACAAGGTCCAGACCTCTATTCACCTATTTGAGAGACAACTCAGAGTGACCAATATAGAATGTAGTTCTATTCTTGACTCATAGAATTATAAATTTAGCACTTGAGGGGGTCTCAGAGGCTACTCTGTTATATGACAACTGAAAAAACTGACTCAGTTAAATGACTTACCCAAGGTCATGCAGGCAGTAACCTTCAGATGTAACATTTATTTTTATTGTTGGTATATATTTTGTGTTTATTTACCTTTGTGCAGGTAATTCCCCTCTTCCCTCACACCCACTTGAATGTAAGGTCCTTGAGAACAAGGACTGTCTTGTTTATATCTCTTTATTTCTAATCCCTGGTACATAGTAGGCACTATTGAATGAATGAATAAATGGAGTCCTATCCTGGGCATTGGGTGTGCTATAGCTTTCTAGTCTGTTTTTTCCTCAGTTTAATTATCAAAGTATGTGGCTTTTAGAGCCTATTGCAATCTCTGCCTAGTGTCTTTTGCTGAATCAAAAGGTGTTGGTCATGGTGCCCAGTGTAATCTCTGACTTGCTATGGAGGGTGTTTAAGTAGGACTTTTTTTGTTTATTTAGTTTTTTCTTTGTTTAGTTTAGTTTTTTGATTATTGCTTAGAGGATCTTTGTCCTGAAGGTGAGGGATAGATATAGATCTGGTTTAGTTTTTATCTTTGGGAAAATCTAGACACATTCTTCATCTTATCAACAATTCCTTAGGAGTTTCTCCTATGTAGTCAGAGAAGGACTTTGACTCAGTGTTCCAAGATTTGTTGTTGTTGTTGAGTCATTTTTAGTCATATCTCACTCTTCATCACCCCATTTGGGGTTTTCTTGGAAAATGTACTGGAGTAATTTGTCATTTCCTTCTCCATCATTTTCAGATGAGGAAACTGAGGCAAACAGGGTGAAGTGACTTGCCCAGGATCACACAGCTAGTGAGTGTCTAAGGCCAAATTTGAACTTAGGCAGATGAGTCTTCCTGACTCCAGGACTGGCACTATATCCACTATGCCATCTAGCTTCCCTGTCCCAAGATTGGTGAAGGATAAATTTATTCTTCTGGCCAAGAGTTTGAAGCCTAGTGATGGTGATGCATACTGTCCCAGCCTGTTTTTTTCAAGTCCAATAACGGTACAGCTGTGACTTCAGCCAGTGTTTGGGGCATGGTGAACATGCACCTGTGGGCCTGGTGCTGTTATTGGGGTGTGATTAAGGTGCAGTCTGGGAGCCACATTGGTGATCAAGGCATCCTAATGATGAAGTTGCTGCTTTAGGGTGGTATTTTCCATGTTTGAGGCTTGACACCATGGTCCATGTTTGATATTCTCAAAGCTGGAACTCTGATCCACTAGTCAGAGTGATGCTTCAACTATGGTTTTGTTCCAGATAGTTAGAGACCCAGCCTTGTATATGGGCCTTTGCAAGGCTTCAACCAGTTACCTATGGAGTGGAACCTACCTATGGTAGGAAGGGGTTTACTGGCACAGATATGCCCTGACCTGGCATTGTTAAGCTGCGTCCAACTCTTCATGACTCCATGCAACATACTCTCCATGGGGTTTTCTCTACAAAGATACTGGAGTGTTTTGCCATTTCCTTCTCAAGTGGATTAAGGCCAACTGAGGATAAGTGACTTACCCAGGGTCACACAGTTGGTGTCTAAGGCTGAATTTGAATTTTGGTCTTCCTAATTCTAGGTTCAGCACTCTATCCACTGAGCCACCTAGCTGCCCTCTCCTTGGCCAGGTAACCAGGATATATCAAATTGGGATCTCAAGTTCTGTGAATTGTGGTACCTTTGCCCAGTGCTCAGGAAATGGGTTGCCAAATAAAGTGTTAATTAGAGTGACATAATTTTGTAAAACTTTGGGTAGGTTCTCAGGGACACTAGAACCCTCTGATCAATGGTTGAGGCCCCATAGTGCTATAAGGCAGGTAGGAAAGGCTATAGCCATGATCCTATTTTTTCATTGTTTTCATGGATTAGCCCTTCCCTGTCTTATCTTTCTAAATGAGTAATAGCAGACTCATCACCAAGCAGTCAGGAATAAGATAATTGTTTGAGGTATGGTGAAGACACAATTATAGTTCTAGTATTAAAAAAGGATGTTTTGGCCTGAGGAATGACGCATGAAATTATCTATGTTGGATTTTTGTTGAGGTGATGACTCCATCTGGTCTGGAGCACAAGTTGGCAGGATGATCTGACTGGTCTTTTAGAGAGAAGTGGAGCAAGATTCCTGGAAATAAAAAAGGAAAAGTTCATGAATCCAAGATTAAGAATCCCTTCTCTAAGACTATAAAACACAGAGCAAGCTAATTTGCTTAGGTAGAGGGAGTTTTCTTATGGAAAACTCTTCCTATTCCAATGGAATCTCTACTCTACTGGGGTTGGGGGAGAGGTTATAAATAGCAGGACTTTTGAAGAATTAAAAATAAGATTTGGTTTCAAAATATCTGATTTTTATTAAGCTCTTTCAGACGATGCTTACTTCTTAGAGCAGCGGTTCTCAACCTGTGGGTTATGTTCAATTTGTAACAATGAAAATATATTCTGCATATCAGATAGATTCATAACAGTAGCAAAATTACAGTTATGAAGTAGCAACGAAAATAATTTTATGGTTGGGGGTCACCACAACATGAGGAACTGTATTAAAGGGTCACAGCATTAGGAAGGCTGAGAACCACTGTCTTAGAGTCACAATGACCTGTATATATCAAGCCAAGTCTCCTATTGTCTGTGTTGCGTAGTATGTGGTTACTTATGAGTCAGTGTCCAATTTATCTCACAGTAAAGCAACAACAAAACAGACTCATTGGTCATCTTCATAGCCCGCCTAGTTTAGGATAAAAAGTGGCAAACTGCACAGCATTTAAAGTCCTTTCCTATCTGGCTCCTCCCTGAGTTTCAGGGGTATTTCTTGCTATTCTCACTCACACATCCAATCCCAAGGGTATATAATTTAGAAAACTCCCAGAAATGATGCTAGGTATGTTCCTGCCTCTATTAATCTGCCAGATCTTGTACCTGGGTAATCTTGTAACACATCCCCTCATAGCTCAGGTTTTATCTTTTCAAGGAAGTCTGGATAGATGACCTGGTAACACATCCTCTGCTAAAGTTACTTCTTCTCCTCTGAGGTCATCAAAGTACTCAATTAGTCAAGTTCTGTGCCTCAAAAGGAAAAAGAGAAACAGCAATTCACCCCTTAAACTGAACCTTATGGGATGGAACTAGAAGGGACCTCAGATACCATATGTTCCAAATCTTGCTTTTTACAGATGAGCAAACTGAGAGTAATGACTTACCCCAAATCACACAGGTAGCAAGAAAGCAGACTAGGGATTTGAACTCAGAGAAGGGTCTGCCTCCCCCTGTACAGTATGGCTTCCTGATGGATTTATTAATGATATAAGAACCAATAGCAGTACACACAATAAGGGATACAAGGATACATTTTACAAACCATTATATCAATCAACAAATTTTCTCAGTTATGCCTTGTCCCTGAGATGTAAAACCACACGTGAAATTTTCTCAGGAAAAAGATCTACCCCTTTCCAGAACTGCAGGTTAGGTCCCAGTTATCATGGATAGAAAAAAATACTATTTTATATTCAAGAAGACAAGAGGAGTCTTTTCTTTCTTTTAAAATCTAATTTTATACTTTGTCTTCTGCCCAATTATATCTAAAAAACATTTTTAACATTTTGTTTTCAAATTTTGAGTTCAAAAGTTTATCCTTCCCCCCTCCCCCACCCTGGTCCCCTTATTGAGAGGGCAAGAAATTTGACATAGGTTATACTTGTATAGTCATGGAGAATACATTTCCATGCAAGTCATTCTGTGAAGGAAAACACAGACAAAAACAAAAGGAAAAATAAAGTAAAGAAAAAGTATCTTTGATCTGCATTCAGGTTCTACCAGTTCTTTCTCTGGAGATGGACAGCACCTTTCATCATAAGTCCTATAAAATTGTCTTGGATCATATTGTTGAGAATAACTATCATCTGTAGTAGATCATATAATATGGATGTTACTATGTACAATGTTCTTCTGGTTCTGCTAATTTCACTTTGCATCAGTTCATGTAAGTCTTTGATTTTTTTTTCTTTTTGAGAGCATCATGCTTTATCATTTCATAAAGCACAATAGTATTCCATCACAATTGTATACAATTTGTTCAGCCATTCCCCAACTGATGGACATCCCCTCAATTTCCAATTCTTTGCCACCACTAAAAGAGCTGCTATAATTTTTTTTGAACACATAGGTCCTTTTCCTTTTATGTTTTTCAGCTCTTTGAGATACAGACATAGTAGTGGTATTGTTTAGTCAAAAGGTATGCATGATTTTAATAGTTATTTGGACATAGTTCCAAATAGCTCTCCAGAATGCTTGAATCAGTATACAAGTTCACCAATAGTACACTAGTGTTTTCATTTTCCCACTTTCCCTCCAATATTTGTCATTTTCCTTTTCTGCCATATTATCCAATCTGGCAAGTATGAATTAATAGCTATACGTTGATTTAATTTGGATTTCTCTCATCATTAGTAATTTACAGCATTTTTATATGAATACAGATAGTTTTGATTACTTTGTCTGAAAACTGCCTTTTCACATTCCTTGCCCACTTATCAATTGAGAAATGTCTCTCATTTCTATAAATTTAACTCAGTTTTCTATACTTTTGAGAAATGATCTTTATCAGAGAATAAAGATCTGTAATTTTTTTCACAGTAATGATTACCAAGTATATATTTCCCATCATCTTATTTTCCCCCATTTACTCTACATTCTTTCTCCTTTTACCCTGCCCATTTTCAAAAATGTTTTGCTTCTGATGTTTTCCTCCCCCAAACTGCCTTCCCTTCTATCAGCTCTACTCCATCCCCTTCTCTTATCATCTTCCCTTCCTACTTTCTTGTATGGTAAGAAAAATTTCTGCACCCAAATGAGTTATGTATTAATCCCTCTTTGAGGCAATTCCTATGAGAGTAAGGTTCATTGTCTCCCTTTCCCCTTCCCCTGTTTTCCCTTCCACAATAAAATCTCTTTCAGGCTTCTTTTATGTCCTACAATTTACCCTATTCTACCTTTCCCATTTTCCCAGAGCATTCTACTTTCTTATCTCTTAATTTATTTTGTTTAGATAATTAAGCCATCACATTCAACTCACACCTCTTTTTTCTGTCTCCTACTAACTGTCCTAACAATGAGGAAGTTTTTGGGAGATATAAATATTTTCCCATGTAGGAATATAAATAATTTACCTTTATTGAATCCCTTATGATTCCTCTTTCCTGTTTATCTTTTTATGCTTCTTTTTCATCTTCTATTTGAAAGTGAAATTTTCTATTTAGCTCTGGTCAAGAAGATTCTTTTCTGAAGGCATCATCAGATCCTAGACTTCTGAAAAGATCCATCAGGAACAAGTTAGATAAGGAGGCTTATAGGCTACAGGGGTGTGGGTAGAAGGGTCATGAATCTATCAAGTACTGTAGCTATTTCTTTGTAGTCCCACACCCTCCTTCCAGCAGGGGAGAGGGACACACTATCCTTCTTGACAGAATTGAATCAAGGTCTCTCAGATCATCATGGATTTATTGAATAACTTCTGAGACCATAGATTTAGAGCTGGACCTTAACCTAATCCAATACTTTCCATTTATAGAACAGGAAGTTAAGTCCCAGGGAAGTTAGGTGACTTCTCCAAGGTCACACAGAGAGTATCAGGAACAGGATTGAAACTTAAAACCTGTGATTCCAATTTTAGTTGTCTTTTCACTCTACCAAATGATCTTTAAAATCTTCCCATCACACTTTACTTTGGATCATATTTGTCAAGCCATCAATTAATAGGCATTTACTAATCACTTACTGTATGCCAGGAATTACATTGAGTACCGGGAATACATAGGATAGGGAAAAAACCCAGCTCCTGCATTCAAGCTTTCACATTCTAATGGGAGAAACAATTTATTTATATCAGAGTATCATGGGTAAATATAGAGTAGATAGAAGGCGCTAAACATATAGCCCTAATAATAGGTTGGCAGTAAAAGTACTCCCAGTGCAGCCCAAATAAAATTAAAATATGATGGGGAAAAATTAACGAAATAAATTAAAGATATAGTATAGCATAGATTATGTGGATATGTGGTTTTTTAAGTCAATATGCATCTTCCCAGATCCTTCTGTACAGTTTACTGGCTCAAACTTCTATTTGAGTTTGATGGGACTAGAGTAAATGAAAAGTTAGCCTTAGAGAGGAAGCAAGATGGCTCCATAACAGAGAGAGAACAGGACCTGGAGTTAGGAAGATTCATCATCTTACTGAGTTCAAGTATAGCCTCATATACTTACTAGATGTGTGACCCTGGGCAAGTCACTTAACTGTGTTTTTCTCAGTTTCCTCACCTGTAAAATAAGCTGAAGGAAATGGCAAACCCGGGGCCACAAAGAGTTGGACATGACTGAGAAATGACTCAACAACAAACAACAACCTTAGTGGGGTTGGTTTATATGGCTTCAGTGATCAGGAAAGTCTTCTCATTGAAAAGATCCTGGATTTTGATCTAGAAGAAAATGAGAGGCCCTCTAGTCATCCCTCCTCATTCAATACATTAGGAAACTGAGTCCCCCCCACCCTCCTAGGTAGAGTGACTTGCCCATGACCGAGCAAATAGTAAAGAGAAAAGGTAAGATTTGAATACCACTCTTTTGGGATTCATTGCTCTTTCCACTACCCTACTGGACTCTGTTCATGCTAGAGTCCCCCTCTTAGATGTCTTCAGGCAGTTTTAGAGTGAAATGCTCAACTTGGAAGAAGGGAGAACGAAGTTCAAATCGTGCTTTAGACACATCATCATCATCATCATCATCATCATCATCATCATCTTCATCATTGTTTACTATGTGTTAAGCAATGTGACAAGCACTTTACACATAATATCTCATTTGATCTTCACAACTCAGAGTGGGAAGTGCTGTTGTTAGCTCCATTTTATAGTGGGGGAAACTGAGGCAAACAGAGGTTAAGTGTGACCCTGAACAAGTCAATTGAAATTTCTCCAACTGTTTTTTCACTGTAAAATAAAGAACCCTCATAAGGTTATTATGAAAATCAAATATAATATATGCTAAGTACATTGCAAATCTTAAACTTTATAATGTAATCTATTCTTATTACATAATTTCCACGAAGACATGAAGTGTGTCATTTTTTAATCTTAGTATTTCTATCCTTAATGCAATTCCCTGTGTAAAATTAGGTGCTTAATACATGTTCCTTTAACTGTGTTGGTTATTTTAAGCATATTACACATATAGACCTAGTCACATGTGTGTATAACAATACCTGTGTGGGTATAAGCATTTACAATACATGAGGATTTAATCTGGATTTTTCTCCAAAGCAAGCAATATGAAAGCCATATGTTGAACTGAGGGGAATTTAGGGCAATATTTGCATGTTGTGATTCAGTTCTTAAAACCTGAAAGGCTCAGTAATTTTCTCTATTCCTTTTGATTCAGTTCTCCCCCATCTCCTTTGCCTTTCTCTGAAGGTTGAGAGAGAAGATGGGAGGGAAGAACAGGACCTGACTACCTTGTGCAGATCTATAATTGTTCATAGTAAGGCCAGCGTTTGACCTGCAACCCATGGCCCCATCCATTCTTCCCTATCATTGGACACATTTTTCCATACTTTAAAACAAAGTCTTTGGCCAGTGAACACTTTAAAATTCCTATTGAATGTTTGTGGGAAGCAGAAACGGATCCCATAAGGAGGCACTTTTGTACCTGGGACAAGGGACACCAACCACATGGAGAAGCCCAGGAGAAAGGACCAATGTTCTAGTAATTGTCTTCATCACACTCCCAGCAGCCTTCTCACCCTGGGAAATCTTACCACCCCTGAAAGTCCTTCCTTTGATTGAATAGTTACTCATTAAACCTCTGTATTAAGGAAATGTATAAAGGAAATTCACTTCTTCCCAGTTCTGTGTGTGACTTCTGATACTTTTTCTCCATCATGCTTCCAAGAGGATATTGTCTTCCACTGCTCACTCCTAGCTTGTTAGCCCCCTTTTATCTGTTGTCTTCTTTTATTAGAATGTAAGCTCCTTGAAAGCAGGAGGCATCTTTCTTTTTGCTTGTATTTCTGTCTCCAGTGATAATACGTGATTAATAAGTGCATGTTGACTTGTCCACAAGTCAGTATCCAACTGCTTTACCTGATGTCTTATTAGAATTCAGAAGAGATAGAAATAATTTCTGACTGGGAAAATCAGGGCAGGCTACCTGAAAGAACAGGTGTTTGGACTGGGCCTTGATGAACAGGTAGGATTTTGGCACATGAGAGAAAGTCTAGTTGACTAATCTAATCTTTTGACCACTCCACCTTCTCTGAACTCCAATAGTACTTAACATCTGCTTCACATAAAACTCTGCTGCACGGACTACATTCCTGCCCGACTGGACTTTTCTTTGTCAGGTCAGGAGCAAAGGATGCAAGTGTAAGAAATCATGAAGGCTTTTAGTAAACAATCATTGATGCCTTTAAGGACTTGGCCATCTCTGAAGCTCTTGTGGTGGCTGTCCATCATCCCCTCCACCTGAAGTCTGTAGACTTCAGGCTCATCAGCCCTGGATCTGAAGCTGGAAGGGACCTCAGGGGTCGTTTAATCCATCTCCCTCATTTTACAGATGGGGAAGCTGAGGCCCAGGGAGTTTAAATCAGTTGTCGAAAGTGACCCACAAAGTAAGCATTGGAGGGGGGGATTTGAACATAGATTCTGGAACCAGTGCAATCTGGAAGTGTGTTATGAAGTCAGTGCAAGAGGCTTCCTGAATATTTGGAAGGCCACCGTGACCCAATCTACACATAGGACAGGACTGAGGCTTTCTTAATTTTCCATCTGGGCCAAAGATTAGTAAAAACATCTCTGGTGTGCTATTTTTCTCAGTTTTCTACCTTGGGGAAATATTTTTAATTGTCAGTAACAAATACTTTGGAGGTCTAGGAGAACTTCAGGATGGGCAGCATGGAAGCCCCCAGGAATGGAGGAAGGAGGCTAAATATCTTTTTCTTCTCCCTAAGTCTCTTTTGTTCTGTTTTCCACTAGAGGGCTCAAGTTCATTCCCAGAAAGCTCAGCCTTCTGCCATCAGAAATGGACAAATCTGGGCAGCATCATTCCTTGGTCTCTAACCTGTGGGATCTGGACTTGGCAGGGACCAGGGCTCTGCTATTTTTAAGGGGTCCTATAGACTTCAGACTCCATTTCCCAAAAGACCTTAAGTAACTGAGGAAACAGGTATGAACCTTCTAGTGGCTATGTTCAAATGGTAGGCAATACACTCATTTCCCCACCATTTCCACCAAGTACTTAACCCCCAAGTGCCCCCACCTCCCCACCATCCATATGCATACATCCTTTCCTACTGTTTCAGTTTCATTTACTTGGGGAGAAAATTGGAAGGGTGTGGGGTATTAATGTTGTTAACGGATCTTCAGTTTGGCTTCCTGAACCCATAGACTGGTCCCTGGCCCTGCTAAGAGCAGCTTTGGGTTCCATGTGAAATTCCTACTGAGAAGCTATGAGCTACAAGACACTTTCTTGGCATACCTGCATAATCTTTATCAACATATCATTCATATGGAAGACTGGGAGTTTTTATTGTTTCTTTTTCTATTATGATACTCCTATCTTAGCTCTAGGTAACTATTTGTATGTCCTTCCCCCCCAAAAAGTCTTCCTTTGTCTTTACTGCAAATCTCAATTTAAGGTGTGATTCTCTCTTTATAGGGAATCTTTTGATATAAACAAAAGATCATTAGTTTGTAGTCAGAGGACCTAGATTCAAATATCACCCCTTCTACTTTCTGCCTTTGGACCTTTGAAACATTGATTTCAGGGACTCAATGTCCCTTTTGTAAGATGAGGGAGTTGGATGAGACGGCCTCTGAGGTCTGCTCATCTTTTAGCTGAAAGGATTGGGAAAGACTACTTGGAGGAGTTTGCACCTAAGCTAAGCCATGAAAAAAGAGGATTCTGATAGATGGGGGAAAGAAGAGAGGGAGGACATTCTAGGCACAAGAGATATCCTTACCCAAATTCAGAGACTTGGGGAAGGATACGTTGAAATCAGGGAACAGGCCGACAGACCCACTTTAGCTGGAAAATATGGTACTTAAAATGGAGTTATATGAAATAAGGATAAAGTGATAGGAGATCTGAATTGCAATCTCACCTCTCGACATTTGACCAGCAATGTGAGCATGTTCAATTCACTTAAACTCTCTGAGCTTCAGTTTATCAATATGTTAAATGAGAATATTAAGCACACCTATATCACAGGATTGTTGAGAGCATCAAATGAGATAATGTATGTAAAACCCTTTGTAAAACATAAGGCAACAAGTGTGAGCTATTATTATTAAACTTCATATAATTTCCATCATCTTAACAGTATTCTGCAAACATTAGGATCCTGATAAATGTCTGCTGAATGAATGAATGAACAAATATAGTTCCTAATGAAGAAATACTTCCCTGGTGGTGAAGGTGGTGATAATAATGATAAGGACTAATGATGCTGGCATCCAGGAAGCATGAGGGTTAGACTCTATAAGCTCCATGATGAGGTGAAAAAAGCACTGGCATTGTTCTATAATCCATAGTGCTTCTTGCCCTGTGGCAAAGAAAGAAGGAAAGAAAGGAATGAAGAAAGGAAAAAAGGAAGGAAAAAGGAAGATAAAGAGAGGAAGAAATGGAGGGAGGGGGAGAGAAAGGAAAAAAATTAAAAAGGGAAAAGGAAGGAAGAAAGGAAAGAAAGCAGAGAAAGAAGGAAGGAGGGAGGGAGGAAGTTAGGAGAGAAAAGAAGGAAAAAATAGGAAAGGAAAGAAATAAAAAGCAAAAGAAGGAAGGAAGGAAGGAAGGAAGGAAGGAAGGAAGGAAGGAAGGAAGGAAGGAAGAAAAAGAGAGAGAGGGAGTGAAAGAAGGCAGAAGGGAAAGCAGGGAGGAAGAGAGGGAGGCAGTCAGAATGCTGAGCATTTCTAATAGTTACTGCCTCCATTGTGCCTGTGTCTGTCCCCCCTGGGACCTTGAGGCTACCTGTGTCTTTCTAGGTCTTCAGGTATGGCCTTTTGCCTGAGTCCAGGTTTTACAGAACAAATTATTTTATTAAGGGGATTTATTCTATGAAGTTTAGATTCAGTCAAAGGACCAAACTGGAGGACCTAGAGGACCACACATGGCCTTAAGGCTGTAGTTCTCCGCCCTGCCCTTGGATCCTTTAGTCAGAATTTTTAGGACAATGTAGGTTAAAGGGGGCCCTCTCCTGCAAACTCTTTGGGAAACATGAATGGTCTTCAGGGTAGGGAATGGAAGTGGGTATTCAGTCATTGCTTCCATTTCTGGAACCATTTTATGGTCGTATCATTTCTGTGTCTTGCCATGATGATTCACTCTCCTTTTCATCTCCAATTCTGATTTTTTCCCCTCCAGTTATATAAAAAGTCAGTCTGATATTACTGGGATAATGGGAAATTTCTCTCAGATTCTCATCAGCAGAAAAAACCCAAATGGCATAAGCTCTTTATCCATCTCACAAACAACTACTTAGCTGTGTCCAATTCCTAAAGGGTAATAAGCAGCCCATGGATCCTTCTCCCTAACCCAGCACTCACTGAAATGCCTATAGGTCTGCCGATTGGAAAAGAGGGGATAGGCTCAATTTTTCTTACCAAACTTGGGAGGGCTTTTCTTTTGGAGTCATGCAGAACAATATAGAAATGGTAGTGATAGAGAAGAAGGAACACAAACCCACAGACAGCTCTAATCTCTCTTAAATGCCAGCCATATATTGCCAACTATCCCCTTGCCGGCTCCACTTAGACACAGGGTGGTTTAGTGGAAAGAACATTGACTTTTTGCATTTGGGAGCAATGTTCAAAACCTGCCTCTGATGCTTGTCACCTGTGTGAAACTTGGCAAATCATGAGTTCCCTGAGAGGTTGGCACTACATGGGTTCTAGGGTGCCTTCCAGTTCTAGGTCTACAGTCCTTTACCCCTTAGGCATCTCAAACTCAATATATCCAGAATGGAGGTCACTCTCTCCCTTCCTACCTCTGAACCCTCTGGGCTTCTAACCTTTCAGTCATTCATAAAATTCATAAACATTCATTAAATGCCTACTATGTGCCTATCATTTAACTAAGCAATGGGGAAAGAAAGAAGGGCAAAAGATAGTCCTTGACCTTGGGGAGTTTACAATCTAATGGTGGCAGGAATGGGAAGAAAACATGAAAATATATCTATACAAACAAGCTATATATGGGATGAATTGTAAGTAATCAAAAAAAGAAAGCTCTATAATTAAGATACGGTGGGAAAGGCATCCTGTAAAAAGCGTGATTTTAGACAGGACTTGAAAGAACCTGGGGAAGGTAGAAGTGGAGTTGAGATGGGAAAGTATTCCAGGTGAGGAAACTTCCCAGTATCTCCTAAAAGTACTTCCATCATCGAGGTCACCTGAGTTTGTGGCCTTGGACTCACTCTTGACTCCTCTCTCCTTCAACTCACATTCCCAATTAATTGCCAAGTCTTAGTAATTGTGCTTTATTTAATCAGCATTTATTAAACAATTATTTGCCAGCCACTACACTAGGTGCTGGGATACAAAAGAAGAAAAAATGAAATAGTCCCTCACCTCAACGTGCTTGCATTCTATTAGAGATAATAGAAATATTGTTGTCAGTTCATCTTCAACTCTTT
Organism: Pseudochirops corinnae; assembly: GCA_028646515.1. NCBI lineage: Eukaryota > Metazoa > Chordata > Mammalia > Diprotodontia > Pseudocheiridae > Pseudochirops > Pseudochirops corinnae. Next base: position 38,209,612 of record CM053588.1, on the reverse strand, counting down.
GTGACCCCATTTGGGGTTTTCTGGGCAAAGATACTGGAGCAGTTTGTCATATTCTTCTGCAGTTCATTTTACAGATGAGAAAACTGAGGCAAACAGGGCTAAGTGACTTGTTCAGGTTCACAAGGCCAAGTAAGTGTCTGAATCTGAATTTGAACTAAGGTCTTCCTGACTCTAGTCCTGGCTCTCTATTCACCGTGCCATGTAGCTACAAAATAAACATAAGGTGATTTCTTGGGGAGGAATTTTACTAATAATTAGAGGGATCAGGATGGTCCTTTTGTAGGAGAGGACATACATTGTACTAAGACTCTTAGCCTCTGCCTACTTCTCTCCCATTGTACAGACACCATCCAGTTCAGTATTTCATTACATCACTCCTAGCCAAGCAAATGGCCTCCTACTTCCTATGTCTCCTTTCTCCAGTCCACCCTCCATTTAACTGCCAATGTAATCTTCCTATGCCATAGGTTTGACCCCATACCTCTCCTCAGAAAATTTCACTGGTTTCCTAAAGCCCCTAGGCTAAAATATTCCATGCACAGCTTGTCATGTAAAGCCCCATCTGGCCCCAGTCTACTTTTCCAAACTTATTTTATAACATTTCCTTCTTACATATATTATGTTCCTGTTAGACTGGCCTATTTTGCTGATCTTCCCACACCTCCATACTATTGTCCAGACTCTTCTGTATTCATGGCACCAACTCCTCATCTCCCTCTGTTAGCATCCTTGGTTTCCTTCATGATTCATCTCAGGTGTAGCCTCCCACAGAAAGTATTTGCTTCTTATCATTACCTTCTTCTTATGGGAACTATCTTATATTCACTCCCCTGTTTACAAGTATCCTCCCCACCCCACCCCAGAAGAAGTTAAGCTCCTTGAGGGGAGGGACTGCTTCATGTTGTCTTTATACCACCATCACTTCCCACATGACTTGAGAATAATTGTTTATTGAACAGAATTGTCAAAGATGCCAGACTGTGGAGGCTGAGGTTTATTTGTAGGCCTCCTTGGAGTCAAGTCAAGAGGCATGAGTGTTAGGAAAGCAAATGACTTGTTATACAAAGCCAAAGGAAACTCTCTGTAGTAGATGCCAAGTTTCTGGCATACATTCAAGGAACATTACGCAGTACCTACTATATGCAGAACATTTCCAGATACAAAATTTTGATTAGACATGATTTTTGCCTTTGTGGAACCCACAAAAAGAAATGAAACAATAAATGCATTGGAGAGGAATAAATACAGGTATTTGGTGAGGTCAAAAACGGAAGGACATTGGCAAAGGAAAAAGGAGGGAATATTTCATGGTGGAGGGCTTATTCTGAGTCAGGGTTCTTAGTAGATATTCAATAGCCAAAGAAATGGAGGACAGATTTTCCACATATGAACAAAGATGTGAAGGTAGGGAAGTAGATGACGTACTTGAATAAGGAGAATTCGGGTTAGCAGAAACATTCAGGGAATAGAAAGGGTTATTAGAGGATAAATGTATAAAGTTAGGGGGATGTTCGATTTTTGAAAGTTCCAAATTCTAAGCAAAGAAATTTGACCTTTATTCCCTAGACAAGTAGGAAGTGACAGAAAGTATTTGAGCAGAATGGAATGATCAGGTGACATAGAAAAAATGAGCAATATGCATCTAATACCTAGAGTTTAAATGTCTTGAGTAGCTCACCTAATTTTTGTGGACCTTAGTTTTCCTATCTAGAAAATGAGAGGATTGGATTGGATGACCTCTAAAATCTCTTCTCACTCTAAATTTGTGATCCTATGATGTTGAACAGGTCAATTAACTTCCCTGGGCCTCAGTTTCCTCATCTGTAAAATTAGGTGCTTGGATTAGATTATCTGCAAGGTCTCTTCTACCTAGTGATTTCCTTTTTCACTGCATATGTATGTATATGTGCATGTATATATGTATATATATGTGCACATATACATATACACATACGTAGAATTCATATATATATTTATGTCTTATTTCTATTACATAAAGACAAACATACATATATATGTGTATATACACATGCTGTCTTCTGATTTAGCATGTGAAGCCCTTTAGGGAAGTAACTGTCTTTCTTTAGATCCCCAATATTTAACATATTGCCTAGGACAAAGTAAACACTTAATAATTACTCTTTGACTCACTGACTATGGTCAATTCCAATTTGTACAGTTAGGAGTTATAATTAGGTAGAATGTGGTCAATGGTTTCAATCCAATGGAAATGTGTATTCCAAATTCAAATAATACAATCACTTCATAAGATTGCCATCCATACCAATGGAGAGCTAGCTGTATTAGGATCTTGTAGAGATGTGGACTCACGTAAGATCAAGATTCTATTCACTTTCCAGAGCTACAGCTTTCTACTACCTATGCATCTTGTCTCCTGTTGCACCAAAGCTTCTGGCTTCTATGTGGAGTCATTTGGGTCCAATGCAAAGAGCACTACCCGAGGAGTCAGACGAGCTAGGTTCAAATCCCATCTCTGGTGCTATTTCCTGAACTTTGAGAAAGTCACACAACCGCACTGGCCTCTGTTACCCCATCTGCATAAGGAGGTTATATTAGATAATGGCTGAGGTCCCTTTTTGCTCTATATCTGTGATCCTAGGACACTCATAGAAAGTCTACCCCTTTTACTGATGATAACCAAAGGTGGAATCTATTTCTACTCATCGAGGAAAGCTAGTTGGTGCAGTGGATAGAGTATGGAGCATGGATTCAGGAAGACTCAAGTTCAAAACTGCCCTCAGAAGCTGACCAGCTATTTGACCCCAGGCCAATCACTGTACTCTGTTTGCTTTAGTTTCCTCATCTATAAAATGAACTAGAGAAGGAAATGGCAAACCATTCCAGTATCTTTGCCAAGAAAACCTCAAATGAGGTCACAAAAATTTGGACATAACTTAACTGGAGACAACACATGGATGAAGGATTAACTTTATTGTGCTTCACCTCCCAGTGGGAAGACTGAGAAAATAATAGGTAGAATTTACAAAGAAGAAATATTGATTTGATTTCAAAAAAACAAAATAATAAGAGCTGCCCCAGAGTGCAATGGACTATCTCAAGAGATAGTGGCTTCCTCTGCCATGGGTGGAGAGTTTTGAACAGAGATTAGATAACCAATAGAGTGTTTTTCCTTCCATAGTATCAGTTGATCAAGATGGCCACTCGAGTTCCTACCAATCTGTAGATTCTGTGATTCCATAATTCTATTTTGTTTTCCAACATATACACAGGCGAGTCAAAATAAATACATAAGAAGTGACTTTGAGGATGTGATATTGTAGCAACTAATGGGTTAGGAAAGAACTCTTATAGGAGATGTGACTCAAGACCAGAATTTAAGGAAGGCAGACATTCTAGGAAACAGAACAAGGAGGGAGGGAATGAGTTATGCAAAGTCTATAAATTGGATATGGGATGCTGTGAATGGAGAAAATCCAGCAGATCAGCATCACAGTAAAATGGAGAGAGAATGAAACAAAGGTGGGGCTGAGTGGGAAGTGGGGTAGTAGCAAGGGAAGGAGTACATATGGCAGATATTTATGTTCCTTGGATTAAGGCTTTGTTTTGCTTTGTACTCTTTTTTTTTTTCCTTCAAGAGGGTGAGGCCTCAGCAACCGAACAGATTGTAAACTCATGTGTTTTAAAAACATTCAAAATATCTTCCTTTACCCCTCTTATATCTGCCCTATATCCACCCTAATAGGACTCTCCTAAACTACCCCAGATAGTCTGGGAAGAGAAAACTAGTGAGTTTCTCCTCTTTCGTGCTTGGATCTGAATTTCAAATGAAAGAGTTTGATTGAAACCCACAGCTGTTGATTCAAAAAAGAAGGGAAAGGTCAATACCATAAAAATTTTCCTGTGAGAAAGGCCCTAAGGAGAACATCTGGTCCAGTCCCTGTCTCCAGACAGGTGAATGTCAAATACATGTGGGACATATGGTGTCTGCCCTCTTCCTGAATTCTCTAGAGACCAAGACTCCATGGTCCTCTTTGCTGGGTGGCTCCTACCTGGTTATTTGTAAGAAGGGGAGATTCAATATGCTTTAGTTTACCCATCAAGGAAAAAAAACACAGTCTCAAAGCCAATTATGGGGGGAGAGGCAGTGGGAAAGAATAATGTTAGAAAGGAAACTTTCTTCTTAGCCTTTGGAAATGATCACTAAAGTACAATTTAGAAATAGTTTGGGGAGAATTATTAATGAATATGAGACCATGTCTCTGATAATATCCTTTAAGAACCATATCTCTTAGTCTACAGGATGGTAAGCATTTCTTAGAGGGGGTGAGTGGGAGAGAGAAGATTGGTATCAACTATGGAAGTGAACTATAGTGTGTGAAAAGGCATTCTCTATCCCCTCATAAAAAGGAAGAGGTAATGTCAATCTTAGAAGGCTGCCATAGGGCAGATGGTAGTACTTATCTAACACCTATAACTTTATTGCTGTCCAGTTATTTCAGTCATCTGTGATTCTTTGTGATGCCATTTGGGGTTTTCTTGGCAAAGATACTGGAGCAGTTTGCCAATTCATTCTAAAGCTTATTTTACAGATGGGGAAACTGAGGCAAACAGGGTTAAGTGACTTGCTCAGGGTCACCCAGCTACTAAGTAGCTGAGGCTAGATTTGAATTCAGGGAAATGAGTCCTCCTAACTCCATGTTTGACTGCTCTTTGCACTGTGCCACCTACCTGCCCCAACACTTACAAATTAGGATGGTGTAAATCACTGGTGCCAAACTCAAAAAGAAATGGGGGTCACCAAATTGTAAGTAAGGATCACTCTGGGAATCAATCCACATAAAGCCTTAGAAAACTTTATGTTGACATTCTCTATGTGCTATTGTATTTCTATTTATTTTGCTAAATATTTCCAAGGCCACAATCAGGGAGTGTTGTAACCTGCAACATGAATACCAGGCCATATGTTTGACTTCTTTAGTGGAAATGACTGAACAGAGACAGGCAAAAGATTTAATAATCAGACTTACTCAACTTGTAGGATTATTGTTGTCACAGAACAAGGATATATGTTTATAATTCTGGTTCTTGGACTAATTCTGTTACCTTCCCCATTTTCTCTTCCCTTTATAGAAACATCTAGGAATGCAGTGGACAGAATCCTGTGATCAGGAAGATCTGAGTTCAAATCTCACCTCAGACATGTACTAGATATATGGCCCTAGGTAAGTCTCTTAACCCCCTTTTTGTTTATAAAAAAACCCTTTTTGTTTATAAAAAAAAAACCCTTAAAACCCTTTTTGTTTATAAAAAGTCAATAATAATAGTACCTACTCCCCACCCCAGGTTTTTGTGAAGATCAAAGGAAATACTTAATGTAGAAGGCATTGCAAAATTTAAAAGTGCTATGTAGAGCTTAGCTATATTCAAAACAGTGGACGGTACAGACCATAGAGAGTGGAGGACTCACAAAGGCTGAGTTGGGTAAGGAGTTCTCTTTCTTTCTTTGCTTTTATTTTCAAATGCTAGATGAAGAATCAGCCCAGGGGCCATGTGAGGAATTGTCAAAACAGTAACTTAGGCATGTCTTCTTCCTCCCCTACTTTGCATCTTATTTTTCCAACTTTTTTTTTCCTTTTTTTTCCTTTATTTTCTAACCTTATTTTTCTGGAATTTTCCATCCCCCATGCCTTTAAAGTTTACACTATCCTAGTTAAAGTCATATTAAGTCCACCAACCTTAGGTTACTTCTTTTTGCTCATTGTAGCGCCAATGCAATATTTACAGCACCCACGATCAGGATAGAGACCGTGACTATAATTATTGCACGACATTCCATCACAAAATATGTCTAACTCTCCAGATAGAGGGTAAAGTTGGAGAATTTATTTAGACACCAGAAAACTGAATCCCAAAACTAGTAAGCCAAAGTACAAAAGATTCAGAGGCCATAATAACACTGAGAGCCACAGCATCCTTTAGCCTTCCCACAAACCAATAAAAGATCAATATTTACTCACAAGCCTATCTGACTCATTTTCTAAACTTGTCTGTCTCCAACTGTCAGTCTCTCTCTCTACCAGCTTCTCTGTGTGCTCTGCTTCCCCTCAGCAAACTCCTCCTGCCACAGGCTCCATGTGATTACAATCAGCCTGTCAGAGGGCAGAGATTACTTTCAAAGCAGGGAAGCTTCCTGTAGGCTCTAGGGGCAGAGTTTACTTCACAGAAGAGGAGGTCTTCAAACTCCTCCCTAGGTCTATTAAGGAGCAGGGAAGATCTTCAAATTCCCATTCCCATTACACTCATTTGAAATACACCAATCAGGTTCTAATACAAGACTTGTCCAAAGCCCAGTGCAACTACATTAATGCAAGAATAATGTACAGAATGTTGCCCATGATAGATCAACTGTTTTTGGCCAAACTGCACCTGGAGATTCTTGTGCATTCCTAAGTGTAATATTTGGGGAGAATATTGATAGATTAGATCCTGTCCAGAGGAAGGTGGAAAGAATGATAGGATAATTGGAAACTATTCCATATGGAGATCAATGGAAAGAACCAGAGATATTTAACATGCAAAAAGAGAAGGCGTGGTGTGAGATAAGATTTCTTCAAATATGTGGCAAACCATCATTTGGAAGAGGAAACAGATGCATTCTGGTTGGCCCCAGAAGGGACAATGGGAGAAAGTGGGGGAGGGGAGCTGCAGAGAGATAAATTTCAAATCAATATCAAGAAATATTCCCTGAGAATTAGAGCTGTCCAGCAGTGAAATGGGATGCCCTGACAAGTAATGGGTTTTCCATCACTGGAGAGGTTCAAACAAAGACTGGATGACAACTTGTCAGAGAAGCTGTGGATAGGATTCTTTTTTAGGTATGGGTTGTTCTAAATGCCCTCTGACATCCCCACCAACTGAGAGATGTTGCATGGACTTGGGTGCAATACTTCACTAAGTCTCACTGAAAGATTAGTAGAATGTCAGATCATGATGACAGGTGCTCTTTTCCATTTTATCTTGGCAACCCCAACAACTATTGCAGTACCTGTCATTCATTAGGATCATAAATCTAGGAATGGAGATCATATAGTCCAACTCCTAATAAATGTACATTGGATTATATTTAAAGCATCTTTAACATCTTCCTGATGAGCACTTCATGAGAGTTAGGGTTGGGTTTTTTTGGGGGGGGCAAGAAGAAGCTAAGAGGTTATTAATTTTTAAAATGCAACCTTCTCAATGCCTCAAGAATAAGGAAAACTCAAGTTGAGGAATCAATATCTCCCAAGAGGCCCACTTCCCATGGTGACCAATGAGTTTGGTTAAGTCTTTCAAGTTCCTATCCATTTCAAACTTCCTTTTCTCATTTAAAACTTGAACATTTTTCTTCCTCCTCAAAGCCCTAAGCCCAGAGAAGAAAACTCATCTCAATTCAGCAGAGAGGAGGGAGGGAAGCCGGCTCAATCTCTTTGTGCAAACAAGAACTTCACATTGTGGATGACATAGATGGTGGCCTTAAAAATGGAATCAGTGATGAAGATAGTGAGGACAGCTAATTACCACTTTTTCTATTTCTGGCTAATATTTACTCACCCTTTCTGGGGATTTTGGCACAATTTTAGAGCTTATATTAAAAACTATTGTTTGACTAAACTCAATTCATCAAACACTTATTGAGTACTGACTATGTAAGGGACAGGGAGGAGGCCAAGATGACTCTGAAATTTCAGTCCCAAGGGCTGGGAGGAAGATAGGGCCAGGAAGAGAAGTAGGTCAGTTGGAAGGAGGCTTTTTAGAGTGGGAAGATGATGAGATCAGTTTGGGGCATGTCAAATTTGAGTTGCTAACACAGGTAAAGATGGAGTAAGTGTGGGTCAGTGGAAATAGCTGTGTCTTTTAAATCCAAGGATGTTGATTTTAGTCCCATTGCTGACACCTGCATGACCTTGGATAGATTACTTAACTCTTTTGTGCTTCAGCTTCTCATGTGTAAAGTTAAAGGGTTGGAATGAATCTTTATAGTTGTTTTCATCTCTAATGTTCCTGTGATTTTATGTGTCTAATAGTAACGGAACTAAAACTAGGATCTGTGATTTTCTTGGCATGTGGAACTTCCAGCAGGGAGAAATCTCTTAGCACTGATTATAACATGTCTGTGACAGTATATATGTTTTCATAACACTTCTAGGTTATGGTAGTAGCCTTCTAATTGTTCTGAACATTTCTGTTCTTCTAATCTATCTTCTACATATTTCCAAAATTAATAATCCTAAAAGGAAGTTCTGGCCATGGTACTTATCTACTCAGAAATATCCAGTGGCTCAGTTTCTCAAATAAAACAAAAACTTCTCAGCCTAGAATTTAAGGTCCTCCATGATCTTGCTCTCACCTCCACATCCCCTCCCCCCATATTTCTAACCTTCTCCTGCTCTCCATTCTCAACCACCTAACCAATTACCTGAAGCACCATTCCACTTCTTACCTGCTTTCCTTTGTCTGGTCATTCCCAATGTCTCATCATTCCATCACTTGCACCCTTTAAAATCCCTAGCTTCTTCCCAAATACAAACCATATTCCACTTTCTTTGTGAGACCTTTCCTGATCTCCTGAGATGCTAAGGCTCACTTCCTCTTGAAATAATTTCGTTTTATGCTCTTCATGCTTTGTATTTTCTAATCTGCGAATAAAATGCTATGTCCCCATGAATCTCTCCCTCAGTAAAAGAAAAGCTCACTGAGGTCAGGGATGGTTTAATTTTTTTTCTTCTATATCCCCAGAATCTTGGCCATGGTCAGCAGCAATGTAAAGAATGTCTGACATCAGTAAGACCTGGGTTCAAGGCATCATTCTGACACCCACTGGCTATGTGACCTCTCTGTGCTCAAAGTTACTCTCTAACACTATAAGCTGAAGAGAAAATACTGGCCTGTATTGGTAGAAGAAGCTTCCTCACCTGGAAATTCCCTATACCAATGAAATCACAGACCCTATTCCCAGTATGTAGCACAGTACTCCGCACATCATTCTTGTTGTTCAGTCATATCCAAATCTTTGAGATTTCATGAACCATATTGTCCAAGCTTTCTTGAAAAAATACTGGAGTGGTTTGTCATTTCCTTCTCCAGGGGATTAAGGCAAACAGAGGTTAAGTGACCTGCCCAGGATGACATAGCTACTGTTTGAGACTGGATTTGAACTCAAGTCTTCCTGACTCTAGGACACTGTTCTATCTACTGAGCCATCTAGCTGTCCCATCTTGCACACAGCAAAGACTTAATAAATGTATGTTAAAGTCATTTCAATTTAGGGAGATGGAAGAGAAAAGGACTAAGTATTTATTAAGTACTTATTATGTGCCAGGTACTGTGCTACACATTTTAAAAATAATAAATATAACCTCACTTGATCTTCACAACAACCCTATGGGGTAAAAAAGAAAGCAGAGTCTTAATTGGAATGTAAGGAAGCCAGGGAAATCAGTGGGTGGAATAGAAGAGGCAGAGTATCCCAGGCATGGGGGAAAGTTGGAGAAAAATCTTGGTATTGACAGATAGAATGCTTTGTTCATGTCTGATGCAGGAGGCCAATGTCTTTGGATTGAAGAGTATGTGTCAGGGAGTAAAATGTAAGAAGACTAGAAAGGTAAGGGGTGGGGCAGGGAACTAGGTTATGCGGGACTTTGAATGCCAAACAGAGCATTTTGTGTTTGATCCTGGAGGGAGTAGGAAACCATTGGAGTAGATGCAGTAGGAGAGTGAGATGGTTGTACCTGCACTTTAAGGAAATTACATTGATGGCTGAATGGAAGTTGCCTCAGAATAGGAGAGAGTTGAGGCAGATAGATCCATCAACAGCTATTGCAATAGTCCCAGTGTGAGATGATGAGGATTTCTACCAGAGGAGTGGCAGTGTCATAGGAGAGAAGGGAATGTATACAGAAGATGATGGAGAGGTGAAATGAATAGGCCTTGGAAATAGATTGGTTATGTAGAGTGAAAGATAGTGAGAAGCTGGGGATGACTCCTAGGCAGCAAACCTGAGACACTGGGGGGATGGTATTTCCCTTTAAAGTGGCACTTCTTTAACTGTGATTAAAAATCAAAAACGTGTGATGAATCTGAGGTGTTTCTGAAAGTACTTGCCCATGTTACATTATTCAATTTCACTGCAGCCTTGGTTCTTTTTGTTTGTTTGTTTTGTTTTTTGGAGAGGGAAAGGCAGGGCAGTTGGGGTTAGGTGACTTGCCCAAGGTCACATGGCAAGTAATTATTAAGTATCTGAGACCATATTTGAACTCAGGTCCTCCTGACTCCAAGGCTAGTGCTCTATTCACTATGCCACCTAGCCGCCCCAGCAGCTTTGGTTCTAAATACAAAGCAGGTGAACTTTGCACTGTGTATGCCCTCAGGCCACATGATGCACATAGGTGCTGCCAAAACATGGGAAAAGGTTGTAAGTGGAAAAAGTTTACGAAGATCTGTCTTAGAGTAATAGTGGTAGGAGATGGGGGAGAATGCTAGGGGGAAGATAAGTTCTATTGAACACCCAATTCAAGATGTCTGAGAGGCTGTTGAAGAGGCAAGATTGAAAGTCAGTAAAGAGGCTGGGGCAGTATAAATAGACTTGAGAATCATCAGAATAGAAATGGTAACTAAATCCATGGGCGTCAATGAGATCACCAAGTAAAATAGTATAGAGGAGAACAGAAGAGGGTCAGGAATTCTGAGCAACACTATGGTTAAAGGACATGATCTGGATGAGGATCCAGCAAAGGAGACTAAGAAGGAACAGTCAGAGAGGTAGGAATAGAACCAAGGGATGGTAATTTATTGAAAACTTAGAAGAGAGGATTGAGAAGGAGAGGGTGATTGGTAGAGCCAAAGACTATGTAAAGGTCAAAGAGAATGGAGACTAAGAAAAGCCCATTGGGGATTTGGCAATGAAGAGATCTTTGGTGACTCTTGAGAGAGCTGTTTCAGTGGAATTATAATTTCAGAAAGCAAATTGTAAGGGGTTAAGGTGAGAGCAAGAGCAAACAAGGTACATCTATTCCAGAAATTTAGCTATGAAGGATGGAAAAGATCTGGAATGATAGCAGTATGGCAAGATCAAGCATTTAATGATGGGAGATATGAACATGTTTATAGAGTAGGAAATGAATCAATAGATAGGGAGAGTTGGAAAATAAGTCATAGAATGGGAATGAGAAGAGCAGGACAATCTTTTGGAGGAGACAGGATAGAATGAGACCACTTGAACAGGTGGAAAGGGATTACTTTTGGTCAGGAGTAAGGACACTGCATCATGTGATACTTGGGTGAAGGAAAAATAAGGGACAGAAGGCATCTAAGTGATAGGAGAAGAAGAGAAGAGATGAGGGAGTTCATGGCAAGTGGCCTCAATTTTTTTTTCTGTAAAATATGAGGTAAGAGAATGTGGGTGAGTATAGGGGAGGAAAAGCCATAGCAGATTTGAGGAGGAAGAAAAAAGTTTGGAAAAGCCATTGTGGAGAATTAGATGTTTAATAAGGGAGGTATAGTAAGATTGCCTAAAAGCAGTGAGGGTCCAGTTGATGTTGTACAACATAAATTCACTGTGGATTCAGTCAGATCAGTTTCATGATTTTCTCCATTTTCATTCAACAGCACCTGTGTAGAAGTGAAGGTGGTGAATAGCGGGAGTGATAATTCAAGGCTTAGGCTTGATTAGGCATAATCAGTCAAATGATAAGGGGCTAGAAATTCAAAGGAAAGATCCCAGAAGTCTTTGTCCTCAATGTATTTAAGGCATGCCAAGCTCTATAATTACAGATGCAAATTGGAAATTGCCCCTCTTCTACCTGGCTCCTTAACACCTTCTAGCCAGCTAAGCTTATTTTTTTATTATTATTATTGATGATGAAGATGATGATGAGGATGATGATAAAACCCAGTTTGTCCCCAGCTGTAACACCAGCATGGTTTCTATCATTCTTACTGAGGTTATATGAGGGAAGACTACTTTGACCCTGAATACCAGAATCAGGAAAAGTTCATGTGAGATGTTAAGCACTCCCAAATTTTGTCATTCAGGGTAAATGCCACCTATAGAACAGACTCTCTAATGCTCGCTAAGGTCCCTTTCAGTCCTAGGTCATGGACATAATGATCTTAGAGCTTATGATTCCAATAGCCATTTGTATGTTCGTGTAAGTCTCACTAATAAGTAGATGCATTTCTTTACCTAATTTTTCTGGAATTTCAGTTTCAAGATTCTTGGCATTCATGAAATGTCAGTGATGAATAAAGTTGCCTCCAGTTTTCATCAGCCTGCTGATCCTGTTGAGTCTTTGATGATGGACGAGGAGAAGAAATGTCAAAATGGTTTAAGAGAAATGGCAGAAGTCGTGGAAAACCTGACAAAGAAGTCTGCATAAAACAGGTATTCAGACACATGGAGAGAGAAAATTCTGAATGATGTAATATTTTTTGAAAGTTACAGATTACTTTCAAGTACAATAAATACCCTCAATGAATATTAGTGAGAATGCCTCTTTAGACTTGATTTAATGATAGGTAAAAATGATTTTAAGTGGCTTATCATTGTGAGATATTTAAACGGTGGTTCTAGTTCATTCAAAAGAATGCAAGGTCATTGAGGGCAGGCATCACTTTTATATTTCTGTGCCTAGTGTCTAACGTGTTACCTTGCATGTAGAAAGTACTTGAAAGCTTACTGGTTGATTTATTGTTTCTGATTCATAGAATCATTGATTTTGTGCTGGATAGGATCTTGGAGGCCATCAAAACTAATTTCCACATTTTACAGAGAAAGAAACTGAGGCACAGAGAGGTTAAATGATTTATCCATGTGTGAGGCTAGAATAAAATTTTGTAAATCCCTGATTCCAAGTCCCAAACTCTAGTCCTTATGTCACCTAGTTGGCTAAATTGAATTCAACAAATACTATTTTTTAAAAATATATCTGCTATGCACATATTGTTCATCTTTCGTTTTTTGAAGAGGGCCAGTGACATTACAGGCTGATATTTTGACTTGCACATGAATTGGATTTAAGTGAGGCAGAGTCATGCAAAGTCATCAGCCTCATTCTCCCTTCCAGTGTCATGAAAGTCCAGTGATAAGACAAAAGTCAGGATGACTGGTGATGACCCAAGATGGACTGGATGACCTTGGCATCCTTTATGTTTCATCAGTGCCTGTTTCAGCCCCCTTTGTGAATGTTGAAACAAAGTGTTCTTATTCTCCCACTCTGATGTGAAAGTCTTCACATGCTTGGGGTAGATGCCCTGCCTAACTCAGTAATGGGGTTGAAGTGTGATGGTTACCTTCAATCAGGTTTAGCTCATCTGTCAAGATGGTTTCACCAGGGTATTGCCACTGTGCATTCTACAGCCTCTTGGAACCACAAGGGAGCACATTATACTATAATACAATGGTACATCAAGTTCAAGAGATAGTACTGGGCTCAGAGTTAAGAAGACATGGTTTTATAAGCCATATCTTCCATTTGAACCTCACAACCCCACGATCCTATGAGGTAGAATTTATCATTGTCCTTATTTTGCATCAGAGGAAACTCGGGCTCAGATGTTAACCATCTTGCTCAAAATCACAAAGCTGGTATCTGTGGTTGGGTTTAAACCCAACTATTTTGGATTCTGAGTACATCACTCTGAGTGATTTGCCTCAAAAGCAAGACTTAGGAGGGGTTTAATGCCCTGGAACCTGAATGTAACATATGATGTGACAGGGCAACTAAGAAAGCTAACAGGATTTCAGATTGGATTTAGAAAGCAGAGTTTCCAGGAACAGAGAGATGATAGCCACACTTTGCTCTAGTCAGACCACACCTGTAGTATGGTGTTCAGAGATGCAAATTTATCTTTGACATAAGGAAAAAAAAATAAGAAAAAAACCTTTCCTAACAATTGCAGATCTCTGAACATAGAATGGACAGTTTCAGAAGTTCTTTAAAGGTCTTTGGGCAAAAACAATCACTTCTCTAGTATGTTTTCAAGAAGATTCTTTTTCATATAAGGGTTGACTAGATCATGTCCGAGGTGCCTTCCCGTTCTCAGATTCTGAATTGACTGTATGCCCTTTCTTCTTTGCACAAGCCAAAGGGTTTGGAGGGAGATGTCTTTCTGGAGATGTCTTCATTTTAAGCAGACGTTGGGCTCTAATCAAGACCCTCTGGCATCATAATTAAGGAGGAAAACAATTGCAACTCGTCTGCAGATTAAAACATCATTTTGCAAGGTTTAAGATGAAAACTAATTTTAGGGGCTTGGCATTTCAAACCAAACTCCAACATTCCCGTGCTGTTTATTTTTATTAACAAGACATGATGTTCTATTTTTAACAGCTCAGAAAAAGTTATAAGACAGCTTTTGAGTATCTGTCATATGTGAGGCTCTTAGAAAGCCTCTCTTTAGTGGGTAGCACGCAGGAAAGCAAAATGTGCTGTATCTTTTACTGTTTATTTCAGCCTTCCTTCAAACACCCCAATTGTCCCCCAAAGATCTTGACAGTTGTTGGGGGGAGGGCTAGGGAAGAGGAAGGTCTAGACCTCTACCAATTATCATGTAATCTTTAACTTAGAGTTTTAAAGAGTTATTAGGGACACCAAGAGGTAAGTGATTCACACAAAGCCACAAAATCAGTATGTGAGCCTTTGAACCTGAGGTCTTCCTCACCTCTAGGCCAACCCTCTATACATTATTCTACACTATCTCTTGTGTGGTAATTTAGGCATTTAAACATATTTACTTTCTTCCTTGTCTTCTTACGCTAATAACCCTAGAGAAGATCAGTCCATAGGGTTTATTATTTTGGGTATTTCCAAGGCATTCCCTCAAATTTATTTATTGACATTTAGTAGAAATGTTGCAGAAACCCATTTCTTGTTTGCCACTCAAATCTCCATCTATAGCAGTCAACCCAAAAGGTATTGAGTACCAGGAAAGTTAAAAATGAAGTATGTCAACCAAAGTTTGGGAATCATCGAAGTCTGGAAAATGCCAAACATTTTTCTTTTGGAGACCCTGGCCACTGACATTTCTTAATAGATGTCTGCCCTCATAATCCCACCATCCAAAAGGACTTGGCATCTGATTTGGGACAGTGGTGAATCGAGGCTTGATCAGTGCTTGCAGTCAAGAGATTGTGCTCAAACCTGAGCTCTCCCAGTCATTTAGTAATTCCTTCCTTGCTTTTATCCATACAAAAAACATTTATGAAATGACAACTGCATTGAGCCATTGTGTTTATCAATAGTTATACAAACATAGCCTTTATAAACTCTGGAATGCCCTCATCCAAAACTCTATTCTCATTGCTAAGTCAGATTCTAAGGGCAAAGCTGGCTAGCAATGTCTCTCCTCAGGGTTCTAGTGGTTATCCTGAGGGGTTGTGGAGTTCTTGTCTAATAATATTGCCTGGAGTCCTTGTTCTAGTTGGTTCTCTCCAACTGAACAGTCACCCAATTACTTCTGCAATATCATCTGACCAATTAGCCTCAATAAGCTTTTACAAAATGATATTTCTGGAGAAAATAAACCAAGAATAAAAGTTATAAACACATCATCCTGAATTAGGGATACATTTTCCGTAACACTACCTTGGTCCCGAAGATAATGGGCTCAGACTTAAAGCAGTGCCTACAAAGCATTCTCCCCATTATATTCAATTCCTAATGTGGAACCACTAATGGAGAGTCTCTTCATTTCTTATGGAAGGAAAGGACAGGAAGTAAATATCTATTAAGCACCTACTATGTGCCAGGCAGTAGACTAAAAATTTCACAAATATTACTTCATTTGATCCTCACAACACCCTTGGAAGTAGGTGCTTTTATGACCCCCATTTTACAAAGAGGGAAACTGAAGTAGACAGAGGTTAAGGGACTTACTCAGGATCACACAGCTAGTATGTAGTTGAGGACAGGTTTTAACTCAAGTCTTTCCAACTTCAGGTCCAATGCTTTTAATGTGCCACCTAGCTGCCATCTTGGATGTGGAGTATGTTCTGGTCTCTCTCTGTGCTGCTGGAAACAGTCCCCCAATCAGGTAGGTGGCACAGTGAATGGAGACCAGGACCTGGAGTCAGGAAGATGTGGATTCAAATCCAGCCTCTCTTCCTTACCTAAGTTTTTTCATCTCTAAAATGGGAATAATAATAGCACCTATCTCCCAGGGTGGTAAAGCACTCAGTATAATACCTGGCACAAAGTAGATTCTTAATAAATGGATGTTCCCCGCTCCCTCCATTCTTCATTCCATATTATCGGGCATATCCAAAAGGAAGTTCACAGAGCATGTATGTTTTTTGATCTAAGTCCTTATTGGCTAGTTCCTCACTACCCAAAGGAAAAAAAAATGGGTCCTACCCTCAAAGAGCTTACAATTGACTGAGGGTAACTCAAAAGGTGTGAAGATAAGTCTGTACAAAATAGATAGAAAGTGATTTCATGGAGGAGAGGAGGGAGCAGGAAAGGTTTTATATGAGAGGTAGAACTTAATCTAAACCCTGAAGGAATCCATCTCAGTCCAGCAGAAGAGGAGGGAGAATCTTCTAGGCTGTTTCCTCATCTATAAAATGGGTATGGGAATAATTATACAACCTATCTCACGAGGTCATCATGGGAGATTTTCACATAGGATCACAGATGCAGATCAAGAAGGAACTTCCTTCATCTCCATGTCCTACCCCATGGCTTTTTTTTCAGCTGAGGGAATGGAGAACCAGAGAGATTCAGTGACTTGGCAAAGGTCACACACATAGTAAGTGGTAGAATCTGGATTTGAACCCATGTTGTTGAGCTCCAGAGCTTCTGCTCTTTTCACAGTACCATTAAGTGTTAGTGTGCTATAGAAATCAGAATCATTGGCATGCAAAATTGCATTTGACTCAAAGTAAGTTTGGAGAGGGAACCTCTGGGATCATTTCATTAATGCCCTCTTACACTGATTTCTTCTTTACAGTCCTCAATGACACTGCCCTGTGGGCCTTGGTCCTGTCTTCTTGGATAATCACCTAACAGGGATAACTACTTCAACAGGAATTCATTCTGGTTTCAGGCTCTGGGTCTTGCCATATCCCTGGGCATTGTGGAGACAACCACTGATGTTTAACGGACTCTTTATTTCATCTGTTCTTCTTATTAATCTTTCCCTATCCCCTCCCCATCACGTTTATCATGAAATTGGCACCATCGAGTATCGATACAAAACAGAAAACATAAGCGGCATCCTCAAGGATCTCACTACCTTGTCAGGGAGAAAAGATTTGCCTACCTGAATCACCTAGAGAGCAATTTAAGACAATGTCTAACCAAGTGTTAAATTGTGTGATACAGACTGTGAGGGCACACATTAAGAATTCAGAAAAGAGAAAGATCAATGTAGTCAGAAGCCATTGGGGAGGTCTTAACAATGCTGCAACTTTTGTCAGGTTTTGACTGATGGCTAGGATTTGAATCAGTTGAATGGAGCAAAGAGGACATTCCAGAAGAGGGACACAGCTGGAACATAGGTGTAGAAGTGGGAATGAACAGTTTTTCTCCCCATTTCCCACCAGCTACACTGCTTTTAGACTTCTCTGGAACTCTCTAACATATCCCTGAGTGGGCTACATCCCCACCCATTCCCTTTTGAGTTTCCTCTTCTGTGTTGTCTTTGACATTAAACTGTAAGCTCCTTAAGTGCAGGGACTATCTTTTTAAAAGAAAAATTGTGTTGTATCCCCAGAACTTAGCCCAGTGCTTGGTATATATTTGATTGCTTAGTTGTTTTGAGTCATGTCTGACTCTTTGTGATGCCATTTCACATTTTCTTGGAAAAGATACTAGAGTGGTTTGCCATTTTCTCCTGCAACTCATTTTACAGATGAGAAATGGAGGCAAACAGGGTTAAATGATTTGCCCAGGATCACACAGCTAATAAATATCTGAGACCAGATTTGAACTTATGAAGATAAGTCTTCCTGACTTCAGTCCCAACACTCTACCTAACACCACCTAGCTACCCCTGGTATGTACTAGTCACCTGATAAATATTTCTTGACTGACTGAACATGTTAAAGGGAAGAACATGAGAAGGTGATTAGAACAAAGTATTTTGTTAGGAAGTAATGAAAGGAATTTTTTCAAATGATGGGGCAGAAATAGGTTTTGATGGTACCATGTCTATCAGAGTGCTATATCTGAAGAAGTGTGGGGTTGAATCCTGGCAGGACCCCTTGCTACCTATAGGGAAACCTCTTCCAGGACATAGACTATGGCCATGTCTGTGCCCTAAGTATGGTGAGCAACAATACCCCCATCAACCTGTTGTCCATTCAGGATCCAGTTGGGAAAAAGGTAAAAGAAAAAAGCCCCAAAGGGTCCCTTCTATTGTCCTACAAAGACTGGCTGCTCCCCAGCTGATTGAGTCACCTTAAGAAGAGGCCCCCATCTGTAACATCCATCCTCAATGAATCCTCAAGGTACATGAAATAACTTCCTTAGGGAGATATAATCCCTTTAAAAAAAATCCTACATCCTATAAACTTGTCAAGTTTTGGTAGGTTGGTTCTCCTGACTAATCTCCTTACTTATAAGGAGGGGGCTGCATTAGTTGATCCATAAAATGAGGTACCTGTCAGTACCAAATGTATAATTCTCTGAATACGAATCTGAGGAGTTTGCATTTGATGTGGTAGGGAGCCATAGAATGCACCTGAGCACGGACAGTTCTTGGCAGGGCAGAAAAAGAAACACTGCACAAAAAACGCAAAGTAAATGAGTTGTTAAATTGTGGATGGATCCGATTTATGTGACTTGCAAAATGTTTTTTCTTTCAGCTGCAGAGATCCTTGGTAAATGATTAGAGAAATAAAGCTTCCACACAGACCCATTTGGGTGATAGTTAAGCATTATATCTAGTGTGCTGTCAATTCAGTGGGAGGACAGATACATATATGATTTCATGGGGGATGGGGAGGGTAGCAGAGGGAAATACTTTGTCATCAAAAGGAATGTTACCTCTTTTCTACACAAAATCAATTCTGTTCAATATTCAAAAGCCTTTAAACACAAGAGAAGCAATATGTCTTCTTTCATGGCTGCTTGAAGTGGGAAGGAGGGTCACCAAGTTAAATAACTGGCTGGTGGGGAAGGTAAGGCCATTATCAAAGAAGTCACATGACTTTCCTGAACTGAAATCCTCTGTTGGGCACGATGCATGAAGCTCCCTCCTTGACCATCCCTCAGAGGGGAATTACTTTTCATTGGCCTTTGGGATTTACCATAGACTAGCACTGGTAAGGGGTCAAGATGTAACAGTGTGGTTTCCTGAAGTTTATCTAAGAAATTCCTCAGGAATCTGCCAGCAGCACTCCAGCTTCAGTGGGATTGGCTCCTAATGCCCAGTTTGCACAGACTCACTCTGCTTCCGTGGGATCAAACCCTGCAGGACACTTAAAGGTTAGTGACTGTGGGCAAGTAATTTCACTACTCTGAGTCTAAGTTTGCTCCCCTGAAAGTAGGGATCAAATTTATTTAAAAACCAAGCAGAAGTGTTTTGTGGTTCCAATGAGATTAAGTATGTAACATGATTTGGAAAAAAAGTATTAAATGAATGTTATTTTTCCTTATCACTATAGATAAATGAAAATTGGAAGATCAACTGAAAACTTTTGATAACATAGGGGTATTTTAGATGGGAGGACCTTGGAAGAGTGCCAACTCTAATGTCCTCATTTGACTCTCCCAAGTCATTTCCTGACAGGTTGTCTTCAACTTGGTCACTTACCCTTGCATGTCAAAAAAAGAAATCTCTGCTCCTAGAATCTTCTTGGGCTTTGAGAGGTCAGATTTGGCTTCATCCTGATTGGTTCCATGACCCCACAATACTTCCCTCTGGTCATGTCACATTGCCATTCATGTATCTTCCTTAATGTAGGGTCCTTGAAAGCAGGAACTATATTATATTTGTATACACAGTGTCTGTCATGTAGTAAACATTTATTACATTCTCTCTCTGTGTCTCTCTTTATCTATGTCTCTTACACTGTTTCTCTGTCTTTCTCTTTCTCTGTCTCTGTCTCTCTCTGTGTGTCTCTCTATCTGTCCCTTTGTCTCTGTTTCTGTCTGTCTCTGTGTCTCTGTCTCTGTGTCTCTGTCTCTGTCTTTCTCTCTGTCTCTGTCTCTCTGTTTCTGTCTGTCTGTCTCTCTCTCTCTCTCTGTCTCTGTCTCTCCTTCCTGCTCTTATGGTTTCATAGACTAAGAACTGAAAGAAACCTCAAAGGCCATGTATTTCTACCCCTTTTATTTTACAGGGAGGTAAACCAACCTACCTAAGTTCAACCAGGTTAGTAAGTGGCAAAAGTAGGACATGAACCAAGGTCTTCTGGCTTCAATCCCAACTTCTTTCCACTGTACCATCCCATACTTCCTCAACAAAGCCTCGTATATCCTGGTCTCCAGCATTCTTACTATACTGGTTGCCTTCTGGTCACATGCCAGTTTGCTGATACCTTCTGTGTGATGCGTCCCCAGAACACTCCCCTAATATGTTCAGATTAAGGCAGCATGTGTCAGAATCCTCATTTCATTTTTAATTTAATTGATTTCCTTTCCAGTGATCAAGTACTTATTTTTTTCCCCTGAGGGAAAGAAAAAAACACACTTGTTACAAGTATGCATAGTCCTATACAACAAATTCCCATACTGGCATGCACAAAAATAAGCTTTATTCTCTATATTTTTCTATCACCTCTCTACCCAAAGATGGCTAGCCTGTTTCATCATCAGCCCTCTGGAATCATGATTGAACTTTACTTTGATCAGAGTTCTTAAGTCTTTCAAAATTGTTCATTTTTATAATGTTGTGGATCCATGAATCCCTATTTTATTGACAATAAAACTGAGACCCAGACTGACTCAAGAATGGCAGTGCCTGAAATAGAAAACCTTTTTTTCTGATTCCTACTCCTTGCTTTTTTTCTCCTATAACGTCTCTGAAAAGTCAACCAGGTCCAACTTACCCTGTCTGGGCTGTCTTCTCCAAGTAAAAAGAATAAAAATCACTAGAGGAGAAAGAAGAATGGAGGAGGGAGACAAAATGATGATTCAATCTGGTAATGTAGCCTTAATATTTCCATTAACTGTATTAGAAGTCATCTTAATAACTCCATTAACTGTAATAGAGTAATGGAAAGAGCTTTGATTTAGAAGAAACCTGTTCAAAGTTTAACTCAGTCACTTTCTGTGTGATCCTGGACAAGTGATTTCACCTCCCCAGATGTTAGTTGTACATCTGGAGGGTGCAGTAGATAGAATACAAGGCCTGGACTCAGGAAGACCAGAATTCAAATTCAGATACTTACTGTGTGACCCTAGGCAAGTCACTTAACCCTTTTTGCCTCAGTTTCTTCATCTTTTAAATTAGCTGTGGATGAAAATGGCAAAACTATTCTAGTATCTTTGCCAAGAAAACCCCAAATGACGTCATAAATAGTTGGACACAATTGAAAAACAATTGAACAAAAGCTTCAGTTCTGTCATCTGCAAAGTGGTGTGTTTCTCTTTTTTTTTGGGGGGGGGGGATTAGAGCTCATCTCCAAGGCCCCCTTCTGCCTCCAGACTTATGATCCTCACTCCTAGTAAGAAAGCATCATGTGGAATGAATGCATAAAGAATAGGGGAATGAGAAGCGACTGCTTCTGAATTTGGGAGAGCCCACTGGAGAAGCTGACAATTTTTTTTGCAGGGTTATGGGGAGGAATTTCTCCATGACCATTCTGAGAGAAGTTTGACAAACTGATAGCTAGCAGTTTTCACCAAGGTCTGCACTCATTGACTCTGCAACCCTCTACAATTCAGAACAAAGACATTGACAGATCAGAACAAGCAATAGCCCGTAACACCAATTATCCAAGAATAATAAGGCCTTCCAGGTGTGGAGGATATTTTTACCTGCTCAGCATTTCCATTTCAAAGTTGGTTACCTATATCCATTTTTCCCATAAAAATATTTAACCATCAACTAAGTAGTAGGAGGAGGTAAGAAGTTGGAGGATTAGGAAAGGCTTTGTGTAGAGCATGGCAATTGGTCTGGTTTTATGAGTCAAAGTGAGGACAGAATGCATCTGAGGCTATTGGAAAATGATAGAATACCAGGCATGGGATATAGTTGGCAAAGAGAGTCAGAAGATCTGGGTTCAAATTCAAGCTCCTCCACCTAGTTCTTATTGTCTTAGATAAATCATTTTACCCCTGCATTTCTCAATTTTCCTAATAAGAGGCAGACATCAGAGAAGATGACTTCTAACATTCCTATCTGTAATCCAACACCATACAAAGATGGCATGCCTTCGTACCCAGAAAACATCATCCTGTCTTAGAAAGTATGGACAGGGTCTATGCAATCTATTCCAAAGACAGAGCTGCCAGTCTTGTACTTCAGCCTGAGCTCCCGTTGATCGAGAGAATATATCACGCCGTAGATACATGGTGGCTTCTGTCGGCTGCTCTTATGAGCATCCTATCTCAGAAATGTCATTACACTCTAATGAGCTGCTCTGAAGCATCCATTTTCCAGCCTGCCCAGCTGCTCCAAGGGTCTTTATGGCTTCACTGCAAAGATAACAACACCCAGAAATTCCTGAAACTGAGCTTAAAATGGAGTGTACCAGGAGGTAATCTGGCTCTCTGCTATTAGCTGATTAAACTGTGAAGGTCACTTCCACAGAGGAGAATAAAGCAGAAGGAGTTGGGTGACCAATAGGTGTATTAAGTGGGTCATTGTCTTGCAGGTCTGCCTCTTCTGCTGACCATTCATTCTGCTTTTTCACCCTGGAGTGATGGCAAATTGTCTGGCAGGAGCAAGCATTGCAAGCTGAAAAGTGAGTTTGGAGACTGTGTACCAACTCCAGCTGTGTAGTGTTTCCCTGTGGATAACAGATGCCCTGCTAGTTCTCGAATGGCTCAGACCAGCTCCTTGTCTATTCTGAGAGCTTTGAGCCCCTAAGAAGTCATGAGAAGGAGGGTGATGCAAGGGAAAGAATACTGGGTCTAGGTTCACATCCCACTATTTGTCTGTATCTCTCCTTGGGTAGATCGCATACTTAGTGCTTTTGAGCCTCAGTTTCCTCATCTGCAACATAAAGAGATCATGCTGCACTGTTGTTGTTGTCTTCTCCCATAGTGCCTATTCTTACTTTAAATTTCTATGATTCCTATGTATTTCCAGGTTGGAATGGAAATGTGAGTGGAGGCATTTGTAGAACTGAAAGCCTCCAACTTATATTGGTGTTGAATAGTGTCCAATTCTTGTTGACCCCATTTGGGGTTTTCTTGGTAAAGATACTGGAGTGGTTTGGCATTTCCTTCTCCAGCTTATTTTATAAATGAGGAAACTGAGGTAAACAGGTTTACATGACTTGCCCAGGAACATTTGGCAAAGATACTGGAGTGGTTTGCCAATTCCTTCTCTAGTTCATTTAAAAGAACAAAACTAAGGTAAACAGGGTTAAGTGACTTGGCCAAAGCACACAGCTAGAAAGTATCTGAGGACTGATTGGAACTCAGGCCTTCCTCACTCCGGGCATCATGCTTAAGCCACTGTTCCACCTAACTGCCAATTCATATTGAGTGGCCTGCAAATGTGCCATAATACTCAAGAAAACTCTCATTTTTGTTAAGAGAAGCTAATTGCTGAGGACTAGTGAGGGGAAGATTCCTTTCTATCCTACTCTGGTCAGACCACAGCCAGAGTGTGGAGTTGTGGACTCGGTGCCACATTTTAAGATGAATACAGCTAAGCTGGAGATCATCAGAGGAGGACCTTTAGGGTGGTTATGGACTCAGGTCTATGTCATATGAGGATTGATGGAAGGAACTGGAGTTCTTTAACCTGGAGAACAGAAAGTCGAGAAGGAGTACAAATAGCTGTGTTCAAGTTTTTGATGGGCTGTCATGTGAAAGAGGAATTCATCTTCTTTCTGCTAGACCCCAGAGGGCATAACTAGGATCAATGAACAGGGGTGGGATTATGAAGAAGGATATTTCAGCTTGATTTCAGGGAAAACAAACTAAAATAAAACAAAGCTTCCTAATAATCAAAACTGCCCCTAGAATGAGCTGGCTAAGGTAGTAGTAGGCTCCCCCCAATTAGAGATATTCAGGCAAAGGCTGGGTAATTGCCGGTCAATGATGTGACAGAGAAGATTTTTCAGGTATGTTTGGATGGGATGACTTCTGCTGTTCCCTCCAACGTTATTCTGTGAGACCACCCCCAGAAGCATGTGCCAAACACAAAGACAAATGGATTTAGGCTACAGCCCAACCACTGAACTTTGGCACAAGCTATTTGTATATCCATTGGCCAAGTCAAAGAAAATGTGCCAGGTTAACAAACAACTCAATTAGTCTTCTACTCGATTTCAGGTTTGGCATTGTCTTTGTTAAGGCAAAGCCTTGAAGGGACATAACATGGTAGAATGGAAAGAGTTTCTGGAATTGAAGGAAATGGGTACAAAACCCACCTCTCATGCATGCTACATATATGACCTGGAACAAGTAATTTAATTTTCCTAGGGCTCAGTTTCCTCAATTGTAAAAAATATGGGTTTCATTAGATGAACCCTAATGTTCCTTCTAAATCTAATCAATGGTCTTGTAATCTTTCTTATAACATTCTATAAACCTTGCCTTCACTTTCTTTGGATCATAGGATCATACATTTAAAGCTAGAAGGGACCTTGGATATAAACTAGACCTACTCCCTCATTTTTTAGTTAAGGAGATTGTGATCCAGAGAGATCTCAAGATTTCCCCGAGATCTGAAACTTACAGAAGACATTTCATTTCATTCTGGCATTTCAAGGGGCATTTTTAAAGCATCTACAATGTTCCAGGAAATGCATTAGGCACTGGAGATAAAAAGACAAAAACCAAATAGTCACTGCCCTCAGGTAACTTTGATAGACAAGACTGGATTTAATATTTAGCCACATTTAATTAAGTCAGTGCTTATTCTATTCAAGTCACTGAGTTTGGCAATGGCATTGTAAAGACAGAAAATGAAAGTCCTTACTCTCAAGAGGTTTACATTCTATTCTATTCATCTTGTAGATAGCTTGCATATTATCTCCCTCATGGCATTATGGGTTTCTCCAAGCCAGGAACTGTCTTGCCCGTTCTTTGTGTTCCTAGTGCTTAGCACAGAGTCCGACACATAGTAGGTATTCAACATTTGTTTATTAACAGACAATTATCGGGGATTATCATAGTAATCATAGTATGTAAGAGATAAAAGACCCCATAGATCATGTTAGAAATAAGGAAACTGAGGCTCAGAGAGGGGACTCATGCAGCAATTAAGTGATAGACCTGGAACTAGAGGCTTGTTCTTTTGCCTCTAACCAGGGCCCTTTGCTGTCTACCATAATTATCCCAGCTTTGGAAAATGACCTCTTCATGGCATTATTTCTGCACTTTGATTTCCTGGTATATAATTGCAAGGTTGATAGAACTGCCTTTCTAGTTTATGAAAGCTGTGATTTATCATGGAACCCATAAGAAATCCTTCCTTCCTTTAACCCAGACAGAATTGATGAGCTGCGTAACAGTTACAAACTTGCTGGCTGGGGTTGTAAAAAGATCCCGGTTTACTGTGCTCCCAAACTGGTACTATTTTTTTTATTATTTTCCCCCAAACAAATATAGCAAGATGCATTATTGATGTCTTATTAAATACACTTGTTTATAGAAAAATGACTTGTAGCCATATGTAAAATTATTTTCATATTGTGTGCATACATTATAAGATGAAGGAGTCGACCAAATACGGTAATAATAACTAGCTGTGTTTTTTTCACATAATTTTACTTATGATGTTTTGATTAAAGTCAAGTTCATTATTACAGACATTGTTGACCTACTTTATTTCATTTAATATAATCTAAACCATGCTTTCATATATCCTCATAACCATTGAAACTGTCCTGTCCATTATATATTGATCTCTCTTATGTTGCTACAGCTGTCTCTTCAATATGTCATACAGAAACAGAAAAAACCAACAACAATAGCAAGAATCCTAGTAGCCAAAAACCAAGACTCCCTTCCTTGAATACTGTGTGAGGGTATAGAAGTGAGTTTCAGGGCTAAGTGTCTCTATGTTGTGGGGAATTTCATTGTTTTTCTATTAGGATTATAGCTTTAGAATGAGAAGAGATATCCAAGGTTATCTGGTGAAAGATCCTCATTTATTTTTTTGACCAAATTGTGTCCCATAGAGTTTTAATGACTTGCCCAAGGTTACAGAGGAGTAAATGGGAGAGGCAGGATTTGCACCCTGGTCCTCTGACTCCACATTGAGTTCTTATAGCACTGGTCCACAATGCCTCACTTCCCAAACAAAGATACAAAATTATTCAGGGGTAGAAGAGAATAGTGGGGGTTTTGACTCAGACATCTGGATCTACAGAGGAAGATATTGGTCTTGCAGTATGGTGGGAAAAATAATTTTACTTAAAATGGATGTAATACACTTACTATTCCTACATAACTCTCCCTGCTCTCATTATTGGATGCCTTATCCCTGGGATGATGATAAGTGAGAAACCACTAACTAGGTAGGGTCCTTGCCAACCAAGTAGAGTCTTTGCAAACCCAAGTAGGCTTCTTGCCTGACATATGGGATATCTTCCTGTCTAACCTAATCCTTAAGCTTCAGCTTAAGGACTCTCACCCACAATGAGGTCTTTCCTGACCCTATTTGTTGTTTCTCAATCTCTCTCTCTCTCTCTCTCTCTCTCTCTCTCTCTCTCTCTCTCTC
>CM053588.1:38158886-38182304 GCA_028646515.1 Pseudochirops corinnae | reverse complement strand
TTCTTCCAGTGGGGGTGGCTGATGAGGGAGAAAGAAGAGAAAGAATCTAGAATTTAAAGTTCTATAATCAAATGTTTAAAATACACATGTATATATACACACATATATATACAATTATTATTACTATTATTATTAACTACATCCAACTGGAACTTAAGATACACAGGTACTGTAGAAGGGAGATCCATCCTGCCCTATCAGAAACTTAGAGGAGTGATGGGGGAGGATATAGGAGAGATTATATTGGAGGAGGGGTTATACAAGGGGATGGCTGTTTTGAGGCGGGGTAGGGGAAAGATGGGGACAAAATTTGTGACTCAAAATCTCGTGGAATTGAATGATGTAAACTAAAATAAATAAAATTTTAAAAAAAGACACAAGAAGATTTTTATCAATATCTAACTGGTACACATAGTTGAAAACTTCCACAATATATTGACCCATTGAACGGTATATTACAGAGATGGTAATTTCATATATGAAATGGGATAAATGGCTTTTGTGATCTCTTTCATCTCTCGGTTCTGCCAAAGGGAACACAGGAAACTATAGAATATAGGAAACAACAAAAAAAGACAAATTCATTTTCCTTTACTCAGTAGGTCACCAAGCATTTATTAAGCACCTACTATGTGCCAGATACTACGCTAAGTGTTGTGCACACAAAGAAAAGCAAAAAGGAGCTCACATTTTAATGCATGAGACAACATGCAAACAATTATATGAAATGAATGTGCATATATTTATGTACATATGTCATATATACATATGTACATATATGCTTATGACAAATTGGAGAAAAGCAGCACAACAAAGACATGAGCACTAAAAGGTTCTGGGAAAAACTTCTTATAGTAGAGGGAATTTTACCTGGGAAGTCAAGAAACCTGGGAAGCAAGGAGATGAGGAGGAAGAGCCTTTCAGGAATGGAGGACATTCAGTGAAAATGCCCAGAGTCAGAAGGAGCAGTATCTTGTAGGAATAACAGCAAGAAGACCAGTGTCATTGGCTTATGGATTACATGGAGGTAACCAAGGTATAAGAACTGAAGACAACAACTGAAAGTCAAGTTAAAAAGTTAAGACAAATAGTAAAATAATGATGATTAATTATCAACTGAACACTTTATTTCAGTATTGAAAAGCATAGAAATCATAGGAGAGAGAAACAGAGGCAGAAAGACACAGAGACAGAGACAGGGAAGGGAGGAAACAGGGAGAGGGACAGAGATACAGGCAGACAAAGAAAGATTGTGACAAAGGACAGAGATCCAGAGAACCCTTGAAGAAGGAATGCTTACTCAAAGAATGGCACAATGAGGAGTCCAAATAGAATAAAACTACTAACTAAAAGCTTGTGCACATTTAATATAATGAAAGACAGAAAAATTAATTCAAGAGAGGCAACAAAAAAATCCACTGGAAATGACAAGGGAGGAAGGGAGCAAGCATTTATTAAGCATTGCCTCACTTAAATCCAGTTCACAAATGAGCCAAGACCTGAACTATGATGTCATTGCTCTGATTCAAAAAGGAAGGACAAATAATAACAACTATGCTCCAGGCACCATCCTAAGCACTTTACAAATATTATCTTATTTCATCCCCATAACAATCCTGGGAGATAGATACTATTGTGATCCTAATTTTACTTAGGTTAAGAACAGAAAGCTAATAATTATCTTAGGCCAAATTTTTATTCAGATCTTCCTGACATCAGCCTCAGAAGTCTATCTACTGGGCCACCTCTACAGCAGTGGTTCTCAACCTTCCTAATGAGGCTATCCTTTAATACTCGTATGTGGGCGTATCTGCATGTGGGTGGACCCACCTGGAGATGGGTAGAGAAGTGGTGTCTCAGCTCCTAAGACCATCAGAAATATGTGTTTTCTGATGATCTTAGGTGACCCCCGTGACCCCTGTGAAAGGGTCATTTGACCCCCAAAGGGGTCGCAACCCACAGGTTGAGAACCGCTGCTCTAGAATAATAAAATCAATAACAATTAATGATGCTGATGGTGGTGTTAGTGGTCATGGTGGTGATAATCATTGTCTTATGCCTATTTCCATGTGAACTCCTAGCAGACAAGATAAAAACAATTCCCTATGACAATAATAACAGTAGTAGTAATTATATATATATTCAAATATATGCATAAATATTTAATTTATTCATGTACTTATATACACACATGTTTGGTATATATATACACATGTATACATAGAGAAAACATAGACACATATGATTTCTTTTATATTTCTTTTTTCACTCACACATTATTTTCTTCACAATCCACTGTGGTGGAATTAATCACACTGTCTTTTGCCTTGTTATTATCAATTTGATTGCTCCTTCAAATGCCACAGTCCCTTCACTCCCTTTTTCATCTTACATAATTTCTAATCACATCTTTCCATAAATGCTTGATAGAAAATCTACCTAAATGTGCTGGAGTGACTGCAGGTCTTTAATATTTCCCAGTACCCATTTCAGTACTTAGACTGATCATCTGCCATATTTCATTCTCATTCTGTGTTTAGCTCCCCACCTTCTTTCTTGGTTATTGACATCCTTGGTGATGTCTTTTAATGGCCTGTCTGACTCACAGGTCATTGATAGTAATTTGTTGTACTTTGCCCATGTCCAACATGCAACTTTTTTATTATTTTTTGTATATT
Organism: Pseudochirops corinnae; assembly: GCA_028646515.1. Classification (NCBI taxonomy): domain Eukaryota; kingdom Metazoa; phylum Chordata; class Mammalia; order Diprotodontia; family Pseudocheiridae; genus Pseudochirops; species Pseudochirops corinnae. Next base: position 38,179,626 of record CM053588.1, on the reverse strand, counting down.
TAACTTAACAAATACCAAATAAAATGAAAATTTCTGCCTACAATATAAGATGGGCAATGAGGATTGTACATGAAACTGAATCTATTACCTAAGCTTGTTTTCCCTTTTAAGTAAAAAATATATTTTATATGACTATCAAAACTATCTGCTTGTCTGTTTCTTTCTGACTTTCTTTCTATTCTCTTTTGCATATTTCTAATGCTTCAATGAGCAACTTTTTTCTTTTTTTTCTATCTTGGGGGAGAACTCTTTTACTAACTCCCCCTTTTTTCTCCCATGCTCTATCTAATTTTGGGGGAGAACTTATGTTCATTTCCATCTCCAATCTCAATATCTAGATGAGGACTTTGTGCTTATTGGGACAACTCTATTCTTGCCTGTGCTCTTGGATGATGTAGACAGATCCTCCTTTGTCCTAGATGTGGTGCAAGGATCTCATTCTTTTGCAAGAATCCCCAGGTTTTGATTCAATCTCCCTGTGGTTCATCTTAGACTTTGACCTTGGTCCATTCTCTGACTTTTCTTGGCATAGTCCAGGACTTTAATTTGGCTGTATCCCTTGCTCTGACATTGATAGAACAGAACCGGATGTTGATGGGATTGTGTTTTGAGAATCTGAAGATCTTCCCTGCCCCTAGGCCTTTTGCTTAAGTGGCTTAAGTGGCTCTGAGAACCTTCTCTGATTTGAAAGTATACTCTGCCCCCTAATAGGCTGAATGTGGTCACATGGAGCCGGTGGTGGGAGGCTTTTTTTCCTGGAATGCCGGTGCCTTGTTGCTTTGTGATTGGGCAGTGGGTCAAGAGGGCTGTGACATTATGTGATCCAGGAGACTGCTATGTATACACGCCCTGATGTGAGGTTTTGCTTTGGGGCTCACTTTGGAAAGAGTTGTGTGATTTGGCCAGACAAGACTCTGGGAAGCTGTTGAGCACCCTGGCTTTGAAAAGCCCAGATGTTGGTGCTTCCCTCTCTGGTAACTGAATAGGTATGGATGTAATGGTTAGACAGTTGGAAGCCGTCTACTGATCTGTTTCTTTATCTGCTTGTTGACTTGTGTTTGTATTCTGTTTGCATTCTCTGAAGTTAAGGGTGCTGACTTTTTCCCCTGAACTAGGTAAATGATATTTATTTGATTGATTAAAGTAAGATTGTTAACCCATTTTGAGTTGCCTTGCTTTAGAAAAGCAGATCTAAGAATCTGTGCTAGTAGCCATCCTAGGTATGCTAGGGTGCTTGCTGATACAGATTGGTAGCAGAACTTCTGCAAAGGTCCAGATATTTGGCTTCCTTTACTCTTGTGCATCAGATGAGGACTTCCTAGATCCTGGGTTGAACAGATGTTGGTCTGGCCCTTTCTTCTGCTATGATTCTGGTATGGATTGGTTAGGCTCTGTTTCATGTATGAGCTACATGATTTCTAGGTTGGGCATGGACTATCTGGTTGACCCTACACATTGGGTGTGAACTGCTTGGACCCTGTACTAGGCATCCGTCTCCTGCACTGGTTTGGTTAGCTCTGTAAGAGTTTCTTGGGTATTGGTCTAACAAAGGGGGTCTAGGTTGCTTACGTATTATTCCTGTTCTCCACTCTGTTTTATATTCACATAGAATGATCACAAGTTTCTAAATCTTCTTGGTCAGTCCTAGACTGCATGAAGGAGTTCATAGGCATTTATTTGCCTTTGTTTTTCTTTATCATTATTCCTTCTTGTTCATTTTTAGAGAATTGCCTATAGTTTTTTTTTTTTTGGAGGGGGTAGACATCTGTGCTCCTCTGATTACTGATATGCTACTGACAGAAGTCCTTCTATGATGCATCTTTCCATGATCTTTGGGTCATGAGAAATTTTTATGCACTTCAGAATTGTGGTATTTCATGAGTGCCAGTAATTAGAATTAAAATAATGGAAATTGACTTTTTTTTAATAAGAAAGTAGTTTAGGATTTGTGAAAGTGCTACAATAGCCAAACAACCCAACCCACTCTCTTCTGCCTGTTTATTTCTGGGGCTTTGACAATGTTCTTCTGTTGTATCTGTTAAAGATATGTGCACTGAAAAATAAAGTTGGTGCATTGCCAATCAAATTGCATATCATAGTCTTGGCAAAAGGTATTCTTCATAATTTATTTTTTCCTATGTGGATGATAAGACAGATCTCTTTGATCCATCCCCATGTTCTCTATATTTTTTCTCTATTTTTATAGATGTCTATACCCATCTATATGTCTATTTCTATCTCTAGCTTCCTTTTTTCTTTCCTTTTTTCCTTCCTTCCTCCTCCTTTTCTTCCTCCTCCTCCTTTTCCTCCTCCTACTCCTTCTTCTTCCTCTCTCTTTCTCCATCTCTCTGTCTCTCTCTCTGTCTCTCACTCTCACTCCCTCTCTCTCACTCTGTCTCTTTCTCTGACTCACTGTTTCTGTCTCTTTCTGCCTCTCCCTCCCCCCTCTCCATTTCTATATCTACCTATATTGATTAGGGATCTTGATCATTTGACTTTCTCCTAGACTAGTTTGAGTGTCTGTAATTAAAAACAATATGACACTATGGATTTAATTGAATCACAAGACTTTTTTTTTTCAGGATACCTGCTTAGATGAGTTGTCAATTTCTTCTATAGAACTTTATTTATTTTAAAGCAGGTACTGCTTTCTATTTTTAACAAATTATTTTTAGTCCATACATTCACCTTAATAAGTTTTAAATGTTCTCCATCTCCCCTCCCTTCTCCCCAAGATAGCATGCAATCTGATATAGGCTCTAGGTATACAATCTTATTAAACATATTTTCACATTAGTCATGTTGTATAGAAGAATTAGAATGTATGGGAGGAACAATGAGAAAGAAAAACAAAATAAAAAAGAGCAAATATATGCTCTGATCTGCATTCAGACTCCATAGTTCTTTTTCTTGATGTGGATGGCATTTTCCTTCACGCTTCTTTTGAAGATGGTTTAGGTCCTTGCATCGCTGAGAAGAGCTAAGTCTATCAAAGTCAATCAAAACACAATGTAGCTATTACTGTGTACAATGTTCCCCTGGTTCTGCTCACTTCACTCAGCATCAGTTCATATAAGTCTTTCCAGGTTTTTTCTGAAGTTCACCTGTTCATCATTTCTTATAGTGTTGTAGTATCTCATTACATTCATATGCCACAACATGTTCAGCCATTGCCCAATGGATATACATTCCCTCAGTTTCCAGTTCTTGGCCACCACGAAAAGAGTTGCTATAAATACTTTTGTACATGTGGGTCCTTTCCCCATTTTTATGATGTCTTTGGGATAAAACCCTAGAGGCAGTATTGCTGGATAAAAGGGTATGAATGTTTTTATAGCCCTTTGGACATAGCTCCAAATTACTCTACAGAATTGTTGGATCAGTTCACAAAACTACCAACAATGCATTAATATTCTAATTTTTCCACATCTCCAGCATTTATAATTTTCCTGTTAGCCAATATGATAGGTGTGATGTGGTACCTAAGAGTTCTTTTGATTCACATTTCTCTGATCAGTAGTGATTTAGAGCATTTTTTCAATATGACCATAGATAGCTTTAATTTCTTTCTCTAAAAACTTCCTGTTCATATCGTTTGACCATTTATCAATTGGGGAATGAGCAGTAGACTTCTCTAAAGAGTTTGACCTTTGGCAGCAGATAAAGGAGTCAACTATGGGACTAGGAGAGAGAGAGAAAAACAGTCCTTGAGAGAAAATCATTTTTTATCTTTGAGAAGGGAAAAATTCTTCCTGTATTTCCTACCTCCTCCACATATCTACCATGGCATACCAGTAGAGATACTCAATTAGTAAGAGACACCACAACCAATAGGGAATAAGAACAGAAATTGAGGAAAGAGATATTTCTGAGGAGTTAAAGCTCAATGAACTCAGGAAAAAATGCAGAATTTTGGTAATGGAGAATTGAGCTACAGAAAAGACCAGATGTAGAACTTGCTCAGTAGAGACACTGTACCCAGAGAAAGCATAATTAAGACACTAGGAGAAGGAAAATAACATTGGAACCCCAAAGCATCAAAGACAAATTACCTTAGACATGTGAGTTCCCTAAATATGTCTCTACTACTACAAGACACCTAGGTGATAGAGTGGATAGAGTACCAGGTCTGGAGTCAGGAAGACCCATCTCTCTGAGTCCAAATCTGGCTTCAGATGTTTATCAGCCTTGTGACCATGGGCAAAACTCTTATGTTTCTGTTTACCTCAGTTTTCCCATCTGTAAAATGAGCTGGACAAGGAAATGGCAAACCATGTTAATATCTTTGCCAAGAAAACACCAAGTGGGGTCATGAAGAGTCTGACATGATTGAAATGACTGAACTACAATAACTATGAGCATATTCCAACTATGTTCCCATTCTTTCAACAATGCTGTGTGTATTTATTGGAAAATAAGCTCCAGTTTTATGGAGGAAATGTTTATGGCTATGGTTCTTATGTCATTTCAGGATATGTCTCTCCCTTGAGCTAATTGTGTCTTCTGACTGATTAATAAAGCCACATGCATCATGGGGGATTTTGGACTATAAATTTTCAGTACAGATTCAGAACCCGGGGTAGTCGTCCGCTGGGGACTCAACATGTTAGGGTCAGTTGGGGGGAGTAGCTCCCAGAAAGGGCATCAAAAAAAATAAAAGTATATATGTTATTGTGTATTTACTTATCACCCTGCTTTTTAGACACCTTCTTTGTGTTATATTTCCAAATTAAAACATAAGTAAGGGAAGGGATGGGCTTTCCTTTTTGACTTACATTTTTATTTTCCCAGAGCTTAGCACAGTGTCTGGCACACATTAACTGCTTAATAAATTTGTGTTGACTTGCTGACTTTTCCCAATATCCTTACACCAGGGAGACTCCTTTTGAAAATACAGAAAACTTTTCCCATGTGAAAAATATACTTACTGCATTTTTGGAGGGAGGTGCCAAAGATGCCACAGAGGGAGAAAAACTGGCAATTACACTTAAAAACATATTCAGAATTTCCTAAGTTCTAAGTAATACTTGTTTCTCTGGCCACTAAAATAGAATCTTCACCTATAGAGTGAACTTGTTTCTTTACCACAAACAGAAAGTTATCTGTTTCTTTTTCATTATGGAACTAATTATTTTAGTCCAGTCTAGTGTTTTGGGGTTGGCAAATAATGAAGGCACTGTAAGAAAACCTCTGGTTTGGGACTTAAATAACATCTTTGATTTTCACCCACTGGACTTAGGGAGTAGCCATACTTTTTACAAACATGACTAACTTACTCTGATGGCAGAATTGCTATCAGTGAGTACCTGATTGGACAGAAATGCAGACTAGATTGTGTATTGCTCAGGTCATGAAATTTCTAATACCATCATAAGAGCCTCCAAGTTGAGGTGCTGATCCAGGCCAAGAAGAATAAACCAAAGGGAAATCTTTTTTGATTGATTGAACTCATTTCCAAAGCTATATGCCCCTTGCCCTCCCTTACATTTAAGAATATAGTCTAGCAAAAGCAATTCTGTTTTGTGAATCCCTTAGAATATTCTCACCCAAATATGAAATGACAAATGTGGCCAATTCAGAAAATATCTGGAAAAACTTTTATGGACTGATGCAGAATAAAAAGCAGCAGAAACGTAAGAGAAATTTGCATGGTGACCACAATGTTGAAGAAGCAGACAGGCCTGGATAGATGTCAGACTCTCTTCAATTCAGGGATGAACCGAGACTCCAGAAGACTGTTGACGAGGCATCCTTCCTAGTCAACAAGCATTTATTAAGTGCCTACTATGCGCCAAGCACTATGCTTAGCTCTTGGAATACAAATAGAAGTGAAAGATACTCCCTGCCCTCAAAGAGGTTGCATTTTTTTAAAATTACTTTTAGTATGCAACATTCATTTCCATAATCCCTTGAGTTCCAAATTTTCTCCAACTCCCCTCCACATCAATATAGATTCTACATATATATTCACATTAAACATTAGTCAAGTTGTAAAAGAGAATTATAACCAAAATGATGAACCAACAAGGAAGGAGAAACAAAACAAAGCAAAATCAAAAAAGACAGAGAGCAAGGACTTTGCTTCACTCTGCATTCAGACTCTGTAATTCTTTCTCTGGATGTGGATAGCCTTTTCCATCATGAGTCCTTTGGAGTTGTCTTATAAACTTACATTTCTGAGAAGAGCCCAGTCTATCAAAGTTAGTCATTGCACAATGTGGCTATAACTTTGTACAATGTTCTCCTGGTTCTGCTCCCCTCACTCAGCATCAGTTTATATAAGATTATCCAGGTTATTATGAAGTCTTCCTGCTCCTTATTTCTCATAGCACAATAATATTCCATTGCATTTATATACTGCAACTTGCTTAGCCATTTCCCAATTGAAGGCCATTCCCTTGATTTCCAATTCTTTGTCACCACAAAAAAAAATGCTATAAATATTTTTGTATATATGGGTCTTTTTCCATTTGTATGACCTCTTTGGGATACAACCCTATAAGTGGTATGGCTGGGTTTAAGGGTATGCACATTTTCATAACCCTTTGGGCATAGTTCCAAATTGCTCTCCAGAATGGTTGGATCAGTTCACAGCTCCATCAACAATGCATTAGTGTTCTAATTTTTCCACATCCTCTCTAGCACTTGTCATTTTCCTGTTTTGTCATCTTAGCCAATCTGGCAGGTGAGATGTGGTACCTCAAAGTTGTTTTGATTTGCATTTCTTGAATCAATAGTGATTTAGAGCATTTTTCCATATGCTTAAAGATATCTTTAATTTCTACCTCTGAAAATTGCCTGTTCATATACTTTGACCATTTATCAATTAGGGAATGACTTTATTCTCATAAATTTGACTCAGTTCTCCGTATATTTTAGAAATGAGGCTTTTATCAGAGACACTGGTTTTAAAAATTCTTTCCCAATTTTCTGCTACCCTCCTGACTTGGGTTACATTGACTTTGTACAAAACCTTTTCAATTTAATGTAATGAAAATTGTCCATTTTGTATTTGGTAATGCTCTCAATCTCTTGTTTGGTCATAAACTCTTCTTTTCTCCATAAATGTGACAAGTAAACTATTCCTTGCTCTTCCAAGTTGCTTACAGTATCAGTCTTTATATCTAAATCATGAACCCATTTCGACTTTCTTTTGGTATATGGTATAAGATATTGGTCTATGCCTTACTATTTTCCAGTTTTCCCAACAATTTTTCTCAAATAGTGAGTCCTTATCCCAGAAGTCACAGTCTTTGGTTTATCAAACAGTAGGTTACTATAGTCATTGACTACTATGTCTTGTGTACCTAATCTATTCCACTGATCCACCATTCTATTTCTTGGCCAGTACCAAGTGGTTTTGATGTTTTATAATACAGTTTAAAATCTGGTATGGCCAGGCCACCTTCCATACCACTTTTGTTTATTAATTCCCTTGATATTCTGAACATTTTGTTCTTCCAGATGAATTTTGTTATTATTTTTTTCTACTCTATAAAATAATTTCTGATAGTTTCATTGGTAAGATACTAAATAGATAAATTAATTTAGGTTAAATTGTCATTTTATTGTATTAGCTTGGCCTGATCAAGAGTAGTTAAGGTTTTCCAATTATTTAAATCTGACTTTGTGTGAAAAGGGTTTTGTAATTGTATTTATATAGTTTCTGGGTTTGTTTTGGGAAGTAGACTCCCAAATATTATATAATGTCTACAGTAAACTTAAATGGAATTTCTTTTTCTATTTCTTGCTATTGGGCTTCATTAGAAATATATAAGAATGCCAAGAATTTATGTGATTCATTTTATATCTTGCAACTTTGCTAAAGTTATTTATTATTTCAAGTAGTTTTTAACTTGATTTTCTAGGATTTTCTCATTAAAGAATAATTAATTCTAATACTTTGTTGACTATTTGAGAAAATTGGAGAAGAAATCCTATCATATTCTTTTTATGATACAAATATGGTACTGATACTTAAATTGGGAGGAGCCAAAAAAGAGAAAGAAAATTACAGACCAATTTCCCTAATGAGCATAGAATCAAATCTTTTAAAATTTAACTTTTATTTATTTTTTGGTTTACGTCATTGATGTCCTCAATATTTTGAGTTACAAATTTTCTCCCCGTCTTTTTCCTACCCACCACTCCAAAATAGCGATCCCACTGTATACCCCCTACCCCAATCTGCTATCTCCTATATATCCTCCCCCATCACCCCTCTGACTTGCTGGTAGAGCAAGATGGATCTCCCTATCCCAGTGCCTGTATATCTTATTTCCCAGTTGCATTAATAATAATAATAATAATAATAATGATATATTTTTATCTTTTGATTTTAGGACTTTAAATTCTAGATCCTTTCCATTTCTCCCTTGTTGCTCACCCCCACTGGAAAGACAGGCAATTCAATACAGTCTGTACATGTATAATTACACAGAATATCTCCACAATGGACATATTGTGTAACACTGACTATGTTTCCTTCCTTTCTGTCCTGCCCTCGACTTGTTCCATTCTCTACTTTGTAATTGTCCCTTTACAGAAGTGTGTGCTTCTAACAACCCTCCCTCAACCTGCCTGTCCCTCCATCATCCCCCTTCTCACCCCCTTCCTCCCTACTCTCCTTTGGGGCAAGATATCCAATTTAGAGTGTATGTCACTCCCTCCCTAAGCCAAATTCAATGAGAGTAAGGTTGACCCATTCCCTTTTTTGCCTTCTTGTCCTTCTCCTCCATTGTAACAGCTATCTCTTGCCTCTTCTATATGATATGATTAACCCTATTCTGTCTCTCCCTGTCTCCTCTCAATCTATTCATCTCCCACCTCTTAATAACACCTTTTAAAATATCATCCCTTCCTATTCAATCAATCCTGTGCCCTTCGTCTACATATACATAAATACCCACACTCACATATATATTCATATGCATATATACCCTTCTGTATATAAATATGTGTATGTATGCATATATACATACATATATATATATATATGTATAAAATTATATTCCCTTCACCCTATCCTCATGCAGAGAAAAGTTTCAGAAGTTACAATTCTCATTTTTCCACATTGGCATGTAAATAGTTCAACTTTGATAAGTTCCTTATGATTTCTTTTCTATGTTTACCTTCTCATGCTTCTTGCATTTGAATGTCAAATTTTCTATTCAGTTCTGGTTTTTTCAGCAAGAATGCTTGAAAGTCCTCCACCTCATTGAATGACCATATTTTCCCTTGAAATATTATACTCAGTTTTGCTGGGTAGGTGATTCTAGGTTTTAATTCTAGCTCCCTTGATCTCTGGAATATCATATTCCAGGCCGTTTGGTCCCTTAATGTAGAAGCTGCTAGATTCTGTGTTATCCTGCTTGTGTTTCCATAGTATTCAAATTATTTCTTTTTGGCAGCTTGTAATATTTTCTCCTTGATCTGGGGGCTCCAGAACCTGCCTATAACATTCCTAGGAGTTTTCTTTTTGGGATTATCTTCAAGCGGTGATAGGTGAATTCTTTCAAGTTCTATTTTGCCCTCTGGTTCTAAAATAGCTGGACAATTTTCCTTGAGAATTTCTCGAAGGATGCTTTCTAAGTTTTTTTTTTTTTTTGATCATGGCTTTCAGGTAGTACAATAATTTTTAAATTATCTTTCCTGGATCCATTTTCTAGGTCAGCAGTCTTTTCAATGAAGTATTTCACATTGCCTTTCATTTTTTCATTTGTTTGGATTTGTTTAATGGTATCTTAATTTTTCATAAAGTCATTTGCTTCCATTTGCTCCACTCCAATTCTGAAGGAATCATTCTCTTCAGAAAACTTTTGAGATTCTTTTTCCATATGGCAAATTCAACTTTTTAAGGCATTCTTCTCCTCATTGGCTTTTTGGACCTCCTTTGCTATTTGAGTTAGTCTATTTTTTAAGGTGTTATTTTCTTCAGTCAGGTTGTTGACTCTCTTATCATGATTTTCTTGCATCATTCTCATTTCTCTCCTCAATTTTTCCTCCACTTCTCTTATTTAGTTTTCATATTCCTTTTTAAGCTCTTCTATGGCCTCTATCCAGTTAGTATTTTTCTTGGAAGCTTTTGGTGTGAGAGTTCTGACTGTGCTGTCCTCCACCCGTTTCATGTTTTGGTTCTTTTTGTCCCCAAAAAAAGAATTTAAATTTGGATTGCTGGGCTTGCTTTGCTTCCTTTACCTGCTCATGTTGCCAGTCAATTACTTGGCTTTTGGGCTTAGTAGTAAAACTCTGCTTTCAGAGGGGAGAGCTCTGTCCCAAATCACTTGGGTTTTTGCAGTTGCCAGAGCTATTAGGAGGCTGCCATTTTTTGCAGCCCCCACCAGCTTTGGCTCACTGAAAATGCACCCCAGGATCACCACCCAAGACCGCAATATGATCCAGGCAGCTCAAGGCAAGAGAACTTACCCTCTGAATGATCACTTAGCCCCCCTGCAATCTGCAGGCCAGGAGCTTCTGAAGCAGCCATGTGGAGGCGTGCTTGCTCTGATAGCTCTGGAGGCAGTTTGGCTGGACCCTCTCCCCCTGACCTTTTCCTTTTGTCCTTGTCTCTTGTGGATTGGTGATTCTTGGAATTGCCACAGTTGCTGATGATCCACTCTCCTGAATGCTACAACTGTGGCTTCTACTGGATGCCCTGGGGCTGAAGATGACCACCTGCTGGGCTGCTGTCAGCAGGAGCTTTGCTACGCCATCATTTTTGTGGAGTCTGGAGCTCTAAAATTTATTTAGAGTCATATTTTATAGGTATTTGAGGTGGTATTGAAGGGAGCTTGTGAAGTTCTAGTGTTTCTATGTTGCCATCTTGACTCTGCCCTAGATGCAAAAATTTTTTAAATAAAATATTGGCAAAAAGATTACAGCAACTTATCATGAGAATAATACACTTTGATCAAGTAGGCTTTATTCCAAAAATGCAAGCGTGGTTCAATATAAGGAAAACTATCAGCATAATTGATCATATCAACACAAATTAACAGAAACCATATGATTATCTCAACAGATGCAGAAAAAGCTTTTGACAAAATATAACACCATTCCTATTAAAACACTAGAAAGCATAGGAATAGAGTATTCTTAAAAATGATAAGTAGTATCTACCTCAAAATATTAAAATTATTATATGTAATGGGGATAAGTTAAAAGCATTTCCAATTAGACTGGGACTGAAACAAGTATGCCCACTATCATGCCTGTCATTCAGATTGGTACTAGAAATGTTAGCTGTAGTAATAAGAAAAGAAAAGGAATAAAAAAAATCAGAATAGTCAAAGAAGAGACTAAACTATCACTCTTTGCAGATGAAAATATGATAATTTCTTGAAAGATAATGTCTAGGCTTTGTTTTATTGAGGCTTTCATATAGTCCAATACAATTTAAATTCTCTCTCCTGAATCTATTTTACAGGTCAGTTGTTTTTCCAGTGAGATGTTTTTCCATTTTCTTTTCTTTTTTTTTCTTTTCTTTTCTTTTCTTTTCTTTTCTTTTCTTTTCTTTTCTTTTCTTTTCTTTTCTTTTCTTTTCATTCTTTTGGATCTGTTTTATAATATCCTGATTTCTCATAAAGTCATTACCTTCCATTTGCTCCATTCTGTTTTTGAAGGAATTATTTTCTTCAAGGAGCTTCTCCACTTCCTTTTTCATTTGGCCAATTTTGCTTTTTAAGACATTCTTCTCCTTGGCTTTTGGGACCTCTTTTGCCATTTGATTTAGTGTATTTTTTTAAGGTGTTATTTTCTTCAGTATTTTTTTGTGTCTCCTTTAGCAAGATGTTGAAGCATTTTTCATGATTTTCTTGCATCATTCTCATTCCTCTTCCCAATTTTTCCTCTACTTCTCTTACCTGATTTTCAAAATCCTTTTTGAGCTCCTCCATGGCCTGCAACCAATTCATATTTTTCTCGGAGGCTTTCGATGCAGGAGTTTTGACTTTGTCGTCTTCTTCTGGTTCTATGTTTTGATCTTCTTTGTCACCAAATAAAGATTCCTTTGTCTGATTTTTCTTCCTCCGTTTGCTCATTTTCCCAGCCAATTACCTTGCTTTTGAGCTCTTTGCCATGGTAGAATTCAGCTTCCAGAGTGGAGAGTGCTGTGTTCCAAATTTTTAGGGGCTTGCTCTGATGTTGTCAGAACTACTTCTAGACATCTGCCTCAGAGCTGTGAGGAGGACTCACTCTCTACTGGCACCACAACTTCTGCCATGACAGCACTCCTCCTCACCCCAGGGCCACCACCGAAGACTGAGACCCAGATGTAATCAGGGCAAAGCAAGAGAATCCTGCCTCAGCACCAGCAAAGAGATTCCTCCAATTGCCCTCTGATCAACCTCTTGCTCCCTCCACTATCTGTGGGCCTGGACCTCCAGAAGCAGCCACTGCTGCTGCTGCTATTGCTATTGCTACAGTCATAGCTGCCACCACCTCTACCATCCCAGAGGCAAGGACTGGATGGCGCTATTGTCTTACCCAAGTCCAATAGGATTTCTCCACTGAACTTTTGCTTTCTCTTTGGCTTTTGTGGGTTGCAAAGTCTGGAAACAGCCACAGCTGCCAATGATTCAGTCCCCTGAGTGTGACTCTGGGCAGTCTGTGGCACCAGTCTGTGCCAGCACAACCCACATGGGACTGTGCTCCAGTCCCAGCCTGGCACAATAGACCATTCCTTCTGGTCCGCAAGACTGACTTCAACTGGAGATATCTTTTACTCTGTCATTTTGTGGGTTCTATAGCCCTAAAATTTGTTTAGAGTCATTTTTTACAGTTATTGGAGGTGAATGGGGGAACCAGCTCTAGCAAGTTCCTCCTTTTACTCTCCTATCTTCATTCTGACAATGATAGCCTTTAGCAGAATAGAGCTTCCTTCCTTATTTCTTTTAATTAAAACTACTTTTGCTTTGTCTGAGATTAGGATTATTGCTCCCCCCCCCCTTTTTTTTCTTTGGCTTTAGTATATTATATTCTACTTCAGCCTTTTACCTTTTCCCTGTGTGGGTCCCCAGTTTCAAAAGTGTTTGTTGTAAACAATTATGTACTGTGGTTTTTATGGATTATGGTTTTTAATCCTTTTTATCCTTTCTGCTATCCATCTCCATTTTATAGGACAATTCATCCCAGTCACATTCACAGTTATGATTACTCTCTGTGTCTTTCTCTCCATCCTTTTCCCCTCCCTGTTTATGCTTTTATTTCTCCCTTTTCCCCCTCCTCAAAAGAGTTTTGCTTTTGACACCACCTCTCTCAGTATTTGCTCCCTCTCAACCCCCTTCCCTTTACCTACACTTTTCCTTTACTACTTCTTCTCTTCCTTCTAGCCACCCTTCCCTTTCCTTTCCTCTTTTCCCTTCTACTACCTGTAGGGCACTTCAGATTTCTATACTTTCCAAAGTATGTCATTCCTTCCTTGAATCAAATCCTATAAGAGTAAATCTCAAACAATGCTCCTCTCTCTCCCTTCTTTCCCTCAATGATAAGTTTTTGTGTCTCACATTAAATTCATATTCTTAACTAGGTATGCTATTCCCTCCTTGAACCAAAATCAATGAGAGTAAAGCTTATACAATGTTCATCTCCCTGCCTTCTTTCCTCTACAATATGTTTGTGTCCCTTCATGTAAAATAATTTACCCTTTTCTGCCTCCTCCTTCCCTCTTCTTCCATTATAATCCCTTTTCACCCCTTAATTAGATTTTTATCATCACATCAGTAAATTTGTATGCACACCCTCTATCTATGTATATCCCTTTTAAGTGTTATAATAATTATACAATTCTCAATATTGACTGGTATCATCCTCACTGATAGGGATGTAAATAGTTTGCTCTTATTGAGTAGCAAGTTTTCTGTTTGTTTGTGTGTGTGCTTATTTTTTTTCCCTGTTTACCTTTTCATGTCTCTCTTGAGTCTCATATTTGAAGCACAAATGTTCCATTGAGCTCTGTGATTTTCATCAGGAAGGTCTGGAAGTCCCTTGTTTCATTGAATGACCATCTCCTTGCCTGAAAGATAATGCTCAATTTAACTGGGTACTTGATCCTTGGTTGTAGTCCAAGCTCCTTTGCCTTACAAAATATATTCCAATTCCTCCTATCTTTAAATGTAGAAACCGCAAGGTCCTCTGTGATCCTCACTGTTGTTCTGTGATATTTGTGTTGTTTCTTTCTGACTGCTTGCAATATTTTCTCCTTGACCTGATAATTCTGGAATTTGGCTTGAAAATATTTCTTGGAGTTTTCAATTTGGGATCTCTTTCAGGAGATGAATGGTCAATTCTTGCTATGATTATTTTGCCCTTTGGTTCTAGGACCTCAGGTCAGTTTTCCTGATGATTTCTTGGAAGATGTTGTCCAGGCTCTTTTTTTTTATCAGGGCTTTCTTGTAGACCTATAATTCTTAGATTCTCTCTTCTGGATCTATCGTCCAAGTCAGTTGACTTTCCAATGAGAAATTTTACATTTTCTCTATTTATTTTTCATTTTTTGATTTTGTTTGACTAATTCTTGAAGCTTCATAGAGTCATTAGCTTCAGCTTGTCTAATTCTAATTATTAAAGAATTGTTTGCCTCAGTTTTTTAACCTACTTTTCCATTTGTCCAGTTTTTACTTTCAAGGATTTATTTTCTCCAGTTAGGTTTTGAACCTCCACCGTTTGACTAATTATATTTTTAAGGAGTTGTTCTCTTCAGTGAATATTTTTTTTTTCCATTTTTGTCAATGGTATTTTTAAAATAATTGGTCAGTTTTTCTTCTACCTTTTTAATTTTTTTTTTAATGATTTTTGAGCTCTTCCAAAAATGCTTTTTGGGCTTGAGACCAGTTCATATTTCCTTCTGAGGCTGCAGATGTGGGTGCAGTGTCAATGTCGACCTCTTCTGAATGCGAACCTTGCTCTTCCCTTTCACCATAAGAGGTGATTGGCCGATAGGATTGCTTTTCTAATTTGTTTTTCCCCATTGTGATTGTCTATTTCTTGGCTTTTAAAGTGGATATTTACTTCTAACACAAAGAGAGCTCTGACCCACACTTCTTATGCTGGGAGATAGGACCTGGTTATTGTTGTGTGTTGTGGCTCCTGAGTGCCTTGACTGAGGCTAAGGCCAGAACTTTTGGAGTTTATCCAGGATTACACCGAAGCTTACAGCATGAGGTATGGGGGAAGGGTTGTCATGCTGCTTCAGGTTTCCACCACTATGCCCCTAGCCTAGAGCTCGGGGAGGGGGGCGGGGGCCTCAGTCACTGGTGGCCAGCCCATGCTGTTGTATGCCACTTCCCCTGGTTGTGCAAAAGCATTTCTGGGGTTCTGGTGTGTGCAATTGCTGGCTCTACCCCCCACCCTTATGTTCAGGATCTCCCTCTGGGATGCCTCTTGCCCTGCAGTTATGCCCTTTAGCCTCAGCAAAGCCACAGTCACACCTTTCCTGTAGATCTCTCAAGCCTGCCCCTAGTTGTGCTATTTCAGGATTTTACACTGGGGCAATACGCTCTGGGGTTTTTCAGGGTCAAAGGGAGGATGAGAGTAGCTATGGTTTACTCTGCCACCTTGGCTCACAGAAGTTCAGGTAGGTGATTTTTAAATGTCTAGACTATGGGCTGCTAGCTCCAGGAGTAGTTGCTACCACTGTTGCAGGCCCTGAACTTGTCTCTTACCCAGCTCCAACACACCCATGCTCTGCAATGAGAAGTTTGGTATTGCCCCAGCTGTTTGTGAATCAGTTTGTCTGGGCTTGCTTGCAGTTCCGCTATTGTCGGATTTGTGCTGGCTCAACTCAAGAGCTCTGCAAGCAGTGCTTTGTGCTCCCCTGGCCATGCTCAACAAATCCTAACTGAGGATTTTTCATGTTGTTGACCTGGGCTGGAAATCTGTCACACTCTGCCTCCTAGTGGATTCTGTCACTCTAAAGTTTGTTCAGATTCACTTTTTAGAGGTAACTGAAGGCATTTATGGGTGAGCTCAAGAAAGTCTCTGCTTTCACTCCACCATCTTGGCTCCACTCCCCCCCCCCCCAAAGGAGTTTACATTTTAATGGGGGAAGAGAACATATAAGAAATAGCTGACAGGTGGTGGGGGAGGTAGGAAAGTAAGTCCTGTGGAGATGAGTCAGTATTACAGCCTGGGGAGGGATGGAAACATATTTGGCCTGGGCATTTTTATTTTGGATGTTCTGAGAGGGACCAGCCAATCATCAGATGGAGCCACAGAATCAAGGGTACTTCCAAGGTGAGAAGTAGCTCAGGAATGAAGAGAGGTGCCAGGAGGAAAAGGTTTTTACGGCATGAATGATAAAGTATTGTGGAGCTGAGTCAACAGAAGAGTCATATCTTTTAGACATTGCCAATATGCTGATTTTTTGCTTATGATTATTTGTTACCAAAGAAAATTTACATTTGGTGTCAAGTATTAGAAAGGATGGCCAGGGAGTCTGGGTCATCTGGGTGGCTGGGTCATCTGCAAGGTGCCAGGCTTCAGTAATTGATGAAGGGAAATTTGTTGCCCATGGAACAAGAATTCAAGTGGGCACAATGGAAGGATTGGTTGGTGTTTAGTTGAAACTTTGGTGTGAGAGGGTTGAGAGTTCGGGCATAAGGAATTTGATAGTGAGAATGGGAAATGAGATTTGAATGGTGTTACATAGAGGTTCAGAATCACTGGTATGTAACCAGGTATAAGAATGTTGTTCTTCAATTTAAGCTTGCCAAGCAGTAAGCAAGCCAAGAGTGGGAGAGGAGGGGTTCACAGGGTTTCCAAAAAAGAATTCATGAACTTCTCCTCCTCTGTATGTCTCTCCTCCAGACTTCTATGTTTCTATAGCTGGATTTCTTTTCTCAGTACTTAGCACAGTGTTGGCAAATAGTAGGCACTTAATAAATGATTATGGACTGAATGCATAAGATGCTGCCATCTTTCCAGTCACCTAGGGTCAAAACATCAGAATTATTCTGTATGCTTTATTCTCCTTCATGCCATATATCCAGTCAGCTGCCAAGTCTCATCAATTTTATCACCACAAATCCCTCTCATCTAGTCTTTCTCTCCATTCCCACAACTATTACCTAGTTCAGGCCCTCCTCACCTCTCACCTGGACTTTTATTGTATCTCATAATTAGTCTCCCTCCTTCCAGTTTCTCCCATCTCCAATACATTCTCCATGCAGCTGCCAAATTAATTATTATTACTGAGGTCTGACCTGTCCTTCACAATCTCCCAATCAGAAATATTTAGTGGCTCCCCATTGTCTCAAGGAGAAAAAGAAACAATCCCAAGATAGCATTTAAAGCCTCCTGCCTCCCTTTCCAGACATTTCATATTCCTTTTCATGCCCTCAATGTTCCCACCAAATGGACTGAATAACCATTTCTTGAACTTTCCTGACCCCCATACCTGGAATGCACATCTTCTTCTCCTCTTACTTGAAATTTTTTTCCTTTAATACTCAGTTCAGGTACCACTTCCTTCAGTAAGCCTATTTCTTGATTCTACCCAGTTTTTCTTCAAACTGTTCCATATATACAAATTGCATATTTGCTCCCCAAATAATGGCAGCAGGGGATGTTTGTGGTTTGTTTGGTTTTTTTGCTTCTATATCCTTAGTGCTACAATGTCTTAAACACAGTAGATGCTTAGTAAGTATTTTTTATGGGGTTGGGGTAGGATTTTTGAACAAAATTTGTCTAACCAACACGTTTAGCAACTTGAAAGTATTAGATATAGTGAGTACCTAAATGATCTAAAATCACTAACTATGCCTTACACTCTTTCTCCTCATTTCTAAAAGATGTAAAAAATGTTCATTAAACCAATTTCAATGGGCTTTTTTTTGTCTACAGGGAAATGTAGAATGAAAAACTGAGTAATAACTAAGGTGGGGGCACTCAGGACTTTGTTCAAAAATACTGAAACTGGGAGGGGGATGAAAGTGTTTTGATACCTTCATCAGATGAGATCAACTTTGGTCCTCATTGGATCCTCATTTACCCCAGCATGTCTCCCTGATCATGGGAGGGAGTTCTCAGGCTCCTCTCCAAGGTCATTACCCCAAAAAATAATTGTGTTTTAAAACATTTATCTAAGGATGCCTTTTCTTTTTTCCCTTTTCCTTCCTTCCTTCCTTCCTTCCTTCCTTCCTTCCTTCCTTCCTTCCTTCCTTCCTTAATTCCTTCCTCCCTTTCTTTTTTTGCTCATTCTAGGCACAAGAAATGTAAATTGTGGATCATCATAAATCTTTATTATTGACTGATTCAGTTTGAACAAAATTCAACACCTTACAATTAGTGGCATATGAGTCTCAGGTTCCTATTCAATTAAATTGGTTGTTTCCTTGTGTCCTTTCCAACTCTGACTTTGACCTGTTTATTGGGGCCTGAGAAAATAATCAGTTTTATCTCTTAGATGAAAATTGTTTTGTTTTGTTTTGTTTTTTCCTAGAAAATCCAGAGCATGTTAGAGATTAAAGTGGCTAAGAAGGAGCCTAGAGATCTGGAATGACCACTGCTCAACCTTGATTAATTCACATTCCACATCTTTAAAGAGAATATTACAGGTCTTCTCCTTATCTCAATGGGCTGGTGTGCAGAGAGGATTAATGATATAGCATTGGGGAAGTGATTTGGTGGGGGAGAGAGGCAAGGAGAATATTGGAATGTGACTTGAGTTAGATGTCTTCATTAGTATTCTTGATAATTTCCCTTACGTCCTAGAGATATTTAAGTCAATCAGCCAATAAGCACTTATTAAGTTCCAATAGTATTCCAGGCACTGTGCTAAACACTGGTAGATATAAAAAAAAAATTGAACACAGTCCCCTCTTCTTGGGAACCTCACAGTGCAATGGCAGAGAATCTTAAGCTAGAAAGAAGCTTTCTGATCATCTAACCACCTATCCCATTTCTATGTGACAAATGAGCAAATTAAAGCATGGAAAGGTGATATAACTTGTCCAGGATCATTGTGGCAGAAAATAGACCAGAACTCAGGTTTGGTTAGCTATAATCTAGTATTGTTTCACCACACCATCTCTAGAATCATAATCAAATCAATATTTGTAATGCTCCTGGAAAGTTTGTCAGCATGTTCTCCTATTTCTACTCAACATACTTTAATTTTTACAAACTAAGAAGTCCCTCCAAGGCCACCACACTACTCTATGAAGTGTTTCCCTCAAGAAGAATTAAACTTTTCAATAGAATGTCTTTGCTTTGGTATCTCCATCAATTTTCTTTTTTTTTAAAATAAATTTATTCATTTTCTGGTTTACATCATTAATTTCCATGAGATTTTAAGTTACAAATTTTCTCCCCATCTTTCCCCTACCCAACACCTCAAGATAGCCATCCCACTGTATAACCCCTCCCCAAATCTGCTCTTTCCTATGTCCTCCCCCTATCACCTTTGACTTTCTGGTAGGGCAGGATGGATTTCCCTACCCCAGGGCTTGTATACCTTAATTCCCAGTTGAATGTAGTTGTTAATAATAATAATAATAATAATAATAATAATAATAATAATAATAATAATGTACATATATATTTTTAACATTTGATCGTAGAACATTAAATTCTAGATTCATTCTCTTCCTCCCTCATCACCCAACCCCACTGGAAGGACAAGTAATTAAATACAGGCTGTAAATGTGTAATTATGCAGAACATCTCCACAGTGTACATATTGTGACAGACTGATTACATGTCCTTCCTTCCTATGCCACCCCACCTTTTTCTATTTTCTACCCTGTCCCTGTCCCTTTACAGAAGTGTGTACTTCCAGCAGCCTTCCCCCATACCCTGCCCTCCCCTCTAGCACCCACCTCTCATCTCCATCCTCCCTACTCTCCTGTGTGGCAAGATACCCAGTTTAGAGTTTATGTCATTCCTTCCCTAAGCCAAATTCAATGAGAGTAAGGTTGACCCTTTCCCTTTTGCCTTCCTGTTCTTCCCCTCCATTGTAACAATTATCTCTTGTCTCTTCTATATGAGATGATTAACCCTATTCTGTCTCTCCCTGTCTCCTCTCACTCTAATCCTCTCCCACCTCACAGTTTCACCTTTTTAGAGTATCGTCCCTTCTTATTCAATTGACCCTGTGCCCTCTATGTACTCATATATACAGAAACTTAGATATGTGTTTGTACGCATATATAAACTCTCTTATATAGATATATGTGTATGTATATGTATACATACATTTGTATTCCCTTCACCTATCCTCATACTGAGAAAAGTTTCATACATTACATTGATCATTTTTCCATGTTGGCATGTAAATAGTTCAACTTTGATAAGTTCCGTATGATTTCTTTTCCATGTTTACCTTCTCATGCTTCTTTGTTTGAGTGTCAAATTTTCTTTTTGGTTCTGTTATTTTAAGCAAGAACATTTGAAAGTCCTCCACCTCACTGAATGACCATATTTTCCCCTGGATCATTATACTCACTTTTGCTGGGTAGGCGATTCTTGGTTTTAATCCTAGCTCCCTTGAATCTCCAGAATATCATATTCCAGGCCCTTTGATCCCTTAATGTAGAAGCTGCTAGACCCTGGTTTATCCTAATTGTGTTTCCAGAGTATTCAAATTGTTTCTTCTTGGCAGCTTGTAATATTTTCTCCTTGATCTGTGGACTCCAGAACCTGGCTATAACATTCCTAGGAGTTTTCTTTTTGGAATCTTTTTCAAGAGGTGATCAGTGAATTCTTTTTTTTCTTTTCTTTTAAATGACTTTTTTATTTACTTTTA
>CM053588.1:38143218-38158386 GCA_028646515.1 Pseudochirops corinnae | reverse complement strand
TATTCAAAAATGCAAATTTCACTGTCTTTATAAAGGACTTGAAACACTTTCTTCCCCATCTGTCTTGTCAATTGCAAACGTCAAAATCATGTAATGAAGAACGAGGTTTATCCTACTTACTTATCCTATACTTTCTAGATTACCAGTCTAAAAGGACATTGGACAACGTCTTATTGAATTTACTTGGTGAACAAGAATCTCTGCAAGACATTTTGATTCTTAGTTCTGACAATTTATTTGCAAGCAATTTTACTGGTAGCAGTGGACATTAGATGCTTTAACTTAACTGTCTTTGATGACTGATGGATTGAGAAAAAAATCTTGTTTACCTATATTTACTTCAACAAGAGACAGTAGAATGGTACAACAGAAGGAACACTGGATTGGGGTTGGCGGACCTTAGTTCTGAAATCTCTGACTCTTACTGTACAGACATCCAGTGTGACCTTGGATAAGTTTTCTTAACTCTATGACTCCTTATTACTGTTTTTAAGAGTTACAAGTATCATCTTCCTGTGTAGGGATGTAAACAGATATAAAACAACTTTTTTTTTTCTTTCCCTTTTAACTTTTGAAGCTTCTCTCAAGCCTTATATTTGAAAATTGGATTTTATGTTTTGCTGTGGTCTTTGTATCCAGCAGGAATGTTTGAAAATCCCCTGTTTCATTTAATATCCCCCCCCCCCAAAAAAAAAGATTATGCTCATTTTTTTTCTGGATAGTTGATTCTTGGTTGTAATTAAAGCTCCTTTGCCTTCCAGAACATTGTATTCCAAGCCCTCTGATCTTTTAATATAGAAGCTGCTAAATCCTGTGTAATGCTGACTGCATCCTGTAATGGCAAGCAAAGAAGTAGTTCACACCTTGTTTCAGCTATTTAGTTGACACTTTGTTTCAGTTCAAGTTTCTTCTGAGCCTTGCCCATGATTGAGAAGCAGAACTTGTGAACCCCACAAGTTGTGAACCCTAGAACCTGTGAACTCCTGGGGAGGAGCTAATGACTGTATATAAGGAGAGGCACAGGCTGGAGAGAGCAGAACTGAGAATGAACCTCTTGTGGTAGAGAAGGAGAAAACTTGTGGCATCCCAGCACTCTAAGTTTGTTTGTTCTGTCTGTACCGATGTTTGTGATACTTTCTACAGAAGCCTTGGGACTTTACTGGAAGCCTGAAAGAGGATTTTCTGGTTGTCTGTTTACAGAAGTCCTGGATGAGGGTTTTGGAGGTCCTGGGACTTTACTTATGATTTGTATTGACCTTTTGGACCTTGTTTCTGGGTCTCTGTTGATTTCTATGTTGATGATTTGTGTTGACCTCTTGGACCTTGTTTGTGGGTCTGTGTTGATTTCTATACTGATGATTTTTGTTGAGTTCTCAGACCTTGTTAGTGAGTCTGTGTTGATTTTACAGGCAGATAGTGAATTGATGATGGTGCCGGCAATGTATATGAATGGTGTTTTGGCTCTGCTAAGCTTTGTCTTCCCAGAAACAGGAACTGTGAAGGACTTGAGGTGGACTGGACACTGTGAGCTTCAAGATGGAATGGGAACTGGACAAGGAACTGGACAAAGAACTGAACAAGGAGCTGGACAAGAAATTGGGAGCTGCCTGCCTTTGAACCCAGGTGACAGTTGTTTGGATTTGGGCAGGAGCTGGGACTGTGCAAGAGGAACCATGGAAACTGAGAGCCAGCCTTGAGTCAAGATTAAAAGATTTCTCCTTGGGTACCTGTTGCTGACTGAGAAGATTATGATTTATTGTGATCTAGGGATGGAGAACTTTGACCTTTGAAATTTGTGTTCCTTAAGGAGGCAAGCCTGCTTAAGAATGAGTGAATTTAAGAACTTACTAAATGGTTGAGTTACTAAATGATTGAATTACTAAATGATTGTACTTTGTTTAAAATTAGGTGACCACTTTGGTGAAAATTATGTGGCCCCTTTAGTGATAACTTGTTATGTCATAACATTGTGAATGCTGTACTTTGATTTCTGTGAATGATTTACCTTAATTTACTGTTAAATAAATAGTTCACTATACTATGTAATCAGAACCTTGAAGCTGTTCACAGCAGCAGTCCTCTGGAAAGCTGCTCGTGCTTGGCTTTAAAACTCCTTAATATTTGAATGTTTCTTTATGATTGCTTAAAGTATTTTCTCCTTGACTAGAAGAATTCTGGAATTTGGCTATAGTATTCCCTGGAGTTTTCATTTCAAGATATTTTTTGGAGGCGATTTGTGGATTCTTTCAATTACTATTTTACCCTCTGGTTCTATGATATTGGGACAATTTTTCCTTGCTAATTTCTTGAAAGATGCCATCCAGGCTTCTTTTTTGATCATGGATTTCAGGTAGTCCAATAATTCTTAAATTATCTCTCCTGGATCTATTTTCTAGGTCAGTTGTTTTTCCAATGAGGTATTTTATATCTTCTTCTATTCTTGATCCTTTTGCTTTTGTTTGATTGATTCTTGATGTCTCATAGAGTCATTAGCTTTCACCTGCCCAATTCTAATTTTTAAGGAATTATTTTCCTCAGTTAGCTTTTGTACCTCCTTTTTCATTTGGCCGATTCTACATTTTAATGACTTGTTTTCTTTTTTTAAGCTGTTGATCATTTTTTTTTGTGATTCTCTTGCATGACTCATTTCTTTTCCCATTTTCTTCTTCTCTCTCTCTTATTTTTTAAAAAAAATTTTTTTTACCTTTTCTAGAATGATTTTTTGGGTCTGAGACCAATTCATATTTCCCTTTGAGGCTTTGCATGCAATAATTTTGACACTGTTGTCCTCTTCTGAGTTTCTGTTTTCATCTTCCCTGTCACCATAGTAGCTTTCTATGGCTAGGGCTTTTTGTTCTTCTAATTTCCAGCCTATTTCATGACTTTTAAAGTTTAACTCTCTTCTTGGGTAAAGGCAGCACTGTTTTAAACTTCTTGTGTGGAGAGGGTCTGGTCATTGGCTATCCTTGCCAGGGTCTCCAGGGTTGGCAGTTAGCTTTAATTAATTTACTTCTTGCAACTGGGTTATCTAATCTAGTCTAGCAGGCCTAAGGGTCTGCCAGGCCTGACCACTAGCCTGCTGCATCAAGGCTGGAGGCCTTACCACTGGCCTATTGTAATGCTGGCCTGCTGAGCTAGGACTGCAGAGTCTCAATTGCTGATCTGTATTGGGGTTAGGGACCTCTTGCTGGCTTACCCAAATACTGCTTGCAATGGGCTACATTTCCATTTTACCTAAATTGCACAGACATTTTATGTAATCCCTTGATATCATGTGCTGGGAAATTGTTTCAACCCATCATTTTGAGAATTCATTTTGTGATATGATTTAAAATTGTTTCAAAGGAAATTGAGGAGAACTTGAGCAACTTTCTTCCTTTTCTCTGTTTTTGGCTCCACTTCCTCAGTATCTCTTCCAAGAAAACCTTAAATGGGGTCACAAAGAATCAGACATAATTGAAAAACAATTGAACTACAACAAGAGGTATAGACCGATATCTCACATGTATACACTAGATACAAGAAAACATCAAAAATGGGTACATGCTTTAGAGATAAAGGGAAATATCTTAAGCAAGTTGGAACATGGAAAATTTTACCTGTCAGATTAATGGATGAGGTAAAAATTTATGAGAAATAAGAGATAAAGAGAATTACAGAAAGTAAAATGAGATAATTTTGATCACATTAAATTAAAAAGTTCTGCACAAACAAAAATCAATTCAGCCAGGATTATAAGGAAAGTGGGGAAATATTTTAGGAAGGCTTGTTTCTGAAATATTTAGAGAACTGAGTCAAATTTATCAGAATTTATAATAGGGGCAGTAAGGTGGCGCAGTGAGTAGAGCATTGGCCCTGGAGTCAGGAGGACATGAGTTCAAAACTGACCTCAGACACTTGGTACACTTACTAGCCATGTGACTTTGGGCAGGTCACTTAACCCCAATTGCCCTCCAAAAAAAAAAAAAGCAAAAAAAAATAGAATTTATAAGAATATGAGTTTTTCCCCAGTTGATACATGGTCAAAGGCTACGAACAGGTAGTTTTCAGAAGAAGAAATAAAATTTATCTATAGTCATATGAAAAAATGTTCTAAAGCAAC
The DNA here is from genome assembly GCA_028646515.1 of Pseudochirops corinnae. Classification (NCBI taxonomy): domain Eukaryota; kingdom Metazoa; phylum Chordata; class Mammalia; order Diprotodontia; family Pseudocheiridae; genus Pseudochirops; species Pseudochirops corinnae. The sequence goes on along the minus strand of CM053588.1, from coordinate 38,154,284 downwards.
ATTGATTAGAGAAATGCAAATTAAAACATATCTGGGGGACTATCTCACGCCAATCAGATTGGCTAACATGACAGAAAAGAAAAGAAAAATGATACATGCTGGAAGGAGTGTGGAAAAGTTGTGACACTAATGCATTGTTGATGGAGTTGTGGTCTGATCAAACAATTGTGGAGAGCAATTTAGACTTGTGTCCAAAGGGCTATAAAGCTGCATACCCTCTGATCCAACAATATTACTACTAGGTCTACATTCCAAAGAGATCAAAGAAAAACTTATATGCCAAAAATAGCAGTTTTTTTAATGGTGGCAAAGAATTAGAAATTGAGGGAATGTCCATCAATTTGGGAATAGCTGGACAAGCTGTAGTATATGATTATGATGGAATACTCTCATGCTGTAGGAGACAATGAGAAAGATGGATTCACAAATATCTGGGAAGACTTATAGGAACTGATGGAAAATGAAGTGAACAGAGCCAGGAGAACATTGTACACATTGATAGGAATGATGTATGATGATTAATTGTGAATGGCTTAGCTATTTTCAGCAAAACAATAATCCAAGACAATTCCAAAGAACTTATGATAAAAAATGTTATTCACTTCCAGAAGAAAAAAAGAATTGATTGAGTCTGAATATAAATTGAAGCATAATTTTTTACTTAAATTTTCTTTCTTTTTTGCAACCTAGCTAATGTGAATATATGTTTTGAATTATTTCACATGTAATTGATATCACATTTCTTGCCTTTTTTGATAGGTGGGGAGGGCTGGGAGGGAGGGAGAAAATTCAAAACTCAAATTTAAAAATGTTAAAATAAATAAGTAATAATGGGGTTGAGGATTCTGACACTACAGTGACTGGTACAAAAAAAAATATGGAACAAATGGCACATTTATTTTAGAGTAGCCCACACAACAGAGCCCCAAGAACTAGGGAAGCGCATCTACTGGATCAGTAACAAAACTGGTGGAGTCTATCAGATTTATAGGGAGGGTGTGTAATTTACAGGATTAAGACTAGAAAGCCAACATATGGATGTAAAACAACAAACAATCTGTTATTATAAGTCTCTAAAGATATTATTCCAATTATTCAAATAACTAATATATGGAAATATTTTAACCTCTTTCATACATATTTAAGTGTGTGTGTGTATATACACACACACATATACACACACATGCACACACACAGACATGTGTGTATCTGGGTGTGCACATGTATGTGTCTGTGTGTATACACATATACATATACTCATGTGTACATATGCATAAATACACATACATGCCTTTTCATATGTATATATATATACACATATGCACAGTGCAGTATAAAAATATACATATGCATACACTTAAAGGTTATGTATATATGTACACATGCAGATGTACATACTCATACATTTAGATACACAATGTTTGTGTGTGTATATATTTTACTGGCCCTGTTATTTCTTTGCTATAAATAGCTTCCTTTTAGAGAATGCTTCTATCAATGGAGAAAAGCATATGCTATGCCTTTTATACTCTTACAGTATATTCTGGAGCTCTAAGGGGTTAAGTGATTTGTGCAAGATCAAACAGCCAGTGTGTATCAGATGTATTAAAAGTCAGGTCTAAAGCCACCATTCTATCCACCACTCTATGCTGCCTCTGTGTTTCTGTGTATATGTACATACATAAGCAAAATAGTCATTGTTTCATGGTCCATCCCAAGTCACACTGACTCCTTGAAGTCTTCCATGACTTCCATGAACTCCTAAGTGTCCTTCAAATGCAAATTAGCTCATTAGTGCAACCCAAATGCCTACTGTTAGTGACATGTTTAGATCAAAGTTCCCAAGGTTCAGGATAACATTTAAATACCTTCCCTCTTGAGTCAATGTGGCCTATTTGATAAACTTGAAATCATGAAGAACTGAATTACAACCCCCAGTAAGAAAAACTCTGACATACAACTTAATCTTTCCTTGCTTTAATTTCCTCATTTGTAAAATGGCTATCATTTGTAAAACGATACCTGTAATACCTACCTCCTAGGATCTTTAAGTGAGTATCAACTGAAATACCATGTACAAAATGATTTGAAAATATTGATAAATATAATTAGTACCTTGAAGTATTATTGGAGAAGACTAATAACTTGTCTTTATCACCTGTAAGTAATTTAACTTCCTTGAACCTGTTTCCTCATCTGTAAAATTAGGGAGTTGGCTTGAAACCCCTTCCAGTTCTTGGTCTATGTACCCATGAACTTGGCATGAATTAGCTTATCTTGTCAACAAGTAAAGGATAAAACCTGAAGGGTTTCTGGGCAGAGATGTGTTCCTGGGGAGAAATAAAGATGGCTTTAGGCATGCATGAGGCATTATTCAGACATGGTAATATTGGCCAGAATTCATGTGGACAGCTGGGCATTTAATAGGTATTGAGTAGATGGATATCAAGGAAGGACTTGGTGTGGAAGACAAAGTATCCAGAAAGCAACGTTTATATAGCCAAGGACCCAGGAAGTTGCATCACAAGAAACAAGTATCTTGAATCTCAGTCCCCCAGGCTGAGATAGCTTCTTTGAAATATGGAGATAGTTTTATTGCCTTTTAGGGAAAGAACTAGCCTAATTGGGGGAGAGAAGGATGGAAGCATAGAGGTGGTGGGTGGGCTGGAAGCCTGATGGATGAACAGTGATACTAACATATGGAAAGGATATAATCAAAGAAATGCATACTAGAAAAAGAAAATGATTTAGTTATATGAAAATGAGTGAAGAATAGCTTATGGGAAGTCCATGTGCTTCACAGCTATCCTTGTGAGGATGGGAGGAAATGAAGGAAGTCACCAGCACATTGAGTGGTCTCCTTTTGGAAAAATTCAAGAAGGTCTAGGAACAGAAAGGACAACTAGGTGGCACAGTGGATAGAGGATTGGGCTTTGAATCACGAAAATCTGAGTTAAAATCTGGTCTCAGACACTTACTAGCTATGAGAACCAGGACAAGTCACATAACCCCATTTGACCTAGTCTCTTCATCTGTAAAAATGAGCTGATGAAGGAAATGACAAACTGTTCTAGTATCTTTGCAAGAAAACCCCAAATGGGGTCACAGGGAATTGGGCACAACTGAAACAGCTGAATAACAAGAGCTAGGATCACAGTCACATAAGATAGGCAGGCATACATGGGTTGCAGTAGACATCTTTGGGGAAAAAAAATTCAAATTGATGAGATCATAGATCTCCTGGAGCCTTTGCCTCCAAGCTCCTTTTTGAAACAAAGCACCATCTTTTTTAATAACAACATTCTTCAAGGGATGCTGCATGGCTGCCCATTGTGGAAAACTGTGGGATCCAAAGAATCTAAAAAAAGGGTTACTTAAAGGACAATAGAGAAACAGACATTTGGTGGGAATAGACTCCAATGCATTATCTGGAATAAATTGTGCAAAAGGAGTGTCATAAAGAGATTTAGGACTGGAAAAGAAAAAGGATAACTGAAAAGGAGAGAGCCAGGACTAACTGCTAGAAACCTGCAGGCTCCATTGATAAACATACAATGTCAAAGGCCTAAAGGGATTATCCAATTGAAGGATGTACAAGGGGCCTTGGATAAGAGTCACACAGCATGAGAGATCATGGATGAATTGCAATTGACATCTTTGGATGTCCATGTGACACGGACACTCAAAAAGATTATTCTTTTTAGAATTGGAAGGAAATTTAAGACATCATCTGTTCCAACTCTCTTATTTTTTAAGGTCAGGAAACTGAAGTCTGAATGTTTACCAGTGTAAGAGACATTTGTACACATGATCATTATTGTAAAAAAAAAATGAGTTTCCATACTCTGGAGAATGGTTAAAAAAATTGAGGTACATGAATATTTAAAAAAAAAAATCACTGTGCCGTAAGATAAATAGCATGGATGTAGAAAAGCATAGAAAGACGTAGAAACTGGTGCAAATGGAAATAGGAAGAAAACAAAACACTATAACTACAAGCAAATGGAAAGAACAACAGAATGATCAAAACTGAATGCTCACAAATGATAATAACTAAGTTTTTCTCCAAAGAAGTGATAAGAGAAGACAGTTCCCTTACTTCTTTGTGGAGGTAAGGAGATATCAGTATGGAACAGTGGCCTTTTTCAAAATGTTGGTTAAATTTGCTGAATTTATTTTTACTTTTTTGATTCTTTATTATAAGAGATGATGTTCTTGAAAAGAATAAAGGAAGGGATACTATGGGAAAATTTAGGTGATTTAGAAATAAAATATGTCAATAAAACCATATATGTCCCTTTGATCCATCAGTACTATTACTAGGTCTGTATCCCAAAGAGATCATAAAAAGGGGGAAAAAGATCCACATGTACAAAAATGGTCTTAGCAGTATTTTCATGGTGGCAAAGAAATGGAAATTTTGTGCATGCTCATCAATTGGGGAATGGCCAAACAAGTTGTGGCATGTGAATGTAATGGAATACTATTGTTCTATAAGAAATGATGGGCAGGACTTCAGAAAAACTTGGAAAGATTTAACATGAATTGATGCTGAGTGAAGTGAGTAAAAACAGGAGAACATTGAACATAGTAACAGCAACATTGTGCAGTGATCAACTATGGTAGACATAACTCTTTTCAGCAATATGAATCAAGATAGTTCCAAAAGACCCATGATGGAAAATGCTCTCCACATTCAGAGAAAGAACTATGGAGTCTGGATGTAGATTGAAGTACATTATTTTCACTTTTTTTTGTCTTTGTATTCCTAGTGCCTAGTATAGTGCCAGGCATGTAACAGGCTCTTAGCTAATTCTTAGCTGATGTGAATTAATTCTTTCTTGCCATCTTTCCCTTTTGTTCTGATCTATCTTTCACAACATGATTCATGTGGAAATACGTTTAACATGACTATATGCTTTATAAGATTGCTTGTTGTCCTGGGAAGAGGAGAGGGAAGGGAGAAAAATTAGGAACTCAAAATCTTATAAAAATGAATGTTGAAAACTATTTTTACATGTAATTGGAAAAAATACTATTAAGTACAAAAGGAAATAAGATAGGTATTTTCAAATATGGGTCTTTGGGGACAGAGGGAGAAGCTCAAAATTAATTATTCAAAGTGAAATAACTTACTCAAGATCACAGAGATCTGGTATGCAAACCTAGATTCTTTGACGCAAACTCAACACTCCTTCCTCTACAGCACAGCTCATTTTAATTTCCTGTATATACGACCTGGCAAATCCTACTTGCCCCACATTCCTCTGGGGTTATGACACAAGCATGTTGTAAACTATAAAAGAGTCCATAAATATCAGCTATCACTATTATCATCATGTTGAATCCCCTCCCCTCTCCCAGTCTCCCCATCCCTTTATGCAAACTTAACAATGCACAGGAGACCATACTCTGGATCTGGTTTTTACAGTCCCAGGTTGAGTACCTACACTCCACCAGTTTTCCATTTCTGAAAGCAAGAGAAACAGGTTATTAAATATTTCCAGAAAACAAGACTATGACCGTAAAACTTGTCTGGATAACAACCTCATTATATTAAAACAAATAAATGGAGGTGTCAACTTAGTAATACTGCCAAAAATTCCTTCTGCTTTGCATTCCCATCCTTGTTCCCTCTGCTAGCATTTTATGGATATCTATGGTTATAAAAATGATGAATTGCCGGGGTACTGAGTGCTTTGTTCTTTTAATATATGTGTGTGTGTGTATACACCCATATGCACATACACATATGTGCGTGTGTATATATATATATATGTATATATTTGTACATATATATATATATATTTAGGCATGAATATTTTCAGTCAATATTTCCTTTCAGGGATAGCAAGATGGAAGATGACAGTGATCTCCTTAAACTTTTCCAGGGATGGCTTGATTTTTTTTCTTTCTTCCTTTACTTCATTTTATTTTCTTTCAGAAGGAAAATGTGGAGGAGAACAAAACATCTCTAGATTTACAGAAAATTAATTCTGTAGATGATGTGGAAACGATAGCCTATAAAGTTAATGAGATATTACTGAAGGCTGGATAAACAATTAGCAGTAGTAGCTACAAAGATAAACCAAGAACCTGTTGCCTTCCAAGGAAATGCAACTAATTAAATTGAAAATTACAGCCCAGGCGGGTGAGAACAAAAGCAAATGAAATAGGGCTGAGAATTAACAGAGCTAATATCGGGAAAGCAACACTGTTATTAAAATGAGAGGGAGGGGGGCATGTGGATTAAAACCATCAATTTTCCCCTTCCCCCTTTCCCCATCCCTGGCCTGCAATGTTCGATCATCACGGGATTCATCTCTAGCTCTCATTATTTCAGCACTCTGCTTTAGGAGACACCCCATAGACAACATTACTGAGGCTGAAAACAATGCTGACTGTGGGTATGTGTGCCCAGTGGTATGGCATTGCCCTCATGAAGGAATCTGAGCCCAGAGATCATCTGTCAATTCCCTGAAGCATGAAATCAATTTCCTTGTTTCCCTAGCCTGAACAGTTCTATACTTTCCTGGTCAAAATTAGTCTTCTTTTTTTTTTTTTTTTCCACTTTCACTAAAGGATCCAAGAATTAATTCACATAAGCTCAGTGTAAGAGCCTGCTACATGCCTGGCACTGCTCTAGACACTAGGAATACAAAGACAAAAAACAAACAAAAAAATTCCCTCCCCTCAAGGAGCTAACATTTCACTCATTTAAACACTAGACGTTTTATGGGACCTATTATATGCTAACCACTAATTCACTAGACATTGGAGAAAAATAAAGAGAAAGGAAGGAAGGAAGGAAGGAAGGAAGGGAGGGAAGAAGAAAGGGACGGAGGGAGAAAGGGAGGGAAGGAAGGAAGGAGGGAAGGAATGAAGGAACGAAGGAATGAAGGAAGGAAAGAAGTAATGCCTGCTTTCAAAGAGCATATACTCTACCTGGGGCAAGGGGGCCGACATATATAGAAAAGTGATTCTGACAACTATGATGGTGTCAGTCATAAGGATGGTGAGGATTATGATGATGCTGACGCCTATGTGGTATATAAATAAAAGTAATCTGGAGTTTCTGTTTAAAGAAATCCTAACAACTAGTAGAGTTAGGAAAGGTCTTATGGTGTTGGAACTAAGCCCTGATTGGATCTAGGGTTTCCAAGAGGAAGGGGATATGAAGGAGAAGGAGAAGAAGAAGAAGGATATGAACACATGAAGAGATAAATATCCTGTGCAGAGGCAAGGAGCCAGAATATCGAGTGTTGTGTACAATGAACAGTAAGACCATTTTTGTGACATGTGAGTATACACACAAGTATACACACGTGCATGTACATACATGTGTGTATTGTATACATGCATGTATGTGTGTATGTAGTGGGGAGCAGGGATTTAATAGCAGAAGAAATCATATCATTCAATAATATAATCTCAAGAACAGAAGATACTTCAGGGATCATTGAGTCCTATGCTTAACGAACCAAAAACCCAGACAAAACGTCATCCAGTCTCTGAAAACCTGGAGAGAAGTGGAACTCACCATTTCCCAAGACAACCCATCCATCTAGTCCAGTGGTTCTCAACCTTCCTAATGCCATGACCCTTTATCAGTAGTGTGTGGGCGTATCTGCATGTGAGCGGACCTGCCTGGAGATGGATAGATGAGTGGTATCTCGGCTCCTAAGACCATCAGAAATATGTGTTTTCCAATGGTCTTAGGTGACCCCTGTGAAAGAGTCATTGGGCTCCCAAAGGAGTCGCGACCCACAGGTTGAGAACCACTGATCTAGTCGAATGTAACTAATTTGTGAAAGAGTAGCAAGGTAATACGTTGGGTAGAGAAGGGAAGTGTGGCAGGGAGCCTGCCAACTGTGTGCCACACTCTAATTATTCTACTAATACCTGATTTGATGCTCACAACAACCCTGGAAGTAGGTGCTATTTTATCCCCATTTTACAGATGAAACAGTCAAAGTAAACAGAGTTCAAGTGATTTTCAGAGTCACACAGCTAGCAATGGGATGGCTAAATGGTGCAGTAGATAAAATACTGGGCTTGGAATCAAGAAGACTCATCTTCCTGAATTCAAATCTGGCCTCAGACACTTACAATGCTAGGAAAGTCACTTCACCCTGTTTGCCTCAGTTTCCTCATCTGTAAAATGAACTGGAGAAGAAAATAGCAAACCATTCCAGTATCTTTGCCAAGAAAACTCCAAATGGGGTCACAGAGAGTTGGACACGACTGAAACAACTGATAACAACATAGCTAGTACGTGTCTGAGGCCAAATTTGGACTCTATGCCTAGCTCTCTGTCCAGTGTACTACACAGAACTTGAAATCAGGAAGACCTGAATACAAATCCTCCCTTAGGCACCAATAGCTGTGTGACTTTGGGTAAGCCATAAAACCTCTCTGTGCTTCATTTACCTTGGCTGTGATATGAGGATAACCTTGGCCATGAACTCACAGATAAGTCTTAACAGAGCCAGGATTTGACCAGAGATCCACTGATTTCTAATCTAGATCTATTTTTCCCATACCACTTAGAGTATTTCATGTTGGATTCTACCACTGTGACAAAGAATCCTACTGAATGTCTCTGGTTTGCATCAATCATTGAATCACATTTCTATATCCTCAGATTTGTCTAGAATGCTTTGCCCACTATAGATATTTAGTTTTTTGAATTAAACTGTTAGGAACATCAGAAGTCATTCAGTCGAATTGTTACCCAAGATTATTTCTCTGTATTTTCCTCAGGATTTGTATTGTCCAGCCATCATAGGATTGTTCTTTTCTTCAACTGAAGAAGCTGGATCATCACATTTTGTTGTTATTGTTGTTCAGTCATTTCAGGTGTGTCCAACTCTTCATGACCCCATTTTGGGGTTTCTTGGCAGAGATACTGGAGCAGTTGCCATTTCCTTCTCTAGTTTATTTTACAGATGAGGAAACTCAGACAAACAGTGTGAAGTGACTTATCTAGGATCACACAGCTGATAAGCATCTTAGGTTAGATTTAAACTCAGGAAGATGAATCTTTCTTATGCCAAGCCAAGTGCTCTATCCACTGCACCACATAGCCACCCCATTGCTAGCTGTGTGACTCTATGTAGATCAGATGTAAATCTGAGACCAAGACAGAGTTAAGTCACTTGACCAGGATTACACAGCTAATAAATGTCTGAAGCTGGATTTGAACCCAGATCTTCCTCACTCCAGGTTCAGCACTCTATTCACTGTGCCACCAAGCTGTCCTTTATAAGGGGCTTAATAAATACGTGTTGAATCAATTGCAGGTGGCACAAAGAACTGACCTCTAAATGAAAGAAAGATTCATTTGTTCAAGAAAGTGAACTCATTACACCGATGACAGCCTCCTCTTGACCAACAGAAAAGTACTGGTTGTGGCAGGGGTACTCTTAAGAGGAATGAGACCCTTGGCAAGTTGCTTAACTTCTCATAGGCTGTTTTCTTATTGGTAAAATTCAGATGATAATGTGACCTATTTTATAGGATTATTGTACCATAAAAATTAGATCAGAGTGGGGGGATGGACAAATCCACAGAATTTTCTTTAGGGAAATTAGAAGATATATTGAACAATTAGATGGTCACTAGGTGGAGAACAACAATGTCTAACTCAATATACCCTCTTAGAAGCTTCCTGCCATCATTTAGCACTACCATTAACAATAACACAATAAAATCATATTTAAGTAAAAAGAGAAGACCCCAATATTGCTATCAGCTGATAGAAGAGATGACTATAGCACCAGGATACAGGACCAGCACTGAAGGATGCAGCCATAAGATCAAAGGCATAAATGGGAAGAAACCAAGGGAAATGTTTCATTGATGAATTTGAATATAGATGTTTCATCGAACAAAGATTATTTTAGGAAGATGAACCTGCAGACATCAATCTTATAATCTTCTTCCTCCTCATCTTATTATCAGTATTGCCACTATCATTATCATCGTAAGCACCAGTATCACCACTCTCATCATTTACAACACTATTATCATATTCTTCCTTCTCTTCCTCCTCATATCTAGCCAAATAGAAAGATAAATGATACTGATAGAAATAAGTGGATAGATACATAGATAAATTCTAGGTAGTTTGGCAAGTAAGTAGATGGATGAAGCATTTATTAAATGATTACTATGTGTTAGGTACTGAGCTAAGCACTAGAGATACAAAAATGAGCACATACGAGATTCACTGCCCTCAAGGAGTTTACATTATAACAATGGCAAGACTGATAAACCAAAAGGAGGGGCTTCATGGAAGGGGCATGGAGACCTCAGTCACAGTGAAATAAAGTAAAAACTCAGTGATTAGAGCGGAAAGACCTAGGAAAGGGTACAAGTTTCTGGTGGAGAAAGATGAGAACAGTTGCCTACAAGCTATAGGTATGCTCTGGACATCAGCATAACCATCACAACTAGCACTAGCAATGGCACTTCAAACAGTACCATTATATCATTCCCATTGTCATCACCATTACCACTAATATCATGACCATCATTATTACCACATCACCACAATTCAAAAGGAAGAAAGTAGGATAAGAAACAGAGGAGATTTAAAGTGGAAGTTCCTTTTCACTAGGATTCTCTGGTTTAAAATATTTTATAGGAAATAATATTAACAACTATATACACATATATCCATATATCTATATACCTTCACACACTATATACATACATGTATATGTGTGTATATATGTAAGTTTTGCAAGATGCTTTTTTCTCTATTTGATCATTATTTGATTTTCACGAAAACCCTTGGAGGTGGTTCATATTGTTATCCCCATGTACAAACTTAACTTCAGGGTCATTAAATGAGATACTGAGACTTTCATGTCTAAGTGTTTGAGGTCATAGTCATCTGAACTCCCATCACGTCCACTATTTTCTCCAAAATTCAATACTACATAGAGGTTTGGAACTGAATCTTAGTGCTATACAGAACCTTAGAGGCTTCTTCCAGTGGGGGTGGCTGATGAGGGAAGAAGAGAAAGATCTAGAATTTTAAGCTCTATAATCAAATGTTA
>CM053588.1:38112946-38142718 GCA_028646515.1 Pseudochirops corinnae | reverse complement strand
TTCTATAATCAAATGTTAAAAATATATATGTATATATATATTATTATTATTAACTACATGCAACTGAGAATTAAGATATACAGGCACTGGGGTAGAGAGATCTATCCTGCCCTACTAGAAAGTCAGAGGGGTGATGGGGGAGGACATAGGAGAGAGCAGATTGGGGGAGGGGTTATACAGTGGGATTGCTGTTTTGGGGTGGTGGGTAGGAGAAAGATGGGGAGAAAATTTGCAACTCAAAATCGCGTGGAAATGAATGATGTAAACTAGAAAATAAATTAATTAATTTAAAAAAAAAAAGAAATGTTAAACATGAGGAGAGGCTGCTATCAACTTTGACCTAACAGCCCATGCAATCTTGAGATCGCAGAGAATTTCCACCTCTCAGACTCTTTCTTTGAGGATCAGCTGACATGCCATCTCCTCCATGAAGGCTTCTGTAATTCCCCTATCACTTTTTTCTTGCATAATCACAGAAGTTTTTAAGTGGAAAGCACCTTCAGACACCATCTAATGCAACCCATAATGAAACAGGTATGTCTTCTGCATCATTTTCTCACAAGTAACTATCTTTGTTTACAGATCTCCAGTAAAGGGAAACTGATTATTCTCAAAGGGAATCCAATGCACTTTTCAATAAGGTTTAGGAAAAACTTCCTAACTATTAGAACAGACCAAAATTCTTCAGTATCCAAATTACTTCCAAAGGTTTCCAAAATAGGTATTTCCAAAGTACCATAAAGTTGCTATGTTCATTCACTTATTCAACAATCCATTCATCAAATATTTTCTGAGTACTTACTGTGTGATAAATGGTACAGGGAATAAAAAGAAAATTCTGATGGTCTCTTTTGTCAAAGAGGCTACAAAAAATTAGTCATCATTCTGCTTGGGAAAATTACATAAATGGATATAGTGAATATATAGTGGAAAGTCACTGACTTTGGAGTAAGAAGGCTTGCTTCCAAATCCCAGAAGTATACCTTACTAACTTGCTAACACCCTCTAAGTCTCAGTTTCCTCAACCTAAAATGGAAGTAGTATTTGTACTAATTAGATTACAGGGCTCTTGGAGAGAAAAGTAATTTGTAATCTTCAGGGTGCTATAGAAAAGTAAACTATTACAAATAGACTGATGAAACTGTGAGTTCATTATTGTGGTTATTCCATTCCAACAATGCAAACTGAAAGCCATTCACGCCTGCCAATCCTGTGTGAATATTATCTACATCTTCCCATTAGTTTGCTTAATGTGCTACTGGCCCTCCTTACTTTCTACTGCCATCATTATGATATGAGTGAATCACTCAGGCTGCCTATTTTTCTCCCTTTGCCCTCACCACATCACAATTTTCTATTCTTCATCTTTTTGATGACATCTTTTACAATTTTAGTTTTCATCGTTTTTTTCTTTTGCAAAAATCACAAGGATCAATAACCAGATGCATTTCAGTATACAACTTCCTTATTCTTTAAATATCGTAGCGTGCTCACAGCCACCAGGCAGTTCTCCATTGCCTTCTGGGTGTGATTCATTTTCAATACTTTTGAGACTGCTTTGTTCCATGTGTTGTAGCCATGCAAGATTTTGAGTAGAATATGTATATAAAAACAAATGACTCTTTTTCTCAAGGAGAAGTTCATGGTCATTAGAGGAGATTTGACATTTCCTGAAAGCGATCTAGTTCATTTTTCCCCTGTGTAGTTATGGGCCCAAATCATTGTCCACTTTTACTATCCTACATGGCTATATTGATAAATAAATACTGTTATTTGCCCAATAAATTACCTGCCATAATCTGGGAAGTAGGTATTTTAATCTTTGTTTTAAATTATTATGTAAACAGTGAAACCAAACACTTTTGAGTGGTTTTAGAACTCTTCCAAATGTTCTGCAATATCCCAGGGCTCGATGCCACCAAGATAATAGTATCTCTGAATAAGAATATCTAAAAACCTCAAGATCCATAGAAAACCCCTCTTTAATCTGTGCTAAACACTAGATATCTTCTATCATCATGGAAAACATTTGAAGAACATTTATTTTCTTATTTCATGTCTTACTTGATCTTCATGAGATGAGGGTTATTGAATAACTCCTCTTCTGTTACATTTTTCAAGGAATTTTCAGTCATTTGAAGAATGGGTGAGACATACTTTGTTGGGAAAAAATCCTTTTTTCTTTACCTATTTTTTCATAATCAATAGACAATAATCACAACGGGATCTTGCATTCTTTACATGTATTGAATTGGATAATGCCAAAGATGTGGTTCATTATGGAACCAGTCCCAAAACCTTATTTTTCCCTATTAATGGACTCTTTGAGAAGGCTCTCAATGTTTATTTAGATGGTATTCATAGTTTGTTCTATAGTTGAGAAAATCTAAGTGTGAGTTAGTAATTGTTAATGTACACCTGGTGATGTTTTTCAGTATTAATAAGATCTGAGATTTCTTTTTCTCCCCATAATTCTTTGGTATTTTTTCCTCCTTCAAATACCCATGAGATGATTCTGTCACTACCTTCAAACTATGTGGCCTCAAACATTGATGTTCTTTATGCAATTGAAGTAGAAGCTTTCCTGTCTTTGTTCTCATCAGTGCTTTTTTTCTTTTTTGCATCCTTTATAATTTTATACATGATTGTGATGTTAGAATTCAATGTTGTGAATCTTGTAATCTTGATGGTAAAAATTATTTATTAGTTTTAAAAACTGCAGATCTTTTCCATTTCCTTCCTTTTCTTTGCCCTCCTGTGCTTATCCTTCAATGTCTTCAGGATGAATTTGTTTAACTGAGACTCTTGCTTTAAAAAAAAAATTACTTTTACTTCGCAACACTTGATTCCACAAGTTTTTGAGTACCAAATTTTCTCCTCCCTCTCTCCTCCCCCCTTTACTCCCCCCATGGTGGCATACAATCTGATATAGGCTCTACATATACCTTCACATTAAATGTTAGTCAAGTTGTAAAGAAAAATTATAACCAATAGAATGAACAATAAGGAAGGAGAAACAAAACAAAACAAAATGAAAAAGAGGGAGTGCAAGTAGTTTGCTTCAATCTGCATTCAGATTCTGTAATTCTCTCTCTGGATATGTATAGCCTTTTCCTACATGAGTCCTTTAGAGTTGTCTTATACCCTTGTATTGCTGAGAAGAGCCCAGTTTCTCAAAGTTAGTCATCACAGATACTCTGTGTCTGTAATTATGTACAATATTCTCTTGGTTCTGCTCATCTCACTCAGCATCAGGTTATATAAGACTCTCCAGGTTATTACGAAGTCCATCTGCTCATCACTTTTTAAAAATTAATTAATTAATTGATCAATTAATTTACTTTTAGTTTGCAACATTCAGTTCCACAATCTCTTGAGTTCCAAATATTCCCCCACCCCCACCCCCCATGGTGGCATGTAATCCGATATAGGTTCTACAAATACCTTCACGTTAAACATTAGTCAAGTTGCGAAGAAGGATTATAACCAATGAAAAGAATAACGGGAAAGAAGGAACAAAACAAAACCAAAAAAGAGAGAACAAGTAGTTTGCTTCAATCTACATCCAGACTCTGTAATTCTTTCTCTGGATGTAGATAGCCCTTTCCATCATGAGTCCTTTGGAGTAGTCTTATAACACTGCATTGCTGAGAGGAGCCCCATGTATCAAAGTTAGTCATCACAGATATGATGTGTCTGTAACTGTGTACTATGTTCTCCTGGTTCTGCTCCTCTCACTCAGCATTAGTTTATATAAGTCGTTCCAGGTCATTATGAAGTCTCTCTGTTCCTAATTTCTTATAGCACAATAGTACTCCATTACATTCATATACCACAATTTGTTTAGCCATTCCCCAATTGAAGGGCATTCCCTTGATTTTCAGTTCTTTGCCACCACAAAAGACTTGTAATCTTGATGGTAAAAATGATTTGTCATTTTAAAAAAATGCAGATCTTTTCCATTTCCTTCCTTTGCTTTGTCCTCCTGTGTTTATCCTTCAATGTCTTCAGGATGAATTCATTTAAAAGAGTCTCTTGCTTTTTGACATTAGTTTTACCTTCTATTTCTTATTTCTACTTTTTTAGGCAACGCTGCTCCTAATCTTACAGTGACTTACTGGTACAATTTTACAAATAAGTTTATACTCTAAACCAGAGGTTTTAAATGCATGACCAGTGGCTACATTGCCAGAAATACTCCCTGAGTGCCTATGAACCTGATTAAAATGTAATTGAGAAATATATAACAAAACAAATAAAAATCAATAGAGCATAAATATTGTTAAGATACAGTTTTCTGAGGCAATAAGCAGTCTTCAAGTATCGTAATGTTTGTTTTAGGTTCCCCATTTCTATTTGATCTTGACGCTGCTGCTCTAAATTGCTGTTGCCTGGCTACTACTTCTCTGTATTTGGCAAGTAAGTCAAATATTTGCAGATTAAGATCTTTTTTGTCTTATTGTGGTGATTTATTTATACTATTTAAATTCCTTTAAAAACATTGTAATTGGTGTCCATTTCATTTCCTCTGTCCATGTGAGTAGTAGAAATACCAGTTGCACAGTATCATCAACAACTTATTTAAATAGGTCATAATGTTGTGATTCAAATTACGTATCTTATAATTTTACATTTTTTTCTTCTTTTAGCTTATGTTCATGCATTATCATTTATGAGGCAAAGTAGGAAAGATGATTTCATCTATATAAGGAATTGTTTTTGTTGAAAATCCTTCCACTGATACATATTGGTAAATCATCTATGTGTGGTGTTACAGTTGAATGAAATTGTTGAAAGCTTGCATGAATTATTCATGATCACCCAACTATCAGTAGCAGCAGATGGACATAAGTCTTCTTGATTCTAACACCAATCCTCTAGCTAGTATGCTGTGCTGAATCTGTTGGTATTAAATCTTGAAATTCTTGATTACTGATGGGATATAGAATTGCTACTAGCTTGGGTCTTGAGTTTCTCTTTAAAGTCATTCCCATGCATCATCTTGGTATGTGAATAAATAGCAATAATAGACCCATAAAGTATTACCCAACAATTAGACATGACCTTTAGCCATGGTGTTATCAACCCAAACTAAGAACTAGATGAAGAAGGGTGGTATTATTTTGAGTTTCCAGGGTCCCTTAGATTATTATAACCTTTAGATTGGAATATTGCCTTCTCTTAGTCAGAAAAGTTGTGAGCTTAGGGTGGGGGAGGCTATTTTTAGGTGAGCTGCTAGGTATTCAGGGAACTAATAAAAGCATTTGTTCTCCTCTAGACATTCTGCCATTTATATGCAGTGTGATCCAACAAACCCTATGCAGGAAACACTTGAGATGTACACATCTGTAGCTGTTGCTTACAAATATATCAGGTGTGACTGGGAAGTTCATTTTAGATTTCTACTTGATATTTAAATTGACAACATCTTTACCTGCCTTTTGTTGCTGTCCCTGTACCCTAGGGGGTCTATGGAAGTCATCCTTTCTGGGGGAAATCAATAGTCAAAGTTATTGCCCGCTGACACCTAAACCACCAGAAGCCTCAGCACTCCCAAGATTTCAACATCATTGCCTGACTCACAGTTGATTTCCTGTGTATTTTTAAGATGTGTATTTTCCTTGCTTGAGGGGAATAATTTGTACTTTATTTATAAATGTTGCAAGAGAGGAATCTTTGGGATGAAGGTCACATCAACAGGTTTTGCCAGGATGTACCTTCTGTCCCATTCTATGAGCCATGTGCCCTTGGAGATCAGCACTAAGGTATAGAGCAGTATTAGTGCTGGTCATATGCTGCTGAGGCAAGAGAGGATGTGACAAGTCCTTCCTCCCCCAGTAAGGCTGTTTCTGACCAGATTTCTTGCCTCTTCTCATTCTGTCCTTCCCCAATGTAAACAATACAAGCATGAATTTTTAATAAATTCCTCCAGCCTTAGAGCCTCAGTACACCTTGAGGACCTTAGCAGTTATAATCTGTGAACATTTATATGGGGAAAATAAGTTACAAAGCAGGGGGAAGTCAATTCTGACTTATTCCCAGGTGTCTGCTCAGCCCAAGGAAAGGAATATGATTACATGGAAGAATTCATGGATTCATAAAATATCAGATCTAGACAATACTTTAGAACACGGGATCTTTAACAGATTTTCACAGTTGACTGGAGTTGGAACTTACATAAAGGAGGGGAATAACACACACCCCACCTTGATTAATCTGAGTAATGAATAATGAAATATTGAATATATAAATAAAATTCTCTACACCTGGAAACTTGGTATCTGTTGTTTTTTTTTTAGGTATGAGTCTCTTTAATTGGGTCAAAAAGGCAAGAAATGATTAGTTAAACCATTCCTCTTGGGGTTTAGGACTACAGATTTGAGAGCTGAGGTATCCAGTTTGAGATCTGGAGCTAGGAGAGAGAGAGAGAGAGAGAGAGAGAGAGAGAGAGAGAGAGAGAGAGAAGGAGAGGGAGAGAGAAAGAGAGGGAGAGGGAGAAAGGGGGTGGGAAATAGAGGGAGAGAGGGAGGGGAGGGGGCATGGCTAGGTGGCACAATGAATAGAGCACAGGCCCTGGAGTCAGGAGGACCTGAGTTCAAATTCAGCCTCAGACACTTAACACAAAACTAGCCGTATGACCTTGGGCAAGTTACTTAACTCCAATTGCCTTACCTTCCCCCCTCCAAAAAGCAAAAAAACAAGAGACAGAGCCAGAGCCAGAGACAGAGACAGAGACAGAGACAGATAGGGAGAGACAAAGACAGAGACAGAGAGACACACAGAGACAGAGAAAAACATTAGCTCTCTCCTTCCCATTCCCTTATGTCTATGTTATAATCACTGATGACGGTAGTATTTATATAACACTTTAAGGTTAGAAAAGCACTTTCCAAATACTATATCATTTTAATCATTAACTCTGGGTGCTAGGTGCTACTATTATCCCTATTTCACGAATAAGGAAAATGAGGCTGACAAACATTAAGAGACTTCTCTGAAGTCATGCAACTAGTACGTATCTGAGATCATATCTGAACTCAAGACTTCCTGACTTCATGCCCAGTATTCAGTCCACTATGCCACTTAGCCATCTTCCAAATGAATTCAGAAAGATAGTCACCCAATGAGCAGCTTTAAAGAATATGGCCCTTTGCATAAAAAAGAATGCTGCATTTATGGACTCAAGAGAGGATTTCCAGGCCCTACAGTACTGACTTGTATTCCTCCTTTGCCGTATCTATATCCTATACATTATCCTCTAAGACTGAGACTACTCTTACCATGGATGTGGATATTTGTGGAAGAATGTGCCCTGATTTCAGGCAAGGGGAAGGTAAAATGTCTTTGCCAATTGCTCTCAATATATCGCCATAACATAAATCTTTGCTAAATAGTTAGTTAAGGCTAGGGGCTCATTGTCAATAGGAGAACACATTGATGAGGGCTCATGAATTAGAATTCTAGAATCCTAGCCCCTCAGCACCACCATCAGTCCCTGAATTAGAGTGGTTAGCTGCCCTCTGGGGCCCCTAATCTGTGCATAGAAGCAAATTAGACAGTGGGACTACCACAGTCAGGATCCAGAATCTCAGAATTGAAAGAAACCTTAGAACATAGAATAGCAGGAGTAAGGGGGCTTCATCACACAGAATATCAGAACCTGAAGGGACTTTAGAACATAGATGGTGAAGATGGGGGGGGAAGTTCTTTGTTTTACTAAAGAAGAAACTGGGATAGGAGAAAAGGAGTTGATTTACCTAAGATCTCCAAGTCAGGCACTGCTATAGCTAACACTTGAACCCAGGTCTCAAGAGTTCTAATTTGGAACACAATACTGTGTCAGAAAGATTTTTGGGATATTTTTCCTTCTTTTGACTTCTTGGTAATACATTTTTCCCTGGCAGCTAATATGCTATATTCTTCTGTCAGCTCAATTTTACTTCAAGGCTCCTTTCTACTCATCTTCTGTCTCCACCATTGTCTGTCTCCTTTTGTCTCTTTCTGTATCCATGCTTCTCTCTGTTTCTTTCTGTGTCCCTCTTTGACTCTCCGTGCCTATGTCTGTTTCTTTGTTTCTGTCTCTCTTTCCCTTTCTAGCTGTCTTTGTGTATCTATTTCTGTATCCGTCTGCATGTTTCTCCTACTCTCTGTCTCTCTGTCTCTGTCTCTCTCTCTCTCTCT
This sequence comes from Pseudochirops corinnae, assembly GCA_028646515.1. Classification (NCBI taxonomy): domain Eukaryota; kingdom Metazoa; phylum Chordata; class Mammalia; order Diprotodontia; family Pseudocheiridae; genus Pseudochirops; species Pseudochirops corinnae. The sequence continues at coordinate 38,134,537 of CM053588.1, read as the reverse complement.
GTCTCTGTCTATCTCTCCAACCAGTCCTTCGTTCAACCAGGTGTTCTCCATGTAATTCCATAATTTTAACTTTTCCAGTGTTTCTTTCATTCTTTCTGTAGCCAAAAGATAATTCTACTAAGATAAGAACAACCCAAAGCCTAGTAAGATGAAAGGTTCTTAAGGATAGTTGCCAGTCAGAAGCAGACCAAGAAGATGCCCGATTTTGGCTTGGCTTAAGAGAATGAGAATTGCTTTCTCAAATTATGCCATCTGCCTATGGGTTTACCCTAGATATTTCCTATGCCAGAGAGAGATCAGATGAGGACAAATATGACTTTTAGGGGCCTGGCCACAGAAATTACTTATGCAGATCCCAGTCACCATGATGAAGTTTATGCAGGAAATATGGAAACTGCCACCTTAAAGTCATCTTGGATGCCACGGCTAGAGTACTCAAACATGCTCAAAGACTACTAGAAGGGATTCTCAGATAGTAGCTGTCTTAGATGGCAATATTATCAAATGTTCATCATAGCTGGTACATATCAACAGCTGAAGGCTAACTTCTCAACCATCATTAGCAAGAACAGCTGCAGCCAATAGACAAATGGAAAAGGGAGATTAGCACAAAAGTTCCCCAGGGATTGACATAAGAGAAAAGAAAGATAAAACGATACTAAAGTCAAGAAAGGGTAAGTATGACTCTTAAATAGCATAGATACATCAGTTCTATGGCCTAGAACATAACTGGTTTCTGGATTATTGTGCACAAACAAAAAATTCGTCAAAAATTCCAAAATAGTGGATAGGATGCTGGACTTGTAATCAGGAAATCACCAAGTAAAGTCAGAAAGAATTCATTGAATTTTTTGAAGTTTCAGTCACAGTACTAAGCTCTGGAGATTTAAAAAAATATGTAAAAATATGGGCATTGACCACTAGAAGTTCATATTTTATTCAAAGAAATAAAATATAAACAACTACACACATACCAAATATATACAGGGTAAATGGGGGAGAATTAAATAGTAAACATCCTAGTTCAGAGTTGGGGTGGTCAGTGGAGGCTTATTGTAGGAAGTGGAATTTGAGTTGATATTTGAAGAAAGCCAGAGAATCTAGGAGGTGAGATGAGGTGGAAAGCATTCCAAGAATGGAGGAAGGTCATTGTAAATGCACAGAGTCAGGAGAGGAAGTGACTTATGGGAAGAAAAGCAAGGAAATCCATGTATTTAGAATGTAGAACACTTGGAGCAGTGTAAAGTGTAAGAAGATTGAGAAAGTAGGAAGAGATTGGGTTGTGAAGGTCTTTAAAAGACAAACAAGGATTTTTTTTATTTGATTCTGGAAATAATAGGGGGACACTGGCATTTACCAAGTGAAGGAGTGTGAGGGAGGGGTGACATGATCAGATCTGCCCCTTAAGAAGATCAATTTTTCCAACTGATTTGAGGATAGACCAGGCTGAGAAGAGATTTGATTCATGGAGACCAAGAAGACCATTGTAATAGTCCAGGTGTGAGAAGATGAGTTTATTATTACATGGTGGTAAATGTGTCGAAGACCTAGTTTCAAATCTTACCTCATTCACTTACTACTTGTATAATCCTGGGTGAGTCCTTCAACCTCACTGTTCCTCAATTTCTTCATTTTTAGAATGAAGAAAATTAATTCCTTGCTCTCTAAGGTCCATTAGAACTCTAAATCTATGGTCCCATATAATGGTAAGGGAATCTGAAGATGTTCCCTGCCCTTAATAGGCCTAGGGAATTTGAAAATCTTCCCTGCCCCTCAACAAGTCTTAAGTGTAACCCAACAGGAGGGGCTTGACTGGGGGGAGGCTTGTTTTTCAGGAAGGCCCATGCCCTTTGTTACTTTGTAATTAGGCAGTGGGTCACAAAGGTTGTGATGTTCTTTGACCCTGAAGAAGATTATATATATTCTGAGGTGAAGTTTTGCTTTGTGGCTCCCCTATGAAAGAGTTGCATTACTTGGCCAGATGAGACTCTGGATAGCTGTTGAGCTCCCCAGCTTTGAAAACCCAGATGTTGGTGCTTCTCTCTCTGGTAACTAACTATGTATATATGTAATGGTCAGACAGATAGAAGTCCTGTCTGTTGAATTGTGTTATTTTCTCTGTCTGTATTTTTTGTCTGGTTGTAATTTCTGTTTATATTTCTTGAAGTTCAGAGTGCTGACTTTTCCCCCTGAACTAAGTGAATTTTATATATATATATATATATGTGTGTGTGTGTGTGTGTGTGTGTGTGTGTGTGTGTGTGTGCATGTTTTATTAAACTAAGATTTTTATCTCCTTATGAATTGCTTTCCTTTAGAAAAGCAGATAAAAGAACCTATGCTAGCTGCCATCCTACGTATACTAGGGTGCTTGCTGTTACATCCCATGATCCTGTAAAATGTGATCAGTATCATAGCTACCAGAAACATGAACCATATCGTATGCTCCATAGTTGTCCCTCTGTCTACAGAATCAATAGATCTCAAAAACGAAAGGTAAATCAGAGGTAATTTAGCATAATCTACACCTGAAGAGAATCAATTCTGCAACAATATCCTGTTTCAAATACATATATATACACATATATGCATATATGTGTGTATATATACATAAATACATATACATTCTAATTACATGCAAGCAATTTTAACATTAATTTTAAAAATTAGCTCCAAATTCTCTACTTCTCTGCTTCCGCTGCCACCACTGAAAAGGCAAGAACTTTGATATAGGTTATACATTTGCAGTTATACAAAACATATGTCCATATTAGTCATGCAACAATATTCTTATTCTTATATTTAAACACAACAGTATTAGGGAGATCAGTACTTCCAAAGAGTTTCATTCCACTTGCAACAAAGTCTGCTGCTATTCTGAACACTATGCCTGTCTGAATGCAGCCTAAGACAGAGTTAGCTTTGGAAGTCCACTATCACATGTTTGGCTTATGTGGAATTTACAGTCACCCAAATATATAACATAATTTTCACAGAAATTTTTGTCTAGTCATGCCTCCTCTATCCTTTCCTTTTGAAACTGTTTACTTATTATTTATATTTATATATACATATACAATTATATATATGTATTATTATGTTTTATGTAATATATTATTAATATGTAATATATTTATATATAATACACACATATATGTATATTTATTTTGTTAAATATTTTCCAATTACATGTAAAAATTTAACATTCTTTTTATATTTTGAGTTCCAAATTCTCTCCCTATCATCTGAATCTCCCATCTGACACCTTAAGAAGGCAAGTAATATGATACAGATTATATAGGTGAAGTCATGCAAAATACATTTCCATAGTAGCCATGTTACAATAGAAAATATACATTAAAAAAACAAGAAAAATAAAGTTTTTCAAAAGTATGATTCAATTTGCACTCAGAACTCATCTGGAGGTTGATAGCATTTTTCATCATGGGTACTTTGGAATTGTTTTTGGGTCAATAGCTTAATTAGAGTAGCTAAGTCTTTCACCATTAATCATCCTTATAGTATTGCTTTTACTGTGTACAGTGTTTTCATGACTCTCCTCAATTCATTCTGCATCAGTTTATATATGTCTTTCTAGGTTTTTCTGAAAGCATCTTACTCATCATTTCTTATAGTGCAACAGTATTCCATTATAATCATATATCACAGCTTGTTCAGTCCTGATTTTTAATTCCTTGACACCACAAAAAAAAAGCTGCTTTAATATTTTCATACAGGTAGGTCCTTTATTCCTTTTGAAACTGATTATTGTGAAGAACATGCTTCAGCTATGGGCTGGTCCATGCTTTCCCTAGCCAAAGTGCTAATAACTGGTAATTCCTAGATCTGCAGCCATACCTAGCCATCCCCCTCTCCCACTTCCATAAAATAATTCTTGCTCTATCATCCTTCAGAGTATTGACTTCAACATTCCATGGCTTCACCATTATCATTTAATCTTGTCTCTTTGTTTTCTTTTGACTTTGGGAATTTATCACATCTATACTTATAGATGTTGGATTCTGCTTGGACCAATAGTCCAAGTTCACTGGTAATTGTAGCAGCAAGCACCCTACTATATCCAGGATGGCTGCTAGCACAAGTTCTTTGATCTGTTTTTCTAAAGGAAAACAACTCAAAAAGGGGTTAACCATCTTACTTTCAGCAAACATATATCATTTACCTAGTTCAGAGGAAAAAGTCAGCACCCTGAACTTCAGAGAAAATACAAAGAGAAGTTACAAGGAGACAAAAAATACAGACAGAGAAACAGACCAACCAACAGGGTTTCCAGGTATCTGACCATTACATCCATGTCGATCTATTTACCAGAGAGAGAAGCACCGCCATCTGGGTTTTCCAAGCCGGGGGCTCCACAGCTATCCAGAGTCTCATCTGGCCAAATCACACAACTCTTCTCATGAGTAAGCTCCAAAACAAAACCTCAAGTCAGGGTATATATAGCCTTCTCCAGGGTCAGAGAACATCATAACCCTCGTGACCCACTGCCCAATCACAAAGTAACAAGGCGTGGGTGTTCCTGAAAAAGAAGTTTCCCATCAGAGGCCACATTCAGCCTATTAGAGGGCAGAGTATATTTTCAAATCAGGAAAGGTCTTCAAATTCACTTAAGTCTTTCAAGGGACAGGGAAGATCTTCAAATTCCCATGATCATTATAGTAGTCTAGTGGCAGGTCTTCATAGGGTAAACATTTCATTCTCAATGAGACACAGAAAAAGGAGACTTTAGCCTGATTACAGTTTATTCATATTTCAGCCTCCCAAAAATTTCCACTTGTTCCACTTGGTAGAGTCTGCATGTCCATTTGCATTCTTTCCCCTTATACAATAGAGAGATGTTCTTTTCTAGCCCATACCTCAGATTCCTTTCTATTCTCAAAGTCATTTCTTTCTCCTCTGATGGCTTCTTTGCCACTGAGCAATTTATGCTCAAGTGTGCTAAGCAAGACTGCATGCAACATGGAAATTATAGTTCATGTATTAACTGGAGAAACAGAACCCATCTGTAACCGAGACCTAAGTGTTTTACACCATGGGAGGTGGAGAACAAGTGTCTGGATCCTCAGGCCGGCACTTTAAGATGCTGCCACTAACCTTTAAATAACTGTTTTGTGTTAAGGAAAGAGATTGCATGCCCTTTATTCCTCAATATTGTCACTGGCAGATGTGCCACATTCACAACAAGGGGCTCCTGGATGACTGGCTGCCTTTTTGTTTCTGAAATATTTGTCAGGGAGAGGGATCCATCTCCAAAATCAGGTAATAACTAGAGGTGATATTTGGAAAGTGTTCACTAATTACGGTAATCTACATAACTTGCTTATTAAAAAGAAAGAATTACCATTCCTCTATGAAATTTGGACAGGCCAAAAGGTCACATTACTATTAATTCTCTGGTCTCAGCTGTCAGACAATTCCTAATTATCAGCCAAGGTGTCCTGTCTCCCATATCCTCCATGTAATCAGACCTAAAGTGTGGGATTTTGAAAGTATTCTCATTTTCTCTCTCTCTCTCTCTCTCTCTCTCTCTCTCTCTCTCTCTCTCTCTCTCTCTGTCTCTCTCTCTCTCTGTCTCTCTCTCTCTCTGTCTCCTTCTCTCTCTCCCTCTCTCTCATCTGAATTGAATTTTGAAGATATCTACAGAATCCATATGTAGGATTTAGATGTGAATGCATTCAAGCCAAAAGCAAAGGCATGGGAGATGCATTTCTCTATCTGTGATCAGAATTAAAGTCTGGGATTTAAAAAATTATTCTTGTCAGACTTCTCAGATATAAAGAGAAATAGATCTACCACAAAAATGAAGTTGAGGCAAAGGAGAAGCAAGCTTGGGGAAGGAGGCCACCATCTTCATTGAGCTGGTGTGTAATCTCTGTGCATTGAGCTCTCACATCATATCCCCAACTATCCATCTGAGCTACTTAACACTAAACCTAAGAGGAGATAACCCAGAGATACTGAGCTCTAGCTAAGAGCTGAAGAGAGAAGACAGAACTTGGTTTCCATAAACAGAAATGTTCTTAACTGCCTATCACTTCTAGCATAAAATCCTAAATCATCAGTATGATATTTAAAGCTCTCGACAATCTGGCTCCAACTATCTTATACTGTCTTCTTTCTCATTTTTTTATGTGTCCTATGTTCTAGTCCAGGTGACCTCCTAGTTGTTTGTCGTGTCTGACAATTCATTTCCCACTCCAATGCCTTTACTTGGGTTGTCTGGCCCCATAGCTAGAATGTGCTTACCTCTCAGCTCCATCTTTAGAATTCCTAGATGTTTTTAAAGCTTAATTCAGATGCAGAGAGAGAGAGAGAGAGAGAGAGAGAGAGAGAGAGGCAGACAGACAGCTAAAGAAACATATAGACAAAGAGACAACCAGAGAGACAGACTAAAAGATACACAAAGATGCCCATGTAAGTATATACACATAAGTATATACATAAAAACACATTTCATATAATGCATGCATACATACCTACATACATTTTGGGGCATGAGTGGAGGGTGCAATAGTTGTGTGTGATTTCCTAAGTGCAAAGATACTGAACTCAATTCCTTGTGCCTTGGAGGCCAGATCTCTGTTGCATCTACCAAGCTGCCTTTCTACCTTGCACAGAGTAGAGCTTAAAAATGAAATGTTGACACTGACTGAATCACATTGAATCCTACATCATTTCCTTCCAACCCTGGAGCTGGTTTTTGGATGGGACTTCACTAGAAGCTGTACAAAACTCAACAACTGTACCTCATGAGAATTTGACCAAGAGCCAAAGGTTAATAATTGTTTTCCTGAAATTTAGGAACTGGGCATTTGCCCAGATGATCTAAATTATTTCATCCTAAGAAGCTCATTCTGTTGGTAGATTTGAATGCACAATGACCTTCACAACATGCTTGGCAATCATTTTTTATTCATCACGCCTAACAATCAATGTCGGGAATTCAGATACAAGAGAATTCTCCCCTCCCCCACTCCACACATGACTCTCACACTTTAGACTCAAAAAGTGATAAGCAGGAAAGTTAAGGGAAATCATATATAGCAAATTTCTTAGGACTTAAGGATGAAAGGGACCTTGATGATGGTCAGTTCAATAAATTCTTTTTTCCTGGATCCTAATTTTAGGGAAGAGGAAAAAAAGCCTCTAAAAATGACCAGTTATGTGCCAGTTAGACTAGATGGTCCCTGGGTCTCAGTTGAACTCTGAGAATTTGTGAAATATTGTTTCACCTAAAGCACTCCCACTTAGGAATACTTGAGTTCCTTGAATGATAAGATCCAATATAGTATAATCCAAGTTAAAGGATAACAAGTGCCCAGACCTTCAGGGATCCCACCCTGACCTGAAACCACAGGACAATTATCATTGTTTCAGTAGACTTAGAAAACAGCTCTAATTCTACTGGTTTCTCAAGATCTCACTATGGAGAGGGGCCCAGAGTGGGTGCCAGTTCTGTGGCCTCAGAACTACTTTCTTCCAAGGCCTATTGAAGCCCATTTTGGTTTCCCATTAAAGTCAAACACCATCATCTAGCTTGAGAGGAATCCATTACCCTTAATTGTGGTCAAGAGAAGATACCATAATAGAATGTTGAACCCAGGGTCCTGAAGACTTGGGTTTGAACTCTGTCTCTGAAATTTAACTGTATGATTCCAGATAAACCTCAACTTCTTTGAGTCTTAGCAACTTAAATTCTCATTTACTTAATCTCAGCAGCATCTCCTGACACTTTAAATTTGTGTGGCTCTGTGAAAGGTTTTAATTCTCTAAATCTTAGTTATTTTACCACAGTAACTTAACATCTGTACTCATTAGCTGTGCGATAAAAAGCAAGTCACTTAACATCTCACATCCTCAGTTTCCTCATCTGTAAAATAGACTAATCATGCCTGCAGGATTGTTCTGAAGGTCAAAATGGAGAAAATGTGTAAAAGACTTTATAACTCTTTATAACTTTAAAGTGCTATAAATATGCTATTATTATATAAAATGGTTAATCCTGTTATCTTCCTCAATGGATTCCAGAATGTTGTAATCATTATCACTTTATTATTAAGTATCATCATAATTTTCTTCATCCACATCATCATCAGTTGAAGAACCTGCCCTCTAATCAGAAGACACTTAGTCACTGGCCCCATGGCAGCTAGCAGGCATGAATGCTCAAATATCTTTGGAGATTGGAACTGTTCACCGGCTGCAGAGATTTCTAGGACCTTATGGTTTCCTCAAGGATATTTCCGTTTAATTTTGATTTTCTGAAGAATGTGGGTATATGGTGAGTTTATGATGATGGTGGTGAGATATCTACAGCATTTTTCTTTTCTTTTTCTGGAGACCTCAAAATATCTAAAGCAATTTGCCTTCTGTTATTCTCATATTGTCCTTATGAGGGAGGGAAAGAAGGCAGACGCTATCTCTGTTTTGTGAATGGTGAAAAAAAAAGTCAGTTTTGGACTCAGCTTGAGGAGGTCTGGGTCTTAGCTAAAGAGGTCTTAGTTCTCCTTAGTAGCAGCTTGTGACCTACGACAACTCATTTCACTTCTGTAAGGGCTCTGTTTACATTATCTGCAAAATGGGGGAATTGGACAAGATGAGATCATATATTTAGAACAGGAAAGGACCGTTAGAGGTTCACGTAGTTCAGTCTCCTGATTTTATAGATAGTAAAAGTAAGGGCCAGAAAAGCTCAATGTTTTACCCAAAGTCACATAGGGAATGGGAGAGCCAATGTTTGAATCCAGCTCCTCTGACAAGGGAGGCAGAATGGAACTATGACTGGATTGGAAATCAGATATCCTAGGTTCAAATCCTGCCTCTATCACTTACTACCTTTGTGACTTTAAAGTGATTGCTTAATCTCTGGATCTCACCATTTTCACCTGGAAAATTAGTGAATCAAACTAAATAGTTTTTTAAGGATCCTTCTAGCTCTACATTAGGGATTCTTCACCTGGGGTCTACAGACACTCATCCAGGCCTATGGATAGATTTCAAGGAGTCTGAGAAGTTTGATAGGAATACACACACATACTCTTTCTCTCTCTCTCTCTCTCTCTCTCTCTGTCTCTCTCTCTCTCTCTCTCCGTCTCTCTGTCTGTCTCTCTGTCTCTCTCTCTCATATACACACACACACATATGTGTATGAGTGTGTGTATATGTGTATATACACATACTATATACATATATAGTGCACGTGTGTATATCTAGCTATCTATTTATCTATCTTTATTTTCACAAACATTCGGTTTCCTTTGTAATCCACTTGTATTTTATTTTGTGTATTTAAAAACATTATTCTGAGAAGGGGTTCATAGGTTTCACCAGACTGTCCTAGGGATCCAGGACACTGAAAAAAATTAAGAACCTCTGATCAAAATCTATGATTGATTGATACCAAGGTAAAGATTTTCCCCATGCCTTCTATAAATTCAAATAATCTATGATTAAGCACCTTTTCCAAGGGTACACACTGCTGAGAGCGAGTAAGGTTTTAGATCATAGATATGCTCATTAGATGGATTATCGACTATCTCTTACAGCTAAATGGAATTCACTAAAGAGATGCCTGTGCGGGCATCTTGAATGCTAGGTACCTTGAACTGAGATTGCTTCTGTCCAATTTCAATCTGGTTAAAGTCATAATGAGTTCCCTATCCATAGAACACTTGAGAGTTAGTTCATCAGAAGCCCAGCCAGTTTTGTAGGAATGGGGTGTGATGTACACTCAGCAATAATGAGGCAGTCATTTGCTTTCCCCGCACATCAGATAACACCTTGTATGACTGCAGAGCCCTATAAAGAAATGAGCTCATTTCAAAATGCATTATTTGCTCCATGTGAGAGTTTGGCATAGTTTTGCCCCACGGGTTTTAAACCAATAAGTAGAGACAATTCAGTTTACTCCTGGAGTTTCTTACCGTCAGAGCAATTTAATTTTTAATTTAAGATCATAATCATTATCATCACCATCACTGCCAGTACCAACATTATCACTACTTGACAGGCTGTCACCTAGAAAAGTACTTGGATAGGCTGTTGCCCCCAAAAGGCAAAACTAGAAGCAATGGGTGGAAGCTTCCAAAAGCAAGTTTGGAATTGATCTCAGTAAAAAGTAATTCAGAATAACAAGAACTATTTTAAAGGGGAATGGATGACTTTAGAAGGTGTTCAAATTCCCCGTCATGCAAAGGGTGGATTCCTTGGTTGCTGTGTTTTAAGAGGGATACATTTTTTATATAGGTTAGTCTGGGTAATGGTTGGAGCACCTTTTAAAAAATAATTAAAACTCTCTCTTCCTTTCTCTCTCTCTCTCTCTGTCTTTGTCTCTCTCCTTTCTCTTCCTTGCTCTCTCTTCTCTCTACCACTTTCTTTCTTTTCTCTTTCCCCTCCCTTTGTCTCTCTCTTCTCTCTCTCCTTCTCTCTTTCTTGTTATTTCTCTCTCCCCTCCTCTCTCTGTCTCTCTTCTCTCTTTTCTCTCCCCCTCTCTAATATGTATGTATGTGTGTTTGTGTATTTCTATCCCTTAAATCCATAACCTCTCTGTAATCAATAACGTATTTCATGTTTCCTCCGTGGTCTCCTACAACTATGAATAGTCATTGTACTGGTCATAGTGCTTCCAGCTACCAAAATTTTTGTTTTTACATTGTTGTTATTATTAAGTAAATTCTGATTTTGCTCATTTCATTTTTCATTAGTTTATAAAAGTTCTCAGAATTATTCATTCCCATAATATCGATATTGCAGCTCAACATTGTTCTCCTGGTTTTTCTCACTTCTCTCTGAATCAGTTAAAATAGCTCTTTCCATGTACCTATGAAATCATCTATTTCTTCATTTTTTACAGCATAATAGTATTCCATTACATTCTTATACCACAGCTTGATCAGACATTCCACAATCAATAGGTATCCCTTTAGTCTCCAGGGGTTTTTGTTTGTTTTTTTACCTCAAAAGCTTTGCTATAAATACTTTTGTGCTCATACTACCTTTTCTTATTTCTTTGATCTCTTTTGAATATAGTCCTAAGAGTAGTATAACTCAGTCAAAGTTAGATTTGACTTTATTTCTTACATTATTTTAAAAATACATTATTTCTTAAATTTTATATATAATTTCAAATCACTTTTCAGAATGGTGGTATCCATTCACGGGTCCATCAACAGTACATCAATATGTCTGTTTTCTCACAGTTCCTTCAACATTTGTAATTTGTAGTCATCTTTCGGTGAGCATTTTTGGTCAATTGTGGTTACCTTTGCCAATCTAATAAGTAGGAAATGGAATAAAAAAATCTGCTGTTTCATTTCTCTAATTAGTAGTGATTTTAGGTATTTTTTCCATATGGGTATAGATAGGCTGGGTTTCTTCCCTTGAGAATTGTTTGTCCATATCCTTAGATGTTTTATCATTTGGAGAATGACTCTCATTCTTAAAAAATTTGAGTCAATTTTTACTTGCTATAAAACTTTTCCCCCAGTTAATTGTTTACCTTGTTATTTCAAATTCATTGGATTTGTGTGTAAGGCTCCTTTATTGGAGAATAAATTCAGAACTTAAAGGGATGCTAGAAATCAAGTCCAACTCTCCTCATTTTACAGATAAGTAAACTAAGGCACATAGTGTTTAAGGCACTTGTCTAGGATCACATGGTCAATAAGTATCTGAAGTGGTATTTGAACCTGAGTCTTTATTTCAAGTTCAGCCCTCTATCCACTACGCCATGCTGTTGGTACTCTCAAATTCTGTAATGGACCTTCTCTCACTTTTCTTCTTCTTCCCCTTCTCTCTCCTCCTCCCCGTCCTTCCCTCAGAATCACGGATTTTCAGTTAAGTGACTCCTCAGCTGCCATCTACTCTGACCCAGAAACTGATCCTTCTCTGGGCCTCAAATTTCTCTATAAAATGAGAAGATTAATTAGGTGAACCTTGAACTTCCTTCTTGTCCTAAATTTTCATTTATAATGCATTTTTGTCCACTCTTCAAACACTATTTCCACCACTTACTGGCAAGCTAGGTGGTACCCTAGTGCATAAAGCACCAGTCAGGAATATATCTTCCTGTGTTCAAATCCATCCTCAGACACTTACTATATGTGTTACCCTGGGCAAGTCATTTAACCTTGTTTGCCTTAGTTTCTTCACCTATAAAATGAACTGAAAAATGAAATGGCAGACCACTAAAGTATCTTTGTCAAGAAAACCTCAAAAGAGATTACAGAGTCAGACATAACTGAAAATGACTGAACAACAACAACAAAACCACTTACTCCCTGTGTGACCTTGGGAAAGTGACTTAACCTTTCTGGATCTTAGCTATCTCATCTATTAAATAAGGATTTCAGACAAAATGATTTCTCAAAATCCTTCCAGCCCTAAATCTATGATTATGTGACTCTAGTTTGGTATTCCTTCATTCAAACTTCTTGGGCTTCCTGGAAATAGTTATCCCCTTGCTTCCCAGGTTTTTTGTTATACAAATTAGACTCTGTTGCTGTTGTCATTTAATCTGTAAAGGACCTTAGGTATCCGGCCAGAATTTTATCAATGACATAGGTGGTCTATTTTATCCTAAAAACTACATGTGTATGTACCAAGGTATGGGGTAAGGAATGGAGAGGGGCAGCTTGGAAGGTAAATATTGTTTTCCCTTTCTCTTTGTTTCTCTCATATTCAAATGTGGTGAAAAGGGATTCCTTGATCTGCTAGTCTACACAAGAAACACAGAAAGATTTAAAAGCCAAGTCAAAAACCTGACAGTTTTGTTTAATTCATCATCAACACCCAAAAAGGTTTAGCCTCTTTTGAAATTTAAGTTACTGAGATTTACAGCCTCAGTCTTAGAGTAGGAAAGAATGTTTGAGTTCATTCAGTTCAACCTCCCTCATTGAGACTAGTGGATGGATTGAGGGCCTGCCTGGGAAGCAGCAAGAGGTGAGTTCTACTTCTACCTCTAATAATTCATATTGTCTTTGTGGGCAAGTCACTGAACCTGTCCAAGCCTCAGTTTCCCCCTCTATAAAATGAGCATGATATCCCAATTTAATAGGGATGTGATGTTGAAATGATATAAAGTTGTGCCATATTTTACACACTTTTAAACAGTTATAAAATATCTATATAAAATATAGGATCTCCTCCTATCTTGGAGGCAACTAGGTGGCTGAAGGATACGGCACTGGGCCTGGAGTCAGGGAGACTTGAGTTCAAATCCACCTCACTAGGTGGTGATACTGGGCAAGTTACTTATTATGTTGGCCTCTGGTTCCTTATCTGTGAAATGAGCTGGAGAAGGAAATGGTGAATCACTCTAGTACCTTTAACAAGAAAACACCACAAAGAGTCAGACTCTGAATGATTGAAAGATGTCAAAGCTCCTGTTCTTTCCCCTCCCCAATTCAATAAATTCCAGTGACCAATAAAAACTCCTCTGGCATTTAACTAACTCTATTTACAACCTGGCCACACCCTGTCTTCCAGCTTTGTTACACATTAATCTCCTCTGAAGGCTCTATGGTGAAGCAGTATTAGGCTACTTCCTGTCTCTCACACATGATTCTCAGCCTCCCACCTATGTGCCTTGGCACACACCATCTCACATGCTTGTTCATGTCTGAATAATTGAAGCCCAGGTGTTAAAAATGGGTATCCATTTTATGCAAAGTAGAGTCCCAGATCTTAACTGTGAGATTGTGAATGGATTCCCTGGTAATGGGAAGGAACTCATTAATTAAACCTTCAAACTAGAAGAGGAATATCTGCATATAGTAGATAATTAGACTCCATAGGTGGTGCAATGCAGAAAGGAAACATGAGTTTAAATGTGATTTCTTACTATCTCTGTGACCCTAGGCAAGTCACTTAATCTCTGCCTGGCTCATTGCCTCATATGTAAAATGGGCCTAGTAATAGCACCTACTGACCAGGATTATTGTGAAGACAAATTAGATGGTGTTTGTAAAGTGCTTTGCAAACCTTTAAGTGTTATATAAATATTATTATTATTAATATTATCTTCATCATCATCATTACAATTATTAATCTACAGGTACAATGAAGAGTCTAAGTGATGAGCTGTAGACTCTGGGACCCCCCTTGAGCTCTCCTTGAATCTTTGAGGTACAGGATCTGGGAAACCCCTTGAAGTCGAATTGAATCTTCCCACTTGATGAGGCATTTGCAGAGGCCATAAGCATTTCATTGTGGCTGGGCCCAAACCTCTGTTACTAGCCTGGCCTACCATTGTCCATCAGCTTCCCACCCTTGAGCCTATCAGAATACCAATTCACTCTTGCATTGACCTCATTAACTCCTCCTGAAGACCCTCCTCTAGACTCCTCTAGAGCAAACTCCTCCTCTAGAGCACCCCTAGATTACTCTGTATATAAGAATCCCATCTCCCTTCCATGTGGTATGAGAGCACCATAGAATGATCTGGCATAGACTGGCTCCTTAAGAGTCCACCCCATATGGTGAACTATTAATAAACTTTGTTTTCCTTTGGCTGAGAAGACATGAGTCGAATTCTTTCAGCGGGACCTGGCATGTTGGTATTTTGGGGTCTCAGGCAACCCTAACCCTCTTTGTGGGTTAACCTCTTCATAAGGTCCCATCCAAGGACTTTGAGGTAAGAGATTTTCCCTGGAGAACAGGTGACAGTGAGAATGTTCTTAAAGACTTTTGAATCTTGGGAGCCCAGGTCACCTCTAAGACTTTCCCTTAGGACCCCAAATGATCATGTCCCCAAATCAGAAAAATCTCTAGCAGTTAACCTGAAGTTAACCAACCAAAGGAATACTGTACTTTAATCCTACACAGTGACTGCATCCTACACTCTCTCACTGCTACCTTCACCCACCTCTTTCCCTCTAGGAGATCTCAATAGTGAGTTCTGGAGGGCCAGGTCTTGCTTACTTATCTCACTTGTCAATGGACACATTCAGCACACAGTACCCACTCAAAATATGTCTTTACATCTCCACTATGAGGCAGGCAGGTTTTCCACTGTCTTTAAATACTGAAAAAACAGGTGAAATGTTTTGTAAATAGAGTAATTCATACTTTCTAATTTCCATGATCTTCCTCCTCACTCAGACCTCTGAGCATCTGGGCTTCCTTAAAGAATCAGAGTAAATATCACCTTCTTCAGAAGACTGTTCCTGCTCTGACCTCCCCAACACACACACACACACACACACACACACACCATACAGACACACCTGTGCACTAAGTACTTAGTAATATCCCCTCTAAGATTAACCTCTTTCTACTTATGTGCCCCACCCCCCAGTTTGAGTTCCACTTTCCCCTACTCAATAAACATACCTTGATGTCTTTGTCAAGTGTGAGCACCTCTTTGATTGACTAATAAATCAATCATGAGATTTGAAATACAAATTGGATTACCTCTACCCTGAGATATAAATCTTTTTGATTGGGTCAAGAAGAGAGAAAAGAATGATAGTTAAGAAACAAACTAACCACACTTCTAAGAGCTTTAGTCAAGGCAAGTCTTCAACCCAAAGGTGGTCTAGTCCAACAGTGTTAAGATTTCAGATCAGGAATTGAATATTAGAATTTGAACCATATTCCTGAGTGGGACCCACTCTTGGGGAAGAGGAGAGATTCTTTCTCTTTTTTACTCCTTACTCCCCCATCAATAAACACAGATGGATACAGAAAGATAGATATCTGAGGGAGGAAACAGCTCTGAGAAAATGATGGCTATGGGCTCTTGGAAGGCACCAATCCTTGGAGCTCAGCAGAGAGCTACACCTAAGGGGAACCTATTGCAAAATGCTCAGAGAGGTAAAAGAGGTCTCCTCTTGTTAGAATTTGTGGGGTACCTCTTTGCCTCATTTGTTCCTTGCAATATGCCTTGCTAAATATATACTTAAATTTAAGCCCACTCTCCCAAGGGACCTTGTGTATGTGCAGATGGAGAGAGATTCCCCACCCACAATTTCGGGAAAAAAAAACACTTTATACCAGTTTTTCTTATACCATCTTAAGTAAATCCTTCATTTTTTCTAAAAGCTAATTGTTGGGCTAGGTAATTATCAATGGGAAGCACATTGGTGGTTGTTTCTAAGTGATAGTGTTAAAAGCCACAACCACTTAGATTTTCCAGAGGAACTTGAAAACAACAGGTATCAGTACCCTCCAGGAACTCCAGTCTGTCATTGTGATTGCCTGTTTGTAGGAGTAGTCAAAGAAAGGGACTACATTCTCTCTTTATGTGTCTCTGTCTCTGTCTCTGTCTCTGTCTGTCTCTCTATTTTTCTTTGTCTCTGTCATAGTCTCGCTTTATCTCTCTATCTATGTCTCTGTCTTTAAACATATGCATATTATATACAGATATACATATACATATGTGTATGTGTGTGTGTGTATATATATATATATATATATATATATATATATATATATACATACATACATAAAGATGTATGAATATATGTATTATCTCTCTCATTGGAATGTAAGTTCCTTGAGGGTAGGGATAGTTCTGTTTCTTTTTTCACAGCCCTGGTAATTAACAGAATACTTCTCAAAGTAAGCATTTAATAAATTCTTTTTGATTGATTGGGTGGTTTAATTTCTTCATCTTATGGAGTAAGAAATTGGGTCCAACAAAGTGAGGATAATTAGTTAAACATCATATAATAGATTTTTCATAGAATCAGGATTGGAATCAGTCTTCTAACTCCCAGGTCAGAGCATACGTAATCATAATACACTAACTTTAAAAGACTTGAACCACATTTTTTCAAAATTTTCAAATGGGGGAGAATATCTTTTGTTTTTATATCATACTAATTTCTGATTTTATCCCTCTCCCACCCCAACCTACCAAGAGATCCTTTGTAACTCAGAAGCGGAAGAGAGAGAAAGAGAGAGAGAGAGAGAGGGAGAGAGAGAGAGAGAGAGGAAGGGAGGGAGAGAGAGATAGGGAGGGAAGGACGGAGGGAGGGAAGGAGAGAGAGAATGATGAAAGATGGAGGAAGGGACAGGGAGACAAGAGATTTCAAGAAGGGGGAAAGGAATTGGGGTAGAGTGATAGAGACTCATAGACTCTTGATGATTAGTGTAATATAACTTGTCTTCAAATGGAGTGACAGAAATCCTCATGAGATGGGAACATGAAAATGCTTCAATGTTTCCCTAACCTTTATTGACTTTGACTTACAAGATCAATTTTCTTTATTAGCTGATGAATCTCTTCAAAAATACTTGCTGTATGGGATCCAGATAAATATATAAGCAGCAAATTGTTTCCATCCTAACTTGGTAATATCAGAGTGATTTAATGTGACAGATGACTAGCTCAAGGTGAGAGGACAAGGTCATCTTAGAGGGGACAATGGAATGTTAAATGTGACCATAGAAGAATAAGTCTGAGCTTACAAAAGAACTGGGGTATAAGTGGTTACTTCTAATCTAGCAATCAAACGGATAATGTTTCTGTTACCCAGATTCATACACCAACAATGTGCTTCTTAAAAATAGCTCCGTATTGTTGATGTCTGTTATCCACTGAGACCTCAAGACCTTTAGTTTTTACCCCTGCTTTATGTTCTTGTAGCCAAACTCTATATTTTTCACTAAATTTTATTGAAAATAGGATGTTTAACATTAGTCAGAGGAGTCAAAATATTTGATAATATGTTCAGAGGTAACAAAAGAGAGTATTTCCATAAGTAAAAATTTAAAGGAAATGGATTAACAGTAAAGAGTTATTAATTATACAGACAGACTATTCATTATGAAACCAAAAACATAATTTAGGTGTCTTGATGATGAGATTGAAATTACCTTCTGAAAACACCCATTTCAGAGATTGAAATACTAACCAACATACAAAATTATTACATGTACTCAAGCAACAAATCATATTTCTTTTATAAAATAAGGTGATTTGTGTTTATTCACTGTTTCCAATTGGTTCCAATTAATTCATTTTTGTTTGTTTTCCACATCTGGGATTTCATTAGTATAGGGTGAAAACTCCCTCCAGCAATGAAGATCAGCATTTTATTTTAATTTACAGACTTAGAATCATCTATGAGTCAATGACCCTTGCCCTCTAGGATTATGTCCCTGTCTGAATTCAAATATGGCCTTAGACACTAATAAGTTGTGTGACCCTAAGCAAGTCACTTAAGCCTGTTTGCCTCAATATTTGCATCTGTTAAAATGATTTAGACAAGGAAATGGCAAACCACTCCAGTATTTTTGTCAAGAAAACCCCAAATGAGGTCATAAACAGTCAAACAAGTCTAATCAACTAAATAACAACTAACAATCATTATTTCAGTTAAGGCAATAGCAAAATAAATTATTTCCCTCATTTTAGAGGGAAATGGTTTATTTTATTGAGATGTTATTTATTTTAGAAGGCTTTAAATGAAGACCCAAAGATTTTAGTGACTGGTAATGTTAATGGGATTTGAAGATCTTCCATGCCTTTGTATTGGCAAGAAAAGAGGTACTTAGGACTTAGATTCAATTTAATCATATCAAGCCTCTGTTAAGAAACAGAAGGTGTGAACCCCTGTTGCTGATGCAACAGGAAGGGGTGGGGCAAGGAGGAGCTAATACCATATATAAGGAAGAGCACAAGTTGGAGAGTCAGAACTTCTTGAAGCAAGTAGCAAACCAGACTGAAGAGCTATTGTGAATGAGAGAGGAGGATCCCTGTTTGAAGAAACCTGTTCTGTGATGAAGGCTTGAGAATGTGGGTGTTCATGGCATTAACCACAGGTACCAACTTCATGGTTACTGTAATGACTTTGACTTTCTGGTTCTGGGACTTGGTGTTTTGGTATTTGAATAAAGGTTTTCATTTTGTCCTCCATATGGAGAGCCTGTTACATTTTGCAATTCACAACTATAGTAGGATATTCATAACCATTGTGGGTGTTGTGAATATTGCATTGTTGTTACACTTGTCCAAGACCCCCTGAATCCAGAATCATTTCCCTTTCCACTGTATCACGTTTCCCTGCCATCTGGCTATGGTAAGAACTTTTAAGGATGAAAACAAATAATAAAGTGTCATCATGTTTCCCCCTCCTATACTATGATAGAATCTAGGGGGGAAAAAAAACTAAAGAGATAATTTAATCCATTGTTTTCCTTTTACACATGATGAAGTGTATGATCCTAAACATGGAACAGTTTTCTCAGTGAGTGAGTATCAGAACCAAGACTCACACCCAAGTTATGTGACTCTAGGTCATGTGCTTGTTCCATTGTAACCCACTTTTTTGTCTCTTTTTCCTCTAATGCAGTGTTTTCTTTGAGGACAAATTTTCTTCCTATCAGGAACATTCTATGAAAACCTGCTCCCAGATGTTCATTCCCAAAAGCACAGTAAGTTGTGCTGGAGTGCTGTCTTCACCCCTCCTAGGAATTTGCCTGGGATTGATGACTGAAAGGTGAAGAAGGGGGATAGCAGGAATAGACTAGGGAAGGTGTAGGCTTTTGTCAAAGATCCTGGGCAACCTGAAGTCCACCCTCCCCCCCATAGGCAGTCACCTATTCTTTTTTTGTATAATTCCCTCTCTTGCATATGTAGATACACATATCCAGGCCTGTGTTAATTCATTCAATGGAACCTGGGTCATCTATTTGGCTAAGAGCAGATTAGGTATTTTTCTTCAGTGAGTAAATGTATACATATATTCCCGAAGCTCTATTATTGTTTTCTCAATTAGTCATGTCCAGCCCTTCATGACCCCATTTAGGGTTTTCTTGACAATATTAATTGAAAGGTTTGCCATTTCCTTATCCACTTCATCTTGCAGATGAAGAAACGGAGGCAAACAGGGTGAAGTGACTTGCCCAGAGTCACACAGCTAGGAAGTGTCTGAGGCTGGATTTGAACTCAGGTTCTTCTGATTTCAGACCTAGCACTCTAATCACTGGATCACGAGCCCTGGAGCTAGTCTGCCCAAAACTGCTAATTTGCCATACCAATAAGGCATTGATAGAAGAGAGGGGCACAGATGAAGGCTTATACTTAGTGAAAAATCTGTCACAAGATTCCCAGAAAGGAAAGGTAAGTCAAGACTAGTTGACTCCTAAATTGTATAGAGTCTCACAAATGGACTTGAGGTCTTCCTGGAAGGATGATGGGAAAGGTCCATTTTATTTCTTTCTATCCCCGAAAGTAGAGTTTCTGTGTACCAGGTATGACTGAAAACACTAACCATGTCTACAAAAGGCCTTGGCATCAATAGGCCAGAAATGACTTTTTTCCTAAGTCACAATATGATAAAGTTTCCAGTGGGTGAAAACGTGGAATGTTATTGGTGGGTCATTCAGTTCCAGAGAAGCTCAAAGTCATAGGAAAGTCATCAGTCTCCCCTTGAAAGTGAGGGATATCATTTTTCTTCCTCTCCTTTTATCATCTCCTCCTCTTCTTCCCACTTTTCTTCTTCTTGTGTTTCCTTCTCTGTCTGTCTTTCTTCCCTTCTTTCTTCTACCCTTTCCCTTCCTACGATTCTTACCGTCTCATTGACCCACATACTCACTAAGAGCAACAGAGACTCTAAAGATATATTTACTTATATCCTCAACGAAAATTTTAAAAATCCTGATAATAACAGCTATCTCAAAGGGGAATGCCTTGACAATTAGTAACTTGGAGGGCTTCAAGGAAAAGTTGACTACTGTCATAGATAGCATAGAGGTGGGTATTTTTTGTTGTTGTTGTTTGTTTGTTTGTTTGTTTTTAGTTCAATTACCAGTTGAACTAAATGGCTTCTTAGGTCTCTTTCAACTCTGAGATTTTGTGACTCTAGTATTGTCCTGGTTATAATAGATATTCATGTGTGCATGCCTTGCATGCATTCATACACACACCCACACACACCCACATGCACACACCCATACAATACATTTATATGCATATGGTTCATAAATATAAGCACATCAGTCCTCACCTATGTGCATATATACATAACCATTGTGTGCAAACCATATTCTTAAAAATGCCGAATCCATCCCCAGATATGTTCTTACCCAACAGGACTATATTGTAAGATCCTCCGGCCAATTGTTCTTCTAGACATCAGTCTCTCCAGCCACCAAAGTAACTGTCATCAAGCACAGATCTCACCATGTAACCCTCTATTCAATTAATTCCAAGGGCTCCCTATTACAAGTTCTTGAATTTAAACCATTCATTTAGGATCTAAAGGTCTTCTAAACCTGGTCCTTTCACATCTTTCTAGTCTCCATTTATAATATTCTTCTCTATGGTTCAGCCATAGTGGACTGCTTACTAGTCCTCATATTGTCAGTCAATCAATAAGCATTTACTGTTTACTATGTAACAGGCAAAAACTTGGCCCCTATTCTCAGGGAGTTCACGTTATAATGAGGAAGATGACGTGAAATTCACTATGTGAAAACAAGATGTGTGCATATGTATGCATGTATGTGTGTATGCATGCATATATGTATGTGAATTATTGTGTGTGTATATGTATATACACACATATTACAAATAAATGTATATATATTTTATATACACATTAAATGCCTATTTGTACACAT
>CM053588.1:38084654-38106184 GCA_028646515.1 Pseudochirops corinnae | reverse complement strand
GAAGAAGAAGAAGAAGAAGAAGAAGAAGAAGAAGAAGAAGAAGAAGAAGAAGAAGAAGAAGAAGAAAAAGGAGAAGGAGGAGGAGGAGGAGGAGGAGGAGGAGGAGGAGGAGAAAGCTCAGAATGGAATCAAAAGACCCTCTTTGTGCAACAATGTGAACTTGACCAAAAACATGGTGACAAAGAAACATAAAATAAATTGCTGAGTCCTGTTAAATTTTTTACAGACCAAAACAACAACAAACAAACAAACAAAAAAATCTACAGACAGGGTCATTACCACTAAATATCACAGAACAAATTCTCCTTAAAAATACCATACTTACCGATTATTACATTTTTTTCAAGGAAATAGGAGACACTGTGCAGCACATGACTACAGGTTGCAAAAGTTGAGCACCGACTGATTATCTCACAAGACATGACCTGATGACCCAAATTATACATTAGAATCTAATTATATTTATACATTAACATGTTATTTGTTCCTATGCTACAAACACAGAAGTCTAAACAACCTTGCAAATTCTATTAGGATTCAGTACTAGAACTAGGGAATTTTTGAGGATAGAGCTATTACATGTAATTATATGGACATAATATTGATTCATAAACATTTAACATCATACCAAATGTTCACAATCTCTAAACTATGTTCAAAGAAAAGCTATCAGAATATAAAGACAGTTGAAGAAATTAAATCCATCTGGGAACTGAATAAAGTACGTATTTGTCCTGATTTCATGACTGCTGTTGGAATCTTTAGATACTTCAGAAAGCCTATAGCAGATGGACTTCTAACCCAATACTTTTATACAATTACCAAAAGAAGTCATTTTGTTCACTTGCACAATATTATGCAGAACACTAAAAATAAAAGAATAATGATAGGATGTCAATTTTGGTAAGTACCATTTCTATCTGAACACCACTGGAAAAAAGATGATCATTTTATTGGTGATGATGATGATGAAGATGATGACAATGAAGATGACAGTGACAATTACAATGAGATGATGATGATGATGATGATGATGATGATGATGATGATGATGGATGTTGCATAATTGGTAGAAAATCAGTCTCTGAATAAGGAAGACTTGGTTTCAAGTCCTGCCTCAACCACATCCTGGCTGTGAGACTCTGGACTAGTCACTTAATCTCTCAGTGCCCCTAGGCAATTAACTTCCTAAGAACAGAAGTTGTAGAACAAACAGCATTTTTGGAAAGGATTTCTTTATTGTGAGTCCCCCCTTCCCGGTGAAATCATAGGTCTGGAGTATTTGCAGCAATTAATAATAATAATAATGATGATGATGATGATAAAAGACATGTATATATATATAAGCCCCCAGGATTGAACAGTAGGAGGCTGGATTCCCATTAGGCAACTCAAAAGTTCCATTACTGACCCCAAGTTTCTCTTGAAAGCAAAAATCCATCTTTTTATTACTAATATCTCACCAATGTTGTTATATGCTACTGAGAAATAAAATATATATTTCTCTGAGGAACTGAAAGCTAGAATCATTTAGAGGGAAAGGGAGAAGCACACAGTAGGTATGAGCAAGCTGCAGGGTATACCTAACAAGCAGTTCAGGAGAATCACAATACAGAAGGATATGGAGAGCTTGTACAAGAGGAACAGAATATGGGCTGCCCTCTGGCTGGAATGAGGCATAGCAGATGAATAGTTATTGTGCTCCTCTGACTTTGCTACATGTCAAGAGAGAAGGAAGAATCTTTCTAGTACCTCTAGTGGACTCTCTGAGATGAACTTATGGAAGGACACAAACAAGACTGCTACAGGCTAGGCAGAAATGAGTGGATGGTGATGGGCATCATTGGAGAGAACTTCCAAATCAATGGGTACTCAGATGCAGAGGACTTTAACACTTAAAAATAACTTTGCATACATTTTCTCAAATGTTCACAAATCAGTGAGATGTTCTTGTTTCTCAGATTAAGGAACTAAGGCCAGATAGGATACCTAATTAGGACAGGTTTAGTTTGAAGCAGAGGAAGCTAGGTGGTGTAGTGGATAGAATTCCAGGTCTAGAGTCAGGAATATGTGAGTTCAAACCTGACCTCAGTCAACTACTAGTTGTCTGACTCTGGGAAAGTCACTTAATCCTATTTGCCTCAGTTTCCTTATCAGTAAAATGGGCTGAAGAAGGAAATGGCAAAACTACTCCAGTATCTTTGCCAAGAAAGCCTCAGATGGAGTCACAAAGCTTCAGACACAACTGAAAATGACTGAACAACAAGAAAGTGTTTGCAGCTGGTTTCAAACCCACATTTTTTGGACTCCTGTTGCAAAATTCTAGCCATTATGCAATACTGTCTTTACGAGAAAAGAAAAGAGTTAAGGGTTAAAGGGTTAAATGAGAAGAAAGATGGGAAGACAAAGGCAGAGACTCAAACAAAGACAGAGACAGGGGGAGAGACAGAGAGAGATAAAGAGAAAGAAACAGACAAAGCAACAAAGAGAAACAGGCAGACAGACACATAAGGAAAGATAAAGACCAAGAGAATCAGGGAATGGGGGAAACAATTCAGCAGACAATCATTAATATGTTCACTTTCTCCAGGCAACGCTATCTCAAATTTACCTAAAGCTACTTCTCATTGTTCTCCTGGAGCATTTGGTATTTAAGATGGAGATGTGCGCAGGAAGAGGGGTGGTGGGGAGAAATACTGACGTAGGAGACATGTTGGAAAAAGATCCCTTCTGTTAAGAGAACCAGCTCAAGCTCAGTTCCTCATATGAGTCAGCTTGCCAAGTCCACTACCCTGTGCCAGGCTCAGAGATCCAGCCTCTAGGGGAGGCAGATAATAGAGCTGAAGGGAGGTCTTTGTTCTATGACTCTCAGTATTTACCTTCTAGTCTTGGCATGGAGACCTGTACAAGTGAAGAGGGGACTTTCTTCTGTAATGAAGCAGCAAGGACTAAGTGTCCAATGAGGAGCAGAGACATGAAGTGTCATAAGGATTTAGAGGACCCCCAGACCAATCAGGGAAACATCCTGGAGGAGGGGAGACTACAGCTGAACTTTGATGGTTCAACAGGCTGTAAATAGATGGAAAGGAGAAAGGAGGGAATTTTGACCAGAGGGAATGGTGTATACAAAGGAATAAAGTTTGGAAGCGAGGGGGTGGATGTGTTTAGGAGCCTATCCTGGGTATGTAATAGGGTCCAAAAGAATGTAAGCTCCTTGAAGACAGTCCGCTTTGGTTTTGTGATTGTCTTCCATTTCCTGGCTCTTGTTACATTCACAGGCTGCAGGTCAGGGCCTGAAATATACCTGGTGCTTAAGAAATGTTTATGGAATGAATGAATAAATGAATAAATGAATGAATGAAAGACTGAGTGATTCAGGAATTTTCTGATTACATCAATATGTATGGATATCCCTGAGTACCTTCAGCAGAACATAGGCTCTTAAAGGCAAGACCTTTTCTTTTCATTTCTTTTGCATTTCTTGCTCTAGAATAGTGATAGGCATATTTATTGAATAACAAATCAATTCATGTTTGTTTAATTAAATATTCCTTATAAAGTCTGGAATGGGAGAGAGACCATAGTAATGAAAGCGAGAACAGAAAGCCACTGGCTGGCTCTGGCCAAGAACTCAGTTTGATCATCAATATTAGTGAGTCATGAGTTATCATGACATGAAGGATATCTATTTAGTACAGAGGACAGAGCACTGGATTTGGAATCAGGAAGACTCATCTTCATGAATTCAAACCCAGCCTTAGACACTTACTAGCAATGTGATCCTGGGCAAGTCACTTCACCCTGTTTGCCTCAGTTTCCTCACCTGTAAAATGAGCTAGGGAAGAAAATGGAAAACCACTCCAGTATCTTTACCAAGAAAATCCCAAATGGGGTCATGAAGCATCAAACATAACATGATTTGTCACAACACAGAGCTTTCCCTAATCTTACCAGCTAAGAGACTTCTCTGCCTCTTCAAATTTTCCTAGGGCACTTGATCTGAATTTGTCCTTTGTCCCTATGGGTGTATTATATTCTGCTCTGAAGCAGTATGGCATAGTGAATAGAGCATGGTAATTTGTCTCATCTGGACCTGGATTCAAATGTAATCTTGGAATTTTGCTTGTTGCATAACTGGAAAAATTATTTAACTTCTCAGAGTTTATAAAATAAGAAGGATGAGTTTATAAAATAAGGGACTGGAGCTGAACTTTGATGGTTGGACAGGCTGTAAAGAGACAGAAAGGAACAAGGAGGACATTTTGACCAGAGGGAATAAAGTTTGTAAGCAAGCAGGTGGATGTGTTCAGAAGTCTGTCCTGGGTGTGTGAATATTTACCACACAAGGTCAGGAAGGAAAGAATTTTACAAACCTAAAAGTGAACATAAATGTCTAGCATCCAGATCATCCAATACACTAGAACCCCACATAACTGACCCAGATTGTAGACATTTTCTGCACCAAATACTTTTAAAACCATAGTCCGTGAGTTTCCATCGGTATGTTGTTGTTGTTGCTTTTTTCACTTTTCATAATCATAGGATACAACCGTTAATGATGATGATAATTAGCATTTATATAGCTCTTTAACATTTGCATAACGATTTATATATATCATCTCATTTGATCCTGACAAAGTATGAGTTTATAACATGAACATTTCAATATTGATGTAAGTTAAAAAGAGAACCTTTCCTCCATATACTTTCAGCTCAGTCTCCCACAAACATATACACAGTCATTGAGGAAGAACTTTATTCCTTTATAAGGATCACAAGTAGGGTGCCCACATGTAGGTAACATGTTTGTACAAGGCACCTGCGAGATATGTGTTCACAAATGAAACGTATGTGGAGTGAGCAGATACGTAGATGGATGATTCCCAAGTCTAGTCACAAAGCTGCCAGTGTTTTAGAGTAGGGCACCCACATGTAGGGAACATGCTTATACAGGGCACTTGTGCAATATATGTTCACAAATGAAATCTGTGTGAAGTGAGCATACACATGAATGGCCATTTCACAAGTCCAGCTGCAAAGCTGCCAATGTTTTCTAGAGCCCTGAATTTGCAGTCAGAGGACATTAGTTCTGTTTCTAATCCTTCCACTTCCTACTTCTGTGACTTAGGGTTGGGCACATTATCTCTCTGGGCCTTGCTTTCCTCATTTCAAAAATGTCTCTCTTCTGTCTCTCTTAATCTAGGACAAGGTGATCTCATTGCTGAAATCACTGTTCTCCTCTCTGATGCTCCTCACAAGACATTACTCTCTGTTAATCACTACCAGATGTTTCATCTCAGCTAGTCTGTTAATCATATTTTTTTCAGCCACCCCCACCAGAAGGTGGCATAATATGGTTGATGGTATTCATTGGTAAGGGCAGGGC
Organism: Pseudochirops corinnae; assembly: GCA_028646515.1. Taxonomy (NCBI): domain Eukaryota; kingdom Metazoa; phylum Chordata; class Mammalia; order Diprotodontia; family Pseudocheiridae; genus Pseudochirops; species Pseudochirops corinnae. The sequence goes on along the minus strand of CM053588.1, from coordinate 38,100,798 downwards.
ACACCTCTTTTGATCTAATCTATGAGCCTCCTTCCAGACCTGGACTCATTGAGAGCTTGTCTTCTGACCCATGCCAAGCTTTATTTGTCTGTCTACTGGAGGCAGCCAATATAGAGGAGTAATTTTTTCTTCTTCAGAGAAGACTACTCCTCCCTTCAGTTGACATTATTAGCCAATGCTATGAAACTACCTCTCTCTCTCTCTTCTCAGTCAGGCTTCTTAGCTAATGGAAATGCAATTTTTCTCAGCTCCTAGTCAGATTTCTTAGGCAATGGCAATTGTCATAGGAGAAAAATTATTATTTTGGGTTTAAGGTACAAAGCAGTAAAAGGATTTATTATGGACACAATTACAAAGCAGGGAGAAGTATCTTTTCACACATCGAGAAGGAAGGCTCTGTGGACTGAGTTGAATACTGAATGTTCCCATTTCCCAAAGGTGCTATTGGGATACAGAAAAAAAAAATATGATCATGCTGGGTGCACAATTCATCCACTGGCCTTGGAAGCAATTTTGCATTCTAAGCAAAGGGACAAAGACTTCCCAATTTACTGAAGTCCCTTCAAAATCTCAAACCCTTTGATTTCCCAACTGGAGCCTGTGAGACCTTGAGAAATTCAGTCTCCCTAGACCTCAGATTTCTTGTCTGTAATACAAGGAACACAGACTAGATGACCTTTGAGTTCCCTTCTCTCTCTACATCTATGCTTCAATAATCCTAATTTGTTAGTCTGACATTGACTTTGGGGATCTGAGATATGGCATCTCTGTCTATTGGTTGACCATGAACAAGGTATTAGGTAAAAGAAAGCAAAACATATAAGTAAGATATAACTGTACATTTGTGCAAAAATAGAAGCTTATTCTAAAAGAGGAAAAACATGGTCTCTTCTACTCCCCCCACACCATCCCACCATACAATAAAGATTTTTTTTTTCATTTCTCATCAGTCAGCCTATAGCAGGAGGCACAGAGTTCTGGGTTGAGATCAGGTCTGCCCTTGGGAGTTTTATTAGCACTTATCTATTTTCATTATTCTGTCAACTGTTAAACATTATTTACCTGTGTATTCTATCTCTTTCATGTCTCTCAGTTCCTCTCTTACCTTAGGATCATGAATTCATTTTAACTCTTGCTTTTTATACCCTCCAGCAGAGGTAAGTTTTCCCAGAGCTGACTTTCTGGCATTGGAAAGGGATCTAGTGACACGATCATAAGGAGATGGTTTTAACCTCAACTTATCAAACTCTTTATTCTATGCAAAGAGCAACAGCTGGCACTGGCATGGGGAGTCTCCAATGCTATTACTCCCTGCCCTGTGTCCTCTGAGTGATACATTACAGTTTAACCTTTCCTTAGTCTTCTTACAAATGAGAATTACTTTTTTTGTTATTACCCTCATTCAACTGCAATTTTCATGTGGCCATGAACTCTGATGGGAAGATGATGATGATGGTGATGATGATGATAATGATGACAAAATGACAGCAGTTAGTATTTTTATAAAGTGTTTTATGTATGTTATCATATTTGAACTTCCTGACAATCCTGTGAGTTAGGTGCTATTATCCCCATTTTATAGATTGGGTGAAGGAGGTTAATTGACTTTCCCAAAGTCACACAGCTATTAAGTATCTGAGGCAGGATTCAAATTCCTATCTTGCTGAGTCCATGTTCAGCCATCGATCCAGGAAAGCATCTATATGTCTTGATTTTAAATTGGTTTATACTCAGGATATATAGGACAAAGACAGATATTTTGGTAAATGTTTCTTAAATTGTATTGAGTTTCCATAAAAATAAAAAACTGAGGCCAGTGAAAAGACTACAGGAAGGAACTACTGGTTGGCCTCAAATAATAACTCTTGGTTTGATGACAAGAGCTTGTGGCTGATGAGCCATCTGTTACTTCCAGGGTCTTTTTTCCCTCTGGTTCAGTGAACCAGGCATTGCTCCTTCCACATCACAGTTGCTGAAAATCAGACAAAAAAATTTCCATTCATTGACAAATGATATGTGAATTTGGTCAGAAGTGCCAGGCCTAAAAATGGGATAAATGCCTACTGGCTTCCTTGGCACCCCCTGGAGAGAACTCAAGCCAGCATCTTTACTCTCCACCAAGTCATCCCTAATTTATTTTTTCTTCTAGCACCAGGGCAGAGCTGAAAGGGTTTAGCCAAGAAGGAATTTGGATGAGCAATAATAGGCTTTGGAAACTTTTAGATGAAGGTTAGATAAGAACGAATAGGTGCTACTCAGATAGGGACTGAATAGATTTCTTTTATATACAGTTCTAACTACTTTATTTTATTCTAACAGTATGGTAGTGGGTATAATCCTTGTCTTCTAGAAGGGTGTCATGGGAAGTAGTCTACATATGTCAGAGCCACTTCTAGGAATTTTTGTACCATGAATCTCATCTGGTACAGCAGGGTAGGCAGGCAAAATCCCCATAGGAAGACGGAGACAGAGACAAACCTCAGGGCAGCATGACACCTGAAAAGCTTTCTAACCCATTCTGCCCAAGAGGAATCATGGTCATTTGGTATCTTCCTATTTGAACTCATTACTCTTGATAAGTAGGTGCAAAAAGTCAGTTGTTTCTTCATACTTAGCTTCTAAAAAGTTGATTACTTGAGGTATCAGGGTAGCCTGGAAACACTTATGGTAGGGGTTCTTAACCTGGTGTTCATGACTTTTTATTTTTCATGTTGATAACTATTTTATTCAATATAATTCGTTTCCTTTTTACTTTTCTGTATTTCATTTAATGCATTTTAAAACACTCTGCAGAGAAACGGCCATAGGCTTCAACAGACTGCCCAAGGGGTATATGACACACGCACACACACACACACACACACACACACACACACACACACACTCAAAAAGGTTAAGAAGTTTTGGTCTAGTCCAAATCCTTCATTCTATGGATAAAGAGAAGAGTTTCTTTAAGATCCCATAGGACCTGCAAGGCTGTTTATACTTTCCTCTGTTTCATATTCCCTCCCTACCCCGACAACTAAAGTCCTTTGTAGCTCAAAATTATACAATGATGCTGTGGAAAGTATTGGATTTGTAGTCAAAGACCCACGATCAAAACTTGACCTTGACATTTAATACCTAAGATGACCTGATTCAGACCTCTAAAAATCTCTGGGTTTTACTTTCTTCACCTATAAAATGAGGAAGTTGGACTAGGTGGCCTGTAAGGTAGGTAACTTCCAACTCTGAATACTTTTTGCTGTTTGGTTGTTTCAGTCATGCCTGATTCTTCATGGCCCTGTTTGGAGTTTTCTTGGCAAAAATAATGTTGGTGAGTTGCCATGTCCTTCTCCAGCTCATTTTACAGATAAGAAACTGAGATAAGCGGAGTTAAGTGATTTGCCCAAGGTCACACAACTAGTTATTTCTGAGGTTGGATTTGAATTCAGGTACTCCTGACTCCATGGATGGCACTCTATCCTTTGCATCAACTAGCGGCTCCTTCAGTCCTTGAGGTGATTCCATTTTTATCTCTAATGCTAGTTGGCAAAGGCAATTATAATAGATATGGTCAACGGGCTTCTCCAAGGAGTTGGTGAAAAGAGTTTAGTGAGGTAACCGCCTCCCTATCCCTTCAGAGAACAATAGAAACACAATCTCAACTCTCCAGCCAGATAGGAGTCTTTTTTGAATTGTCTTGCCCAACAACAAACTCCTCTTCTTTGGAGTCTCAGGCTCCAGGGGATGGCAGCAAAAATCTCCTTGGAGATGCTCATTGAAACAAAGTCTCTTTCATTAATTCATCAGGGTGTTTATTGCTTTCCCCCTAGAAAATCATTTTCCTGGGAAAGATCATTTATGGACTGGGTAATGGAAAGTCTGCTGCTTCACTTCATACTGCTTTAAGTGTTTCCATTCATGAAGCATGAACAGAATTTGGAGGAATCCAGTATTCCTTTAACCCCCAAATTTCTGAGGAAGGTTTCCTGACCACCTCCCCAAACCTCCAAACTTGCAGAAACCAGGAAATTTAATTTGTTGCCTTCTTCCAAAAGTGATGAAGAATAGTGATAGATAGTGATAGACTGTGATGGTGATAGAGAGTGATACTGAAGAAAGTAATTGACTCTTTGGGGGATATTATAAAACTTTCATTAATCTAATCATAGACCCATAAATTTAGACCTGTAAGGTATCTTAGAAATAATTTAGGATCCTTGAGGGCAGGGACTCCTCTATTAGTGTCTTCTTATCCTCAGTGCCCAGCATATAGGAAACAGTATTAAATATAGTTTGATTGACTGATCCAGCCCAAACTACTTATTTTGTAGTTGAGGTAACTGAGAACCAAAGAGATTAAACGATATGCCCCTTTTCCCACAGCCAGCAAGAATCAGAGTTGGTATAGCAGGATCATAGATTGAGTGCTGGAAGGGACATTAATGTCATCTATTTCATCTTTTTTATTTTATGGATGAGACAACAGAAGACTAGCCGACTTGCCTAGGGACACACAGGTAACAAACCACTTAAATCTAAGTTCTCTCTTGTAAAACCAGTACTCTTTAGAGAGGAAAAAATGGGGCAATAAAAGCACTTACCTCACTGGGTTGTGGTAAGGATCAAATATTATATGTAAAGTACTGTGCAAACTTGAAATCACTATAGAAATCCTAGCTATTGTGAGGAGGCAGGGTGTGAGTTAGCTGCGTGTGCTTGGGTAAATCACTTCCTCTCTGTGAGTCTCATGTTCCTTATTTGTAGAAGGGGAGTGGGAAAGGTCAGGGACTGAAGAAGGTAGTGACTAAGGTTATTTCTACTTTTAAAAAGCTGAGACATCTTGTTATGATACATCAATAGATCAATGATCTCATCAATGTGAATCCTTTTCCTGTTGGTGGGAATCATTGCCCATCCATCCCTCATCTCATTCACATCTTACTATAAACTCTTTCTAATGGATTACTTAATGGACTGAAGGCTTTTCTTTCCCCTTTTAAAATTATTGATATTTTTAATGTTGTTGTTCAGTAATTGAGAAAAATGGGGAAGAGAATCTAAAATTCTATCATTTATAATGTGTGTGTGTGAGAGAGAGAGAGAGACAGAGAGACAGAGAGAGAGACTTTATTCAGGGGCTAATAAATTTGGAGGTTTTTTTTTTTTGCATTTTCTGTCTCTTTTCCCTCTGTGTAACTTTGTTCTTTTAAATATAAATGTTATCATTAAATATGTCCCAGTTGCATGTAAAAAAATAATATTCATTTTTAAAGAAAATTTGAGTTCCAGATTCTCTCCCTCCTTTTTGTGCCTTCCCAACCCCTTGAGAAGGCAAGAAATATGATACTGATTATACATTTTAAGTTATGCAAAATACATTTCTATATTAGCCATGTTACAAAAGAAAGTACATACAAAAAAACACAAGAAAAAGAAAGTAAAAGAAAAAGTATGCTTCAATTTGCATTCAGACTTCATCAGTTCTCTTTCTGGAGGATAGCATTTTTCATCATGCAACCTTTGGAATTTATTTGGATCATTGTCTTGATCAGAGTAGCTAAGTCTTTTATAGTTATCTTCCTTAAAATATTGCTGTTAATGTGTACAATGTTCTCTTGGTTCTGCTCACTTCATTTTGTATCAGTTCATGTAAGTCTTCCCAGGTTTTTCTGAAACCATCCTGCTCATAATTTCTTATAGCATAATCATATTCTATCACAATCATATAACACAACTTGTTCATTCATTCCCCAAATGATGGAAATCCCACTGATTTTCATTTCTTTTTTGCCACCACAAAAGAGTGGCATACATATTTTTTTTTACAAATAAGTCCTTTTCCCCTTTTTTGGATTTTTTAGATATACAGAACCAGTAGGGGTATTGCTGGGTCAAAAGGGTTTTCATAGTCCTAAAACTCTTTAAAATTCTTCCCTGGAATGGTTGGGCTAGTTCATAATTCTATTAAAAGTATATCAGTGTCTCAATTTTTCCCCATCTCATCCAGCATTTGTCATTTTCCTTTTATTTTATGTTAGTCAATATGATAAGCGTGATAGGTGTGGTGTCTCAGAGTTGTTTTAATTCGCATATCTCTAATCAATAGATTTAAAGCATTTTTATTGTGGCTATTGATGTCTTTGATTTCTTCTTCTGAAAACTGTCTGTTCATATCCTTAGACCATTTATCATTTGGGTAATCCAATACAGCTGAGGATGTGGACATCAAGAATATGATAAATGAGAAGCTACCTTTTAATAGAATTTCATTCTTTTTTCATTCTGGATCTAGATTGCATTTCTTGTGGGGGGAGGGGTTGTTTGTTTGTTTTTCCTATTCAGTCTCTATCTTCTAGAAGTTTATATTTGATACTTGCTTACCCTCCTAATATTGTTAGACCTTAGTTTAAAAAGGCCGAGGTCTCCCACTACATCCAGGGCCATCTCTAGCTGTTCTAATCTATTTCTTGCCTCTGGACCAAAATGGCTCCAGAAGAGAAAGCAAGGTTAGTGACTTCGTACAGTCCTCACTCACTTAAATCTCATTCATTTGTATGTTGTGGCATCACCTCACTGATATCATGATAGCTCTTAGAGAACAAAGGACAAAAAAAAAAAAAAAAAAACAATGGCTTATATTTTTTTTATAAATTTGATTCAATTCTCTATACATTTGAGAAAAGAGTCATTAGAGAATCTTGCTTTAGCATTTTTCTTACTTTCCTGATTTCCATCTAATGTGGTCTTCTTTCATTTTGTTTGTGCAAAACCTTTTCAATTTCATGCAATCAAAGATTTACTTCCTATAATCCTCTCTCTTGTTTGGTCATAAACTCTCCTTTTATCCACAGATCTGACAGGTACATTTTTCCATGGTTCCCTGATTTACTTATAATATCAACTGTTTTGTATAAATCGTTTATCACTTTTGACTTTATCTTGGTATAAAGTGTGAGATGTTAGTCTATACCTAGTTTTTATCTTTTTTCTCCTGAGCTAGTTTTCTAATTTTCCCAGAGATTTTTATCAAATTAGGAGTTCTTGTCCTAAAAGCTTGGCTCTTTGGGGTTATCAAACACTAGGTTTCTATGGTCACTTACATCTATGCATTGTGTACCTAATCTGTTACACCAATCCACTATTTCAATTCTTAGCTAGTACCAGAATCTCTTTCTGATCACTATTTTGTAATATAGTTTGAGATATGGCACTTCCAGGCTGACTACATATTTTTTCCTTGATTCCCTTGATATCCTTGACCTTGGCACTTCCAGATGAGTTTTGTTACATTTATTTTTCTTGCTCTGTAAAGTTATCTTTGGTAGTTTGATTATTATAGCACTGAATAAATAAATTAACTTAGGTGGAATCATAATTTTTTAAAATTTTATTGGCTCAGCCTAACCATGAACAGTTAATATTTTTCCTAATTTTTTTAGAACTGACTTTATTTGTGTGAAAATTGTTTTGTAATTGTGTTCATATAGTCCCTGGGTTAGTCTTAGTGGCTACATTTCCAAGTGTTTTATATTTACTGCAGTTATTTTAAATGGAGTGTTTCTTTCTATCTCTTGCTGCTGGGTTGCTGGGTTTTTTTGGTATTATATAGAAATGATGATGATTCATGTGGATTTATTATATATCCTGCAACTTTGCGAAAGTTGTTAATTGTTTTTAAGTATACCATCATATCAGCTGCAAAGAGTGATAATTTTTTCCCCTCATTGTCTATTTTTATTCCATCAACATCTTTTTCTTATGTTATTACTAAAACTAACATTTCAAATACAATATTGAATAATGGCAGTGATAATGGAAACTTTTGTTTCACCCCAATTATATTGGGAAGGCTTCTTTATTACCATTACAAGTAATGCTTGCTGATAGTTTTAAATAGTTACTACCTATCATTGTAAGGAAAACTCCATTTATTCCAATACTTCCTAATATTTTTAATAGGAATGAGTGTTATATTTTGTCAAAAGTTTTTTCTGTGTCTATTGAGATACACATGTGGTTTCTCTTGGTTTTGTTACAAATATGGTCACTTATGCTGATACTTTTATTAATACTAAATAAGTCCAGAATTCCTGGTATAAATTTTACCTGGTTATACTGCATGATCCTTGTGATATATTTCTGTAATCTCCTTGCCATATTTTATTTATTTATTTTTTTGCATCAACATTCATTAGGGAAATTCATCTCCAGTTTTCTTTCTCGTTTTTGTTCTCCCCGGTTTAGGTATCAAAATCAAATTTGTGTCATAAAAGGAATTTAATAGGACTCATTATTTACCTATTTTTTTAGTTTACATAGTATTGGAGTTAATTGTTTCTTAAATGTTTAACTCTTTTAAAATTCTTCATTTTTTCTTTTCTACTAGTAACAACAAATCCACTTCCTCTTTCTCTCCAAATAAACCATACCTTCACAAAAAAATATATATAGTCAAGTAAAACCAAGCAATATATAAGTCATAAGTGATGGTTGTATTCCTCTCACCTAATAGTTCTCAAAGTTTGATCCAGAGACCCCAGGGAGTCCAAAGATGCTTTAAGGGGATTTGTGAGGTCAAAACAATTTTCATAAAAATACTGAGATGTTTTGACATACACTATAATAACTACAGATAGACATAACACAATAAACAAAAGCCCTTTGGGGTCCACGATAATTTTTAAGCTTACAAAGGAGTCCAAAGCTGAAAAACTTTGAAAACTGTTACTCCAATTCGCAGCTTATCTCTCTACCAAAAGGTAGAAGGTATGTTTCATCTTAGATCTTTTGATGCCGTGGTAAATTCCTGCTTTACTCAAAGTTCTGATGTGTTCCAGAGCCTTTTTCCCCCTCCTATGTTATTTTGGTTATCATGTTAATTGAAACACAGATGCACAGATACACACAGACACAAACAGACACAGACACATACACAGACACAGCCACAGACACACACACATATAGAGAGAGAAATACTTGCATGTGTATATGTACGTATAGATATATGAATACATTACATGATATATACTGACATATATTATGCTATATGACAACTATTATTACTGAATCATAGGTCTTACAAACCATTGCCACCATACTCATGGCCTAAAGAATGTCTTCCTAGTGTTGTGTTTTGTTTCGTTTTAGCAATCAGGTATCTCTCCTTGATACTGGAGAGAGGATAGGAGGAGTGGGTGCAATGTGAGAGGGGCCTAGGCAAAGGTAAAAACTACCCATTGTAATCAAATCTGGGTGAAGGCATCCCTGGAGAGAGGCCTTCATATTGGTGACTGCTAACCACATTGGTCTTCTATTGTTCTTCATGCTCAAGATAATCTATCAAAGGGGTTAAAAGAGAAAAGAGGAAATCCCAAAGGAGAAAGAGCTACACAGCACAGTAGTGTTTTTGACATTCTGTCCAAGGAGTACTCTAGATACAGAATTTCACCCCACTTGACTGGAAACCTGACGTGTTTTATGCAACAGAACTCAGGCAGTTCATCAAAGAACCTAGGTTAGGGTTCAGATAGCAAGAGAGTCTCAATCTATCTAGTCATTTCAAAGAAAATGACCAGTATCCAATGTTGATCAGATGAACTAACAGTGAGATTTCTCAGTCAAATGGCATGGATGTTTTAGTCAATTTTTGAGCTTAATTTCAAACTAAGTTTGTTTTGGTTGCATCAATTTAAAACTCCACCAACAGAGTATCTATGTGCCTTTCTTCTCAGAGCCCCTCCAACACTGATTATTCTCCTGTCTTTTCATCTTTGCCAACTTGCTGAATTTGAGGCGAGATCTTAAGAGTTCTTTGGGTTTGAATTGATTTCATTATTGATGATTTGGAAAATCTTTCATGTGATTCATAACAGTCTGAAATTTTTCTTTTGAGAATCATTTATGTCCTTTGCCCACTTATTAATCCTATATTTATTTATGTTAATGTACTTTATAACTTGGCTATTAAGTTAAATTAATAAGAATTCATTAAGCACTTACTATTTTGGAGGGGAGGAAGGTAAGGGAATTGGGGTTAACTGACTTGCCCAAGGTCACACAGTTGTTAAGTGTCAAGTGGCTTAGGTCACATGTGAACTCAGGTCCTCCTGACTCCAGGGCTGGTGCTCTATTCACTGTGCCACCTAGCTGCCCCAGCACATACTATTTGTCATGTTAAGCTCAGGTAATGCAAATAAAAATAGAAATAAAGACAGTTCCTGTACTCTAGAAGTTTACATTCTCATAGAGGAAGACAACACATAAAAAAGAGGTGGAACTCAGAGGAGGAAGGGGAAAGAGATGGAAATATCCTTGTGGAAGTTTTGAAAAGAAGTTAGAAGAAATCAGAAATGCAGCTTGAGAGGAAGGCAGACTTGGATGGCCTGGGCCTCCTCCTTAAAATGGAGGTTATGGAAAGAACTTGCCGGTCAAAGGGAGAAGCCATAAGGAGCAGGGCACTTCTAATATGTGAAGTCAAATTCCAGGGTGGGAGGTTTCTGGTATAATGTAGGAAAAGCCCAGGAGATTCAAGAGTATAGCCTGTCAATCTCTTGTCAAAGATAGTTGATGCAAAGTTTGCTTCCCTCTCACAGAATTTGCCTTCTGTATACTACCTGCATTGGTTTTGTTCGTGGAAAAGCTTTATAAAATCATAAAATCAAAATTATTTCTATTTGATCTTTTAGGCTCTAACCCTAAACTGATTTAAGAATTCTTCCATTAGTTATAGCTGCGACTGCTATCTAATTGTGTTCTCTTTCACTTTTTTTTAGTACAATGTCCTTTTAAATTTAAGTCATATATCCATTTTGTGCCTCATGATACATGGTATGATATGTTGATCTAAGGCCAAATTATTATATTATTTTATTATTATCCATCATTATCATATTATGGCATGTTATGTTATATTATATTATGCTATGTTGTATTGTATGACATGACAGGATGTGATGTGACATGACATGACATGATATGATATGATGTGATGTTATATGATGTGATATGATATGATATTCCAAATTATTTTCTACTTTTTCAACAATTCTTGCCAAATAGACATGAACTGGAGTTTGGAAAAAGCAAAACAAATAAACAAATGAATAAAACATTATATTCAGTCACTACAGATTAGTTGGAGAATTAGGAAATCTCACATTTATGAAATTCAAGGAAAGTAGGACTCCTTTTCAGTAGGGCTGCTTTTCAATGTATCAATTGTCAGTATCATTTAAAGGATCATCATTCACGGCCTACCACCAACCAAGCTCTGTCTCGGCCCTTCTTTTTCTCTTTCTCTAACCAACATTTTTTTCCAATCTTAGTATCCCATATATGGATTAGCAAAACACCCAAAACAAAATGAGACCCCGTGAATTGGAGAATGACAAATAAACCATGGTATATAAAGAATGGGATTGTAAAATGGATCAATTCTGTCATTCCTTTGGTTTAATGAATTTAATGAATAAGGAAACTCAATCAACCAATGTAAATTGGGAGTTGCTTGGCAATACAGACCTGTAGAGAATACCCTAACAGGGTAAGTGACTTGTCTAGGTTCACATAGCCAATATTCACCAGAAATAGGATTTGACTAGATTGCTCCAAGGCAAAGTCTCTATTCACTATATCAGGCCACTTCATATTATATATATAATATGAATATTTATTTATGAATATATCTATCATATGAATATTTATTTATGAATATATCTATCATATGAATATTTTTTTATTTATGAATGTGTCTATCTTATATGAATATATATATATTTATATATCTTCACATGTGTAAAGTGAGGGTATTGAATTAGATAACCGCTAAGGTCCTTAACAACTCTAGCACATGATCCTATTATTGTATGATTAAATCAAACTTTGCTTGAGTAAATGTTTATGTCAGGAATCATCTTGAGATCAATAAGATAACAAATTGATCAGTAAGATCAATAAATACCATTTCCCAGATGTGATCCATCCCCAGTGTCAATTTGTCTTCCTCCTCCTCATCTTCATCTTTCACTTCTCTCTCTTCTTTACTATCCTCATCAATATTTGCAAAGACTGTGATTTCTTTAGTGTAGGGCACGTCTGTACTAATTCAGATTAGCAACTGTCCTGCAATTTATAGTCCTAAAGATTTTCCTACCTAAGAGGTTGGGGTATAGTGAAAAGTTCCCTGGCTCTGGAGTCTGGGGATCCAGATTCAAATTCAGCCTTCGATGTTTACTATCTAAAAGTCCTTGGCCAAATCTCTCTAATTTGTTCCCTTAAAACTTTTCACCTAGAGTATTAAAATAGCCTTCTAATTGTCTTCCTACCTCAAGCCTCTCCCCGTTGTAGTCAATCCTTAACTCAGCTGCCAAAGTGATCTTCCTTAAGTATAAGTTGGCCCATGTCACCACCATATTTAATAAAGGTTATTAGCTCCCTGTTGCCTCTTGTTTCCAATATAAAGCTCTTAGTTTGACCAAAGAGAGATGAGCCGCCCTGAAAGGGACTCAACCAGTCCTCATATCACAGGTGCTAGTCCTCCTGGAACACCCATACACTCCATATTCTCTAGGTTTTATATGCGTGTCTAGTTATTTACACACTGTTTCTACACTAGAATGTAAGCTTTCAGAGGTCAAGGGCTATTTTGTTTATTTGCTTCTGTTTGCTTTGTTTTCTTTTTAATCTTTGAAGTATCCCCAGTGCTTCCAATGCCTGAAAATAGTGATTAATAAATGCTTATTAACTAGATGAGGGATTACAACTCTTTGAGCTTCAATTTTCTGTAAAATGAGGGGGTTGAATGAGATGGTGTCTGAGGCCCCTCCCAGCTCTATAATCCATTGACTTTTCCAGAGTGGTACAGCTAATGTGTGCTAGAGGTTTGACTTGAATCCAGGTTATCTTTACTCTCAGGCCACCTCTGTATTCCCTCTGTTACACTGCCTCTAACAAATGGACTTAAATGATTTTTCCCATTCAATACTGACGTATCTGAAAGACTTTCAAATGTTCTAAACTACATTCACAAAAAAGATCCTTGCCTTCCTGTATAGTTAACTCCCAAACTTTTTTTTCCCAAGGAGACAAAACAAATGCCTGTCAACTCCAGGTGCCCCTTGAACTAACATTGGCCTAGTTCTCCTTTTGCCAACTTATACAGAAATCTTCATCAGAGCGAGAGCCTGGGCTCAGAAACATTGCCTTCCTTTAATCTTTACAGAGATAACAGCAATCCAAAGCCTGGTGCTTGATGGCTGTCATCACCCCATGGGCCCGTAACTTTTCCTTAAATGATTCTATAGTCATCAGACCATAAGAACCTCTTTCTCTCCCTCAAACTTAGTCTATAGCAACAAAGAGTGGAGTCCCCAGGTCCTTGGGGAAAAGGGGGATGTGCAAGTAGAGATAATTGAATATTTTAAATAAATCAGTTGGTAAAAGATGTGAGTTTTTAATTGTAATTTTTCTCAAATTTTTCTCTGCTTATCACCACCAGAATATGTCTGTGAATGCCCTCTCACTGGCTGCAACTAGGTATCAGAGTAGATAGAGCACTGGGCCTGAAGTTAGGAAGACCTGAGTTCAAAACTGGCCTTAGACACTCCCTAACCCTTGAGCTTCTAAACTTCTGCCTGACTCAGTCAATCAACATTTATTTACATACATACTATGAGCAAAGCACTATGCTATGTGCTAGAGATACAAAAAAATAATAATATAATCAAGACAGCCCCTGACCTCAAAAGGATTACAATTTAATGGAAGAGACAGGAAGCAAACAAATATGCATGCTAGCTAGATCCAAGAGAAATATTTAAGTAAATAAGAGAAGGAAGGTCCTAGAATTAAGTGAAGTTAGTATAGGCTTCCTGGAGAAGATGGGCTTATAGATAGGACTTAAAAAAACCCAAGGAAGCCAGTAAGTGGAGATGAGGAGGGAGAGCATTCCAGGCATGTGGGATAGCCAGAGAGAATGCTCAGAGCTAAGAGAAGGAGAGTCCTGTTCACAGAATATCCAGAAGGAAAGTGTCACTGAATTAAATAGTGTATGTTGGCAAGTAAGATGTAAGAATGCTACAAAGGCAGGAGGGAGTTAGATTAAGAAGGGCTTGGAAAAACAGGGTGTTTTATTTCTATCCTACAGGTAATAGGGAGTCATTGGAGTTTATTAAGTAAGGATGGGTGAAATGGTAGCACTTGTGCTCTAGGAAAATCCCCTCAGTGGCTTATATGGAGGATAAATTGGATGGGGCAAGAGACTTAAAGAAGGCATCATCAGACTGTTACAATAACCTATGCATAAGGTGATGATGGCCTGCACCAGGGTGGTGAGAGTGTTAGAGGAGAGAAGGGGGAATTTTGGAAAGGTGAAATCAACAGGCCTTGGTGACACATATGATATGGGGTGGAGAAAGAGATAGTGAAGAGTTGAGCATAAGCCCTAGGTTTCTAGAATGACATTTAAGTTGGAAGCCTGAGAGACTGGGAGTATAGTGCTGTCCTAGTAACAGGGAAAGTAGAAGGGAGGACAGTTTAGGAGGGAAGATAATGAGCTCAGTTTTGGATATGCCAAATTTAAGATGCCTACTAGACACAGTGGGAGTGATCCAAAGCTGAGGCTTATCATAGCATAATGGGTGAAATGATGAGGGGGCTAGTAATTCAAGAGAGGACAATGTAGACTTGAATTGGTTTACCAGGAGGTCAAGATGAAAAAGAGAGAACAGTGACTAGTGCTAGAGAGATGGCCTGGGAGAGAATTGAGGGGTTAAGGGACTGGAGGCCTGTATGCAAATGAAGAATAGGAGTTTGTAAGGAAAGGGGGAGGGAGAGGTAAAAAAAAAAACACAAAGATCATGGTTGGATAAGAGAATTTCAGAATTCTGAATATGGAGGTAGAATAAATGTGGGTGTTGGAAAGACCAAGAGAATGACCATCGTTATGTGTGGCTTGAAGTGGCACAAATTCAACTGTAAAATGGAGATCTTAATAGAATCTATTTCCCAAGGTTATTGGGAAGATTAAATGTGATAATATTTGTAGAATGTTTAGCATGGTACTAGCACATAATAGGCATTTAACAAATGCTTTTTCCTTCTTTACTTCCTTCCTGTTTCTTTATTTCCTTTTTCCCTCTCTTCTTCCTTCCTTTTCTTTCCCTTCATTCCTTGCTTCCTTCCTTTAATCTTCCCTTCCTTGAAGTCTTTGGCTCCTTCTAACCTTGGATTCTGTCCCTGACAAAACATCAAGGGATGACTTTGACATTTAAATTTAAACTTCTTGAGGGCAGGAACAAGGCATTTTATTGTTGCCCAGTACCTAGCATAGCAAGCACTCTGAACATAATATTACAGAATAAATACTGATAGATTGATTAGTTGCAGTAGAGAAACAGTATTAGAAACAGTAGAGAGAGGGTTAGCTTGGAGTCAGGAAGATCTGGGATCAGAGACAATCTAGTTCAATATCTCAGCTGCCCCACTTCACACACACCCTTTCCATTTTTTTTTTCCAAAGAATGCTGAAGCTCTGAGAGATTAAGGTACTGTCCAAGGTCTTAGGTCATACAAGTCAGACAAGATCATAGAATCCTATCCTTAGAACTGGAAGGGAACTTTGCATGTCTCATATAAATATGAGGAAAACAAAGGCCCAGAGAAGCTAAGTTCTAGGTCTATGATGTGTTGATTCTCCATTTTATTCAGGAAAATGACCAAGGAAGAAAATGGAAGCACCACTGAACACTGGACCAACAGGTAAGATTCCCAGGTACTTATCTTTCAGCGAAAGACATATTCTTTGTATATTGACTGGCCCAAGGTGACAGAAAGTGTCAGGGTCAGAATTTTGAATGTAGATCATCTTAATAAAAATGTAATGCTCCTTTATTCTTTGTTATTTATGCCATGCTGTCTACAGAATCTTACCTTTGACACATACTAGCTGTGTGATCATATGACCATTGACAAATCATTCAAATTTCTAGCATCCCTTGGCAATTCTCTAAGGCTATAAGTTGTGGAGGAATTGCTGCCCTGGTGATAGGGAAACTCCTCTGAGAGTTTTATAGACAAACTAAATAAAATAACAGGTTTGGACCAATCCCCCCGCCCCCCCCCCCCACAAAAAAAAACCCTCTATTTCAAGGTATTGGTGAAG
>CM053588.1:38059129-38084154 GCA_028646515.1 Pseudochirops corinnae | reverse complement strand
GTTTACATATGCAAACAAGCACATATCTGAGTATATGTATAAATGAATCCATAGAGGGCATAAGATCAATTGAATAAGAAGGGATAATACTCTAAATGGTGAAATTCTGAGGTGAGAGGATGAGATTGAAAGGAGACAAGGAGAGTCAGAATGGGGTTGAGCATCTCATGGAAGAGGCAAGAGATAATTGTTACAATAGAGGGGGAGAACAGCAAGGCAAAAGGGAAAGAGTTAACCTTACTCTCACGGAATTTGGCTTAGGGAAGGAATGACATAAACTCTAAATTGGGCATCTTGCCACATAGAAGAGTAGAGGGAAGGGGGATGTGGAAAAATTGGAACACTAATGCGTTGGCAGCGGAGTTGTGAACTGATTCAACCATTCTGGAAAACAATCTGGAACTATGCCCAAAGGGCTATACATAATTGCATACCGTTTGACCCAATAATACCACTTCTGGGGTTGTATCCTAAAGAGATCATAGAAGTGGGAGGAACACTGATATGTACAAAAATATTTATTGCAGCTCTCTTTATGGTGGCAAAAAACTGGAAATTAAGGGGATGCCCATCAAATGGCTAAACAAGTTGTGGTCTATGAATGTAATGGAATACTATAGTGGTATAAGAAATGAGGAGCAGATGGACTTCTTATTTACCTAGAGAGGCTTATATGAACAGATGCTAAGTGAGAAGAGCAGAACCAGGAGAAATTTGTACACAATGACAGACACAATGTATGTGTGATGACCGGCTTTGATAAACTGGACTGTTCTCACCAACGCAGGGTTATAAGACAACTCTAAAAGACTCAAGATGGAAGGAGATGTCTACATTCAGAGAAAGACCAGAGTTTAAATGAAGACTGAATCAAACTACGTGTTCCCTTTCTTTTACATGTTTGGTTTTGTTTCCTCTTTCCCATTGCTCACTCCATTGGTTACAACCCTTCTTTAAAATCAATCTAATATCTAATGTGAAAGTATTTGCAAATCCTATACTTGATTCCATGCCACCATGGGGTGGCAGGGTTGAGGAGGGAGAAAAATTTAAAACTCAGGGGATTGTGGAACTGAATCGTGTAAATTAAATTAAATAAACAAATCAATTTTTTTTAAAGTGATAATTTTCTGGAAACAAAAAAGAAAACTCACACAAGGCAAGCACTCACATAATGGTCAGATAAAAGTGATACAAGGACACTATCAAGGTCTCAGTAAAGACCTTTGATTGCAGGGACAGATCCAAGATGACACAGTAAAAGCAGCAACTTGCTTGAGCTCATCCCCAAATCACCTCCAATACTTGTAAAAAATGAATCTAAACAAATTTTTGAGCTACACCAAAGTGTATCCATTGTAGAGCATTCTGAGCTAGTATTGGCCTCATTAGTCACAGACAGATGCACTGTTACTTGACTCTAACATAGCAATGTCATTTTGGTCCATAAATTCTTTTCTCTTTGAACCAGTTCTGATGAGAGTCAGGTTCAAGCATTATCCACAACTCCCACTCCTTCACTTTATTTTCTCACCCACTATTCCTTGAGTACTTCCTTTATGTAAGAAAATTTGCTCCATTCTACTTCTTCTTTCTCCCATCTCTAAGTGTATCCCTCTTGCTTACCCTTCATTGCTTTTTGGAGATCATCCTCACATACTCAAGTCACATTTGTGCCCTGTTTTTATGAAGACCCGTTCTAAAATCCTGAACAAGCACAAAGTTCTTAGGAGTTACATATATCCTCTTCTGATATAGGAGCATAAATAGTTTAACTCCATTGAGTCCCTTATGATTACTCTTTCATACTTATCTTTTTTATGATTCCCTTGAGTCTTTATTTTGAATGTCACATTTTCTGTTCAGCTCTGCTTTTTTCATCAGGAATGCTTAAAAGTCCTCTATTTGATTAACTATCCATTGTTTTCCCTTGGAAGGTTATACTCAGTTTTGCTTTGTACATTATTCTTGCTTATAATTCTAGCTTCTTTGCCCTCTAGAATAACATATTCCAAGCATTGAACTCCTTTAACATGGAAGTTGCTAAATCTTGACTTGTGATCATGATGATGGCTTTATGATATTTGAATTGTTTCTTTATGGTTGCTTGCAATACTTTCTCCTTTACCTGAGAACTCTGGAATTTGGCTATAATATTCTTGAGAGTTTTCATGTTGGGATCTCTTCCATGAAGTGACCAGTGAATTCGTTCCCTTTCTAATTGACACTCTGGATATAAGAAAATAAAACAGTTTTCCTTAATAATTTCTTGAAGTATGTTGTGTAAGCTCTTTTTTCTTCATCATGGCTTTCAGGTAGTCCATTAATTCTTAATTTATCTCTTCTTGATCTATATTCCAAGTCATTTATTTTTCTGATGAGATATTTCATATATTCTATTTTTTCATTCTTTTGACTTTGTTTCTTGATGTTTAGCTTCCACTTGCCTAATTCTAATTTTTAAGGAATTATTTTCTTCAGTGAGCTTTTGTATTTTTTTCCATTTTACCTATTCTGCTATTAAAGTAGTTCTTTCATTCAGTGAATTTTTGCATTTTACCATTAGGCCAATTCTGGTTATTAAGATATTTTCTTGAGGGTTTTCTTTGTGCCTCTTTTACCAAGCTGTTAGTTCTCTTTTCATAATTTTCTTGTATCACTCTTATTTATTTTTCCAATTTTTCCTCTACGACTCTTATCTCTTTAACTCTTCAAGGAATTCTTTTTGGGCTTGGGTTAAATTGACATTTTTTCTTTGAGGTTTTATAGCTATTCTCACATTGTTGTCTTCTTTGGAATTTGTGTCTTGGTCTTCCCTGTAAATGTAGCAGCTTTTTATTATCAAATTACTTTTTCTGTTACTACTCATTTTTTCTACCCTATTTCTTAACTTTGAACCTTATGTTGAAGTTGGGTTCTGCTCATCTGGTCATGGGGAAGCACTGTACAAAGCTTCAAACATTTATTTTGTGCTACTGATTTCAGAGCTAGTTGTGGTACTCTTGAAGTTTTCAGTGCTTCCAAACTACTGTTAACCTGAGAGGGTTGTGAATACTGTTCTCCTGGTGAACGCTCTGCTCTTCACCCAGGAAGGGCCCCTGTTCTCCTGAAGCCACAAGTGCTAGTGTTCCTCTTGGCCCTGGAACTGTAACAATGCTCCTTTGTGAGTGATTACAAACACTTCTCTCTGCCCTAGAACTGTTACCCAAAACTGCTTATGGGCAATTAGGTTGCCAATCAGTACCAGTTACCCTCAGTGTCCCAAAGGGCCATTATAATCTCTCTCTCAGCTGTTTTCTTACCCCCTTAATATTTCTGGACTGAGAATTCCTGAAGCTTTGGCTGCTGGTAGGGCTGCTACCATCTGCTCAACTCTAGGCTTGCACCCACCTCAGTATTACAGACCCCTCTAAGTTGTTTCAAGCTAGAAAAATGTTTCCCTCTTACCTTTGTTGGTTCTGCTAGTTTAAAATTCATTCAAGGCAATTTTTAAAGTTGTTTGGAGGGGAATCTAGTTTTAGTGGGGTTTTTTTTTATCTTTAGACATGTCTAGCCTCAATATTTTTACAAGTGTTTTGACTCAAGAAATAGAAAAAGATAAAAGTGTAAGAATTTCTTAATGTATGCCAGTGATGTTATAATGAGGTTTTAAAAAATAGAGGTGGGACATCCGGACCAATGATGTTTGCATGGAAAATGAGCACATGTGAGAAAATGTTGGCATTTAAAGGATATGTTTCTGGATAATGAAGCATCCTGAAGTCATGGAAAGCAATCAGCAGGATCTCAGATGTAATCCAGCCCACTCTCTCCCTCCTCTTTCCTGTAAATCTGAACCTACATGCGGCCGGTTGCCCATAAGTTCCATAATTCTCTCCTTTATGATCACTTGCCAGGTATACCAGGCATGCCAAGCTTCATAAGTAAGTACCACCTGCTTGGGGAGAAGCAGACAATTTTTTGTAGGGGGAATACCATGGCCCACTAAAGAACTACAGAGTCTCTTTGAAGAAACCAATGGACACAACTTACTTCAACTTTTACAAAAACCTTTAATGAGATGCCATATCAAGTTTGTTAATAAAAATTGAGTTATAATGGGATTGGGGCTAATATTTTGTCATGGATTAAAATCAGAGGGTAAGGAAGGAAAGAAAGATAAATGAGAAATTCTCTAAATGGAGAAGTATTAATGGAGTCCCCCAGGGATAAGACTGGAACTGATCTTATTTAACATTTTAATAAATTATCTGAAAGGGGCTTTTGCAGAGTGAAACCAGTATATGTATGCAAATGACACTCAGTTCCTCCTTGCAGGGAAATGCCAAGTCACTGAGACGAAATTGCCAGGAGATTTCACAAGGCTGGATGAGTGAGCAGAAAAGTGGCCAATGAGCTTCAGTGTGGGCAGGTGTGAGGGAATGCATTCTGGGCAAAAAACAACCCAAGCCATAGTTTTAGAAAGTGATGGGTCCAGGGAAGTCACTGACAACCCTTCACAATCTGGCTTTTGCTCACCTTTGTAGACTTATTTCACTGTATTTTCCTTCTCATATATAGTCTGTATGTAGGCACATCATCTCCTCATTAAAATCTAAGATCCTTGTGAACAGGGCCTGTTTTTTCTTCTGTATCCCCAGAGCATAGCATTGTGCCTGGTACATATTAGTTGCTCAATAAATGCTTTTTGCTTGATTGATTCATGTATTATTTAACTTAATTTGCCTCCTCATATGTATTCTGAATATTCTTATTTATGTACACATTGTTGTCCCGCCCCACCCCCCAAGAAAAAGAATATAAGTGCCTTTAGCCCAGGTGTGATTTCATTTTTGTCTTAGCACTTAGCACAATGCCTGAATGTAATAAGTGCTTAATGAACATTTGATATCAATTTTTTTGTTTTGGTTTTTCTGTGAGGCAATCAGGGTTAAGTGACTTTCTCAGGGTCACACAGCTGGTGTCAAGTGTCTGAAGTCATATTTGAACTCAGGTCCTCATGAGTCCAGAGCTGGTTCTCTATTCACTGCACCACCTGGCTGTCTCTCACGTGTTGTTTAATCGAGAAGCCAAACTAACTTCTTGTTCCTTGAGCTTGACATTGTGTATCCCTTTCTCCATGATTTTGCACAGACTGGCATTCCCTCTCACCTCCCTTTCAAAGAATGCTTCGAGCTTCAATCTTCCTTACAGAAACCTTGACAAATTCTCCAAATAGAGCTCTCTCTTTCCTCAAATCATGTTATATTTAACAATACATTTCAATATTGCGTCCCCTATTCTAACATAGGCTTCCTGAGGGTAGAGCATAGTTCCCAGTGCAAAGTAAATATTACACCTCCTCAACTCAAGAACCTAAGGGGAAACCACTTAAATTTTAGATTTGGCTTATGTCTGTGTTCCCTCCAAAAGTGACCAAAGAGTGTCTTCTTAAAGTGTACCAAAGGAACGATATTGATCAGGTGTAGCAAGTTACTTATTTCCTTCACACATACATAAGTATTTTAAGAAATACTTAAGAAACAAGACTCATGAGCATACATTGACAAAGACTGAAAATATGAAACTGTGAACCATGATTTCTATAATCCTCTCCTATAAGTTTATTACTTAAAACACTTAAACAAGAAATATTCACTGGGGTTGCTCTCCAGTCACCTCATTTCTGTACTGTCTGAACAATTCCTTCAAGCTCAATATATTTCAGAAGACCAGAGTATGTATGGTGACCATTTTATCTAAGAAAGATATCATTGCAGAAAATTCCTCTTGTAGCCAGTCAACCTCAACTTATAAACTCCAAATGTCCAGAAATCTCAAGGAAGCTACATTTCAAAATCCCATTTCTCATGATTGCTGTTCAGTCACCTATGCTCTGGGAAAGAAACGCAAATCAGAAGAGGCAGCCAGAGACTACCTTCTGCCTTTTCTGGAGAGCCAGATTTAAAGTCAGGAAGGCATGAGTAAAATCCTGCCTCAGAGTCTTGCTATGCTATTAACTCAGCAGCTACCATTAGTATTTCCATTTTTATAGAGAAAGAAACCATGTTTCACCCAGGGTAATGGGACTACCTCCCAAAGTTGTTTTGAAGATTAAATGAGTTAATAGATGTGAAGTGTTTTGTAAACCTTAGACATATATAAATTATCATTAATAATCAGTAATTATTATGATTATTATGGTTATTGGAGGTCCATCTACTTTAGCAATCTTCTCCTAATGCCGTGTATAAGCAGACATCACTTGCCCTCCAAGTCCAAGAGAAAGATCAAAGGAGAGCTCAGTGTCTGAAGTAGACAGAGAGCATTTTAGGACAGAGTTACTTTTTTAAGGACTGAGTGGGTTGCTATTCTCCCTCACTCTATGGGCAAAAGTCTGTCAGAGAACCCTTCCTCAGCTCCTCTATTAACAACTGAGAGATCCGGCAACCAAGAAGGCAATTGTTTCAGCATCTCAAAGTCCAAGACTTTTAATACTGAGCACAGATGCTCATGAAAGAGTCAAGCCGAGGCTCACCTCAGTCAACTCTACAAAAACTCAAAAGGAGTGTGCTTTACCTCCATTATTCTCAAAAATTCTTATTTACGATTTATTACTATGATTTATAGCAGCTCTCTCAATCTGTTGATTACTTTAGATGCTCATCTCAAGACCCTCTCCAGTTCCCTTAAATCTTTCTTGAGGTAAAACTGGAGCATTTACCTTGGAATGACCTCCACTTTCTACAAAACTTAGATACTTTCAGAACAATTTTTAAGCTTGTATTCTATACTAAGGTTAATAAGCAAAGATATAGTTTCAAGAAGAATTTATACAAATTAATAAATAAAATCTTACTGATAACTCATCTTGGCTTGCAAGTAACTGTGCAATTCTGAGAACATTGGATTCTCAGAGGTATTTCATTCAACAAGAGAGAACATACCCTAATGGATAGCAAGTTGATCTTGCCTATGATACATATTTGATTTGTGATCTTGGGCAGGATATTTACCTTCTCAGTATACCCAGGAATTGATCATTTGGAGTTCCATAAGTAATGAAATAACAATTACAATGTCATCTCAACCCCCTCTTCCTCATTGAAGACAAAATGTCATCTTTATCTAATTCAGGCAAGTTAGAAAGGCATTGACTACAGGTTTGACCATGAACAACACTTTGATTTCCCAAGGGCCTTACTGGCTAAATTTAGAGACACTAATTGCCAGGTTGACAGCACAGTGATGATATTTTTCCACTATATCTTATCAAAAGATCATCTACTAAGGCTTAGAGGATTTGTGATCTGTGCCTGTGGAGGGAGGGAGGACTATTAGAAGCTGTTGCAGGTCCTTGAAAGAAATAATGGACGATATATCAATAGTAGATCATTGGGGGATAGTTGAGAAAATGCTCTTAGTCCTTCAAGAGGATATCTGGGAAGTAGTCATGGAAGCCCCTAAATCTGTCCCTAGATGTCCTGTTTGAGACATGATTTAAGAATGAATGTGCCCCTGTGGTTGGGAGATCCATCCTGCCCTACCGAGAAGTGACATAGGAGAGAATAGACTGGGGGAGGGGGGCACACTAGGATGGCTGTTTTGGGGCGGTGGGTGGGGGAAAGAGGGGCAGAAAATATGTAACTTAAAATAGCAAATTACAAACAGGTAAGATTGCATATATTCTCAATTATAAGTACTCTTCGATATTGATTTACATAATAAATTTATCAGATAGTAAGACAAAATTATCCATTTAAAAAATAAGAAAACAACATTGGGGTTTGAGAGTTTTGATATGTCAATTCTACTGCTAATGCTATTAAATCTGTTTTTAAAGTCCCAAAAAAAAAAAAAGAATGAATGTGCCTTTGATTACCCCTACTGTAGGCTTTTACCCATTACCAATCTGTGATCTGAGAGGATTTCTCCTTCATATGAGTCCCTAACAGCATTCCTAGCTATTGACAAAAAAGGCATATATGTCAGTCCAGATCCTTTATCTCAAACTGCATGCCCCAATGCACTGTGCATCATTTTTAGTCACTGTACAAACTTGATTGGAATGGCTGGAGAAACTCCAAAATCCATGATGTAGAGATGGCATGTAACTGGGTGTGCACATTAAGATGATTACATCTAAATCAAATTCGATTCATTTCACAATCACAAAGGCCAAGACAGAAAAGGGCACTTGCTGCCGGTTGAAAACTTTCCAAGATAACAGTAGAATGCATTTTGGTATGAGGCATTAACTGGTAGAGGGAAAGAAAGCAATCTGTGTGGAAGTTAGAACCAAGAGGGTGTTGATGTTATAAACTTATTTTTTTCCTGTCCTGGGGACCAGGTTATAGTTTTGTGTCTTTGTTTTAGCAATGGTACTATCCAAAGCTATAAAATATAGAAGGTTAGTTTGTTATTGTGAAAATGATGGTTCATTATTTAGAGTCCAAGCATCTAGTCTCATCTCTATCACTTCCTACTACTGTAAGCTTGAGCAAGTCAACTTCTCTGAACCTCAGTTTCTATATATACATACAGAAAGCAAGACAGATAGATAGACAGTAGATAGACAGACCACTCACCATATTCTAAGGATGGAACTCTCATTGTTTAGTCCTTCTACTATATGTAAAAATTAACTAGGGAATTAGACAAAAAAAATTCTGAGGTACCTTCTAACTCTAAATCTATGATTTCATGCCATATGGTCATAATGCTTTCAATCACTTCCATAGTCTTATTATTGTATCACAAGAAAGTAGATTTGGAGATGAAAGGACCTCAGATAGTATTCAAGTCAACCCCTTTTACAAATAAGGAAAATGGGGTCCAGGAAGATTAGTGATTTCTCCAAAGTTGCATGGGTAGTAAACAGCAGAGTTGAAACTTGAACCTAGGTGGTATGATTCCAAATCCAGTGGTCATTCCATTGCATGTTAGATAAATAATCTCTGCAAATCACTTAACCTCTTTCTCAGCCTCAATTTCCTTAGCTGTAAAATGGGATAGAGGCAACTTGATGACTTGGTGAATAGAGTGCTGGGTCCCAAGTCAGGAAGAACTGAGTTCAAATCCAGCCTCAGATACTTACTAGCTGTGTGACCCTGGGCAGGCAATTTAACTTCTCTTTGCCTTAATCTACTGCAGAAGGAAATGGCAAACCACTCCACTATCCTTGCCAAGAAAACTTCATGGACAATATTGGTGTGCTATGGTCCATGGGGTCAAGAAGAGTTGTGCATGACTGAACAACAAGTAGAAAGGGATAATAACAATATTTGTGGCATCTTTTGCATGGGATTGTGAGGCTCAAATGAAGCAAACCTGAAAAATACATATATAATACTAATGGCAATTGATATGTATACATAATATACTGTGTACATTATATATTATATAGAAAATAGGAATATGTAGAGTAAGGAAGTATATAATATATAATCATGTATATTAACAATACCAATACTAATAATAACTGATATGTGTGTATACACACATACAATAGCACTGTAATACATTTTGTCTATAACACATATACTATATATATTATGTATGATATATAATATATATATATGACAGTTACTATGAGCATTGATATTGTTACTCTCAGAGACAGCATAGTACAGTGAACAGAGAGTTGCTCTTAGAGTAAGGAAATCCTGATCTTTCAAGTTTTGCCTGTGTAACAATCAGCTATATTACTCTGGACAAGTCTCTAAATTCTCAATTCCCTCAGACTATGGGGCAGGGAACCCATACTCTGCATCAACTATGTTGATACATATTTCAGAAAACGTTCCTCACACTGACTGATTAAATTAAATGTCTAGTCTAAGGGAGGTAGATAGACAAGGATACCTAGATTTTAAATGTAGAGATCGACAGATAGATATAGATGTATATATAGATAGAGATATATAGATCTAGTAAGCTATAAATAGAGATCAGATATACAGAGAGATGTAGACATAGGTAAAGATATGGCTACAGATATATAGAGATAGAGATGTCTATAGGTAGATACAGATGTATAGAGATATAAATATACAGATGTAGAAATAGAGAGATAGTTACAGATATATAGAGATATAGACATAGAAATATAGATATATAGAAATAGATAACATATAAAAGTTTATAGGTAAATCTAGATGTATAGAAAGAGAGAGAAAGAGAAAGAGAGAGGGAGAGAGAGAGATGAAAAAAGAGAGAGAGAGAGAGAGGAAGGAGAGGAAGAGGGACAGAGAGAGAGAGAGAGAGAGAGAGAGAGAGAGAGAGAGAGAGAGATCGGTATCCTTTTTTTTCAACTACTCCCAAAGCCTTAGTGATGTTGAAATTTTCAGAGAATATCTACACTGATGAAATCCAGGATTTTTAAAAGTTTAAGACTTTACTTTTCATGTGTTGCTATTTCCCCAAATCCCACGGTTTGATAACAACAGTAAACCTTTCCTGATCCTCCTTAATGCTAGCACTGTCCCTCTGTGATTATCTTGAATTTTTTTTGTCTCTATCTTGTTTGTACACAGCTGTTATAATGTTGTTTCCCCCCTTAGACTGTGAGCTCCTTGAGAGAAGGGACTGTTCTGACTTTTTTTGCATCTCAAGCACTTAGTGAAGTGCCTGGCACCTTGTCTGCTCAATAAATGTTTAGTGGCTGACTCACTTGCTGACCAATGGGAGAAGAGAGGGTTGTTATGAGATCAGTGGAGTATCTACAATGGGCTTAAGCCAAGTAAGTTCTTTCTTATTTACATAAGAATGAATTTTAACAGTTACATGTATGGACACATGACTCACATTATTTTAGAGTTAGGAGAGATCTGTCAACTATCAATCCTGGCATCATAGATTTAAAGATGGAAAGGACCTTAGAGGCCATTAAGTCTAAGACCTTCTTTTTATAGATGAGGACAGAGTCAGAGAGTGTCTAAGTGATTTGTCATCTTCATAGGATCCCAGATCTAAGCTGGGAAAACCACAAATATTCCTAAACAAGTCACTTAACCCTGTTTGCCTCTGTATCCTCATCTGTAAATTGAGCTGCAGAAGGAAATGGCAAACCATTATTTCTGCCAAGAAAACCCCATGATCTGATAGCTCGTAAGTGTCTGAGACCAGATTTGAACTCAGAAAGTTGAGTTCTTCTGGTTCCAGGACCAGCTCTCTATCCTGCATCACTTAGCTGCCATGAGGAAATTTAGACCCCCCCCCCAAAAAAAAAAAATTAAGCTCATAGTCACATACCTATTAAGTAGAATTCAAACCTTAGTCCTCTGACTCTTAATTCAACATTTATTTTCAATAAACAATTACTAAATTCTTAGTATTTGCCAAGCAGTAGACTGGGTTCTGGGGATAGAGATCTAAAACTGAAATTAACAATGACCTCAAAAGTCTTTAATATCCAGAGGTTCCCAAAATGGGTGATAATTCCCCCTGGAGGAACATTGGAAGCCTCCAGGGGTCTCTAGCAACCTCGGATGCAATTGGGGGTCATTAAATAAAAATAAGGTGGTGAAAGCATATGCCAAAAAGAGAAGAAATTTTTGAAAAAGCATTCATTCAATTTTCATCTGTCATGGAACAGAGTTAAAATAAGAGTGATTACATTATTTTCCAAATAAACACATAAAATGCAAGTTATAACCAATCAGAGGTCAAGTCCACCAACAGGTCTTACCAAGCAAGTGTTGGCAAAGGAGTGTGTGCTCCAATTCTTGGGAAGTTCAGCATACATCTAAAGGAATTCACATATGTGATGGCTTGTTTATAATACAATGCCATATGGTTATATGATGCAATATTGCATCAACAAAATTTCAATTCAGAGAAAAAACACAAATTTACAATGAAATATTAAGTTTATGGTGTGTCATTATATACATATATAATTTTTAAATGATGCAAATTAAAGAAAACATCAAAGGGTTAATGAAAGTAGATTTCTAGGGAGCCAATGAGTATTTTTTTTAATGGGGACAGTAGGACAAATAAGTTGGGGAACCTCTGTTCTAATAGTAAATCATATACAGAGAAATAAATATAAACCATATACAAAGTCATTTTGAAAGGCAGGTAGAGAAGGCATTTCTATAGAACCTACTATATGTCAAGCACTTTTTCTTTTGTTTTCTTTAAAAAATTTTTTTAAATAAATACCTCATTTGATCTGTCTGTGCAACAACCCAGCAGCATATCATTATTATACCCATTTTACAGTTGAGGATTTTGAGGCAAGTAGAGGTTAACTGACTTGCCCAGGGTCACACAGCTAGTTAACTATCTGAAGCCAGATTTAAAGTAAGAACTTTCTGAGTCCAGTCTCAATGGTCTATCCACTATGATACCAATTGCCTCTAGCACCAGCAGCTAGGAGATCATAGGATCATAGGGTAATAGCTGAAAGGCACCTTAGACTACATCTATTCTAATCAGATCATTTTACAGATTAGGACCTAGGTGTACCCACTCCATTTCTGACACTTTGTTTTTCACAACAAATTATGTGACTCTATATTATATAATGATTAGGCTTAGCTTCATAGAGGAGGTAACATTTAAATTGAGCCTTGAAGGAAACAAGAGTCTACTGTTCTCTCCATGCCATGTTCTGGATGCTTCTAAACAGACTAGAATATAAGCTTCATGAAGGTAGGACGTATTTGCTTTTCTCTGTATCTAGTGCTAGGCCCTGTGGTTAGAATTCTCCTAAATTCTCATTAGACATTTTTTCTTCTACCAATATGAAAATGCCAATTCTGTAGCTACTGGATTCTCTCATTTATTGCCTATAAACAATCTCACTTTACTCCCAACTGAGTCTTCTGAACCACTATTTCAGAAAAAAGCCCTAGTCATGCTTCACTTCACTCCAACTCTCCAGGCCTTTTCTCTATACCCTTGCCAGGGATTTTGTCCTGTCTTTTACTGTCTCTCTTCCCTGTTCAGTTCTAGAATCATGATCCAATGAATTTATCCATTGTTCTTGGATAGATCGTATCAATCTACTCCCCTACAGTACCACTCAGAATTGTCTCTAACATTTCAGGTCAAAGGTTGCTGACCTAGTCACTCTTCCTTTTTATATGTGGTCTTCACCAATAGAAAATAAACTTACTGAGGGCAGAGAATGTCTGCTTTTAGTACTTGTATACCTATCTCTTAGCACATAGTAAGGACAACATTTTGTTTTGCTTCCTTCATTTTCATTCATATTCAAGCAGGTAAGAATAGTGCCTACTGTCTCTGCTGGAGGATATATAACAATAACAACACAGATAGACTTTGTATTGCACCATGAGGTTTACAAACACTTTATTCACATTATCTTGATGCTGATAAAAGTCCTGGGAAACAGGTACCCCTATTACACCCAAGGTGATAGAGATCATTCATAACAGAACCAGAGTGAGGGCACCAATCCAGGTTTTCTGATTCTGGATCCAGTGCTTTTCCATATATACCATGTTGCCTGAGACCATACAAATACAGTCAGATAATGATATCTTGAGGGTCTAAATAAGTCCTAAGATATGAGAGGGGAGGGAAGTCCAAAACTGAATGAAATACAAAATAACCTAGGAGTTCTGGAAGTAAAAAAAGGAACCCTAGTTTAGATGGACCTGAGCAAATGGCAAAGCACTCCAGTGTCTCTGCCAAAAAAAAAAGATAGAAAGAAATAGGGTTATGAAGAGTCAAACACGACTGAAGATGACTCAACAACAAAGAGGAAATATTACTGACCTGGTACCAAATAGAGACCTCAGTGTAAGGACCCCCTTCTCATTTCAGATCTCTCTAATCCATCATCCACTGGAAGGCAATTCACTCATGGCTGCACACACGAGACTTCCAAATGCTGAGTTACCTTCCTGCATCTTTATTTTGCAAAGGTAACTTTCAGTGTGTTTGCTACTCTTTGGAAAGAAGCCAAGGTGCTCTGAACCAAGTGGATTATCAATGTTCCTTGACAAACAGGAGGAGTCCCTAGAAGCTTCAGATTTAATGCCAGAAGGGGCCATATGTATGTCTACATGTGTAGATATCTACACAGCTATATATATTGAAATTTTTACGTATGATTTATATAAAGAGAAGTTAGTAGACTTTCACCAAGGTCATAGAAATAGAAGTTTCACAGTCAGCATTTGAACCCAAGTCCTCTCATTCTACAAACAGGGCTTTTACCACAATATCACACAGCTTTTCTCTCCAATGTTCCCTCTAGGTCTCTTTTTTTTTTTCTCCTACTGCACCCCATGGTTCTGACTCTTTCTTCTCTTTTCTTCTCCTCATTAATTCAATGAAATACACATATATGAAAGTGCATGCATATATGTATATGCACACATATATGCATGCATATTTTGTACAAAATATTTTGATAGGTGCTGGGGGCAAAAGGACAAAAGGACAAAATGAAATACACTCTGGGAGCTTACATTTTTTTTTCAGAGAAATTAGCCTGTCCTTGATTTACCTTTTCCACCTTATTGAACATTACTTCTCCCCACAAATCCTGAAATCAGATGAACTGACCTCCTTTGTGCTCCTTATACATGTATTCCATATCCCCTCCCTGCCTTAAAACTAGATAGCCTCCATGCCTGGAATGCACTCATTCCTTAAATTGTCTCTCAAAATCCTTAATTAATCTCAAGCCTCAAAGTATGGCCTTTACATGATGTCTTCTCCTGATTTTCCCAAGTGTTCCTTGTCTAATCCATTTGCAACTGCCTGCACTCTCTCTCCTCTCCTCTGCTCTCCTCTCCTGTCCTTTCCTGTCTTCTCCTCCCCTCTTCTATCCTCTCTTCTTCTCTCCATTCCTCTCTCTCTCTCTCTCTCTCTCTCTCTCTCTCTCTCTCTCTCTCTCTCTTTGTGTGTGTCTCTGTCTTTCTTTCTGTCTGTCTATCTGTCTGTCTGTCTCCTCTTTCTCTCTGGATCTATGTATCGATGTATCTTCCAATCAATCAAAGAGCATCTATTCATTCCTACCATATATCAAACACTATGCTAAGCACTGTCAATACAGAGAAAAACAAAAAAAGTGCCTGATCTTGAAAACATCACAATCTATGGGTTAGAACATGTAATTAAATACGCAAAAACAAGCTATACAAAGGAGAGATAGAAAATAATCTATAGAGGGAAAACACTAGAATTATGAAGGATCAGGAAAGGTGAATTTCACCTATAGGTGAAAATTTAGCTGGTACATGAAGTATGGATGAAGACGGCGGGCATTCCAGGTATGGGAGAAAGTCAGTGTTATATAGTTATCATCAAGCAATATTAAGCAGCCTACTATGTGTATCAAAGCATATGATCATTGAATTTAATTTTTCTCTCCTTTATAAACCTGGATAATTAGGAGCTGACTGTATCCATTTGCAGAGAAATTTCCATATTACTTAATGCTAGCAAAACGACAAGCAGATTGGCCCAAGTATTGTTGTTGTCTGTTGTTGAGTCATTTTTCAGTCTTGTTTGATTCTTTGTGACTCCATTTGGAGTTCTCTTGACAAGGATATTGAAGTGGTTTGCCATTTCTTTCTCCACCTCATTTTACAGATCAAAAACCGAGGCAACCAGGGTTAAATAACTTGCCTAGGGTCCCACAGCTAGTAAATGTCTGAGACCAGATTTGAACTCACAAAGAGAAGTCTTCCTGACTCCTGGCCTGACAATCTATCCACTGCAAGACTTAGGCACCCACCCAAATATTAGCATGTCTTATTGACATGCATAACAGCTCAATAAACATCAATTATTTTCTGTCTTCTGTGAAGAGGAAGAAAATACTTATAAGATTACATAAGAGCTATAATATTGAGCTTAGGACACTTCCCTAATGACATTCAGAGAGGCCAAACCCAGTGTTTTCTCTTCCTAGGAGTTTAAACATTAGACTCATGTTCAGAGATGGTAGAAACAGGTTGTAATAATGAAGACATCACTGAGTTTGGATCCAGAAGACCTGGGTTTCAATCTCAACCTTGCTACTTCCAGCCCAGGTAACCTTGAGCAAGTCATCCACTCTTTGATGGGTCACAGTTTTCCAATCTTGTAGCAGCAAGTACCCAAGTCTACCCAGGATGGCTGCTATTTCAGGTTCTTTGATCTGCTTTTCTAAAGGAAAGAAACTCAAAAAGGGGTTAACCACCTTACTTTAATCAAGCATACATCATTTACCTAGTTCAGGGGGAAAAGTCAGCACCCCAAACTTCAGAGAAAATACAAACAGAGTTACAAGCAGACAAAAAATACAGATAGAGAAACAGACCAACCAACAGGACTTCCAGCTGTCTGGGTATTACATCCATACCTAGGTAGTTACCAGAAAGAGAAGCACCAACATCTGGGTTTTCAAAGCCTGGGGCTCAACAGCTACCCAGAGTCTCATCTGGCCAAATCACACAACTCTTCTCATGAGTAAGCTCCAAAGCAAAACCTCACATCAGCATATATATATAGCCTTTTCCAGGGTCAGAGACCTCACAACCCTCATGACCCACTGCTCAATCACAAAGTAACAAGTTGTGGGTATTTCTGAAAAACAAGCTTCCCACCACAGGCTCCGTGTGACCACATTCAGCCTATTAGAGGGTGGAGTATATTTTCAAATCAAGGAATATCCTCAAATTTACTTAAGCCTATCAAGGGGCAGGGAAGATCTTCAAATTACCATTACCACTACACATCTTTAAGGGGAGAAGTTACACCTTGACAAGTTTTTCCTACCACAATCATTTTGTATGATCTGCCATGTCAACTAAATCAGCCTGTCTTAGATATCTCACCTCTTTGACTTTACTTATATTATGTCCCTTACTTGTAGTGCCTTCCTTACCCCCTACTACCCTTCAAAATCCATCTATCCTTCAAGATCAACAAGAGTCAATATGCTCCTATGAATCTTCCACTTTTTACTCAAGGGAAGACTCAAGTCCATAGTCATTTTTTGCCATTCTAAATAGTAAATATTTATTGTCTATGCTTCTCATCAATATGTGATTCTGCTTCAGAGATCTTATAATGTTTTTAGCTCTTAATGTCCTTCTGAAACCTCCATCAACAGTATGTAAGTTCCTTGAGCCAAGAACTCTACCTTACACTTCTCTGTTTTGCCACACAATGGCCAATGAGTTGGTCCCAGAATTAAGCAGGAGGAGAATAATGGATTAATTTCCTTTAGGAAACTGCCAAGTCCTTTTAATGACTTCAAACTTCTCTCTGAAACAAAGACCCACCTTGAGCATTCTATTGGTATTATATGGCTGGAACAATGTGAGCTCTGAGGAATTGAAGATGAATGTTACTCAGAGGGCAATGGAAAGTCAACAGGCAGATGTGAACAGACTGCAATATATGACAAACAAGAAATTAAGAAAAGAAACCCAGGGGAAAGATGCCATCAACTTTTTGCATTAGTAAAAAGGAAAATGAACTTATTTATGGTAGTATCCAGTGATAACTGATATCTATGCGATATGCTCCACTGATACACTCCTAATGTTCAGAGAATATAAAGAAAGCTCACCTCTCATTGGGTAAAGAAGCTTGGAGTGAATCTTGTGGACAACAGGAATCACACATGACCAGCCAGGAATGGATGGGATGGTATCTACATCACTGGAGAGAATATCTAAACTGATTAGGTCACAGATCTATCAAATTATTTGAGTAAGAGTACTCTGTACAACATCATAAAACCTTGAAAACAATTGGCAATAAAAAAATCTTTACTACTTATTTAGGAAAATAAAACGAGAGAAAGTTATATTGTCATTAAGTTATTTCTTCATGTCCAACTCTCTGTGACTCCATTTGGGGTTTTCTTGGCAAAGATACTGGAATAGATTGTCGTTTCTTTATCCAGCTCAGTTTACATATGAGGAAACTGAGACAAGAAAGGATAAGTGACTAGTGACTAGTCGCACAGCATGTAAGTGTCTCAAGCCGGATTAGAACTCAGGTCTTCCTGACTCCAGGCATGGTGCTCTATCCACTGTGACCTCTAGCTGTCCCAAAGGTTGCATTAGATGATATCTAACTTCCTTTTTAGTACTAAGGCAGTAGAAAGTTAAAGTCTTTTAGAAAAAAACAGGTTTAGGGGGTGGAGTCAAGATGGAGCAGTGAAAACAGGAACTCCGCTCGGCTCCAACTCCAATCACCTCCAATACTTATAAAATGTTACTCTAAACAAATTTTAGATCTAAAGAACCCAGAAAGTGATGGAGAAAAACAAATCTTCCACTGAAGACAGCCTGGCAGGCTGACAAGAAGGGTCTGTTGCACCAAGCTGGGAGCCGAGCACAGTCTTGCGTGAACTGTGTGGTTCTGGCCCCAGGGTGGCCTGACAAGGGGCATAGACTGCCTGAAGCAGACTTGAGGAGAATGACTCACCAGCAGCTGTGGCAGTTTCCAGAATTCTAAACCCATGAAAGCCAAAAAGAAAGTAAAAGGTCAGTGGGGAACTCTGTTGGAGCCAAGTGATGTAAGAGCTTGGTCTGGCCCCTTTTCTAGGGTGAGAGGTGGCAGAGGTGCAGCAGCTGCAGCTGCTGCCATGTGGTTGCCTCTGGAACTCCAGGCCTGCAGATTATAGGGGGAACAAGCAACCATTCAAAAGGTAATCGCTTTTGCTTTGTCCTGCTTGGATCTATATCACAGTCTTGGGTGGTGGTCATGGAATGTGAGGCAGTGTGCCAGAGCTTGGGGTGTCTATAGAGAGGGTACCATCCTCAGACCTCTGACAACATTTGTGAAAACCCCAGTGATTTAGGACATAGTTCTCTCCATTCTGGAAGCAGAGTTCTACTGTGGCAAAGAGCTCAAAAGTCAATTAATTGGCTGGGAAGATAAGCAAGCAGAGGAAGCAAAATGAACCCATAAATCCTTTTTCGGGGACAAAAAGGATCAAAACATGGAATCAGAAGAAGACAACAAAGTCAAAACTTCCACATCAAAAGTTTCCCAGAAAAATATAAACTGGTTATAGGCCATGGAGGAGTTCAAGAAGGACTTTGAAAATCAAGTAAGAGAAGTAGAGGAAAAACTGTGAAGAGAAATGAGAATGATGCAAGAAAATCATGAAAAGTGAGTCAACAGCCTGCTAAAGGAGACCCAAAAATATTGAAGAAAATAATTCCTTAAAAAAAAAAAGAATAACTCAAATGGCAAAAGAGGCCCCAAAAGCCAATGAGAAAAAGAATGCCTTGAAAAGCTGAATTTGCCAGATGGAAAAGAAATTTCAAAAACTCACTGAAGAGAATAATTACCTCAAAATCAGATTAGAGCAAATATGGAAGCTAATGATTTTATGAGAAATCAAGATACTATAAAACAGGTCCAAACAACTGAAAAAGTAGAAGGCAATGTGAAATATCATTGGAAAAACCACTGACGTGGAAAATAGATCCAGGAGAGATCATTTAAAAATTATTGGACTACCTGAAAGCCATGATAAAAAAAAAAGCCTAGAAATCATCCTTCAAGAAATTCTCAAGGAAAATTGCCCTGATATTCTAGAACCAGAAGGCAAAATAGAAATTGATAGAATTCACCAATTGCCTCTTGAAAAAGATCCCCAAAAGAAAACTCCTAGGAATATCAGAGCCAAGTTCCAGTGTTCCCAGGTCAAGGAAAAAAATACTACAATCTTCCAGGAAGAAAAAAAAATTGAGTATTGTCAAAACACAGTCAGGATAACATAAGATCTAGCAACTTCTGCACTAAGGGATTCAAAGGGCTTGGAATATGATATTCTGGAGGTCAAATGAGCTAGGATTATACCCAAGAACCACCTACCCTACAAAACTGAGTATAATGCTTCAGGGGAAAATATGGTCATTCAATGAAATAAAGGACTTTCAAGCATTCTGGATGAAAAAAAAATAGCTGAACAAAAAATTTCACTTTCAAATACAAGAAGCAAGAGAAGCATGAGAAGGTAAACAGGAAAAAGAAATCATAAGGAACTTATTAAAGTTGAACTATTTACATTCCTACATGGAAATACAATAATTGTATTTCATGAGACTTTTCTCAGTATGAGGATAGTTGAAGAGAATATATATGTGTGTGTGTGTGTGTGTATATGTGTGTGTGTGTGTGCGTGTGTGTATGTATACAAATATATATATATATATATGTATGTATAGGAGGGTGTATGTATGTATAAATGCATATATGAGTGTGTATATGTGTGTATGTGTACACATAGAGCACACAGGATCAGTTGAATAGGAAGGGATGATATCTAAAAAATTAAATTAAGAGGTGAGAGAGGAATATAATGAGAGAAGAAAGGGAGAGATAGAATGGGGTGAATTATCTCATATAAAAGAGTCAAGAGAAAACTATTATACTGGAGGAGAAGAGCAGGAAGGTGAAAGGAAATGGATCAACTTTACTCTCATTGAATTAGGCTTAAGGAGGGAATAACATACACAGTCATTTGGGTATCTTACCACCCAGGAAAGTAGAGGGGAAGGGGATAAGAGAGGGAATGATAGAATGGAGGGCAGATTAGGGGAGAGGGTAGTTAGAAGTATATATGTTTGAAAAGTAACAGGGTCAGAGGTGAAAATAGAATAAGTGGGGGATAGGATGGAGGGAAATATAGTTAGTCTTTCATAATATAACTAGTATGGAAATATTTTGCACAATTACACCTGTACAACCTATATTGAATTGCTTATCTTCCCAGTAGGGGTGGATGAGGAGGTAAGAAGGGAAAGAATCTGGAAATCAAAGTTTTAAAAACAAATGTTAAAAAAAATTATTTTTTACATGCAACTGGGAAATAAGATAGACAGTCATTGGGGTATAGAAATCCATCTTGCCCTACAAGAAAGTTGGGGGGGATTAAGGAGGATATTAGAGAGAGCAGATTGGGGAAAGGGGTATTCAGTAGGCTCACTATCTTGGGGTGGGGAGAGGGGAAAGACAGGGAGAAAATTTATAACTCAAAATCTTGTGGAAATGAATGTTTAAAAATAAAAATACATTTTTTAAAAAAGAAAAAAAGAGGTATAAAT
This sequence comes from Pseudochirops corinnae, assembly GCA_028646515.1. Classification (NCBI taxonomy): domain Eukaryota; kingdom Metazoa; phylum Chordata; class Mammalia; order Diprotodontia; family Pseudocheiridae; genus Pseudochirops; species Pseudochirops corinnae. The sequence continues at coordinate 38,063,128 of CM053588.1, read as the reverse complement.
ACTTGTCTTCTGCCTTGGTTAAACTACATCCAGAGTATTATATTCAAATGGAAGCACCATATTTTTTGAAGGACATTTACAAGATGACACTGGTTTATTGGAGGCCAATCCAAAAAAGGAGGGTACAGTAAGTTATAACATTTTGAGTACAAAGGTAGAGATCAATTGAGTAGATCAATCAAATCACTTTACCTGATTTAAAATAAGTGGAAAGTTCCTAAGCCCAGAAACAAGTCATCAAATGAAAACACATACTAATTGTTCACTAGGTGTAAACATGTCTTGGTACCTACCTCCTTGAATCATTCAAAGCTGTTTCAGTGAGGTATAACAAGAAGTCTGCTTATATTGAGTAAAGGACTCAACACAGCTCAAGTGGTTTGTATAAAAGCAGGAACTTGTTCAAAACCAGAGATTTTAAGAGTCTGGCTACAGAGAGGAAAGAGTTGTGAAGTCAAAAATGAAGCCAAAAGGAATTATCAGCACTGGGCAACTGGTCAAAGTGAGGAAACAGGGCTGAGCAATTGAGGAGGGTCATTGGGCCTAGTTAGAATCTTGGAGCCAAAGACTCAGGCTGAGGCCACAAGTTGTACATACCTCCCCCAAAACTAAGGGAAATGCCAAGAAAATGGCTGTTCTTTCTTTGGCTTCCTCTCTTCCCAAACTTGTCTATGAAGAGACCCTGAGATACTTTATCAAAAACATTTCTAGCATGTAGGCAAACCATATTTTGGGCATCTAGGTGACACAGTGAATAGAATGCCAGGTCTGGAGTCAGGAAGACATGAGTTAAAATCCAACCTCAGACACTTACAAGTTGTGTGATCCAGGCAAATCACTTAACCCTATTTGTCTCAGTTCCCTCACCTGTAAAATGAGGTGGAGAAGGAAATGGCAAACAACTCCAGTATTTTTGCCAAGAAAACCCCAAACGGGGCCATAAAGGGTTAGACACAACCAAAACAACACAACAACAACATGGACAAGGAAGGTTAAGTAAAAGATCCAAAGTCAATCTTAAAGTATTTGAAAATCTGGCATGTTGGGGCAACTAGGTGGCTCAGTGGATAGAATACTGCCTCTGAAGTCAGGGTCATGAGCAAATCAGTTATTCCTGATTGCCTCAAAAAAAAAAAAAAGAAAGAAAGAAAGAAAAGAAAAAGAAAACTTGTCATGCAGAAGTAAAATGAAAGTTAATGTTTTATATTTAAAGCTGGGGCAATCATCAAAAATCTAGGTTATCCTTTTCATTTTTACAAGTAATGAAGCTGATTTCTAGAGTTCTTAAATAATTATTCCAAAGTCAGTCAGGTAGTAAGTGGAAAAGCCAAAATCAAATCCAGGTCCTCTGATTACAAAGCCTTCTTTCTTTTCATTTTCCCTCTATAACTGGAATCTTTTCTATCATTGACTCTGTCTCCTGGTTTTCCTGATTTCCTTCAACTCTCAGATAAAATCTTACCTTTTAGAAGAAACTTTTTCTGATCTCCCTAAATTCTAGCACCCTACCTCTAAGATTGTCTAAAATGTGACCCCCCCATATATTTTATCTGTACATAGTCATCTATATGTTGTTTTCCACATTAGAAATTGAGCTTCTCGGGAACAAAAATTCTTTTGCCTTTGTTTTTACCCACAGTGCACAGTAGGCACTTTAAAAATGCCTCTTGACTTGTACATGACTTGTCTTCTTTCCTTGGCCCCAGAGAATAGAACTGAGAACAATGAATAGAAGTTTTGCAGTGAGAGGTTTTAATTCTATTTGAAGGAAACATTGAAAATGTAAAGAAAAAATTCCTAATAATTAAAAGCCATACAAAAGTAGAATGATCTTTGTAGAAAGGTAATGGATTCTTTATCAATTGAGAGCTTCAAGTAAAGACTAGATGCCCACTAGACGTTCAGGTGGAACTGGAGTTGGACCTTTGGGTCTTTTCTCAACTCTGAGATCATGTGATTGTATGAAGGTTTTAGGACAACAAGAACAAGAAGACACATTCTATTAGCTGGTTTTCTCAGTCCCTTCCAAATTGCACCTCGTTACTTTAAAACACTTTGCTGTAAATATTCCTCTTCCTCCCTCTCAACCCATTACACATTCCAACAGAATAAAAATGTGCAATTCATGTCTCATTAAATTTTTTTGAAATATTATCTTTTTTCATCTCCTTCACCCCCTCCTGCTTCACCAGAGCTGTTCTTAAGAGATTCATAGCAATTTGTTGCCATAACAACCCTCTCCTCCCATTCCAAAAAGTTTAAATACCACATTTCTTCTGACTGTGGGTCTTCTCTGGGGACTTCTGCCAACATTTCTTCACCAAGAAGAATTCCTTTCCCCTGTTAGAGTTTCTAGAATTTGGAGTGTCTGGCAAAGCCTTCTTGACAAAGACCCAATTCTTGCATACTGGCTGAGGATTCACTCTTTAGAAATCACTTCAGCTGTTTGAGCACCAAGACGCTGAGGAGTTGATATCACTCAAGTATCAACTGATGGCAGCCTCAGCTGATTTGACTGCCAGCAACCTGTTTTGGAAGGTTGGATGAGTGGGTTGGAATGTTATCTCCAGTGGAAGTGCCAGGTTGGGAAAATCTAGCAAAACTAGCTGCCATGAAAGTTCCTAGAATGAGAGAGAGAGAGACAGAGAGAGAGAGAGACAGAGACAAAGAGAGAGAGAAATGGAGAGAGAGAGAGAGAGAAATGGAGAGAGAGAGATCATGTAGTGCATGTGATAGATCAATAAATTGAAGTCCAGAAAAATAGACATAACTATCCAAGATGGTAAGATGGAAAGATGGTAGATAAAGCCACACTGGAGTCAAGATACTATCAGATCATAGATTTAAAGTGAGAAGACACCTTAGAAATCATCAATCTAATGCCTTCACTTTAGAAAGGAAGAAAGTGAGTTATTGGGAAATAAGTGTCCTGCCCACAGCCACAGAGGTAATGAGGGACAAAGCTGGTATTTGACCTCAGGTCCTATGGATCTAAATCTTCTGCTTCCATGAAAAAAATCAATTTTTAACCTCTACCACTCATCTCTAAAGTACATATAAATACCTGTTGATATAATTTAATTGAGTACATGTGCCTTTCTGAACTGAATTTCCTCTCCAGGAAAACCAGGTGAGTAGACACATAGTCTTAGGTCACATGAGGATTAAAATTTAAGAATTACAAAAACTTTACAAATCTCATTTTATCCTCACAACAGCCCTGTGAGATGTATCATCATCATTCCTACTTTATAGATGATTAAGTTGAGACTTAGAGGGGTTCCAAGTGTCATGCAGCTATTAAATGTATGAGAGGGGATTCAAATCCAGATTTTCCTGCCTCAAAGTCCAGCAGTATATTCATACTACACTGTTTCTAGGTAATTGTCCATTTACTTCACTGAAGAGAAGTTGGTAAGGGAGGTCTGACTCCTTCCAGTGCTCAGAGAAGGGATTTACAACTCATGGAACCATCTTTTACTTTGACTCTTTTACTCTCTTTTACTTTTCCCTGCCCAAATAAGGCCCCAAGATAGGAAATTAGAGGACATAACTCTGTGCGTCTTCAGGAAAGATGAATAAGGTTGTAGACTAGGAGATGTGTGCTTTCACTTTCTATCAAAGATTAGAAAGGATAGGGCTATTAGACGGGACTGGTAAGGGAAGTAGCGATTACCAAGAACCAACTGGTCTTTGTCAGGGACAAGTCATGCCTGACTGACATCATTTCCTATTTACTTTTTGAGAAGATAAGTAAGATAGTAAATGAAATAAATGAAATAAATAGTATAAACATGATTTTTTGTTTTTATTCAGTCAATTCAGACATGTACAACTCTTCTTTTTTTTTTAATTTTAATTTTTTTTTATTTACTCATTTACTTTTAATTTACAAGATTCAGTTCCACAATCACTTGAGTTTCAGATTTTCTCCCCTCCCTCCCCCCCCCATGGTGGCGTACAATCATGTATAGGATCTGCAAATACTTTCACATTGTA
>CM053588.1:38041863-38058629 GCA_028646515.1 Pseudochirops corinnae | reverse complement strand
TCCTTATTTCCAAAAAATAAATAAATAAACTCCATAATAATAAAATGTTAAACACATAATTAGTCTATGATTGTTCATTAGAGCGTAAGATCCTTGAGGGCAGAGACTGGCATCTGCCTTTTCTTAATCTCCAGTGTTAAGCATAACATGAGCTGAATAAATGTTTATTGATTGATTATTCTGAAAAATAATCTGGGAGTTTTAGGGGACTTCAGGGGCAATATGAGTTAGCAGTGTCTATGGCAACCAAAACAAAACAAAATAAAACTAACCAAACCTTATGTGCTCTTTGGCTGCATTCAGAGAAATAAAACTTCCTCAGCATGGAGATGTTAATCCTGCTGAACTTGATCCTTATCAGACCTCATCTGAAGTATGGCATTCTTTCTGCATGCCGCAGTTTAAGGACATTACTGATATGGACTGTGCCATGAAGGGTATCCAGGATGGTGGAGGAAAAAAAGGCATTCAATCAATGTCCCACAATACTGTTTTGCCTTCATTTCTGTACTTGTAAATGGGAATAATAACAGCACCTAGCTTGCAAGGTTATTATGAGGATCAAATGAGGTAATATTTGTAAAGCACTTAGCACAGTGCCTGGCACGTAGTAGGTCCTATATAAATGCATGTTACCTTCCCTGAGACTCCACAGAGCAGCAAATAAGTAAAGAGTTTCCAACATTATCTTTCAGGAAGGTCACCGACCTCCCTCATGCTACTGGGATTTCCCCCTTGAGTGTCATGGTTTTGTGTTTCTCTCCCCTCTTCCCCACCCACCTACCCACCTTTCTTTCTGAAGGGAGAACTATAGAAAACTATAGTCATTGCCTTGTTAATTTGACTGAGTCATTACTTCATATGCTTCCCTTTTAATAAATAGGAACCACATCAGTGCCTTGGTAGCCTCAGAAGCTTGGCTACGTAATGAATAGCTTTAGGGAAGACTTCGAAAAAAATCTGAGTTCAGTGTTTCCAGGAAGACTTCTGATTGGGATGTATAGAGAATAAAAATATTATTAAGGATCCTTCGAGATCAAATCTTGTGTATGTGAACTGCCAGTTTTAGCCATCAGTCATTGCTTACTTAGCAGTCTTTTTCTTTGTTCCATATACCTTTCTTTGCATCCTCAGAGCTTAGCACAATAAAACTGGCATATAGTAAGTTCATAATAACTGCTTAAAATTCACCACCTAAATCGATAAATTCCAGTTCTGAAATGATCCATTGTGAAACAATTGCAGTCTTGATTGACAGGATCTACCCAAACCAAAGCGGAGATTTTATCAACTCCTCCAGACACTCTCAAGTAGAGATGGTCAAAGTGCCTGCAGAAGATCTAATATGACTTTTTATCAGCAATTTAATATTTCATGTTGAGAGTTTCAGGACAGATATCCCCCAAATAAACAAACAAACAAACAAAACAACACACGATTTCCTCAAAGCCAGCTACAGTTTAATGACTCCAAGGTAGAGATGATTCCTTGGGCACTGACCTGCTGGGGAGAGAAGCTGAGAATGTTGGCAAGTGTTCCCTCTAAACTCCAAAGAGAAAAGATACACATCAAAGGCTTGGTGCTCCTTTTTTGAAGAGTAACTTAGATTGTATAGTTCATGGTCCCAAGAAAATTAGTAAATGAAGGTAGCACTATGTTCTTCCTGGTTCTGCTAAATACCTTAATGAACTTATGACTTATTAATTTGACTGAACTTAGGAATTCTAAAATCTTCTTTAACTTAGATCTTAGTCTTGTTTATGTGAATCCTGACATGGCGTTTAATGCGAATAGTTTTTATTTTATTTTTGCATGAAATTGAAAGCTTCCCAAGTCCACAAGATAAAATCTTTGCCTGAGCCTTCTCTTTTTAAACTATTTTCTTCAAGATTTTTTCCCCTAAACCATAACTGCCACTTATAAATTAGGAATTTGATCTCTGGCCTTTCCTGTTCAGTTGTGTAACCTTGTTATGTTAACATAAAAATTAAATATGAGAGATGAATCAGCTAAATTGGACTCAGTTATGGAGATCAAAATCACTGTAGCATAGCAGCAGAAACAGGTCTAGGATGGGAGGCACAGAGCTATTCGATTTATTGGCTGGGAACAAAATTCAAATAAAAAGAGAAACTGAGAAATAAGGCCAAATAGGAGAGATTGGACTAGTTTTACCTGTGGGACATTTGACTGAAGAAGTACTATGATGGATCACCACACAGCTAGAGAGGGAAGATGACTCCAGGAAAGGCTAGGAGGATAGAACTGGCTCTTTTTCAGTCATAAGTTGGGATGCAAGCAAATGCATCAGATCAATTGATGACGATGGTGGTGGTGGTGATGATGGTGATGGTAATGGTGAGGGTGATGATGATGGCGATGGTGATGGTCATGGTGATGGTGAAGTTAATTAATCCAACCTTGGATTCACATAGTGATTTCAGGTTTATTTGCTTTGGTTATTTAACTTGACCCTCAAAATAAACCCAAGATTCTAAGTAGAATAAAATGTTATTAAAATTCATCTTTTATTTTTGTCTTAGTATCTACCATGCCTTCTGCAGTGGAGGTGCTTGCTAATAAAGAATATCTATTGAAACTTTCTTTCTCCCTGCTTCTCACTCACTACACTCCATCTCTCCTTCAATGCTGGACAAGACCATTTACCATGCCTCTCCTCCCCTCTGCCTTTTATACAGTCTTCACTTCCTTCCTTGAAAACTCAGGATAAACATCTATGTAGAATCTGTAGTGATCTTCCAAGATGCCAATGTTCTCCCTATCTAGCTACCTTCTATTTCTATTTGATATATGTCCCTGTACGTATATGTGTGTGTGTGTAGTATAACATATATGTGTATGTCTGTTTCTAAAATAAATGTATTTGTGAATGTTTGTGTGTATATCTATATCTATCTCTCTCTTCCTTCTTCTTTCCTTCCTTCCCTTTCCATAATCCGTATGCATGTGTGTGTCTCTTCACGCCATTTGCCTCAGTTTCCTCATCTGTAAAATGAGCTAGAGAAGGAAACAGCAAACCACTCTGTATCTTTGCCAAGAAATCCCCAAGATGGAGTCACAACAATTTGGGCATGATTGAAAAATGATGACACATATACACACATACACACATATATACCTATGTGTATATAGCACATGCATATAATTATATATGCGCTGTCTCTCTGACAATTCAAAAATTTCTTGAGATTAGAAATTGCTCCATAGTTTTTTTTGGTATTTATGTTCCTAGATCCTAGCATAGTATTCTGAATGTAGGTGCTTAATAAATACTTCTGGACAGACTAATAATGAATGAATTAAATTATTGAAAAACATAGACTGAGTGCTTACTATTTGGCCAGCACTGAGCTATGCCCTAGGGATACAAGAAACAGGACAATTTCATCTCTTCCCTTAAGGAGTTTACATTCTAATGGTGAATCAGGGACTAATCCAGGTGCCTATTATATCTAATGCAACAATTTAACAAGCAATTATTAAGTACCTACTATGCTCTTGGCATGTCTCAAGAAGTTTACATTCTATGTATGAGGGCCTTTGCATGGGTGAAATTAACATTTTTTTTAACAAGAATGAAGTCTTAGACCTCTCCTAGTCAATGGCACCTTATTTTAAAGTGAAGAAATTAAGTGTCATTGCTGGAAGAAGGAAAGGGATTTTCTCAACATGACACAGTGAGTTAGTGGCAGAGTGGGGACTAGATAGAATTCATGTCATCTAATTCCCACTCCCTGACACATTTCCACACTCCCTCCCCCAGGTACAGGTTGTGAATGAGCAGTTAGAATTCTGGCTCCTCCCAATACCTTCTTGGAGATTCAGTCAGAGAAAGGTGCTCCTCGGGCAGCCTGGGGCTTAGGATGAGTCAAAGTATTTTGACAAGTCCTCCATGATTCAGCTACTTAGAGGGGAATCCTATTCTGACTTCCCAAATCAGGCTGCTTGAGTTAGATCAAAACAGACTAAAGGAGATAATGCCCAGGGGAGAAGAGAAAAGATCCCAATTCTGTTCCATTAGAAGAAAATGAAATGGGCCTGGTGAGCCATGGACCCGAATGCTGTGTGCTAACCTTCTATCTTAATCAACGTTAAATAAACTATGGTACCAGGGGTCCCACCAAAGCCAGAGACTGCCTCTTTGTAATTTCAAACCATTCTACCCTCTGGGGCCAAGAAGAATCAGTGAAATCCCTCTTTCGCATGGCACTCCTTCAAGTACATAGGAGCAGACATTATGCTCCTTTAAGATGGTCCTTTCTTCAGGCTGAGCAACCCTGTATCCTCCAAATGAACCTTGTATGGCATGGTTCATAGAATCACAGGTTTAAGTCAAACCTCCTTTTACAGATGAAGAGACTGAAGGAGGTAGCAAGTGACAGTCTTGGCATTTGGACCCAGATCCTTCTTCTCCAAACCCTGCACTATTCCCACTGCACCATATCACCTCTATAAACCACACACAACATCTTGTGTCAGAAATATCTAGGAGTCAAGGAGATTCAGCAAAAGTGATCAAATAAGCCAGTCTTCCTGCCCATCCCCAGGCATAGGACATAGGTGGATGAATTGGAGTAGTATAACAGCTGATATTTACTTAACCCTTTAACAATTGCAAAGTGACAACAGATATCCTATTTGAGCCTCAGAATACCCTCTGAAGATCTCGGTGCCATGATTGTCTTATTTTATAGACTGAAAACTGAGGATAGTAACCTCTCTAGGTGAAAGAAGAAATCATACATGATGGCTATAGCAGATTGCAATTCCCTTCAGGAAAGGAGTGGGGACCCCACCTGGGACCCTCTCTGAACCACAAAAAGGGTGTAGAAAATGAAGGACCTACAATGAAAATCCAATTGATTGGGATAATTAAGGAGATTGTCAATGCGTATACCTCCATCCTTCCCTATATCCTCTTTCTTTTTTTTTTTTGTTTTACCAGTAAATGTCATGTTTTATGGGAGTGTAAGTGAGGAAAGTTCAAAGTAATAATATCAAAAATCTGCTCCCTTTTTCCTCCTCCTTTTGACATTTTATTGTGATAGGAAATGCGAAGAGGATAAAAAACTCTAATGGATATATCTGGTTACTTCATTTAAGGAGCATTTGAAATTCAGTCTAGCATTGACTCTCATTAGGAAGAAACAGGCAAAAGTCTCCTTCCTCCAAGCCAGGCAGTGAAGAATCAAAGTTCAAAGTCCATTGGCCACTGTCTCACTTGCAGGAATCCTGCTGGGAGTACCAAGGCAAAGCTGACTCTGGCACTTAGTCCCTAGTATGTTCATTGCAAAATATTAATAAGCATTTATTAAGCACCTTAAGTGTGCAAGGGAGGTACTGGGAATATACATAAGGAAATTAAACTATCCCTGCTCTCAAAAAAACTCATGATCTTTTGGGCAATACATATAGTGGTAAGGGTGGGGCAGAGGGTAAGCCTTTATATGACAATGACTAGCTGCCCGGCACTATGCTAAGCCCTTTATAAATATCACCTCTGATCCTCACAATAATCTTTTGAGTTAAATGCTATTGTTATCTCTGTTTTAAAGTTGAGGAAATTCAGACAAACAAGTTATGTGACTTGCAGAGGTCACACAGCTACTGATGTCTGAGGCTTCCTTTGAACTCAGGTCTCCCTAACTCCAGGCCCAGCCCTTTATCCACTGAGTCACCTAGCTGCCCATAATAAAGAGAGTCCCCATAAGGTAATTTGTCACACAATAATAACTTGAAGGAATAATAAAATCACAGTAATCGAATATAGAACCTTGTTAAACTAATGTGCTCATCTTAAGCCTAGGGGGCAATGTGAGGCTTCTAAAGTCCAAAGAGACAACTAGGTGGAATGGTAGATGGAGCACTGGGCCTAGAGACTAGAAAACCTGAGTTCAAATCCCGACTCAGACACTTCCTAGCTGTGTGACCCTGGGCAAATCACTTAACCTTGTTTACCTCAATCTCCTCACCAAAAAATGAGCTGGAGAAGGAAACGGCAAACCTCTGCAGGATCTGTGCCAGGAGAACCTCAAATGGGGTCGAGAAGAGTCAGGAATGACTGAATCGATGAAACCACAACAACAAAGTCCATATGGTTTCCTCCTCTTCAGCTTCTGAGGTTTATTTTATACAAAGAGTTATGTGTTCTATCACAATAGCTATGCAAATAGCTTCTATTGGGAAGATTCCTAACAATTAGGTAGAGATTGGGGTGCTTGTGTAATAAGTTGGCATTTTACCACTCCCTAGTTGAGCCCTGGCCTCTTTGTAATTGAGACAAAATGAAGTTTCTTGGAAATGTCTGGATCAGGGTAGGAACCTGTGGCCTCAAGGACACATGTGGCCCTCTAGGTCCTCAAGTGCAGCCTGTGACTGAATCCAAACTTCACAAACTTGTGAACTTACATGAAGTTTGGTTTCAGTCACAGGGCTGCACTTGAAACCCTGGAGAGTTGTTCTGTGCAGTCTGGATTCAGTCAAAGGGTCCCATTTGAGGACCTAGAGATTTGGGCTCTAAAGTTTGAATTCAGTCAAAGGGTCCCATTTAAGGACCAAGAGGGCCACATGTGGCCTTGAGGGCACAGGTTCCCCACTCCTGATTTGGATAATAAAATGGCAGATTATGGTGTAACATCTATGGATGGATAGGCATCTAGAGGAGATACTGGGGAAAAAGTAAACCTTTTTGTTGGCTCATGCCTCTGTCCAAGTCTTCTGCTCTGAGATGCCCATAAATACAAGGGTATTCCTTGATAATTTGCTTTTCAACAATTATCCCATCCTCCCTTGGCTCCACAAGAGTATGCTGAAATATCAAACTTTCTCCAAGATGTTGATTTCAGGCCCTCAGCTTCTTCTTTTTATATTAATTCCTTAAGGTATGACTCTAAAATGACAGAACAAAACAAATCGCATCCTCCAAATTAACAGCTATATCAACTAAGTCTAGAGGGATATGCAAAGTTCCACAGTTATAGTCTCATACTTCTTCAGAGAAAGTGAGGAGTGTAAGACGAGGTATCTTCTTATCTTATATATTAGCTCATTTATTATTCTCATCTTGGGGAGCCAAGCTTAATCATTATAAATTTGTAGAAACTGTTTCTCAATATTTTATGGTTGTTCTTTAAATTTCTATTATTAGAACCATATATATTATTTTCCTTTTTTTAACTTCCCTTTGTATCCATTTATGTGACTTCCTGTTTTGTTTTGTTTTTCTGCATTCTTCATATCCATCATTGATTAATGGCACAGTAATAGTCTATTTTATTTGTATGCCAATTTTAGAGTGCTTTAAACTCATGATGAGGAGTTTGGATTTTGCCCTGAAGCAATAGAGACCCAACTAAGTGGCACTGAGGAAGAGAGTGATCAGCCTTTCCTACATTAACAGACATCCAAATACTAAAAACTATTGGTTTTCTTTCTATTGTCTTCTCTATGAAGCTACAATTCATCTCTCTACACTCACTCCCTTGATTAGAATGCCTTCCTTCCCTAACTGTATTTTTATTTTCTATTTCCCTTTTTTTCTGTCTTTTTGGAGGGGGTAAGGCAGGGCAATGGGGTTAAGTGACTTCCCCAAGGTCACACAGCTAGTGAGTGTTAAGTGTCTGAGGCTGCATTTGAACGCAGGTCCTCCTGACTCCAGGGCCCATGCTCTATTCACTGCACCACCTAGCTGCCCCCATTTCTTTTACATATACATATTTGTATATATTGTCTCCCCCCAGAAAATGTTAGCTCCCTGAGGGTAGAGACTCTTGATGTCCTTTGTCTCTCCTATAACCAGTACACTGCCTGTCACCCAGTAGGTGTCAAATCAGTGCTTGCTGATTGATTGATTTCCTATGATTTCCAAGGCGAATGACAAAGTTGAAAGTTCCACCTTCAGTCCCTCTGTATAACTGTGTTTTACTATATTCCAGGAAAGTCACTGACCACATACACAGTGAGCATTTTAAGAGTACTTTAAGGGTTTCAAAGTACACAGTCAGCCAGCCAATAAACATTTATTAAGTGCATACTTGCTGTTCATTATATCCAGTCATATCTGACTCTCCGTGACTCCATTTGGTATTTTCTTAGCAGAGATACTGGAATGGTTTGTCATTTCCTTCTCCAGCTCATTTTACAGATGAGGAAATCAGGGTCACACAGCTAGTAAGTGTCCAAGGTTGGATTTGAAATCACAAAGATGAGTCTTCCTGATCCCATAGCTGGCACTCTATCCACTGTGCTACATAGCTACCCTAAGTTCCTGTTAGTTTCCAGGAATGGTGTTAAGTGCTTAGAATACAAATATAACAAGGAAAGATAATTGCTTACAATCTAATAAGAAAGGACCACATACGCACACACACACTCTCATTTACACTCATACACGTATACACATAAACACACGCTCAAACACTCACGTGCACACACACACTCATGCTAAAAGACACTTAGAAAGTGAAAGAATAAGAGAGAAGGAAGGTATTGGAACAGGGGCTGTATTGGAGAAGAGCCAGAGCCATTGCCAGTCATCTTGACTCTTGTCTTGTCACTGGATTCTAAAGGCTCTGGACGAGAGGATGTGGCTGGTGACTGGGAAGCAATGCCTCACTTAAACCCAGCTCAGAAACAAGCTATGATATCACCCTCATGATGTCTTCTTCAATAACAAAAGAATGAACAACAACAAAAAACAAGGTTGGAGAAGTCAAAAGGAGTGAAACCAGGTAGAAAATCAAGAGATGGCTGACCTGGATTCCTTCCTTAAATGGAGGTTCTGGGAAGAGTTCACATGAGCCATTCAGATGGACAGGCCCCAGAGGCAGAGGGTAGTGATGAGGTGTGAGTCCTAGCGCTAAAATGATCTTATAGGATCACAAGATTTCTGTGGCATGATGGAGAAATCCACAGAAGAAAATATAAGTAAATGAAAAAAATAATTGAAAGAAATATATTTCCATATGTCATCTCATTTGAGCCTCACAACAACCTCAGGAAGTAACTCTTATTATTATTATTATTATTTTCATTGTACTGGTGAGCAAACTGAAACAGAGAGTTTAAGTGATTTGCCCAGGGTCTCACAGCTACAGTGTCTGAGGCAGGATTTGAACTCAGGTCTTCCTGACTCCAAATCTAATACTCAATCTAAGGTGTCACTAAATTGTTTCTTGTCCATAGGAGGGAAAGGAAGATGGTGAGGGAACCTGAGATGATTCATGAGATAAGTTAAAGGAACTAGGGTATTTCACCTGCAGATTATCGTTTGGCTGGGGAGATGAATGGGATTTGTTTTCAAATATTGGAAGGACTGTCTTGTAGAAGGGGGATTAGGTTTATCGTTGGCTTTAGATGATAGACCTAAGAATTAGAGGCAGAAGGGTATGGAGAAGCATATATTGATTTGATGTAAGGAAAAGAACAAAACAAAACCTCAACATTGAAAGCAAGGAGAGGTGGGAATTAAACCAATGATTTCTGATAGGGGGAGAAATAGCTTCCAGGATTTTAGATCAGTGTGTACTGATCTGACCCCATTTGGGCTTCTCTTGGCAAAGATAATGTTTGGCTATTTACAGATGAGGAAACTGAGGCAAACACGATTAAGGATTGCCCAGCATCACACAACTAGTAAGTCCCCGAGAGTGGATTTGAATTCATGTCTTCCTGACTTTGGGCCTAATGTTCTATCTACTGGACCACCTAGTTGCCTTCCCTGACTCTAGGCCTTTGCAGTGTGTCTCTCATGATTGAAATTCTCACCATCCTTGTCTCTGCCTCTTGTCTTCCTCCAAGTCCCAGATAAAATCCTACCTTCTTCAGGAAGTCTTTCACAGCCATCCTTACTTCTAGTACCTTTCCTTTGAGATTAGCCCACCTAGGAAAATTGATGTTCCCCTTCCTTGCTATTTTCAACTGATGATTGGATGGCCACTCTCTTACATGTTTTGGGACGGATTTTTAATCAGTTTTATAAGGTATGTGTTGGAATGAATGACTCCATGCACCATTGTGATTGAATTCTTTTTTGTGAAAGTTGGCAACGATCCCCAGGGCCTCATGATATTATGGGAGCTAATGGCATTCTTTGTTCTAAATTCAATTTCCAAACCACACCAGAGAGGCCATGGCTAAGAAGCGGAAAACTGGTCCTCTTTTACCAGATGTAAAGCTAGACAATGCACTCCAGTCATATTCCTAAATAAAAGCATAGCTGATTTCATTAATGTGTGTGTGTGTGTGTGTGTGTGCATGGATTGCACGTGTGTAATGCACAGGTACCAACAGCCCTTGCTTCTTTCAAGACCAATTAAAATATTACTGGGGGAATTAATGTTCTAATAATAACAAGAGAAACACTTGCTCCTTACTGGCTGACGTGATTAGCTATACTTCTCCTGGGAACTTGCCATATGCCTGGCATTGTCTGCTCTGGAAACTGGCAGATCCTTTGGTGCATTACCTTACCCAGTTACTGAGAGCCTTGTCAATTCTTCAGAGCTCTCCCCGATTCCCAAACATAGATATTTGTTTAGGGTTTCCAAATGTAGATGGTTGTTTCCTTTAGTATCACACAACTACATGACACCTAGCATTGTGTGTGGAACTGGGGAGTCTGGAAGACCTAAGTAAAAATCCTGCCTCGGACAATGGAAATGTTTTGCATAATGACACATATATAACCTATATTGTATTACTTGTCTTTCCAGTGGGTGTGAGTGAGGAGGGAAGAAGGGAAAGAGTCTGGAACTCAACATTTTAAAAACAAACATTAAAATATTGTTTTTGCCAGCAATTGAGAAATAAGATATGCAGACAATGGGGTATAGACATCCATCTTGCCATGTAAGAAAGTAAAGGGGAAGGGAGGAAGGGGAGAGATACATGGGGATATATGAGAGGGCAGACTGGGACAAGAGGTATTCAGTATGCTCGCCATCTTGCGGTAGGGGGTAGAAGATAGATGGGGAGAAAATTTGGAACTCAAAATCTTGTGGAAATGAATGTTGAAAACTAAAAACAAATAAATAAATTCTGAAAAAAAGAAAAAAAATCCTGCCTCAGTCATTTACTAACTAGGTGACCCTGGGCAAGTCACTCAACATTTCTTTGTCTCACTTTCCTCATCTATAAAATTGGGATAATAATAGCTTCTACTTCACAGGGTTGTTAAGAAGAGTAAATAAGAAAACATACATGAAGCACATTAGCAACTGTAAGCACTCTATAAACTCCAGCTAATAGGAGTAGCAGCATTTGGAATCTCCCTTCCAAGTGAATCATTTTCCCAGTAGTTTTCAGGATCAATAGAACAGGGCTCACATGATAGTAATAATAACTTTCTTATCTCTCTTTCTACCTCTCTCTCTCTCTCTCTCTCTCTCTTTCTCTCCCTCTCTCTCTCTCTGTCTCTGTCTCTCTCTCTCTCTGTCTCTCTCTCTCTCTTTGTCTCTTTCTCTGTCTCTCTCTTTATTTCTCTCTCTGTCTCTCTCTTTGTCTGTCTGTCTTCTCTCTCCTCTCCTCTCTCTCATCTCTCTTTCTCTCTGTATAGGTGTATGTATGTATGTATGAATGCATGTATGTATATATGTAAGCATGTCTATATGTGTCTAGATCTGTATATATACACATATGTGTGTGTGCATATATGTATATAGAACTTTCAGCTTTTCAAAGTACTTCTATTAGTTCACTTGATGCTCCCAGTAACCTTCCATTTCATAGATGAAGAAACTGAGGCTGGGAGAAGTGACTTGCTCAGGGTCACAGAGCTAGTCAAGTGTCTGAGGTGGGATCTGAACTCGGTTCCTCTCCCTCCAAATAAAGCACTCAATATGCTGTGGCACCCAGAAGCCAGCTGGCAAGACTTCTATTCAAAAGCAACCAAATATTCACCTCAAATTTTAAAAATCGGTTCATGGAAAAGCATTTATTAAGCACCCACGGCTTGCCAGGCACTGTGCTTACTGCTGAGAATACAAAGAAAATAAAAGGCAGTCTGTGTTTCAAATTCCATTGGACAGACAACAGGCAGAGAGTTATGTTCAAAAAGCTATGTATGGAATAAAGTGGGGCTAGACTCCAAGGAAAGGTGCTGGAATTAAGGATGGCTGTGAAAGACTTCCTGAAGAAGGTAGGGTTTTATCTGGGACTTGAAGGAAGCCAGGAAAGCCAAGAGGTAGAGAGGAGGATGGCAAAAATTCCAATCATGAGAGACACAATGCAAAGGCCTAGAGTCAGGGAGGGCAACTAGGTGGCCCAGTAGGTAGAACACCAGGCCTGAAGTCAGGAAGACCTGAAATCAAATCCAACTTCAGACACTTACTAGCTGTGTGACCCTGGGCAAGTCACTTACCCCTATTTGCCTCAGTTTCCTCACCTGCAAATAGCAAAACAATATCTTTGCTAAGAAAACACCATATGCAGTCATAGAGAGTCAGATATGACTTAAAATGACTGACCAAGAGTCATGAAATAGAAGAGAAGAGTCAGATCAGACAGTGAGGATCTAAAATCTTGGAAGCTATTTCTCTCCTTATGGGAAATCGTACTCTCATATACGCCTCCGTGTGTGTGTGTGTGTGTGTGTGTGTGTGTATGCATGTGCATGTGTACACACACTCCAGCATGCATGCAGGTGGGGGGGATGATGGGGAATGTCAAGGAGAAGATCAGGCAAGTTTATAAATTTGGTATCATAGATGTGATGAGCTTCTTGAGCTAGGGTTCATGACTTCAATATTGCTCTGGATAGAAATATATGATTTCACAGGCATAAAATAGATGCCAGGGCAGAGTAGGTGGAGTAGTATTATTTATTAAGAAGATTTTATATATATAAGGAAATCCAAGAATGAAAGCAGGGAAATATGTTGGACAGTATTAGGCTGATAACCAATTGAAGTAGAAACAGAGGTAATATTTCCATCCAGTTTTGCTATAGACTGCCAAGATAGGAAAGAGAAATAGATGAGGAATTTGGAAAACATTTCACAAGCCCAAAACAGAAGAGGGATGTCTTAGTGAAAGGGGACATCAATTATCCAAACATCTGTCAGACTTCTCTTTCCGCCAAAAGCAGAGCAGTTAACAGTCTGGTGACTTTCCTTCTTGAATATTTTATCCTTCAGAAAGATGAAGAAATCATTAAGAAGGATTTCTACTCTTGACCTGATTCTCACTATTATGGAAGAACTGACTGGGGGCATCTTTGTAGGAATTTACATTTTGTTATAAAGTTTGTGATAGAGGAAAGAAAAGCCAGTCATTGTCTGCCATGTACCCGATACATTGGAAGAACAGTTTTCAAAGGGTTCTGATAATGAATAGGAAGGATTTAATGGAATGAAATTCTATCAGTTAAGTTAGACCCAATGAGTTTGGAAACTTTAAGGAAACAAATTCAGAAGAGAATTTTAATGAGATAAACTTGTCAGTGTGACAAAAGACCAATGGGGTCATACAAGAAATGCATCAACCAACTTAAGCTCTTAAAAATTTTTTGACAACTTGAAGAAAATGCTTAGAAATCATACTTTTCAAATTTTCAGGTGGCATGTAGATACACTGATAATGAATGATGATGTTAAATGATATTAATGTCAAAATCCAAAAATTTCTTAAGAAATTATAATATTGAGTCAAATACAATTAAATGAAATTTAATAAGAAAGTTAGTCTTATACTTGAGCTTCAAAGTCAACTCCACAAGTGCAACATTGAAAAGACATCATTAGAAACCAGTTCATCTTGGAGGAAAAGGTCTTGAGGGATTAGTGGGCTTCAGGATCAACCTGCCATGTGTAAGCTAAAAATCTGAGCAATCTCGAGTTTTGTTAATTGGACAGTCATGGCCAAAGTTTTTTTAGTAGCTGTCCAGTTGGCCTGTTCCATTTCTAGAGGATTATGATCAGTTGTGCCTGCCACATTTGTGGAAGCTGGAATGTTTCCAAAATACAGCAGTAAGGATGGTAAAGAACCTTGAGACTACGTGGTAAGAAAATTGATCAAGGAAAATGGGCATACTTATAGAGAAGAGAAGGTTTAGGCAGAGATTTCCGAAGTGAGAGATACTGTCCCTAGGGGACACTAGAAAGATAGGGGGACATTAGTAGCCTCAAGTGCAATCAGGGAAGTGCTTAAGAAAACTAAAGGGATAAAATTTTGAAAAACCATTTATACATATTTAATCTCTGCTGTAACAGAGTTAAAGGCGTAGTGATTACCTTATTTTCCAAATAAGCACACAAAATGCAAGTTATAACCCATCAATGATCAAGTCTGACAAGTCTTAACAAGGAAATGTTGGCAGGTGAGCCTGGTGAGCATTATCAAAAAGTTCAACATGCATTAGACAGAATATGTGTGTCATGACTTGTTTATGACACAATACTATAAATGATGAAATGACGCAATATTGTGTCATCAAATTTCAATGCAGAAAAAAACTACAAATTTACAATAAATTTTTAAATATAAGAAGTGGCATTTAAAATATTTTTGAAATGACACAAATTCAAAAAAAAGTAAAATAGTTAAAGAAAGTAGATTTTTCAGGGGTGCTTAGGATTTTTTTTTAAGGGGGAAGTAGGTTCAAATAAGTTTGGGAACATCTGGCTTTGGGTAGTGTGGTGATACCTACTTTCAAGCATTTGAAAGACTGAAATGATAAAAGATATTAAACTTTGATCAATTAATAAATATTGATTTGGTGTTTGCTATATGCCAGGTAAAAGCTAGTACAAAGGATAAAAAGGAGAGAAAAATAGTACCTGCCCTCAAGGAGCCTATATTCTAAGGTTTATTCAGTTTGCCTCAGAGGATAAACTAGGAAAAATGGATGAATATGAAAGGGTTAATTTAGGATCAAAATAAAGCAAAAGAGCTTGATAATTAGAGCTTTACAAAAATTAAAAGGTTACCTTGAAAGGTAACACATCTTCCTACACTAGAAGTATTTTTAAAAAGCCTGGTTAACCACTTGCCTGGCATATTTTTGAAAGGATTTATCTTCAGGTACAATTTGGACAAGATGGTCTCTGAGGTCCCTTTAAACTGTGAGATTCCACAATTCTATGATTCACAAGTCCCAGTAAATCAGACCCTCTACACTTCTCACTACACCATTGGGAAAGGCATTTTAGAAGAACACAGACTGTAATCACAGTGTTATCTTTGAGCATCATATATAGATTCGCCTCTGGAGGCAACCTCTTCTACTTTGGGATAACTCTGTTAGAAAGTTTTCCCTGACATAACGTCAAAGATAACTCTCCATCGTGTCCAACCAGTGGTCTGAGTTGTGCACCTATTCTGGGATCTCTATCCTTCAACACAGCTGAAAAGTTCATTAGTTTTTTCTGACTGCCATGCTGAACTTTTGACTCATATTGAGCCCACTAAAATGCCAAGGCAACATAAACTGTTATCTCTCTGTTCTTTCCCTAGCTTCTCCTTGAAAGCTTGTGAATAGAATCTAATATAGAACTTTCCATTTCTCTATTAAATGTCATTATAGCTAATACACACACATACATCTTCAAGCTTTGCAAAGTACTTTAACAATATTCAGTCATTTGAGCTTGATGACAACTCTCCAAGGCAAATCTATTGTTTCCTCATTTTTCAGATGAGGAGACTGAGGCTGAGATGTGAAATGACTTACCCAGGCTCACACAGCTTCTGAAATAGGACTCAAATTCAACTCCCCCTGACACCAATTCCAATGCTTCACTAACTGTGCAATCTAGAATTCATTAAACTTTTAGTCTGCTGAGTTATTTTTAAAAATTCTGATTCTAACCATTTTATGTCCTACTCACAAATCATTCACATCTCCTGACAACTTGTAGCAAAACATATAAAGTTCTGACTGTTGTTTAAAGTCCTCCAAAATCTTCCCCTTGCTTATTTTTAACACTGACTTATTCATTCATTCATTCATTTGTTTATTAATTTAAATATTTAACTATTCTTTTATTTATCAGTCTGGGGTGTTTAGGGTATTGAGTGAGGACTAGCATCTGTGGTGTGAGGGCTTGCCAAGTTCTCTTTAGGGCTGGTCATCCACCTTTGGTATCTACCTGACACTCAACTCTCACCTGTGGGTCCAAGAAGCTGTAGAATATACAACAGCCACATCTGGGTAAACTATCTCAGGAGACAAGCTAAGCTAGGCTGAAGGTAACCAAAGGACCCCAAAATCATTGGTCAGTTAGCAGGGTATCTAAACCAAGCATGTGAATTCTACCTCTGGTGGAATGGAAAAATGAGAATAATTTGTTTCAAAAACCATGAAGGTAGTTCAAGTAGGGGTTGCAGAATGTTTCCTGAGTGCTTCCAGCATGCTTCCAGTGTGCTTCCTTCCAGCATGCTTCTCAAATTAATACCAATCTTCTTGACTTTCGTCCTGCCACTGGACTTCAATGACTCAGGAAGAGAGAGTGAGGCTGACAGCTTTATGCAATTGTCTCATTTAAATCCAATTCATGCAGAGGCCAAGATATCACTCTATGATGTCATTGGTCCACTTCAGAAATAAAGGACAGAAAACAATATTTGTCAATCTATTTATTCATTTATTTATTCATATGTTTATATATCTATTGGTTTATTGGCTTAATTATTTATTTATTCTTCTGATCTTGTATTCTCTGTTCCAGTCAGTCTAGCCTCCTATCTGTTCTTCAAATATGTCATTCTATCACTCACCTCTATGACTTTAAACAGTTGGTTTCTTCTCT
>CM053588.1:38015539-38041363 GCA_028646515.1 Pseudochirops corinnae | reverse complement strand
TTTCTTTCTTTCTTTCTTCTTCTCCTTCTCCTCCTCCTCCTCCTCCTCCTTCTTCTTATTATCATTATTATTATTATTTCTCCTCTTCTTCCTCTTCTTCCTCTTCCTCTTCCTCCTCCTTCCTTCCTTCCTTCCTTCCTTCCTTCCTTCCTTCCTTCCTTCCTTCTTTCCTAGCTTTCCTTTGATGCCAAGGCCAGAAATAATTTCCCAAACAAGGTATTTTCTAATCCCTCAATTTTTGGGAATCTTCCTCTTGAAAGAATGTTGTGTTACTAATTTTTACTATCTTTGTAATTCTTCATCTATGTTGCAAGCTCTCAGTAGACTGTATACTCTTTGAGGGCAGAGGCTATTTTGGTTTTAGCTTTGTATTTACATGACCTAAATTAGGGCAATTGACTGACACATTATAGACACTTATTAAATGTTTGCTCAGATAAATGTGTTATTCAGTTTTGTTTCTTTTGCAAATTTTACAGACTGATGATTTTTGCCTTAATC
The DNA here is from genome assembly GCA_028646515.1 of Pseudochirops corinnae. Classification (NCBI taxonomy): domain Eukaryota; kingdom Metazoa; phylum Chordata; class Mammalia; order Diprotodontia; family Pseudocheiridae; genus Pseudochirops; species Pseudochirops corinnae. Next base: position 38,040,862 of record CM053588.1, on the reverse strand, counting down.
TAAGAATATACACATACGTACAAATATATCTTGTGTACATATGTGTATATACATGTTTGTCAGCATGGAGGCCAATGTCAGGCCCCTGAAGTACTCTGTTAAAGACTTCCATCTATATTCACATGCAGCCATTAATAATTAACTAATCTTTGGGTCATGACATTGAACAAGTTTTATCCATTGCGATAGTGTCCAGACCACATTTCTCTATTTTCCCAGAAGAATAATATGAGAGAGTTTTGTTCACTGTTTTAATGAAATCTAGACATATAATACACAGAGTATTAATCTACCTGATCTACCTTATTTTTAATGTGCAATTAGCATATTAAAGTCATGTTTGTTGAGCCTGGAAAGCCAAACACGTACTTATGTTTTATTGTTTCATCTGTAAGTTTCATGTTTGGCTCTCTTTTTCATTTAACCAATTTTCTAATATATTTCTCCCATCTTCCTTTGAATTCCTCTAGTAATTCTTACTTTAGAATTAAGACTATCTAAAAGGACACAGAATATTTGGTTTATAATTCATAAACAAAGGGAAACAAAGAACTGGGCAATTAATTAGAGAGGTTAATTAATTTAGCCAAGCAAACAAGAGTTTTCTTAGCCCGAACCCTTTTCTTTTCCTTAATCAGTGTTTGGGTTTGGTTTATATTCACATAATTTTATTATTCCTAAAAGCATCCTCTCCCTCCTTAGTTGTCCCAGAGTACATGGGTAAGATATTTCTTCCTCTGCCTCCCTATCACTTTCCCCACAGTTTTTACATTCATGTGTTTCCATATTATATTACAACCTCACCGTTACTCTATATTAGTACATAGAGGCCTTGAAAGTACCATCTGTGTCATCTATCCTTGTCTCTCCCTACATTGATTACAATGTCTTGCACATAGTTTTTGTTGTTCAGTTATTTCAGTCATGATCATCTCTTCATGACCCCATATGGAGTTTTCTTGGCAAAGATACTGTAGTGGTTTGCCATTTCCTTCCTCATCCCATCGTACAGATCAGAAAATTGAGGCAAACCGGGCTAAGTGACTTGCCCAGTATCACCCAGCCAGTGTCTGGGCCCAGATCTGAACTCAGGAAGGTAAGTCTTCCTGACTCCATTATCCAGAAGGTAATCTCAGAGACAGCACTAACAGCTGATAGAAGGGCATTGTAGGGTAGCCAGAAAGGCCTCCTGAAAAAGGTGGGATATTATCTCACTTTCAAAGGAATCCAGAGAAACTAAGAGGCAAGCCCAAGGAGAGAAAATATTCCAGGCACAGGACATACCCAATACAAAGCTCTGGTGACAGAAGATAAAGAGTCATGTGGGAGGACCAACTCATCTGTCCATTACCTGGATTACAAGGTAAATAGACAGTCAGCTGGCACGGTGGATAGAATTCTGGGCCTGGAATCAAGAAGATCTGAGTTTGAATGGGGACACAGGCACGTTTGAGTTGTGTTTGCCTGTTTACTTCAGTTTCTTCCTGTGTTAGATGGGGATAATAATAGCACCTCACTTCCAAGGATGCTGTGGGGACAAAATGAGATAACAGCTATAAAGTGATGACCACAGTGCCTAGCACATAAAGAGTATTATATAAATGTTAGCTATTATTATTGTTGTTGTTGTTGCTATAGGAACGGAAGTCAAGTATTAGAGGATTAAAAAGGTAGACAGGGGCCAGATCATGAAGAATTTCCAAAGCCAAAGAGAGAACATAGAGAAAGCCTTTTGTCGAAAGTAGGATTTGAGCTGAATCTCTAAGGAAGCCAGAGAAATGAAGAAACGAAGGTTAGGAGTGAAAGCCTTCTAGAACTGAGAGAAACCCATTGGAACATGGAGATAGGAGATGGAAGGTGACTTCCATAATGGACTATATGAGACCTGAAAGTCCCCTTCATTCCATCAGGGAAACAACTGAAACCCAGAATGGTTAGGGGACATAAGAATCTCCCACAGGTACTGAAGGTTAGAGCCAGGCTGCTTCCTACTCTACCTCTTGGTTTCCTAACCACTTCTCTTTTAATATGATCTACCCACTTAGCCTCTTGGTTTCAGGTGCACTCTCTTTAGAAGAGAGAAATGAATGCTTGCCTCCTTCACAGGAGTATTGAGAGAATTAATTAATATTTGCAAAGGACTTTGCAATCCTATGGTGTCGTCAATACAGGAGCACAGAGGTGTTGGTGTAATGAGGATGAAGACTGAATTCTGGAGGGGGAAGAAAGCCCTGTATTTGTTAGATTCATTCCCATTCAATCCCTTTTGACATTTAACAAGTTCTTTCAGTCTTTTCAAAGTTAAATAAGTGAATGTCAATGTCATTCCTTTGATGAATCCATCAGAAAAAAATATTTTTTTCCAACTTTTGTTGAGACAAAGAGCTGGAGCTGAAAATCTCCATGTGGGGGAGGGCTCAAAGCATTTATAGGCATTGGGTGACTGTATCTCCATGTAAAAGGACAGCATTGTAGAGGGAGGGATTTGATTTGAGAAGTATGAATTCCCCAGCTGATAACTGTTGTATGAGAAACCCATATAAAGATAATGGCTCCAAATTACGAATAGTAAATAAAACTATTAATTAAGGCCCATTATTAGGGATAATGGATGCTATCCTTAAGGTCTGAAAGTCAGGAAGAATAGGAATGAGACCCTAAATTCAATTGAAGTCTCTTGATCAGAAAGTTAATATGGAGAAAAGTTTTGAGTGTGAGGATATTATCTAGACAGGAGGACCTTCTTCTTTGTCCTAAGGAGATTGGTGTCTAGGACAACAGATGTCTTATTAGAGATGAACTGACTTCTAGATGAGATTCTAGAAACATACAAGCTACTTCTAGAAAAAATTTTATTTTTAAAGTTGAACATGGTTTGAATGTGTTTTAGTTCTCTTGGTTTCCTCATAGACTTAAAGAGCCTCAGACTTTTGAAATAAAAGAACATTGTAAAGTCAACTCTTACAATGAGGAAGAGGAAGCAATTTAGCCTGGGATTTAAACTTCATCCAATTAGAGAGGAGCACCAAAGCCCTGTTCTAGAAGAAGCTAGGTGACAAACTGCATAAAGCTCTAGACTTGCATTCTGGAAGACCTGAATTTGAATCCTGCCTCAGACACTTCCTATTTATATGACACAGGGACAAGTCTCTTAATTTCACTCAGCCTTAGTTTCCTTATCTGTAAAAAAGAAATAATAATAGCACCTACCTTCCAGAATTACTATAAAAATCAAAAGAAGTAACAAAGGAAGAGTGCTGTGCAAACTTTAAAGTGATAAATAAATACTAGCTGTTGGTGTTGTTGTTGTTAGCCTAGTAGGACTGTGCTGCTAGTATCTGCTAGAGACTCTGTGTTTAAAAGAGCAGAATCTGACTTCACATCTGGTAGAGATTATGTGTCCAGTGAAGCAGCTTCTAGAAAGGAAAGCAGTATCCATCAGAATAGCCTCTGATTAAGACTATACAACCAATACAGCTCAATATGAAGGACTTTTAATGGGATTAGAGCCATGACATCTCCAAAAGATACCAGTGGCCCTACATCAAACAGCATGATTTTTCTTTCCAGGTGTATATGTGCCCTCTTCCCTATGCATGTTTCCTTCTGCATGTATATCCTGACTGTATATGTTCCCTTCATTGTGCCCCTTATGTATGCTCCCTACATCCATCTACCTTTCCCACTGATGGTATGAATATTTGTGGGAGTGGATGCCTCAGATTTAATAGAAGGTATTTCTTGCTTTTCTTGTTCTCCCATTTTTAAAATACCTTTTCCTTGATCAAAATTGTACCCACTGCTTGGATTTTTAAGGTAAGCATATCAGTGGGGACTTTTGATATATAGTTTTAAGAATTTTGAGCCCTGGGCAGCCTTTTCTGGACGACATGATCTGAGAGATGGGAGGTGGAGAAGATGCCATCTTTGGATGCTATGTTTCTTAAAGAAAAGTTGTGGGGTGGAGTCAAGATGGTGTCATAGAAACAGGAGAACTCTGCGAGCTCCCCCCAATACCACTGCAAATACTGATAAAATCACTCTAAACAGACTCCACAAAAATGATTGAGTAACAAAGCTCCTGCTGAAGGCAGCCTAGCACATGGTCATCCCAGCATGCTGGAAGCGGGGCCCAGGCCCATGTGGTTTCAGCCCCAGGGCACACAGGAGAAGCTTGGCTGTAGTGTTCAGGAGAGTGGATCAGCAACAGCTGTGGTGATTTCCAGAATCATCAATCCACAAGAGCCAAGGAAAAAGGGAAAATTTCAGTGGAACTTGATTTAATTTGGGGGAGCAAATCCAGCCAAACTGCCTCCAGAGAGAGAAGAAGTCTAAAGCGGTGGTCTCGCAGCAGCCCCCACGTAGCTGCTTCAGAAGCTGCTGGCCTGCAGATTGCAGGGAGGCCAAGCAATCATTCAGGGGCTAAGTGCTCTTGCCTTGAGCTGCTTGGATTGGATCACAGTCTTGGGCGGTGGTCCTGAGGTGCATTTTCAGTAAGCCAAAGATGGTGGGGGCTGCAAAAAAAGGGCAGCCTCCTAATAGCTCCAGCAGCTGCAAAAACCCCAGCAATTTGGGACAGAGCTCTCCCCTCTGAAAGCAGAGTTTTACTACTGAGCCCAAAAGCCAAGTAACTAACTGGCAACATGTGCAGGCAAAGGAAGCAAAGCAAGCCCAGCAATGCAACTTTAGATTCTATTTTGGGGGCCAAAAACGACCAAAGCATGGAATGAGAGGAAAACAACACAGTCAAAACTCTTACATCGAAAGCTTCCAAGAAAAATATGAAGTGGATAGAGGACATAAAGGAGCTTTAAAAGGATTTTGAAAACCAAATAAGAGAAGTGGAAGAAAAATTGGGGAGAGAAATGAGAATGATGCAAGAAAATCATGAAAAGAGAGTCAACAACCTGACTGAAGAAAATAACACCTTAAAAAATAGATTAACTCAAATGGCAAAAGAAGCCCAAAAAGCCAATGAGGAGAAGAATGCCTTAAAAAGTCAAATTTGCCAGATGGTAAAAGAATCTCAAAAGCTTTCTGAAGAGAATAATTCCTTCAGAATTAGAATGGAACAAATGGAAGCTAATGACTTTATGAGAAATCAAGACACTATTAAACAGATCCAAATAAATGAAAAAATAGAAAGCAATGTGGAATATCTCCTTGAAAAAACCACTGACCTGGAAAATAGATCCAGGATAGACAATTTAAAAATCATTGGACTACCTGAAAGCTGTGACCAAGAAAAGAACCTAGAAATCATCCTTCAAGAAATTCTCAAGGAAAATTGCCCAGATATTTTAGAACCAGAGAACAAAATAGAACTTGAAAGAATTCACCAATCGCCTCTTGAAAAAGATCCCAAAAAGAAAACTCCTAGGAATGTTCTAGCCAGGTTTTGGAATTCCCAGATCAAGGAAAAAATATTACAAGCTGCCAAGAAGAAACAATTTGAATATTGTGGAAACATAGTCAGGATAACACAGGATCTAGCAGCTTCTACATTAAGGAACCAAAGGACCTGGAATATGACATTCCAGAGATCAAGGAAGCTAGGATTAAAACCAAGAATCACCTCCACAGCAAAACTGAGTATAATATTTCAGGGGAAAATATGGTCAATTCAATGAGGTGGAGGACTTCCAAGCATTCTTGAGGAACAAACCAGAAATGAACAGAAAATTTGACATTCAAACAAAAGAAACATGAGAAGGTAAACATAGAAAAGAAATCATAAGGAACTTATCAAAGTTGAAAACTTTACATGCAAACACGGAAAAATGAGAATTGTAATGTATAAAACTTTTCTCAGCATGAGGATAGGTGAAGGGAATATAAATATATATATTTATATATAGGTACAGGATCACTTGAATAGGAAGGGATGATATTTTAAAATGTGTAATTAAGAGGTGGGAGAGGAATAGAATGAGAGGAGACAGGGAGAGACAGAATGGGGTTAATCATCTCATGTAGAAGTGGCAAGGGATAACTGTTACAATGGAGAGGAAGAACAGGAAGGCAAAAGGGAATGGGCCAACCTCACTCTCATTGAATTTGGCTTAGGGAAGGAATGACATACACTCTAAAGTGGGCATCTTGACCTACAGGAGAGTAGGGGGAATGGGGATGAGAGGGGGGATGATGGAGGGGAGGGCAGAGTAGGAGGGGGAGGGTTGTTAGAAGCACACGCTTCTGTAAAGAGACAGGGACAAAGTAGAGAATAGAACAAGGTGGGGGGCAGGATAGGAAGGAGGGAAATATAGTCAGTGTTATGCAATATGTCCATTGTGGAGATGTTCTGAGTAACTACACATGTACAGCCTGTATTGAAGTACCTGTCTTTCCAGTGGGGGTGGGTGACAAAGGAGGAATGGAAAGAATCTAGAATTTAAAGTTCTAAAATCAAATGATTTTATATATATATGTATATTATTATTATTATTATTATTATTATTATTATTATTGTTATTATCTATATGCAGCTAGGAAATAAGTATACAGGCACTGGGATAGGGAGATCCATCTTACCCTACCAGAAAGTCAGAGGATATAGGGGAGAGCAGATTGGGGGAGGGGTTATACAGTGGGATACCTGTTTTGGGGTGGTGGGTAAGGGAATGACAGGGAGAAAATTTGTAACTCAAAATCTTGTGGAAATCAGTGATGTAAAGCAAAAAAACAAAACCAACAACAACAACAACATTGCATTAAAGTATTTGTTTTCCCACAAAAAAAAAAAGAAAAAAGAAAAAACAAAGAAAAGTTGCCCTTACAGATATTGTAAAGTACACCATTGTAAAGTACAGGAATAAGCATTCTAGAGCAATCATGCCCTTTTGCAACACCTCTGTTCCACTCACGTCTGTAGGTCATATCTGTTTTCTCCCAACATTCCTAACTCACTTGTGCACATCAGCTTTATGAGCTGTTCAGTGATTTTTGGATTTAAAAAAATGCTTATATTTAGCTAAATGGCATAGATAGTTTCTATTCAACTTGGATGATAAAAGAATGACATGTAGATGATTCTCAATCCCATGTCTCCATTTTAAGTACTACCTAGAATTCTTCCTACATTCACTACAATCTGTAGAACATCAACATATATGTCCTAAAAACCTCCCAACATCTCAAATGCAACATGGTCAAAAACAAACACATTATCTTCACTCCCTCTAGAAATCTATGTCTTTTACATTTGTACTACTTTCCTCAAATTCATTTAGACTTGAAATTCTTAACTCATCCAACCTCTATTTCACCAGCTTCAGGGACTGAGAAATCACTACTTTCTATAGCAGTCATTACCCACTCCATTTTAAATGTTAAAAACAAAGTATCTCCTCAGACTGAATACAAATAGGTATCCCTGTAGCATGATTACAAAAGAGTTAATTGTAGAGAAATTAATATTGGGCTTTTCTAAAAAGAAAGTCTCCAGAAATGTGAAGACAAAACCTTTGTATTGCTTAATAAGAGAGGTCAGAGTCCCATTCAAACATAGACTTCTTGAAAGCAAGTCAAAATTCAAGACACACTTTGGGTCAGGATCAATTAAAACTAATGCTCACCATCTCCCACTCATATTTCATTTTGACCAGATAATCCATCAGATATAGTAATTTAAAGTAAGATGTATGTAATTAAATAATAAAGTAAGTAAGAAGAAGAATGTATGTCCTCCAAGATACACAGTTTTATGTGTCAAATTCCCACATGATTGTTGAGATGGGAACATGAATAGAGAATGTGAATATCTCAAATAAGTCATGTTACAAGATCTTGTCTCGTTTAAAAAAATGTTTCCACTAATGATGATGTTTTCTGCTTTTTCCACTTGATAGCAAAATGTGGTGTCTTCTGATAGCTGACATTTTTAAAGTACTTAACATTTCCAAAGAATATTATTTATATTCTCTTTTTAGACTCTTACTATATATATAGCCTGTTAGTGGACTGCTATCATCATCTGTATTTTATAGATGAGGAAAGAAATATGACTTTTTCAGGGTCACACAGCTCGTATATATCTGAGTTTGGATTAAAACTCAGGTTTTCCTTACTCTAAGTCCAGCCTTCTGTTTACTACATGTACTACCATCTCTTGGTTCTCTTTAGCATAATGATCTGATGGCTCTCCACTAAACAGAATTCTGCTGATTATCTGTTATATTTCTCTTGGATGCAATTTGCTGGTCCTCCACAGTCTACCATGTAGGCTGCATGCCACAAGGGAGGAGTTTCAGCTCTTTTAGTCCATAGCTTCAGGGACTACTACACCATTCTCATGGATCAGGATATTTACCACAGCAAGCTTGGATAGGCCTGGCTTTTGAACTGTTCTTTTTATGTTCCAACTGTTATGGTATGTATTTTGTTTGCTTTTTCAATTGGCATGAATACTTTCCATTCAACTTCCTTCATGCACCTGATCACTTGCATAGTTCTATAAATTAAATCACCCCCAGGGGTTTTGCTTAGCTTGATTGGAGAAATGGAGTAGAGTGGGTAGTCTTGGTCCTTTCCTTGCATTCACAAAAACTATTGCTCTTCCCATATTTTTTAATTTTAAAAATCAGTGCCAGTATTTACCATGGCAACAACATGGTCATCACATCATCCTCTTCCAAAGTCCTATATTGATCAGAAGAGTAGAAAAACATTGGTTACTTGAAAGACATGATATGAGATAGAACACAGACTTTATAGATAAACCAATGAATGGGCATCACCAAAAGGAAACTGGCAAATAATGGAAGGCTAAAATATTACTTTAATAAGACAGTCTCATATAAACATTTCTAGGGGTGGATGATTTGTATGTGCTTTTCCATGTTCATTCCAGGAGGATTCCTTATACTAATTAGCCTAGAAGGGTAGTGTATTTGTAACTGAACAGTAACAGCACTTCATCTGTCCCAGGGAGAGTGATCAAAGGGGGATTTAATTAAATTTTCATGTTTAATTTTCTTCTTTCATTTCTGCTGTCTCTTTTTGCTCTAATAAATGCCATTCTCAAGGAGCCAAAAAGTTGATTCAGACTGCAGAGCTCTCTAGAAGTAAGTGAAAAGATATACTTTTCTGTATCTATGAGTTTGATTTCAGAAGGACTAAATTCTTTCTGTTTTCACTTAGTTCCAATTATGTATCTAATTTAGGGCAGCCACATTCACATAATGAATTGTTGGCCCCAGCCATTAGACATCTTAAAATGAATTCAGTTCCAAATTTCCCAATAAAGCAGATTGGCATCATATATACAAGGCCTAGACTTTGGCTCATGTTTCCATAGCATTAAAAAAAAAAAAAAAACCTCTCCAGTTTAGTCTAGCCCCATCCACTACATTTATTTAGCTACTTCAGGTAGACAAAATTTCTTGAAATAATCCAGAAAAATTCTTCCACTAGTAGCTCACCTTGTGGCCAGATTTGCATGTACAAACTCTCTGTGTCTATGACTCTCTATACTTACTTCTGTGTGTTTGTGTGCATTTTTGCTTTTTCCCTTTAAAATTGATTTATGGAGGGAATGTTGTTTCTGATTACATAGAGAAAGAAGAGGCAAAGGAACTGAAAACCAAAACCAGTAGCTGAAACCAAAAACACCTTCTGAGAGTCCTAGAATGGGGGCATTCAAGGGGATCTTAAAAGTACATATGTCTCCAGAAATCATGGATCTCATCACCATATGCCTCATTGGCATTTTATTGGCACCTTCTTATTGGGTCTCCTAGACTTTTGCCCTCCCAACTACAAACAAAAAGTCAACAACTTATTTTTATTAGTGACTTTGTGTGAAAGTGGAATTTATGTCCTGGAACCAGTGGAGCCCAAAAACCACTTCAACCGAATCAAAATCAATAAGCATTTTAATAATTTAAATTTTAATCAATAAGTGGCTACTGTGTGCCAAGCACTGTCCTTTCTATTATGGATACAATGATCAAAACAAAACAGTTCTGCATTCAAGGAGCTCACATTTTACTGAGGGAAACATGGACACAAATCAGAAAATCCAGCATACAAAGTAAATATGAATTAATAAAAATCAATCAACAAGAATTTGTTGAGTACTATGTGCCAGCACTATGCTAGGTGCTATGACCCCAGAGGGTACAAGTTAATCCATCAATAAGCATTGATGAGGTGCCTACTGTATATCAGGCATCATGCTAAGCACTGAGGATACAGAGAAAGGCAAAAGACAGTCCCTGCCCTCAAGGAGTTCAAAGTATTAAATAATAACTCAGTAAAAATAGCTTAGATTCTAATGAGAGAGACAATAAGGATTATATAGAATGTATATGTATGTGCGTATGTATGTATATGTATGTATATATTTGCAGATATGCATATACTCACATATATAATAAGTATATACACATAATATAATAATATATAATATATATGCCTACTTTATTATAAATTAGTACATATAAATAAAGTACACATAATATATTACATGTATATTAATGTACTACATATACACATAAATATAATAAACAAATTTAATGACAAAGTAGTTAAGTACAGGATAGCTTCAGAGAAAGGACTTGAGCCACTAAAAGGGGGAATGGGGAATCAGAAAAAGTTCCATGTAGAAGATAATGGGGGGAGGGAGGCAAGGGATACTAACAACCAAGAAGATTAGTAAAGGTCTCTTGCAGAAAGTGCTGCTTGAATGAGTCCTCAAAGAAGTTAGTGATTCTGAGACATGGAAGTTAGGAGGGAATATATTGCAGATATTGGGCAAAGACACAGAAATGAGAGGTGGGATGCCATGCATGATAAAGCTAAAATAAGAATGGAAATGAATGCTGGAGTCATATTACAAAATGCATGAATTGCCCAGTCAAGGAGGTATGCTTTATTTTGAGGCAAAAGGAAACTACTGAAGCTTGATGAGGGGAACAATGCTATGAAGTAGGCTCAAACTTTGTACAATCTGAACCACTCACTCACTGGAAATTCTGATTATTTGGGAAGAAACTATATTATGTGTCACCTTGGCTCTTTTATTCCATAAGTTACCATGATCAAATAATTCACAATCTAGTGACCAGCTATTAATGATTAGATTTCCTGTGTTTAACTAAACTGGTCTCCAGTCAGCAAAATGAATCTTTCTCTAATATCTCTCCAATTTCTGATTTAATCTACTCACTAGTAATCCATTGTCAAGTCTTCTCTATTTTATCTCTCCTCATCCCTTTCTCCTCATTCACATGGGTCTATACCCTAGGTAGGTCAAGCCTTCACTGTATTTTACCTGAACAACTACCAAAGTCTCCCAGTTAGTCTCCACACTTCCAATCTCTGCCCCCTTTCTCCATCCTATTATCTATAGAGCTGCCCAATAATCCTCCCAACGAACAGATGAAATATCACTACCCTGCTCAAATATCTTCAGCAATCCCTAATTGCTTCTAGGATCATGTGAAAACTCAACAGTTTTACATTTAAATTCTTTCCCAGGCTGGCTTCCAATGTCCTTTCAAGGATGATTTCACATTACTGTCCCTCACTGTGATCCAGGCAAATTGGCCTACTTGCTGAGCATAATCAGTTTACTAAAGCCATGCCTACACAGGAGCTGCTCACCATGATTGGAATATAGTCCTTTCTTATCTCTTCATCTTAGAATCCTTAACTCTCAAGCTTAGTTCATGAACCAATGGCAAAACCATTCTATAGGAGAGGGGAAGAGAGGAGGGGAGAGGAGAGGAAAGGACAGAACAGGACAGGACAGGAGAGGAATGGAAAGGGAGGGGAAGAAATAAAGAAAGAAAGAAAGAAAGAAAGAAAGAAAGAAAGAAAGAAAGAAAGAAAGAAAGAAAGAGAGAGAGAGAAAGAGAGAAAGAGAGGAAGGAAGGAAGGAAGGAAGGAAGGAAGGAAGGAAGGAAGGAAGGATGGAAGGAAAGAAAGAAAGATTTTTATAACAGAATAGAATGGGCTAAAATGAACTGGGATGGGATGGGATATAGTAGGAGAGAATGGGGGAAGAGGATGGTATGGAAGTGGTTAGAATAGGCCAGGAATGAATAGTAAGACTGTATGGGAAGAGCCACCGTGCTAGAGCACTAGAAAATATATCAGTTCTCTAAAGAAATGCTCCTCCTCCCCCATAAACCTTGTTTATTCTGCTCATTTACTTAGCAAACAATTGATGGGCTAGTTACAAATCAATCTTATCCTGGGGAAGATCAGGCTTAAATGCATAATTACCTCTGGGCATCACTTACTTTTGATTGGATTTGGTTACTTTCCTAAATTTGGATGTCATAAATCTGAATTCCAATGAACCATAAAGCATACTCACACTCTGACTTTTCAATAATTCAAGCTGATCCCTGCCCCCATATCCCCAAGACTACAAATTAAGACTTTGGCTACAATCAGTCCTACCTTAGTGAATATGGAAGAGTGATTGGCAGCAGGTTGGAGTTTTCCTACATTTTAGGAATTAAGTAGCAGGTGTTTATTTCATCAAAGGACTGTTGAAAGAACAGGGGATATTTAGTCAGGAAAAGAGAAGGCTCAAGGGGGACATGGTTGCTTTATTCAAATATTTAAAGACCCCCTGTGTGGAAAAAGAAGCATGTGCTTGTTTAGTTTGTGTCCATAAGGCAGAATTTGGGGTAATGAGGAAAAGTTGCAAATTAATTGTTCAACAAGCCTTTTAAAGTGCCTTCTATGTGTCAGGCACTACAACAGATTTATATTTGATATAAAGGAAAGCCTTCAACAGTTAGAGCTATCCCCCAGTAGATTAGGCTGCCTATACAAGCAGTAAGGATCACATCATTTTGGAAATATGTAATCAAACTGTGCCCAAAGGGCTATAAAACTGTGCATACCTTTTGATCTAGCAATACTGCTACAGTGGTTCTCAACTTGTGGGTTACGACCCCTTTCACAGGGGTCACAGGGATCGCCTAAGACCATCAGAAAACTATTTCCAATGATCTTTGGAACCAAGCCTCCACTCCTCTCTCCATCTCCAGGCAGGTCCACCCACATGCAGATGTGCCCACATATGAGTATTAAAGGGTCGCAGCATTAGGAAGGTTGAGAACCACCGTGCTATGAGATTTTGTAATGGTAAACAAAGTAGTACTTTGCTACTTGTTTCAGCTATTAATGTACTTTTGAGCCACTCCTTTGATTGTATCAAGTCTTCTTTGAAAACAGTATACACTGTGTTGCCCTGAAGAAGTCTAAGGGAGTTTTTGAGACCTTCCCTGCCCTTAATAGGCCTAACATAATCTCATAGAGCCCATGGTGGGAGGAGCTTGCTGAAAGAGCAGAACAGGAAGAGTGGAACAGAACAGAGCAGAGCCGAGAAAACCTCGATCACAAGCTGGGACCAAGGAGAACTGAGAAGAAGAAGCCTTGTGATTTTGACACCCTGTAGCATTCTGTCTGTTGTTTTTAGACAGAAGTCCCAAAAGAAAACTTTACTGTTGTTACAGAAGTCCTGGGACGTTATTGTTGGTTTGTGTTCTTCTTAGCAGAATCCTTATCTGTTGATTGGTGTTACTTTGTCAGACAGAAAGTGAATTGAGATGACATTGCCGCAATGTGTGTAACTCTATTAAGCTAAATGTGTGTAAATATTGTTGTAGCTCTATTAAGCTTTCTCTTCCTAGAAATAGAAACTCCAAAGGACTTGGAGTGTAAAAGTCCCTGTGGGCTGAGATATAGAACCAAGCAGAGAGCTGCCTATGTGTGAATCCAGGCAAGAGCTGGGAGAAGTCAACCCATGGAGGAGGAACCATGGGGTTTGGAAGTCAGTCTTGAGTTAAGATGAAAGAAGACTTTACTTGAATGCTCTGTATTGACTAATGGGATTTAGACTTGATTTTGGTATACAGTGTTAGATAATAGATTGATGCCCAGTTTCTGCCATACTATATTACAGTTTTCCCAGCAGTTTTGGTCAAACAGTGAATTCTTATCCCCAAAACTGGAGTCTTTGGGTTTATCAAATAGTAAGTTACTATAGTTATTGACTGCTGAGTCTTGTGTACCCAGTCTATTCCATTGATCCACTACTCTATTCTTCAGCCAGCACCAAGTAGCTTTGATGACCACTGTTTTGTAGTACAGATTAAAATCTGGTACAGCTAGGCCATCTTCTCTAGCATTTCTTTTTATTAGTTACCTTGATATTCTGGGCCTTTTGTTCTTCCAAATGAATTTTGTTAGTATTTTTTCTAGCTCTATAAAGTAATTTTTTTGGTAAATTGATTGGTATGGCACTAAATATGTAACTTAATTTAGGTAAGATTGTCATTTTTATTATATTAGCTTGACCCAGACATAAGCAATTGAGGTTTTTTCCAGTTAGTTAGATCTGACTTTATTTGTGTGAAAAGTGTTTTGTAGTTGTGTTCATATAGGTCCTGGGATTGTTTTGGCAGGTAGATTCCCAAAGATTTCATAATGTCTACAGTAACTTTAAATGGGATTTCTCTTTCTATCTCTTCCTGTTGGATTTCGTTAGAAATACATAGGAATGCTGAAGATTTATGTGGGTTTACTTTATATCCTGAAACTTTGCCAAATTTATTTATTGTCTCAAGTAGTTTTTTTTTTTGCTTGATTCTCTAGGATTCCCTAGGTATATCATCATATCATCTGCAAAGAGTGATAGCTTAGTCTCTTCTTTGCCTAATTTGATTCCTTCAATTTCTTTTTTTTTTTTCTAATTGCCACTGCTGACATTTCTAGTACCAGATTGAATAAGAGGGGTGATAGTGGACATCCTTGTTTCTCCCCTGATCTTATTGGAAATTCTCCTAGCTTATTCCCATTACATATAATACTTGCTGATGACTTTAAATAGATGCTACCTATTATTTTCAGGAAGATTCCATTTATTCCTGTACTTTCTAGTGCTTTTAATAGGAATGGATATTGTATTTTGTCAAAAACCTTTTCTTCATCTATTGAGATAATCATATGGTTTCTGCTAGTTTTATTGTTGATATGATCAATTATACTGATTGTTTTCCTAATATTGAACCATCCTTGCATTCCTGGAATAAATCCTACCTGATCGAAGTGTATTATTCTTATTATCCATTGCTGTAGCCTTTTTGCTAATATTTTATTTAATATTTTTGCATCTATATTCATGGAGGAAATGGTTCTACAATTTTCTTTCTGCTTTGTCTCTTCTTGATTTAGTTATCAGTACCATATTTGTGTCATAAAAATAATTTGGTAGTACTCCTTCTTCATCAACTTGCCCAAACAGTTTGTCAAGTATTGGAATCAATTGTTCTTTAAATGTTTGACAGAATTCATTACTAAAGACATTGGGCCCTAGAGATATTTTTTTTTCCCTAGGGAGTTCATTGATGGCTTCTTTGGTTTCTTTTTGTGATATAGGGTTATTTAAGTAATTTACTTCCTTTTCACTAAATCTGGGCAATTTATATTTTTGTAAATATTCATCCATTTCATTAAGATTGTAAATTTGTGTGCATACAATTAGGCAAAATAATTCCCAATTATTGTTTTAATTTCCTCTTCATTGGATGTAGATTCACCGTTTTCATTTTTGATACTTGTAATTTGGTTTTCTTCTTTCTTTTTTTTTTTTATCATGTTGGCTTAAGGTCTATCAATTTTGTTTTGTTTTTTCATAAAACCAGCTCTTAGTTTTATTTATTAGTTCAATAGTTTTCTTTAATTCAATTTTATTAACCTCTCCTTTGGTTTTCATTATTTCTAATTTAGTATTTAGTTGGGGATTTTCAATTTGTAATTTTTCTAGCTTTTTCAGTTGCATGCCCAGTTTATTGACCTCCATTTTCTCTATTTTATTTATGTATGCATTGAGGGATATAAAACTTCCCCTAAGAACTGCTTTCACTGCATCCCACAAGTTTTGGTACGTTGTCTCATTATTGTTATTCTCTTGGATGAAGTTATTGATTCTTCCTATAATTTCTTGTTTGACCCACTCATTCTTTAGGATTAAGTTATTTAATTTCCACCTAGTTTTTCCCTTATCCTTCTATGGCCCTTTTTTACATATAATTTTTATTGCATCATGATCTTAGAAGGATCCATTTAATATTTCGGCCTTTCTGCACTGAATTGTGAGGTTTTTATGCCCTAGTCCATGGTCAATTTTTGTGTATGTGCCATGTGCCACGAAGAAAAAGGTATATTTCTTTTTTATCCCCATTCAGTTTTCTCCAGAGGTCTACCATATCCATCTTCTCTAAGATTCTATTTACCTCCTTAACTTCATTTTTGTTTATTTTGAGGTTAGATTTCACAAGTTCAGAGAGGGGGAGATTGAGGTCCCCCACTAGTATAACTTTGCTATCTATTTCTTCCTTTAATTCCCTTAACTCCTCCTCTAGGAATTTGGATGCTGTACCACTTGGTGTATAAATGTTTAATAATGATATTATTTCATTTTCAATGGTGCCTTTTAGCAAGATATAATTTCCTTTCTTATCTCTTTTAATAAGATCTATTTTTGCTTTTGCTTTTTCTGACATAAGGATTGCTACCCCTGCTTTTTTTACTTTGGCTGAAGCATAATATATTTTACTCCATCTTTTTGCCTTTAGCCTGTGTGTATCCCCCTTTTTCAGATGTGTTTCTTGTAAGCAACATATTGTAGAATTATGATTTTTAATCCATTATGCTATCCACCTCCATTTTATGAGAGAGTTCATCCCATTCACATTCACAGTTATGATTACTATCTCTGCCTTTCCCTCCATGTTATTCCTTCCCTCATTTATGCTTTTATTTTTCACCTTCTCCCTTCCCCTCCTTAAGAGTTTTCCTTTTGACCACTGCCTCCCTCAGTATTCCCTACTTGTCAGCCCCCCTCCCTTTTCCTAGCCCTTCCACTAACTATTTCTTCCCTCCCTTTTATCCACCCTACCCTTTTCGTAGCCCTCCCCCCCCCCCCCACTGCTTGTAGGGACAATAGATTTTTATGCTTAATGTAGTATGCTTTTCTTCCTTGAACCAAGACTGATAAGAATAGATCTTGTGCAATGCTCCTCTCCCTTTCCTCTTTCCCTCTATTATGATAGGTTTTATGTCTCTTCTCAATAGTGTCCTATATTTAACTGATTATGTTATTTCCTACTTACACCAGGACCAATGAGGGTAAAGTTCCTATAATAACTATCTCCCTCCCTTCTTCCCCTCTACTATAATATATTTTTATGCCTCTTCCTGTGGCATAATTTACTCTTTTCTGCTTCGTTCTCTCCTCTTCTTCCATTGTGGTCCCTTTGCACCCCTTAATAAGGTTTTTATCATCAGTTTCTTTAATTTGTACCCACCCTCTCTATTTATCTATATTCCTTTTAAATGTTGCAATAAGTATACAATTCTCAATATTACCAGGTATCAGCTTCCCAGATAGGGATGTAAACAGTTTGCTCTTACTAAATAACAAGCTATATGTGTGTTTATATGTTTGTTTGTGTATGTGTGTGCGTGTGTGTTTTCCCTATTTAGCTTTCTGTGTTTCTCTTGAGTCTTGTAATTGGAGATTGAATTTTCCATTGAGCTCTGGCTTTTTCATCAGGAAGGTCTGGAAGTCCTTTATATCATTGAATGACTATCTCCTTCCCTAAAAGATTATGCTCAGTTTCACTGGATAGCTAATCCTTGGTTGTAACCTGAGCTCTTTTGCCTTGCAAAATATCACATTCCAGTCTCTTTCAATGTAGAAGCTGCCAGATCCTGTGTGATCCTCACTGTAGTTGCAGGGCTGGGGAATCTGCAGCTTCAAAGTCACATTTGATCTTCTAGGTCCTTAGTGTAGCCTTTTGACTGAGTCCAAGTTTTACAGAACATTTTTTCTTAAGGGGATTTGCTCTGTGAAGTTTGGATGCAGTCCAAGGGCTACACTTGAGGACCTAGAGGGCCACCTGTGGCCTCAAGACCTCAGGTTTCCCACCACTGGCACAATAACAATATAAAATCATATTAGAACAACAAATATGCTCAGTTCTACTCTTGTACTCATAAGAATGAAATCTAAGTTCTATGTGGAACATTTCCAAGTTGTACAACCCAAGGCAAGTCAGACCATATCACTAAAGTTTTAATCTCTTAATCTATGGAATAGAGATAATGCCCATTAGATTTCCTAACTTATAGGTCTGTTGCGAGGAAAATATTTTATAGATCTCAAAGTGCTTTATGGATGCGTTATTATTTTTTTTTATGATGATGTCAATGACAATAGTGATGATTTGATCTTGTCTTCTCTAGGAACCACCCAGGGGATCAGAATGCTAGAGATAAGTAGCTGCTGGTTTCAGATGGAGTCTCCCAGCATTTCTTTTCTGAATCTCTCATGAAATTTTAAGTGACCAACTGATGGGGAGAGCTATTTTGATTCATAAGATATTCCATCACATCCAAAAAAACTTCAGGGGAAAAGAGATGAGAAGCCACATGGGAGGCTAGGCAGGCAAAAGCCACAGGAGGAAAGCTGAGGAGATATGTGATTCAGCCAACATAAAAGCTGTACTTGGGGCTATAGCCTTGAGGCATTAAATCCACAGTGGTGTGAGTATGAGGAGTGTCTGGACCTATGCTGTTTCACTGAAACCTGATATAGACTCCAGATAGAAAATGATGATTCTTCATTCCCTTCTCCTATTTCTCTCCCTTTTTTGCCCTCTCCAGAGAAGTCTGGAGTCTGTACTGCAGAAAGATCACAGTCCTCATTCCAAAGTTTGTGCATACTTCTCAAATACCTTCAACAATCTCAAGTCAATTCTTCTTATGCAGGCAACACCATAGGGCTGTCCTTCAGGGGACTATCTAAGGCAAGTAGAGATACTACATTTACAGAAGGGAAAGAATTCTTCTCCAGTGGTGAGTTCTTGTCAGATTCTCTCTCCCATTAATTAGCTTTGCACACTGTTCCCCATACCCTCTCCTCCATGTACCTCTTTGCCACTTGGAATCCAAAGGTACATTGGAAAATGCTTTGGAGACAGAGAAATTGTCTCTTCATAGAGTAATCCTCTCCTACATTTCCAGTTTTCTTACAGCTTACCCCTTATGATATTCTCTCCACTCTAGGGACATTGGCCTACTGCCTATTCCACAAACAAGACACTCCATCTCTCAGTTCCAGGTATTTTTTCTGACTGTCCCTATGTCTGGAATGTTCTTTCTTCTCCATTCAAACTAATGACATTCCTGACTTCCTTTAAATCCCAATTAAAACCCCATTTTCTACAGGAAGCCTTTCTTAACCTCTCTTAATTCTAATGTCTTACCTCTGTTAATTATTTCCTATTTAATCTGGATATAGGTTCTTTGTATGTGTGTGTGTTGACTCCACTATTAGCTCTTTTTTAACAGAAAAGGGGAGTCAGAAATATTACCTGGGAAGTAGTGGAGTAAAATGGGAAGAGAGTTGGGTTTGGAGTATGAAATTTTGACTTGGCAGGTACCATTATTAAGCATTTGCAGCTGACTTCCAAATATTTCCCAAACGTGGAACAGAAAGATTTAAGGGCAGAAGCCAAAGTGGCAATTGACAAGAGACAGTTTTTCCTCTTGGGAGAAAATTGTTCAAGTTCTCTCTCTATCCTTCAGAGAACACCCGCTCCTCCCAACCAGGGATATACTTCCTCCAGATAATGGGGTCACTGCTGGGGATAGAGATCTTCAGAGTTGAGTCAGTCAGTTGAAGTTTTGATAAGCACCCACAGAGTACACAACACTAACAGAGATATTTGACTTACATATTTTAAAATCGACTTGAGATATCCACCTGCCACCATGGAAAGCATACCTTCACTGAGTAAGAGAGTAACCCTTTAAAGGATTTGCCTTTCCTATTACATTTGTCTAAAACATAAATTTGCTTTGGAAAAAGTGATTGCTGAGTTAAGCCTGCCTAATAGTTCACTTAGAAAGGAAGGGTGTAGTGAGGAATAGATCTGTTCATATTTCTAAGAGAAACATGCCTAGCAAAGTAAAGTCTGATTCACAGTTCTAATACAGATTTTGTTCATATGAGTGTGAGAAGCCTTGGAATGCCAGAGTAAATGGAGAACAACATATGCTTAGATTTTTTGAGGGATTGAATAAATGAAGACCTCAAGGATTTTGGGGTTAATAATTAGGAAAATGTGGGTACCAAAAATATTATATCATAGGTATCAGATATCATTTAACTGATCATTGATAGAAAATAAGGTTTTGGTTAACAATAATAAGCCAGGATAGCATTGTTGACAGAAAAAAAACATTGCCTAAATCCAGAAAGAGAAGAAAAGTGAAAGATCCATAGGAAAGATGTGTTGTACCAGGGTAAGACTACATTGGAGCATAGTCCAATATAGTCCAGTGAATACCATACAACCATAGACTGGGACTCAATAACTAGGAGCAGATCTCTGGGTCATCAAGTCAGAAAGCAGTGACAGTCTCCAGACCTGTCAGTCCATAGATGGTAAGGGGAGCTGACAACAGATCAAAAAAAAATATTTATATGGGACTCTTTGCTGGCACCAGGGTGAAGATTCTGTTGCACTGCCTATACTGGGGTCACAATCACGTGTCTTAGTGCCAATGAAAGAAGGAGCACTAACACAGCAGAGTGTACAGCCATAGGTAAGAAGGGAACGTGGTCATAGTTCCAGAACTGACAAGAATGCTTGTGGTCACTCACAAACCATTATGCAGTACAGGACAGTAGCAAACACACTTCTCCCTAGATCATACCACCTTAGAAGAGCCAAAAACTTACAGGTCCACAGAATTACCTCTGAAAAAAGCTGGACAAAAAAACCCCTGAATCTTGAGGCAGTGTTCTGTCCACTTAAGAAACAGAACCCTACTTTAACAAAGAGTTAAAGTCAAGAAATAGGCTGGAAAATGAGCAGACAACAAGAAAAATTCTGACTATAGGAAGTTACTATGGTGAAAAGGAAGATCAAAATACACATTCAGAAGTCAAGATGGCTACATCCAAAGTCTCAAAGAAAAATGTGAATGGGTCTTAGGTCATGGAAGAGTTCAAAAATGATGTTGAAAATCAAGTAAGAAAGGTAGAGGAGGAAGCCAAGATGGTGGAGTAAAAACAGGACCTCTGTGTGGCTCCGGCTCCCACCACCTCCAATACATGTTAAAAAAAAAATTACTCTAAAGAAATTTTAGAGCTACAGAACCCTCAAAGTGAAAGAGAGAAAGAAAGCTCCCACTGAATGCAGCTCAGGAGGCCAACAGGAAGCACTATTGCAGCACACTGGGAGCCAAGAGCAGTCTCCCGTAAGCCACATGATTCTGGCCCTAGGGTGGCCCTGACCAGCAGTGGCCAGAGCAGACTTCAGGAGAGTGAATTACAAGCACCTGTGGCAGCTTCCAGACTTCTTGACTCATAAATGCCAAAGAAAGGGGCAAACTCTGTTGGAACAGGGGAATGGAAAAGCACAGTCTAGCCCATGCCCCAAGGGTGAGAAGTGGCAGAGGCATTGTGGCTGCAGCTACTGCTATGCAAATGACTCCAGAGCTCCTGGCCTGCAGATTGTAGTGGAACCAAGTGATTATCCAGAGGGTAATCACTCTTGCTTTAACCTGCTTGGATCAGGATTGTGGTCTTGGGTAGTGGATCTGGGGTGTGTGGCCAAGAGGGCACCCTTCTACTAGCTCCTGCAGATGTGAAATCAGCTGGAAGAAGACTTCTACCATAGCAAAAAGCTTAAAAGTCAAGTAATTGCCTGGCAATATGAGCAAGCAGAGGAAGCACAAACAGACCATAGAATCCTTTTAGGGGAACAAAAAGAATCAAAGCATGAAACAAAAGGAAGACAATGAAGTCAAAACTCCTTCATCAAAAGCCTCCAAGAAAAATATGAATTGATTACAGGCCATGGAGGAGTCCAAGAAGGATTTTGAAAATCAGGTAAAAGAAGTGCAGGAAAAATGGGGAAGAGAAATGAGAATGATGCAAGAAAGTCATTAAAAGCTAGTAAACAGCCAGCTAAAGGAGACCCCCCCAAAAAAAAAATACTGAAGAAAATAACACCCAAAGAAATAGACTAACTCAAATGGCAAAAGAGTGACAAAAAGACAATGAGGGGAAGAATGCCTTAAAAAGCTAAATTAGCCAGAAAAGGAATTTCAAAAACTCACTGAAGAGAGTAATTCCTTCAAAATTAGATTGGAGCAAATGGAAGCTAATGACTTTATGAGAAATCAAGATAATATAAAACAGATCTAAACAAGTGAAAAAATAGAAAGCAATGTGAAATATCTCATTGGAAAAACCACTAACCTGGAAAATAGACCCAGGAGAGATACTTTAAAAATTATTGGACTACCTGAAAGCCATGATCAAAAAAAGACCCTAGACACCTTCTTTCAAGAAAATATCAAGCAAAATTTCCCTGATATTCTAGAACCAAAGGGCAAAATAGAAACTGAAAGAATTCACCAATTCCCTCTTGAAAAAGATCCCAAAAAGAAAACTCCTAGGATTATAGACAAATTCCAGAGTTCCCAGCTCAAGGATAAAATACTGCAAGCAGTCAGGAAGAAACAATTTGAGTACTGTGGAAACACAATCAGGATAACATAAGACCTAGCAGCTTCTACATTAAGGAATCAAAGGGCTTGGAATATATTCCAGAAGTCAAGGGAGCTAGGACTAAAACCAATAATCATCTCCCCAGCAAAACTGAGTACAATGCTACAGGGTAAAACATGGTCATTCGATGAAACAGAAGCAAGAGAAGCATGAGAAAGTAAACAGGAAAAATAAATCATGAGAAACTTGTTAAAGTTGTACTATTTATATTCCTACATGGAAAAACAATAATTGTAACACATAAGACTCTTCTCAGTATGAGGATAGTTGAAGGGAATATGTATGTATGTATGTACATATGTATGTATGTACTCAGCTGGAACTCAAAATTTTAAAAACAAATGTTTTTAAAAATTGCTTTTTACATGCAACTGGGAAATAATACATATAGGCACTGGGGTATAGAAATTCACTTTGCCCTACTAGAAAGTTGGGGGAAGACAAGGGAAGATATAAGAGAGAACAGATTGTGGGAGGGGGTATTCAGTAGGCTTGCTATTTTGGGGTGGGGTAGGGGAAAGATGATGAGAAAAATTTGTAACTCAAAATCTTGTGGAAATAAATGTAAAAAATAAATAACTTAATTGGAAAAAATAAAATAAATAAGTAAATAAGAAAGGTAGAGGAAAAATTGGAAAAATAAATGTCTCATAGAAGAAAATCATGGGGGGGGGAGAGTCAACATCTTGATAAGGAAGGCACAAAAAGTACTGAAGAAAATAACACTTTAAAAAACAGAATAGACCAAATGGTAAAATGAGGTACAAAAATTCAATGAAGAGAACTCCTTAAAAACTTGAATTGGCCAAATGGAAAAGGAGTATGAAAGCTCACTGGAGAAAATAATTCCTTAAAAGTTAGAATTGGGAAAGTGGAAGGTAAAGACTTTATAAGACATCATGAAGCAATCAACCAAAATCAAAAGAATGAAAAAATAAAAGAAAATGTGAATTATCTCATTGGAAAAACAAGTGACCTGCAAAATAGATCTGGGAGAGATCATTTAAAAATTATTAGTCTGCCTGAAAGTCATGATCAAAAAAGGATCCTAGACATCATCTTTCAAGAAATTATCAGTATAAACTACTGTTATACTCTAGAATAAGAGGGTAAAATAGAAATGGAAAGAATCCACTTATCACCTCCTGAAAGAGATCCCAAAATGAAAAATTCCTGAAAATATTATAGCTAATTTCCAGAGTTCTCAGGTTAAGGAGAAAATATTCCAAGCAGCCAGAAGGAAACAATTCAAGTATCATGGAGTCACAATCGGGAAAACACAAGATTTAACAGCTTCTACAGTAAAGGATTGAAGGGTTTGGAATATGATATTCCAAAGGGCAAAAGAGCTAAGAGTGCAACCAAGAAACATGTACCCAGAAAAAATGAGTGTAATCCTTCAAGAGGAAAAATAGAAATTTGATGAAATAGAGGATTTTTAAGCTTTCTTGGTGACAAGACGAGAGCTCAATGGAAATTTTGACTTTCAAATACGAGACTCAAGAGATACATAAATCAGTAAACAGGAAAGGGAAATCATAAGGGATTTAATGTGGTTAAACTGTTTACATTCCTACATAGGAAGATGCTATTTGTAACTCATAAGACCTTTCTCATTATCAGGGTGGTTAGAAGGAGCATATATAGACAGAGGGCACAGATATCAGTTGAATATGAAGGAATGATATCTAAAAAATAAAATTAAAGGGTGAGGGAGGAATGTACCAGGAGAAAGAGAAAGGGAGAGGTTGAATGAGGCACAGAGAAGCTGACTTTTCCAAAATCATACAACATTTATCTTTGCTTCTGGTGAGATCAAAGGACGGAGATAAAGGTAGAAGGAAAGACATTATGAAGAAAGTAAAATTTGGTGAACCATTAAAAATGATGTAGGATTTTTACAGAGAGGATTTTGAAATGGACAAAGCACATTCTTGGTATAGGAAAGTGCCTAATCTCCTATACACAGTATACACAATGGCTCACTGTCTCTTCCTTACTTTTGCTTGGTACCACTAAATGAAATGTATTTCAGATCAATCTTACATTTATTAAGCAATTACTATATAAGAAAGTAAGGTTCTGGAGGGCATGGACTGTATCACTCATGTTTCTGTATCCAAAAGACCTTCATAACACATGAAACCTGATAAACACACAAAAAACTACTTATTGATCGATTATTGAGAAAGAAAAGACTCTTCCACTTACCTGAATCCTACTAATCCTTTAAAGATCAAGACATATCACAGACTGCAGGGGGACCAAGCAATAGTTCAGAGGCCAAGTGCTCTCGTGTTGAGCAGCCTGGATCCAGATCACAGTTTTGGGCTTTGGTCTTGTGGTCCTTTTTCCTTCAGTGAGCCGGAAGTGGGGGAGGGACCCAGCACCTTTCTGAGAGCTCCAGCAGCTGAGAGGACCCCCGCAATTTGGGACAGAGCTTTGCCCTCTGGAAGCAGAGCTCCACAGAGATTTAAAAAAAAAATCACAGACTGACCAAACACTAATAAGAATAAGCATAAGAAGCAAAGTAAGAACAACAACCAAACCCTAGATTCCTTCTTTGGGGAAAAGAAAGACCAAGGCAGAGAGAGGGAGAAGGACAGTGCAGGCAGAGCTTCCCCACCAGGGGCTTCCAATAAACATGAAGATTGCCTTAAAGCTAGAGATGAGCTGAAGAAGGATTTTGAAAACCAAATAAGAGAAGTGGA
>CM053588.1:37988541-38015039 GCA_028646515.1 Pseudochirops corinnae | reverse complement strand
ATCCTTATAATTTATCTGAGTTAGGGTGCTCTTCAAGGTTATTTCATTTTCATTGCTTTAGTCATTGAGTATTTCCTTCAACTGGTTCTAAATACTTCTTGCATCAACTCATAAAATTCTTCACCAATTTATCTGAATTATCTATAGTCATCATTTGTTAAGGGACAGTATCAGTCTTTTACAGCCATATACCACAACTTTTTCATATGAGAGTTATAATAAATGCATATTTGTTGGTTGAGACACTCCTTATCTTACTGTCCTTGAATTTGTTTCTGAGTTTTTGTTTTTGGTGGGTTTTTGTTTTTTTTTTTTTGGTTTTGGTTTTGGTTTGGTTTGGTTTTTCTCTCTCTGTCTGTCTGTTTTTGCTATCCGCAAAAAGGCCACTAACATTTCAGGCTTTGAAAGGGATTAGATAAGAAGAAATACTGGAGCCACATTGAGCCAAAACTCTTTAAATGTTGGTCCCCTTCATCCTCTCTGACTCTGTTAGACTGTAATGTCTCCTTGATAAATAAAATCTCTTTATACCAGGGCTGAAACAATTAAGTTCAAGATCTCCCTACAGAAAGCCTGAAGAGATCCTGGGAATTCCACAGTAAGCACAAGGATGGATAAAATTTTTTCCTCAGCTGTATTGTAGCTTCTGATCATTTTATCTGTCCAACAATCCTGCCCCAAAAAGACACTGTAATGGTTTATAGCACATGAGACACTTTCTTCCTCAATATCTCACCATAAAGGACATGCATTGGGAAGCTAATTATCTATTCTAGTCACATACCAGTAAATAGCACTGACACTGCCACCCAAGCATGTAAGCAAGCTCCTGTTAGTGTCATTGATGGAAGAATTTTGGTTTAAGGAAGGAAGATATATACATATATAGATATAGATATAGATATGTATATATACATACACACATATATATGTATATATACATACACACACACACACACACACACACACATATATAAGATTTAATTCTCTTAAAATTGCTACAAAATTTTGAGTTTACATTTGAGGGCGGGTTGGAGGGGAGGATTAAGTGAGCTAATAGGTTGAGCTTACTATTTGGGTTAGAAGTGTATAATATTTAATTCAATTCATCTAGCATTTTTAAATTACTATTTATATGCAAGGGAATTACTAGGAGCTGAGGATATAATAAGAAAATTTTAAAAAACTGCCCTCAAGGAGATTACATTCTATTCATAAATATGGTGTTTTTACAGGTAAAATCATCTTTTGAGGAGGAGAAAGGCCACCCTAAATCCTGGGGAGATGAGACACAATTCCATATAAGAAGTAATACCTGCAAAGAACCTTGTAAAAATAAAGCTGAGGATTCCAAAAAAAATGGAGGCAAAAAATCGCGCCCTAGGAATAAGGCAAAGCATGGTGGTCAGAGATGGAATACACAGTTAGTAGGTCAGCATATACATTAATTTAGGGTCTTGCAAGAGTCTATGAAGGGGGAGTTACATGAAATAAGACGGGCAATGTATACCAGAGCTAGACTGAAATGAACTATAAATGCAAATCTGAGGACGTTTATTTTATGTGAAAGGAAATATGGAACCAGTGGAGTTTCATAAATAGAGGAGAAATATGGCAAGACCTGTACTATAGTTTAATTATTTTGGCATCTGTACAGGGGGGGGAATTAAAGGAGAGGAAAATTTTAGTGATATTTCAGTAGTCTGGAAAAGATTTGATGAATGCCTGATTTTTAATAGTGACCATATGAGTACTGAGATGGTAACAGATAATAGCTATGATGTAAAGGCAGAATTTTCAATTTGACTACTGAGTATACATTGGGACTGGGGATGTTGGTCATATGATCATCACTGATGACTCCAAAATTGTGAGATTGGGTAATTGCAGGTGTCTTCAACAGCCATAGCAAAGTATGGAGGAAGGAAATCTTTACAAAGTAAGATAGTTTCAATTTGGACATGATGAGTTTGAGATGCCTGTGAGATATCTAGGTAAAGATGACTAACAGGCAGTTGGTGATAGAAGAGCTCATGAAACACTAAGTACAGGAATTTAGCTTGGAAAATCATCCATATGAATGTGGTTACCAAACCAGTGGGAGATGATGGCATCACTAAGAGAGAAGATGAACTAGTCCACCCCTCCTCTTTATTTTACATATAACAAAACTAAGTCTTAGAAAAAAAATAGAATTGCCAAAGGTAATACCAATAGAAAACATCAATGCATGGGGTCCAAGTCCAGGTTTTCAGACTCTCTAGTTTATATATGTGCATGTGTGTGTGCATGTGTGTGAATGCATGCATATGTTTTTTCAACCATATTACCATTTGATGGTGATATTGTAGAAAAGATTTTGGATCAAATAATGACCCTAAACTACATAGACTCTGAGGTCTTACCCAAATCTGAGAGTCTGTATTCTATGTATTAAATCAGGGCATATATAAATTCAACTTTATACCACCATTTCTAAGCCACCCATAATGGAACAGATCTCTTGTTCAATCAAGTAGACCCATCACAACTTCATACTTCATTTCCAATTAAATCTTTTATACACTAAACATATATCATAATTCTTAATTGTGAAATATACTCCATATGTCCCTCAACTTTTCCCACATACTTTAGCCCATTGGCTTTAGCCTAGACGCTATTGGCTTTTCATGGGAATGAGTAATAGGGAAAGAGAAGACAAAATTATGTGACTCAATGGACAGAAATCACAGTTCCAAGTGATTTCTTTTAGAACTCAAAGACCTCCAAGTTGCCACTACTTTTTCTTTGGTATGATTGTGAAGCATTGTACAAATGAGCAATCTGACAGAAAGGTGAAAAATTGAGTTGAACCTAAGTGATTTGTAGGCGTCAGCAACAATGAGGTTGAATAATTTCAAAATAATTAAAGCAGTGTCAAATTTGGCTTGTGTGCATCTGTAAGGACAACCTAGTTTCTTTTTCAACTATGTTCTGATTAAATTTTATCCATATATAGATAGGGTTTTTTGAACCAACACACACACACACACACACACACACACAGAGCAACCAATATTTACAAAGATCAAGAAAATCAGTGATTGACGCAAAACAGACACTTAGTCTCTCATTTACCTATTTCAGTGTGAATTGGATCTATCAATGAGCAAGGATTGACTAAATGCCTACTATATGACTTGTACTGTGCTTGGTAATAGTGATATAAGAACAAATAATTAAACTCCCTACTCACAAGGAGTAACATTATAGTTGAGGAGACAAATTACACACACACATATACATATGGATGTATATGTGTATGCATGTATATATACATATAAAATAAATTTAAATCAAAAAGCTAAATAAGTGCACAAAATAAGAAAATCATTCTGTCTTTCCACTGGCATTGTTCCCTACTAAACAAAAAAAGAAAAAAAGTCTGTGCACAAGTTTAAGAAGAACACTTACTTCATCTTTAATGGCATGATAGAAACCAGAGCTGACTAGCTCATCACCTTATGAGAAATGAGACCTTGAAGAGACTAAAAAAATACTAAAATTTAAAGAGACTTTGGAAATAATGAATCAATCAGTCAAGACATTTATAAAGCGCCTGCTCTGTTCCAGGCAAAACTTTTATGTAGAGTTATAGGGTCAAAGATTTGGAGTTGGAATGGAATCTCCCTCATCTGACAGACATGTGAAGACAAAGGAGTTGATCTGATTTGCCCCAAATCATGAACATAGTAGGTATCAGAGACAGAATTTGAAATGCTTAGGTCACTATTATGTCACCCAGGACTGAGGATGAAACAAAAGTTCTGTACATCAGATTCCTAATCAGTATTGTTTCTTTATTTGT
Organism: Pseudochirops corinnae; assembly: GCA_028646515.1. NCBI lineage: Eukaryota > Metazoa > Chordata > Mammalia > Diprotodontia > Pseudocheiridae > Pseudochirops > Pseudochirops corinnae. The sequence goes on along the minus strand of CM053588.1, from coordinate 38,011,189 downwards.
TTGTTCTTTCTCCTAATTCTTCAGTATATTTACAGAAACACTTCCTGTTTTATATATAATGGTGTTTTCATTTTTTTAAAGGTCTTGGACTGGATGAACTCAAACAGTTACAAGTCACAGAATGTTAATGTTTCAAGAACCCTGAGACCCAGAGAGGAAAGCTGTTTTGCCCAGTGAGTTAGAATGTCTTTGCCTTAATCATGGCTCTGTTAACAATTTCCACTGCATTATTCTTTCTATGACTTCAGGTACATTTGCTAACCTTTCAGAAAAAGTGAAAGGAATGAGAAAAAATAATTTGATCTTCAACTCTAATGTGGCCATGGTACTATGTGGGGAAAGGAAACGGCCACTTAAGGTCTACAGAAGCAATAATGTATTGTCATCCCAAAACCCATCAGGTGAAGTATCTAAATAAATAGTGATATTTTGCCAGGAAAATAAAACTAGTGATCTGTGGGTGAATTAGACCCGCACCACTCTGAATACTGCCCATATCAATTGCTATTCAAACACCTGCATGGAACTTTTCTTGAAAAAAAAAATAGTACTTACTGAATGAATTCTCTCTTTGAAACTGTCTTGAGTCATATTTGACTTGGCCCAGAACCAATAGAGCCAAGCATATTTTGGACTAGGACAAGTTTGTCCTTTGTTGACTCTGAAAGCAGTATACTGCTTCCTAATTGGATTATGTTTCCTACATTAAGATTAAATGTTTTTTCTTTAAAAAAACAAGAATATGGAAGAAAATGTACCCTTTATTAAACTGACTCTATCATTTTGAATCGATGCCTTCAATAACTCTTTTGTAATTCATCCTTATAGACATAAAATTATCATCTGAAGGAAGAATGTTAATAAAACTGACATTTCCCCATCAGTCAACTTAATTCACAATATAACACTTTCCAAATCCAATTATGTTTGCCTGATGACTGACATTCACTTGAACATTGTTGTTCATGTGGAAAAGTGCATAAAAAGGGCTCCCAATAATTTATGATACAAAGAGAGCTGCTTTTTTATTGGAAAAAGAATGTTAATGTGAAGGAGCAGAAAGCAAAGCATTATCCTCTCCTGATACAAATGTCTTGATGGATTTATAAGAAAGATGTTTTCTATATGTCATGAGAGTAACTGGATATCTCCTGTTTACCATTTAATCATCATACTGTAAAATTGATAGCAGCATTCACATCAGTTGGCACTCTAACATGAAGTCATGTTGCTTATTAATTATTTCAGCACCATGGTGAGCGAACATTTTCCTCACCCTAGCCATCAAAGCAATGCTCTCTATGCAAATCATGGAATAGAGTCTTAGGATCATAAGAGTAAACAATTTGAAGAGACTTTATTCAGTTTCCCCTCACTACAAATCAAGCAAAACTTAGTGAAGGTATGCTATAGTAAGTCTCCCTTTCCAGGTAGAGATTGGACTAGATGGTCACTGAGGTCCCTTCAAACTTTAAAATTCAGTGCTGCTATGATTCTTATCTAATACTACATTTCACAGAAATAACTTGAGACCAGAAAAGAGAAGTAACTCACCAAAATCATGCCAGTGGGCTCATAGTATCAGCCAGTTAAGTATAGGAAGAACATCAGAAACCATCTAGTCCAAGGTCCTTGTCTTACATTTGAGGAAAATGGGACTCACTGAAGTAACGTGACTTTCCCAAGACCATAGGGCAAGGGAGGTAGTTAATGGCAGAGCCAGGATTTGAACCCAAAGTGCTCTATTTGAAAATTCTGGTCTTTTCCCACGGTACTGTGATTCCTCTTTAAGGTCATCTGCTTCCAAATCCACTGATCTTTCCACTGAATTAGAAGCATCTAGGTCATGCAGTGAATAGAGCACTAGGTCTGAAGTCAGGAAGACCTGATTTCAAATCCAGCCTCAGGCACTTAGTAGTTGTGGGACTCTGGACAACTAACTTAACTTCTGTTTGCCTCAATTCCCTTGACTATAAAATGGGAGTAATAATAGCACTTACCTCACAGGATTGTGGAGAGGATCAAATGGGACAATATTTGAAAGGCACTTAGCATGCTTAGGACATAGTAGGTGCTATATAAGCCCTTATTCCTTTGTCTTCCCCATGAAAGCCACACAGGAACTTGGAAGTCATCTAGGCCAACTCTTTCATTTGACACATAAGGAATCTGAGACTCAGGGAAGGGGAATAACATATTCAAAGTCATACACTGAGATTGACTATCTGGCCTCAAGTGGTAACTTTGTCACTAAGTCCCAGTCACTATATTAAAATAAATCTAATAACTCAACAAATACCACCCCCCAGCATATGTTTGCCTGAGACCACTGTATGATTTATAAATCCATTCTGAAAAGGGGAAAAATTCTTAGAATTTACCTTTCATTTTAAAAAAATCTAATTAGAAGAGTGAGAAAATGTAGATTACTCCAGTGAATGACATCAGCCAGCACAAGCTTGCTATGCCTTCTCAACTACAACAGTATATTCCTATTGGGTACATTCCCACCTCATAAAGTATCCATGCATGCTAAAAGAAAAACAATCAAATGACAGAAAACTAATACACCTTTAATGAAATCAAGTGACAATGATAAAATACCTAATTCTACGTCTTTTCCACCTTCCAGCTGCATCTGAGGTCTCCTAAGAGATTTTTTGTTGACAAACTGAAGTTTAATAGGATTGTAAAAAGGAAAAAGAGAAGGGGTGAAGAGCCCTGAGCCATGAAAGAATCCAGGTTGTTCCCAGACAGTTTGTTTCCTATATTGCCCAGGGCTATTAGCACAAACCCAAAAGGCCCATGGGCTATGGCCAATCTGATTTTCCAAACTAAAGATGTCACAAATGTTAACACAAGGTTTCTGGCATTGCTTCTATTTCTGAGATGGAGGAATGGCTTGGGGTGGCAGAAGTAGGGTGAGTTACAGAGGTGGGGAGAGATAGATGGATAGAAAGAAAGAAAGAAAGATAGACAGACAGACAGACAGACAGATAGACAGATAGATACAGAAACAGAGAGAACAGATAGAAAGCACAGAGACAGAGCAGCACAGTGAGATGAGAGAGAGAGCACAGAGAGACAGAGAGAACATGGAGACAGAGAAAGGCAGAGATAGAAACAGAAAGATAGAGACAGAGATAGAGAAATGCCCCAAAGGGAATAAAATGAATCATTTCTTTCAGACCACAAAGACTTGCCATCCCTTGCTTGGATTAGTAACTCCAAAGGAAGAATGTTTGTTGAAGAATGCTTTGTCTTATCTTTTTATTTGGGGGGGGGGGGGGGAGGGAGCAGGGGGAGGTGAAGAATAGAAGGATCATCAATCTCAGAAAATCAGCCCAAATGTTTTCCTAAACCTGAGCCAGAAAAGAACCCAAATCTTCTTTGGAGGATAAAAAATTTGGCTAACTTTAAAAAAAACATATTTGCACTGCTTGGTTTCCATGGGAACAGAAGAAAAGGAAATCCTGTAATGCCTTGAGAAAAATCTATTTTTATGTTAACCCTCTCCTAACCTAAACCAAGAAGAATGGGAATCGAGGGAAGAAAGAAGGAAAAGCAATGTGGAAAACCACTTATTAATATTTAAGATGTGAGGAGACATAAACATAGAGAAGTAGCACTCTTGCATTTCAGAGAAATCTTTTTTAGACAATGAAGACAAATTTACTATGAAGATGAAAATTGAAATGAAGACAAATTCCCACTGAAGAAAAAAAAAATAATTGAAAGGAATAACATTAGTTTGGCAGATAGAAGCGTCATGAAAATTATCTGTGATGGTGGAAAGACCAGTAGAGGAGGAGTTAATAGATCTAATGTCAAGCACTGTCTTGACCTTATCTACCTAGGATTTACTGACTACCTAAGTTTAGTCAAATGAGGTGACTTCTCTGTGACTCCGTCTCCTCATTTTTCAAATGAGAACAAAGATACTTGCATTACCTAGATTACAGAGTTCATCGATCTCAGAGTTGGAAGGGGCTTTAGACATCATCTAGTCAAACCCTTAACTATGAAACTGAGCATGAGCAAAAAAAAAAAAAAAAAAGAAATGTGTCTTGTAAAGTGCTGTAGTCATTCTTTTATTCATTTAGGAAATATTATTATTATTGTAAAGTACCATAATTAATTAAGGAGATTTGCTGTATCAACTCCACACTTGTTCTAGGAGAGACATTTCTGACCTCATCACTAAATTCAAACTTTCTTCTCCAAAGTTACCAGTGATTTCTTAGTTGTTACATCTAATAGCATTTTCCCAACCCTCACTCTTCTTGTCCCCTCCCTAACATTTTTCCTAATTTAACATTTGTTCCACTCTAGTTTTCTTTGCTATCTTCTCTTTTTGCTCTCTTCCTACCAAACTGATCACATCTTGGTTTCCTTTGTTGAATCATTAATCATACACTAACTCTGTGTGTCCTTCAAGGCTCTATTCTGAGCTTTCTTCTCTTCTCTATTCTCTTTTGGTGACCTTATCCATTCCTATTGGTGCAATTATAGTGTCTGAACAAATGTATTCCAGATAAGTACATATGTCTAACCCAAGTCCCTTTTCTCAACTGCAGTCCAACACGAGAAACTAGCTATTGAGCATTTCAAGCTGAGGCCTCTCAAACACATGTCCAAAATGGAAATCATTATATTTTCCCCAGAATGTACCTTCTTATTCCTGTAGAGAACATCAAAGTTCTTTCACATATGCTCATATACTCAGTATCTCTCACTTCAAAGAGTGAATAAATTTCTCCACATCACTAAGAACCCCTTCCCTAAAGTGTATAGTAACACAAATATAAATATAGACATTCCACAATATTATATAAATACTTGAGAGTAGTACAAATAACCTTTCATATAAGGACCAAAAAAGAAATCCATTATCACTGAGGAAGAAAAAGGAAGGTTCCCTGAACAAAGTGGCAATTGATTTAGTTATTAAAGATAGGCATGAATTTGCCAGGCAGAATAGGCAAAGAGACTCCAAAAACAATGTGAGCCAAAGCACAACAGCAGGAGAGTTTGGAAAGATAGTAATCCACCTTGACTGAAATACAGATTATACATAGAAGATTGGAAAACTAAAGTGGTACCAGATTGTGAAAGACCTTGATTTCCAGAAAAGAAAATTAGAACTTTACTTGAGAGGTAATAAGGTAGTTAATGTTAAGACATGGCCTGACTCAAAATCTATGGACATCTTTTCTACTGGTCTTTCCACCATCACAGAGAATTGTTATGATACGTCTCTCTGCCAAACTATAATGTCTTTTCATAATTTTTTTTATTCTTTAGTAGGATGATTTAATTTGCCTTCATTCTTTAAAGAAGAAATAGTAACAGCAAATCTACTTGTTTTGTTACTGTTTTTGAGTAGAAAAGGCCACACTCTGTATTCAAAAATTATTCTGTTGGTGGATTGAAGGAGAGACAGAATGGAGATGGAGAAACATGTGAGGAGGCTATTGTCATAGTCTAGGAAGGTGCTAATGAGGCCCTCTAGGGGTATGTCAAGGGTGAGATGGGTATTAGAAGAGAAAGGAGGGCCAGAAAATATATATGTTGTAAAAGTGAATTTGGTGGTTGATAACATATTTATGATCAAATATCAAGGATAACCCAAGTAATAAACATAAGAGATTCGTTTATAGGTGACACTACAGAAAAACAACTGCAGTTAAAAAGAGATTTGGAGGAATCATAAAATCTCTTTGAAATGTATTGAATTTTCAGGGTGGCTAGGTGGCAGGTTGAACAGAGCATGGGCCTTGGAGTCAGGAGGACCTGAGTTCAAATCTGACCTCACACACTTAATACTTACTCACTATGTGACCTTGGTCAAGTCAATTAACCCCAATTGCCCTACTTTCCCCCCTCCAAAAAGACAACAAAAAAGAATTCCCTAAAAAAAAAATTTTTTTTAAAGAAATGTATTGAATTTGTGGTACCATTAGAACAAGCATACAAAGAAAAACTGGCAATCAATAAAAGTACGGATTTGGAGCTCAGAAGAATGATTAGGAATGCAGATATATCTTGGAGAATCAGTTGAAGCTATGTAAATGACTAAGATTGCTAAGGGAGAGCAGACTCATGGTCCAGTACAATCTAATAGAAAGTGTCAAATTTTAGCTAGTGGAAATGACTTCAAATCCATATTCTGCTACTTTTTATCTGTGTGAATTCGAGCAAAGTACTTAACTTTACTGAGACTGCCTTTCCTCCCCTATAAAATGAAGAGTTTGGATTGGACAATGTAAAGCCAAGCATGAGCAGCTTTCCAGAGGACCGCTGCTGTGAACAGCTTTAAGGTTCTGATTATATAATATAGGGAATTCTCTATTTATTCAGCAGTAAATTAAGTACTGCATTCAAAATGTTATAACAAACAAGTTATCACTAAAGTGGCCACATAGTTTTCACCAAAGTGGTCACATAGTTTTAAACAAAACATATCATTCAGTAAGTCCTTAACTCAATCATCCTTAAGGAGCAAGCCTCCTCAAGGGACACAAAGTGCAAAAGTCAAAGTTCTTGACCCCTTTGTCACAATAAATCATGATCTTCTCAGTCAGCATTAAGTATCCAAGAAGAGGTCTTTTCATCTTGACTCAAGGCTGGCACTCAGATTCCATGGTTCCTCTTCCATGATCCCAGCTCCTGCCTGAATCTACCCAAATGTCACCTGGATTCAAAGGTAGGCAAGTCTCAGATCCTCATCCAGCTCCTCATCCAGTTCCTCATCCAATTCCCATTCCATATTGAAGGCATGGTGTCAAGTTCACTTCAAGTCCTTCACAGTTTCTTTTTCTGGGAATACAAAGCTTTACAGAGCCAAAACAACATTCATACATATCCCCAGCACCATCATTAATTTTCTATCTGCCTGTGAAATCAACACAGACCCACACAAAAGGTCTGAGAACTCAATACAAATTGTCAGTATAGTTCCAGGACCTCTTAATCCCTCCTCCAGGACTTCTGTAAACAGACAACAAGAAAATCCTCTTTCAGGGTTTCCAGAAAGGTCCCAGAGCTTCTGTACAAAGTATCACAAACAAAAATCAACACAAACAGAACAGACAAACAGAGTGCTGGGATACCATAAGATTCCTCCTCAACTCTGCCACCACAAGTGTTCTCTTCTCAGTTCTGCTCTCTTCCAGCTTGGGCTTCTCCTTATATATGCTCATTAGTTCCTCCCTGTTCTGGCCTTTCCTGTTGCATCAGCAACAGGGGTTCACAAGTTGTGGGGTTCACAAGTTCTGTTTCTTAACAAAGACTTGATATAATCATGGGCAAGACTTAAGAGAAACTTGAACTAAAACAAGGTGCTAAGTAATTAAATAGCTGAAACAAGGGGCTAATACGTCTTTGCTTGCCATTACATTTGGCATCTATTAAGATCTTTTCTAGCTCTAACCATATAACTACTTCGTATGCAACTTATATGATCTAAACTAAGGTTAGTTTATTACAGGACCATTTTATGTTCTGCATTTCTGTGATTCACCACTGTTCTTTGTAAAAAGATTTTTTTTCAACCCTGAAAAGTAAATGTATAAAACTAAAGAAATTAAGATCACATCTACTGATTGAGAAGCTACAGTATGGGAAACTGAGCCATGATTCTTGTCTACTGTTTTGGATGTAAGGATACTGCATGATGGGCTGATCTTGTTGATGTTGGTGTTGGTGTTATTTCCTTAAAAAATAAATACAAAATATAAACTTTGAGAAGGTATAGAGAAAAGGGAAGTGGACCAATGTCAAAGTCCTAATGAAAATTCCCATCAGAATGAGAATGAATACTCAGTGAAGAAAACAGAAAGACAGTGGTCAGAGAGTTAGGAAAGGAGCAAAGGGAGCGAAAGGTTTCTATATCCAAGGGAAGGGAGTACCGGGTAGGCAGAAGTGGTCAACAGTGCCCCAACTTGCAAAGATATCAAAAAATGAGTATTGGAAAAGACTCAGTGGGTTTGGTGTTTAAGAAGTCATTAATGATTGTTCCTTAGAATGGTTAGAGTGTGAACCAGTTAGCAAGGAGCTGAGCAGACAGTAGATAACAAAAAAGTATATTTTGCTTGAAAATTTTTAAGAAGTTTAATAGTGAAGAGGAGTTAAGATGGTATAAAGTAAAAGGATTCAGAGAAGGCTTTTTTAGTATTAAGGAAACCTGTACAGGCTTACATCACCTGAGTGATAACTAGAACTAGTTCCTAATGGATTTAGATTCATAATGGGGAAATGGTGATATCTCTGCATGACTTGAGCCTCTCATTTCCTCATAAAGTAGAAAACTTCTAAAGTCAATTTGAGTCTAGATACTCAGTTTTTGTCAAGCTAACAGGAACTCAGGAGGGAAATAGTGTACAATGAAGGCAAACATTTAATTGGAAAAGAAAAGGGAACAAAGAAAACATTAGTAACACTCAGAATTAGTTTCTCCCATGAATATATCTATCCTCTTCTCTTCCTCGTTGTGTATAAGGAAGGAAAAAACTGCACACTACCCTCCCTCTCTACTCACAGTTTCCACACATTAATGAAAACAGAATAAAGCATTGGCAGCAATAAAATTAAAGATTACACCAGTGATTTCTGCTATTCTTCTGGGACAATGGTGGTTGGGTGACCTTAGGAAAATACCTGATAAATCTCTAGCATGATTAAACTAGTCATCTACCTTCACTCAAATACCTCTGCAGTAATGATCTTTGGTCTTACCATTTCTGCATAGAACTGGAGTCACCTTTATGAAAGTCTAAAAACATTCTTTGACTCTTGGGCTCTTCAATAATGCCATCGTGGTCTTCTTCAAATGGTCCCCATATTTCTCCAGTTCATGAGTCTCTGTTGCCTTCTGTAAAGCCAATCACAAGCAGTTCTTCTGAGGACTGCTGCTGTGAATAACTTTAAAGATCTGATTGCATAATATAATGAACTCTCTATTTACTCAGCAATTAACTAAAGCAAAACATTCAAAAAACTAAAACACAACATTCATAGCATATAACATAACAATTTATTCCTAAGATGGCCACATGGTCTTAAACAAAACATATCGTTCAGTAAGCCACAATATCATCAAACAATATAGAGTACCCAAGTAAAGTCTTCTTTCATCTTGACTGGAGGCTGGCTTCCAATCACCCTTAAGCCAGTCATCTTTAAGGGGTAGCAGGAAGTCCAAACACCATCCCCCCCCAGGTCACAGTAAGTTACAATATCATCAGTCAGCATTGAGTATCCAAGTAAAGTCCTCTGTCATCTTAACTGGAGGCTGACTTCCAAAACCCCACCACTCCTCTTCCACAGACTGACCACTCCCATCTCTTTACCTGGACTCACTCACCTGTTGCCTGGAATCACATGGAGACAGCTCTCTGCTTCAGTTCTATATCTCAGCTTACTGCTCCACTCCAAGCACTTTGAAGTTTCTGTTTCTAGGAAGACAAAGCTTAACAGAGCTACAACAGTATTTGCACATATTGCCAGCACTATCATCTCAATTCGCTTTCTTTCTGACAAAGTAACACAAACCAACAGACAAAGCTTCTGTCTGAGAAGTCAAACACAAATCAACAGTAAAGTCCCAGCACTTCTGTAAACAACAGTAATGCCTTCTTTCAACAGACAGAATGCTTCGTTCTGACAAAGTAACATCAACACAGTCAGAACAGATAGACAGAGTGCCGAAATCACAAGCCTTCTCCCTCTCTCTTCTGCTTGGTTCCAGCTCATGTTCCCGGATTTTCTCTGCTCTGCTCCTTCCTGTTCTACCTTTCTTGTTCCACCCTTCCTGTTTCACTCTTTCAGCAAGCTCCTCCCATTGTGGGCTCCATGGGATGATGTTAGATCTATTAAAGGAAGGGAAAGTCTCCAAACTCCCTTAGGCCTATTAAGGATAGCACAATATTTCCAACAAAGACTTGACACAATCAAAAGCAAGGCTCAAAGGCATTTGAAAAGCTGAAATAAGCAGCAATGTACTACTTTGCTTGCCATTACATCTTCCCAAAGGAATCACCTCTATATGTCCTCCATTCTCGTTTGTTCTCACACCATAGCTACCCAGTACCAGAGTCACATGGTCACTGAGAAATGGAGTCTGGTACTTTGTAGAGGGCATTTAAATGAGGCCTTGCTCTCTTCCAACTACTTGTTACAATCACAGGAAGAAGGGTAGGACCAAGTGGAGAGAATATTAAAGATACATGAAAGGCAGGATTTAAATGCAAGCTATTACTATATCACATAGCTGAAGGTTTCCCATGTGCTCCAATCCCTCTGATCTCTTAAAAATCTCTTAAAAATCAGCTGTTAGTACTGTGTTCAAACAGCCAAGCTCTAGCATTTCTTATCTAGCTCATGACTATCCCAGCACTGCAGTATTTGGTTTGACAGGAACACAGACAATACTACCACTATCTTAAAATGCTCAAGAGATCAAGGACAGATTGCCTTTGATAAAACATTTTCAGTTCAAAATTCAAACTAGAACCTAACCTACTTCTCAGACGCCTTTTAAATTCAGGCTGCCAGGACATACAAGAAAGGGAAAGGTGCTGAAACATGCAATCTGTTAGAAGAGGAAGCAAGGAATGCAACAGGTTGAAAGTCAGACAATTTTACTTACATCCCCTCCTCCCCCCACATAAATTGTTAGCTATTATGTTTTTTGTTTTATGTATTTTTAAGCTGATGAGTCAAGAGGAATGGTAGGGCTTTGGGGGGATAACAATTTTATTTTTTACCCACCAAACAAACTCATTTTTAAAATAATATGAAAATCAAACATTCTACAGGAAGCTTATGAAAAACTCAATCTGAGTACCTATTTTCCTACTCAAGTCGCTAAAATAAAGTCACTGTTCTAATTCAAGTATAGGAAAGATTGCCTAATTAATGGGATGCTAAACTGATTAGGTGTGCATTGTAAACGTCTCTCCCATTGTTTTTCCTGATCTGTAGTGCAGACAGACTAGGAAGAACTCCTAAGAAGGGCTAGAGGATTGTAGAAGATGTTCTGCTCCGCACTGGGCAGGACCCCCTTGGCCTTGTCTCATTTGCCCTTGAAAGTAGATTCCCAATGCCTCTAAGAGAATGGCATAATGACAAGAGCACTGGACCTGAAGTCAAGAAGGCTTGAGTTTAAATCCTGCCCCTCACACAGAGTGTCTTTATGATTATGGAAAAGTCACTTAGTCATCTGGGCCTTGATTTCTTCAATAATAAAATGTGGATAACAGTACAATGTGACCCAAAATCTAAGTATAATTTTGTGAACCATATTTAAACTTTTGGAGTATCCTCTGTTTGGAGTACCTACTTCACAGGGTTATGGTGAGATTCAGATGAAGTAATGTACACAAAAATGCTTTTCAAACTTTAAATCACCATATAAATGTATCTAATTATCATTAGCATTACCATTATTATTACATTATTACTACTTCTTAGATAACCCAAGCCTAAAACTCAATGGGTATTTAGCCCAAAGAACAGAAGACTGGGGTTTGGGGAAGGGGGAGGGGTTGCAATAAAAGTATTGCTACAGCAGAAAACATGTTAGATTTGTAGTCAGAGGGCCTGGGATCAAAATTAGGCTTGTATATTTACTACCTGTGTGGTCATGGGCAATGACCTCATGTCTCTAGTCATTAGTTTTCTCATCTATAAAATGACAAGGTCAAACCAGGTAAACTTTAACAGTACTTTTAGCTCTAAATCTTTGAACCTACCATCCTAACACTTAAAGGAGAATCCAAATGACACTTAGCCTGGAATTTCAGTAATGTCCTGCATGATTGAAACTGGTCTACCCAAGCCCTGTTTCCTGAACATACCCTGTGATTTCTTAACTAGAACTTTTGCAACCTATCAGGAAAGGTCAAGTTACGTGACTCGTTTTCCCTGAAATCTCTATTCTATCTTCTGTTTAAGTATCTTTGAACTGGCCCCTTCTATCCTATATCTCTTGGAATCCCTAAGCTTCCTTCCAAGCTCAGCTCAGGTAATACCTCTGATGAGAAACTATTTCTAATCCTCCAAGTTGTTAACACTCTTTATATTCTCAAAATTCATTGCAATTCTTTTATATGTACATAACCTCCCCCACTTCCCTTCCCAGTAAAACATAAGCTTTCTGAATGCTTTGTACACCATAAATATTTTATTGGTTTAAATTGAATTGAATTCAGGCTGAACTCTCAAACTGGTGTTGCCAGTTGGGCCACACTCTATGCTAAGTTCTGGAGATAGGAAGGAAGGGAAAATGCTGTCCTGCACTCAAAGAATTCATAATCTAATAAGGGAAGACAACGTATAAAAAAAGAATCTGAAAAGGAGTGGAAGAGGAAGAAAAGTATCTGGTAGGGGCATGATGAATTCTTGTAGACAAGTAGGAGATGGTGAGATGGCTCTCCTGAGCACCTCCACTTAAAGGAGACCTGGAAGGAGCTCTTCACTGTCACCTTTCACCCTCTCCAAGTAGAGGGAGAGAAGGCCCCCAGGTGTAAATGGTACTGAGGAGGTGTGAGTTTCAAAAGAGATGTGTTCTTGCTGGATGTTGAGTTTCAGGAGATCATGAAATTCAGGAGATCCATGATGAACTGTGACGTGGGAAATGAGATTCAAAATGATTGGTCTTTGCTTTGAAGTAGTCCAGTCTAACTTGTGGGAAGATTTAAGCTTATACCTAGATGATGCAGTAGATAGAGCACCAGGCCTGGTGTTGGAAAGAACTGAATTCAAATCCAGCCTCAGATACTTCCTAGCTATGTGACCCTGGGCAAGTCACTTAACTCTTTTCACCTCAGTTTCCTCATCTGCAAACTGAGCTGGAGAAGAAAATGTCAAACTACTCCAGTATCTTTGCCAAGAAAACCCCAAATGGAGCAGTAAAGTGTTGAACATGACTGAAAATGGTTGAATAACTAGAAATAGTAAAGTACAGAGTATTTCAACATAATAATGAATATCAGAATTTCATTTTTGGGAGAAAGCCTCAAGGGCATCTGGTCCAGCTCCTCTGTGAAAAAAAAAATCTTTATAATGGGGATTTTTGACATACCCAAGAAGTCATTCAACCTTTTCTTAAAGATATCTGATATAAGGCATCCCTGTACCTTTCAATCTGGCCCATTCCAGTTGGGGATGAATCTAGTTGTTAACAAGCTCATTCTGAGGTCTATATTGGTCTCTTTCAACTTTGGTCCATTACTCCTGGTTTTGTTCTCCAAAGCAAGACAAGTCTAATAACCTCTCTTGATCAAAATCCTTTCAAATTCTTGCAGATGATTACACCTTCTCTCTAAGTTTTCACTGAAGTAACCTAAATATCTCCACTTCCTTCAACCAATGTACAGGTGACATAGAATTAAGGCCTTTCACCATCTTGGGTGTCCTCCAGTGGATATCATTTAGTTGGATGGATGGATGGATAGATAGAAAAGTGGTAGATAGATAGATAGATGGATGGATGGATGGATGGATTAGATAGATAGGTAGATGATAGATAGAAACAAAGAGAGAAAGATAGATGGATGGTTTAGGGATGAGTTTATGAATAAATTTGGAAATAAATAATTGAGCAAATGGATAAATGAATAAATGAACAAGCTTATCTATCATGTATGTATCTTTAAGTTTCTATTTATTTACATGTCCTCCCCCCCATTAAAATATGAGCTTCTTGAAAGCAGGCATTGTTTGGGTCTTTATATGCCCCACACTTGGCATAGGGCATGGAACCTTGGAGGCACTTAATCAAGACTTGCTGATTGATTAGTTAACTATATGTTTACTCTAGGCCAGATACTATGAGTATAAATAATGTGCCCCAGAAAAACAAAACAAAAAAGATAATAAAGATGGCAAAGACAGTTCAAACCTCATGCCAGACTGCAGTCAATCAAGGAGTTTCATGGGAGAGGTAAATATTTACAAAAAAAACTGTAGGATCAAATTAAACTTATCTGATCTGAACCTTGTGACAGAAATTATAGACATTAACTTGAGGAAGAAAAAGAAAAGGTCATGGGGTGCCAGTGCAAAGAAAAGGAATAAGTATAAATGAAGGGGAAACGTAATGGCAACCCAAAGTGGGATAAAAGAAGGCTAATTGTTCACGAAAAAGGATTGTAGGCATCACAATGAACATATTTTTGCTATTAGCAACAATTATTACTGTTATTTACTTATATATACAGTAATTAATTAATAATATCTATATATGAATATTTTTATGGAGACCTTTAAGGTTTGCAAAGCATTTTACGCATCCTCTCATTTAGTTCTCACAACAATACTGCCAGGTACAGATGAGGACAGTGATGTTTAAGTGATTTACCCAACATTACATAACTAGCAAGTGTCTGATATGAGCCCAGATCTTTCTGATTTCAAGTTCACTACTCCCACTTAGGTGCTTTTTAGGGCAAGTAGTAGAATGAATGAATGAATAGATGAATGAATGAATGAAAATATATTAAGTGCTTACTATATACCAAACACTTTGTTTAGCACATGGGATACAAACAGAAAGGTAGCCCCTATCCCTAAGGAACTTAATCAGGTGCTACAGTGGATAAAACACTAGGCCTGGCGTTATTAAGACCCAAATTCAAATCCTGCCTCAGGTACTTTACTAGCTGTATGTCCCTGGGTAAGTCTCTTGACTGCTATCTAGCTCAGTTTCCTAATCTGAAACGGGGGTGATAACAGCATGCATTTCCCAGGGTCATTGTGAGGATCACATGGAATATTAAAATATTGGACACGATTGATCAATGTAGGCCTCAGGATGAGTTTACTAACAATTAGATCCATCCCAAACTGGAATGGGCCAGCTTGGAAGGTACAGGGGTTCATTGTATCCGACACCTTTAGGAAAAGGTTGAATGATTTCTTGGATATGTCAAAAATCCCCATATGAAGATTTTTTTTCAGGGTAGAGTTGGATCATATTGCCCTTGAGGCCTTTTCTCAAATATAAAATTATGAAATTCTGTCAATGAGATAATATTTATAAAGTGTGTTGAAGACCTTTAAGTGCTGTGTAGATGGTAGTTATTATTGTTACATTGTTAGGGAACATGGACAGCAGAGGATGGCAGGTAAGAAATGGTTAGAGTATAATGTGAAATTTGACTGGATACTCACTCCTCAGAATAGTGGGGCCCCACTGGAGGAGCTCCAGAGCTGAAAGAGTTAAGCCCTCTAGGATATGGTCTCTGGACCAAAGGTACTGTTAGAGGACAGCTGGTGAAAAGGTGATCAGGATGCACAAAATACACAGGTACAAACATCAGGGAATGTTATTTCAATTTAATTTTGGGAAATAAATTCCATTTAGGGGGTAGAACCCAGGATGCCCCCCTATAAGGAAAGCAGACACACCAGGATACTTTGAGGCCAAAGTGGAAGAAGGAAGGAGGCCATCTGGTAGTTTCTTTTAATGTATCCCCACTGTTAACTCGGTGCTAAGATCAGCAATTATGTTCTGCTGAAAAACTTCAAGTGATACCAATGCCCTCTAAATGGTCTTAGCCTGGGAGAAAGTGTCAATTGTTCCTCCTTAGTTACAGTTTTCAGAGACAGCCTGATACAGTGGTAAGAGGTTTATGTCTTCAATCAAGAGGTCAAAAGGAAGAATGACAGATTAGAAAGCATTGCACTGTGAATCAGAGGGAGAGCTCAGAATTCCTGCTCTGATTCTTAGAAACTAAATAATCTTAGAAAGGTTCCTTTCCCCTCCCCACCAACCTTCAATTTAAAAAAAAAAGAATTGGACTAGGTGATCATGTAGGTCCCTTCCATTTCTAAATCCTATGATCCCATAAATAATAATAATTCATATTTATATCTACTTTTCTATAGGTTTACTAAAGAATAAAGGAAGAAGGATTTCTCAATGAATGTGACTGGAGCACCAATCTGCCTTCTAACGGATGCAGACTGGGGGAGAAAATCACAGCTGTCAGGTGCTTTTCAGGGGGAGAGAAGAGGAGGGGGGATTCATGGCAGCATTTACAAAAATAACAACTGCCTGGTGATTTTTTTCACTTCAATCTACCACATCCTGCCTTAGTATGTTAAAGCACCATTCACCTAATTGTGTAATCTTTATAAGACAGGACTTCTGCTACATTAAAATTAAAGATGCATTTGGGTGGAAAAAAAAAAGCAACTTTTGCCCCCTATTCCTTCAACAATATGTTGTTGCATATTTGATTCTATAGAGTAAGAAGGAATTACAAGGAATGTGTTCTTACCTGAGCTGAATACATTCTGGGTGGATGTTTGATAACACTGAAGTTGTGTCTGGCTGCTGCGTTTTCTTTTTAAATCGCTAGAATATTTCAATGAAACAAAACATTTTCTTTATGCCCCTGAGCTCAAAGCACCAAGAGGAATGATCACCAAATGATTGCTACACAGACTTTTTGTTTTCCTAAAGGAAATTTCCTTGGAGTTTGGGTCAGAGATGATTTGGATTGTATAAACAGAATGGAGTGAGAGAAAGATCGCGGGATTTGCAGTCAGAGGACCTGAGGCCAAAATAGAACTCTGCTACTTGCTCCATAGATGAACTTGGGCAAATCACAAGAGCAAACTTACACTTGATATAAAAAGTAAGTACCTTTCCTAATTAGACAAGCATAGGAACTGGACACTCCAACCAATGCAGGCCAGCTCCTTCTCCGAAACTCAATTATCTAGAAAACCAAGAATTTAAATAACTTTCATGAGCGCACTTAGACAGCATATTCAAGAGTCAGGATTGGAGACCAGGATTTCCAGGCTTCATGACAAGGTAGGTGGCACAGTGGATAGAACATTGGACTTGAAACTGGAAGATCTAAGTTCTAATCCTGTCTCAGATACAAATTGGATAAACAGGCAAGTCACTTATCTTCTGTTGGCCTCCGTTTTCTCATGTATAAATTGGGAACAATACTATTTAATTCATAGGATTCTTACAATAATTAAGTAAGACAATATTTGTAAAGTGCTTTGTAAAGCTGCAAGTGTTATGCGAATGTTGTTAATATTTTTTTTTGCTTTTTGGAGGGCAATTAGGGTTAAGTGACTTGCCCAAGGTCACATGCTAATAAGTGTTAAGTGTCTGAGGCTGGATTTGAACTCAGGTCCTCCTGACTCCAGGGCTGGGGCTCTATTCATTGTACCACTAGCCACCCCTAATATTCTTAATATCATTTTTGTTATTGTTATTATTTTGATTCTCTCCCTCTATCTACTATGCCAAGATGCTTCCCAACTAGAAATTTAAAAATGAGAATGGAGTGCCATGAAAGGTAGTAGGTTCTCCCTCCCTGGTAGTCTTCATAGAAAGGCTGAATAGTCTATTGTCAGGTGTAAGTTAAAGAGAATTGTTGTTCAGGTATAGGTTCAGTGAGATGGTCTCTGGGATGCCTTCCAAATCATTTGTGACATTCTCTGGTTGTAGTTTGTCATTCTCTCCCCTCTCGCTATCTTCTAGCTTCCCTGACTTTCTTCCAGTTTCAACAAAACACTCAATTTCTTCCTTTGCTGATCCCCTTTAATGCTAGTGATTTTTGATGATTATCTCCCATTTATCCTGTCTATATCTTGTTTATACAGAATTGTTTGCCTCCCTTAAGTCTGTGAGCTCCTTGAGAGTACTGTCTTTTGCCTTTCTTTATATGCCCAGTGCTTAAGACAAGATCTGGTCCGGAATAGGCATTTAATAAAAGCTGTTTGATAGACTGTCACTCCTCCTTTGGAGGCCTTATTTCCATACTTTCAAAATAGGGTGGGGGGAAGGGTAAAATTTCCTCTCAGGTTCAGGAAAGCTCTAAACACTCTAAGTAATTAAGGTGAAGAAACAGTTGTCAAAAAAAGTCTTTCCTTTAATATTTATTTATGACAGTCTAGGCTTTGAGTATTTGACACATAGTGAGATTAACAATTCTTTTTCATTCATTCATTTGTTCTTTTATTAATCTAATGATTTTTTTAACAATTAAACATAATCTTTTCAAAGATATAATCTCATCTTTGTTACTTTTTGCCCACATGGTCCAGAAAGATGATAGGTAAATTGATGGATAGATAGATAGATAGATAGATAGATAGATAGATAGATAGATAGATGGATGGATGGGCGGATGGATGGATGGATAGATAGATAGACAGACAGACAGACAGACAGACAGACAGACAGATAGATAGATAGATAGATAGATAGATAGATAGATGATAGATAGATGATAGATGATAGATAGATAGATAGATAGATAGATAGATAGATAGATAGATAGATAGATATTTCTGTTCAAATTGCACTCCACTATATGTTTTGCATAATTACACATATACGGCCTGTATTGAATTGCTTGTCTTCCCAGTGAGGGTGGGATATGAGAGAGGAAGGGAGAGAATCTAGAATTTAAAGTTTTAAAAATCAAATGTTTAAAAAATATCATTAATATTATTATTATTGTTATGTATATGTAATTGGCAAATAAGATATACAGGCACTGGAGTAGGGAGATTCATCTTGCCCTAACAGAAAGTCAGAGGGGCTATGTGGGAAGATATAGGAGAGAGCAGATTGGGGGAGGGGGTATACAGTGGGATCACTGTTTTGGGGTGGTGTGTAGGGGGAGGATGGGGGGGAAATTTGTAACTCAAAATATTGTGGAAATGAATAATGTCAGCTAAAAATAAACAAAAGTTAATTATTAAAAAAAACAAATTGCACTCCACAGAACTTGAAGGATATAACAATTTAGAGCATATTAGGAATCCTGTAGTTCATTTTGTACGACTTCCTCATGTCACTTTTAAATAAACAGGGATCCAGAGTTGTTAAGTGACTTGTCTAAAGTCACACAGTTAGTAAGGAATAGAGTGGGACTCCAAATTTAAGTCTCTAAATTCAGTTCTGTCTGAGCAATTTCTATGAAACTGAAGATAAAAAAATGTAAACTATGAAACTCGGTATGAACCTAATTGATCTGCAGTTACATGTGCAATTATCTTTTTTATTATACTGTATTTTGGAAATGCTTTTTTATTCCATAAATTAAAAATTAATAAATTAATTAATTAAAAGGTAGAATAAAAACACTCTAGTTCAAAACAGAATCCTATTTCTCTCAAACAGGCATAAATGACCTTTATACACCTATCTGAAGCCTTCAATCATTTGATATTTCATCCCATTCCTGACACAAATCCCAACCAGTCCCTTTCTGGTTTAGCATCAAGTGTTCGACAGTTGTCCTTGGTAGGGTAGTTCATCATTTTAAGATGATCCCCATAATGACTCTTTCCAAACTGATCTAGTCTGGTCCTGGGACTATAGATATACAGAATCTCAGAGTTGGAAGGGCCTCAGTGACAATCTGGTACGGCTCATACTTGAATAGGAATTTCCTCCCCAAAATACCCAACAAGTAGCCATCCAATATTTGTGTAAAGGCCCCAGGAGAAAGAACCTGCTACCTTCCAGGTCAACCCATGCCATATTTGGACAGTGCTAACTGTCAGGAAATCATTTATTTAAATTAAGCCTAAATCTGCCTCTCTTCACCTTCCACCTATCAATCCTGCTTCTCCTTTCTGGAGCCAAGAAGAACCAATCTCATCCCTTTCCTAGGCAGGCAAATATTAGACAACAGAAATACTCACCCTACCTCTAGAACAACTCCATGCTATCTACACATAAGCATATACATATACCCAAAACATGTGTATTCATGTATACACATGCATATATACACACATATGTGTATATACACATGTATATATGTATATATAAATAAATACACATAGATAACTCTGTATACATGCATATGTTTGGGATGAATGGATATATTTGGATATATGCATACACACATACACACACACACACACACACACACACACACACATACACACTCTAACCTAATCATCATGTCACTAAACTCAACCTTCAAATCCTTTATAGAGCAGTTAGGTGGCACTATAGATAGAGTACTAGCTAGCCCAGAAGTCAAGAAGACCTGAGTTCAAATTCAGTCCCAGAGATTTACTAGTTGTGTGACCCTAGACAAGTCACTTAACTTCTGTATTTCAATTTCCTCAACTATAAAATGGCAATAATAATAGCACCTATCCCCAAGGTGAGGATTAAATGAGATGATTATCATAAAGACATTAGCAAAGTACCTAATACATAGTAGGCTCCACGTAAATGCATACTTCTTCCCTCCCTCCCCTTCATAGAAACACAGAATCTTAGAGTTGAAAGAGATCTCCAAGGCCATGCAGCCCAACTCATAGCTAAATAAAAGATCCCTATTCCCCCTCAATAATATAAGTGGTAATCTAACCTTGGTTCAAATACTTTCAATGAGTGGGAAGTGTCACTTTCCCAGAAAGTTCATTCCCCTCTTATAAGCAAATCTAATAAGGTGTTCAAGAAAGGCTAGAAGTTCTGATGGGAGGGCTTGCCAAGCCCTTTTCAGGGCTGCTTATCCACCTTTAGTGTAAACCTCCACCCAACTCTCACCTGCGGCTCAAAGAAGTTGTAACACGAATGGCAGCCATACCCCAGTAAACCATCTCAGCAACTGGGCTAACCCAGATTGAGGGTAACTGACAGACTTCAAGTCAGTTGGTAAAGATTTCCCCTGATAAAATGAAGATGGCTGAAGCAGGAGCTGTGAAGCACTTAGATCTTGGTCAGACATTGAAGATGCCAAGGTGACCCATCCTGGGCCATCGCCAGTCATCTTGACTCTTATCTTGCCACTGGACTTCAATGACTCTGAAAAAGAGTGAGGCTGACAACATTGTGCAACTCTGCATCACTTAGACACAATTCACATGCAAGTCAAGACATCACTCAAAATGTCATGGTCCTCTTCAAAAACAAAGGATGAAAAACAATTATTGGAATGTGTGTGGATTTTCTTTATGCCTTTTTGCAGCATTTCCCCATTGTTCCTCGATCTACTTTTTGATGACAAACAAAACAAATTTAATCCATCTTCCACATGACAGCCTTTCAAATATTTGACAACATCTATCATTTACCATCCCTTTCCTTGTCCCCAAGTCTTCTTTTTCCTGTCTAAACACTCCTAGTCCCTTCAACTTAGAACCAGGCCAAGACTTAGTCATTGATCAACTCAATTGATTCATTTATTCAGTAAACAGGAAT
Source organism: Pseudochirops corinnae (assembly GCA_028646515.1). Classification (NCBI taxonomy): domain Eukaryota; kingdom Metazoa; phylum Chordata; class Mammalia; order Diprotodontia; family Pseudocheiridae; genus Pseudochirops; species Pseudochirops corinnae. Next base: position 37,989,981 of record CM053588.1, on the reverse strand, counting down.
TAAGCAACTACTCCATGCAGAGCCCTGGGCTAGGCATTAATAGAGATCTCAAGTTTAGACAAAACTGGCTTCTGGTCCACACGAGGTCCATGCTTAGGTATAGGGAGTAAGACATATTCACAAAGAGCTCTGAGAAGCAATATCATGAGCTGAGTCCACACAGAGCTATGGGGAGCTTAATTATTGTAAAGCAGGAGATTAATATAAAGAATTGGAAATAGGAATTTGTATGCTTTCTTTTGCCCAAACAGGAGCCAGTCTATGCCTGGAGTAAGTTCATTTAACATCCCATTAGAGAAGGCCAAATCACCATCTCTATCTCTGAAAACAATTTCATTATCTCTCACTACTGCATTTTCCCCAGTTATACTCTCTTTGCTTCAGTATTTGATTCTCATCAGGTCTTTTTCTCAACTGCTTTCACTCCCATTTCCTGTTGCTTTGGATGGGGAAGGGAACTTTCAACTATGCATGGTCAGCTGCTGATGCTGGCCTTAATTAAGAGAAATTAGTAATTCCTTTGCTTCCTTGCAATACTAGGAACCTCCAGCTCTATCACCTTCCTGCAAATTCATGAAAAATAGAGGTTTCTTTGGAAACACATTGGGCCCAAAGAACTCTGGAGGAGACAAAAAGGCAGAAAATGTGAGTCCAAAATTAGAGGCTCTGAACTTAATGATATATCAAGATCACTGTCAGTATTCTAGACTCAAAAATAATCATTTTTAAGTTCCTGAAGAGTGTGTTGGTGTTCAGTCATTATCAGTAATGCCTGACTCTTAATTACCCCCTTTAAGGTTTTCTTGGCAGGGGCGGAGCCAAGATGGTGGCGTAGTAGCAGCAATATATCGCAGCTCTCACATAGCCACCCCAAAATACCCTTGGAATAGGACTCTGGACCAATCATAGAACTTCAAAACGCAGACAAAGATACTTCCCACTAAAGTCAGCTCGGCTACGAGGAACCATATCAGCACTGCGAACTGAAAACGAGCCTGGCCTGAAGCCTCAGCTGTGCCCCGGGGGCGACCGGGTGGGAGGTGCAGAGAAAGCTCTCAGGTGAGGGATTAGCACCAGCTGTGCGAGTGGGGATTGTGAAAGGGGGAGATAAGCGTCCAGCTGAAAGGTCTCCAGAGAGGAAAAGCGCAAGGCGGAGGTTTTGCACCCGCCTCCGCGTTGTAGCTTTCTGCCCTCGGCCTGCAAAAAGCAGGGGGACTGAGCAATTGTTTTCAGACCAGTGCTCTCGCGTTGAGCAGCCTGGATCCGGATCGTCATCTTGGGCCTCGGTCTTGGAGTCTTCATTATCCAATCAGCCGGAAGTCTACGGCAGCCGGGAGGACCCCAGTGATTTGGGACAGAGTTTTCCCTTCTGGAAGCAGAGCCCCACAGAGACTTTAAAAAAAAAAATTCATGGTCTGAAGAACCATGAGTAAGAATAAG
>CM053588.1:37968706-37988041 GCA_028646515.1 Pseudochirops corinnae | reverse complement strand
TCTCCCTGGTCACCTAGCAGACCCCTCCTCCTCAGGCTCCTTTTTTGGATCTTCATGCAGGCCACACGCTCCAAGCACAGAATTTCCCCAGGGTTCTATTCTGGGACCTCTGTTCTCTTCTCCCTCTATCCTACTTTACTTGATGATCTCATAAGCTCCCATGGATTTAATTTCTATGCTGATGAATCTCAAATCTATCAATCCTGGGCTAACTTTTCTACTGACTTCCAGTTTCACATCTCCAACCATCTTTCATACATTTCTAACTGGGTGTCCAGTGGATATCTTAAACTCAACATGTCCAAGACTGAACTTACTATATTTCCCCCTAAAACCTGCCCTTCCTCTTAACTTCCCTATTATTATCTAGGGTAACACCATCTCCCCAGTCCCATAGGCATACAACCTAGGAGTCACCCTCAATTCTTAACTACCTCACACCTTCCATATCCAATCTGTCACCAAAACCTGTAGATTTCCTCTTTGCAAAATCTCTCAAACTCACCTTATTCTCTTCCCTGGTACTGCCATACACTGGTACCTGCCATCAGCCTGGCACAGGCAATCATCACTTCACACTTCAACTAATGCAATAACCTCTGTCTAGCTAGTTTCTCCCCACTCTAAGCCATCGTCCATTCAGCCACTAAAGTGATTTTCCTAAAGTTCAACTCTGAACATCTCTCTCTCTCTCTCTCTCTCTCTCTCTCTCTCTCTCTCTCTCTCTAGGAAAGGAAAGGAAAGGAAAGGAAAGGAAAGGAAAGGAAAGGAAAGGAAAGGAAAGGAAAGGAAAGGAAAGGAAAGGAAAGGAAAAGGGAAAGGGAAAGGGAAAGGGAAAGGAAAGGAAAAGAAAAATATCAAGTAGTTCCAAGAGGGGAGGCAACAATAATTGGAGGTGTCAGGGAGGGCTTCCTATACAAAGTACTATAGGAGCTGTGCTTTGAAAGATGATAGGGATTTTAAGGGGTAGAGGAGGAAGAGTGATGAGGGAAGACCTTCTAAGCACAGAAAACAATATACAAAAAGGCCAGAGATGTACGATCATATGAAGGAAAAGAAAACGAGTGATATACTATCATGTATGATGAACAGTTATCCAGTCAAATGAAATAAGGAAGGAGGGGGAAAAAGTGAGGAAGGAAGCAAGGAAGGAAGGAAGGAAGGAAGGAAGGAAGGAAGGAAGATAGGGAAAGGAAAGAAGGGCTCATAAGGAAAAATAATATAAAATGATAAGTGGGCATGGGATTGGGAGAGCTTTATACGCCATGCTGAGCAGCTTGAATTTTATCCCAGAGGCAAGAGAGAGTCACCGAAAAAAATTAAAGAGCAAACTTTTATAGTAGGATCTATCCTTTGGGAATAGCCATTTGGGTACTGTATTGAGGATTAATTGGAGAGGAAGGATACTCAGAGCAGGAAAACTAACAAAAAACAATTGTATAGTGTCTCTTTTCCAGGACCATAGAATCTTTGAAAATGGGGACTGTTTTGTTTGTTTTTAATTTTTTTTTTTTTACTTCATCATCTTCACTCACAATAGGTGCCTCTATTGGAGCACATAGTATCTTAAAAGTATCAATAAAATTGAAATGTTATTGCTAGTGCAATCCCAATCTCTCTCCTTGACCCATAGCTCCATAGAACCACAGCCTCATCAGGTAATTGAGAGCAGAAAGGAGATGAGTGAACAGACTTGAATGTACCAGAATTTTTGACCTAAAGATAAATGAATGAATGAAAAAGAAATAAAAGTGAGGAAAATATTCCAGTTGGGAGATTCAGAGAAGCTTTCAGGAAAAAGCACATAAATGTTTCTCCAGTCCCTCTACCTCCTTATCCTAGACTAAACCAATAGAGTAATATTTTCATAAGAGACAAAAAGAAAGACACAGAGAAACACAGAGACAGAGTCATAGTAAGACAGCAGAGATCAAGACAGAAGCAGTAATAGAGAAAGAGACATAATTAGATAGAGACAAGTCACTAACAGCAAGATGCACAGAGGAGAAAAAGCGACAAAGGTGGGGACCCCAAAAGGAAAAGAGGCAAAGATACTGACATAAAGGGACACAGTGACAGAAATAATTATAGAGTGATACAGAGGAAGGAAAGGCATTTAAAGTAAGAGGGGAAAAGAGGCAGAAAGACACATAGGCAGAGATGAGAAAAGAACAAAGACAGAGACAGAGGCAATCTGAGAAAGAACAGAACAAGAGAGGAAGAGAGAAGCAAGAGAGTGAAGTCAGATAGAGAAACCAAGGCAAAGAAAGAGAATCAGTGCAAGAGAGGGATTAGAGGCAAACAGAAGAAAGACAGACAGTGGCACAGAGATAGATACCGAAAGGAAGAGAGATGAATATCTAATGGAGAAATATACTGAATTTGGACTCAGAGCTCTAAGATCTTGGGCAAATTGCTTCCTTTCCCTTTTCCTATTCCTTCCTTTATCAAATGAGGGAACTGAACCAAATCTGAAAATCCCTCTGATATTTGTATTACTCTCTGAGGCTAATAAACATTTAGACAGAAATAATTCCCAAGAGTTTACATTCTCAGTGCCACCAATCATGACAATGCTCTCACTCTGAAAAGAATAAGCCTCCACCAGGAATTCAGTCTTTCTGCTCCCAATCCCACCAACAAGAGCTGTACTATCCTCTGCAGGCCCCCACCAAACTAAAATCCAAAGAGCAGCCCTCATTATTTTTTACTGTTGGCACCAAATCATCACTTTTCTCCATTTTCACTTTCACTGACACCCAAAGTGAAACTTCCTATTCTTCTCTGAATAAATGCATAGAAATCAAGTCCATTTCTCTGCAGGGAAGTCAGAAACTGTTCCATGCAAACCTCTTCCTGATGGACGCTGCCTGGCCCTTCAGCAAGAAGCCCCTCCTTTTTCCCATCGGAATACTCTTCTTTGTTAATGAGGGTTATTTGTTTAAAGATGAAAATCTCATCTGATGAACACACACAGCCATATCTCTGGCCTTTGTGGCTCTTTGGGGACACAATTGGTGTGTCATTTCCCATTTTATTGGTTTTTATTGGCAGTGGGACTGTTGGGAGGAAAATGAAGCCTATTTATCATGCACAGAGGAAAACTGCCATGAAAACAGTGAATGACTGCAGAGAGCTAGAAGGAAACTTTCTGGGGAAGAGTCGTTTACCTGAAATAAGTCACCTAGGAGAAAGAAGAGAAGGGCAAGGCTTTAGAAGACAGCATCTGTGTATGCCCTGCTCCACAATCACTTTGCCCAACACACATGATTAATCCACCCATAACCATTCCATCTATTGGAAAAACATTCACGGAGGAATCATAAATGATTTTAAAAGACCACAGATAAATCCTCCTAAATTGTACTCAAAGAGTAATCTCTCATTTATCCCCTAGAATTGCCTTAGGGGACTCAAATGGGGCTGCTTCCAAGATCTCTCTTAATAGTTAACATCAGTAAGGTTTAGTGGAAGTGATTGCTAGTTTTGATTTAAGAAGAACTGAGTTCAAATTCTGACTCAAACAGTTACATGATGGGCAAACATGGATCAATTGGTTTACATCATGGAGCCTCAGTTTCCTTGTTTTTAAAATGGAGATAAGAGATGGTAATACCTGCAGCACCTACCTGATAGAGTTGTTTGTAAGGCTCAGAAGCAATAGCATATACAAAGTAATTTGCAAAATGCTGAAGGATTGCATTTTCAGCTACCCTTTTAATTTAACCTCTCAGAGCTTCAAGTTTCTTACTTATGAAATGGAGATAGGAGCATCTGTAGTGCCTTATACTCATGGACTTGTTGTGAGGCTCAGAGGAGACAATGGCTATAAATATCTGGAAAACTTTAAAACATTCTAGGAATTCCAATTATTACCCTAGGTATGCATAGGTCATGGGCTGCTGGATGTGTAGATGCATCCTGACATATTAAACAGGGATCAATATCTACCGATGGTTATTACTATTTGAACAATTAGTATTCATTTCCATACTTATTCATATTAGTATAGATATTAATACTGTGTCATTCTCCAAGTTGAGCTCAAAATAGATGGTGGAAATAGGAAAAAAAAACTTTTTAGGTATGTAGTCAACTGTGAAAAACAGACAGACTCTGATGTTTATAGAGCTATGTGGTACACTGGAAAGAACACTGGGCCTGGAGTTGGAAAGATCCAAGTTCAAATCCTGATTTGAATGCTTATCAGCTGTGTAAACTTGGGCAAGTCACCGAAACTCAGCCCCATTTTCCTTATTTCTTTTTCTGAAATCTTTGGTTAAGAAGTTTCTTGAAGTAGTAGAGGAAGATAATAATAATAGAAATAGATCAAAATCACTCAAGAGATTGGGAAAGGCTTGTTGTAGAAATTGTGACTTTAGCAGAGATTTGAAGGAAGCCCAGGAAGCTAGATGGTGCAGTGGATAGAATGTTTGTTCTGGGGTTAGGAAGACTCATTTTCCAAGAGTTCAAATCCAGACTCACATTTACTAGCTGTTTGACCCTGGGCAAGTCACTGAACACTGTTTGCCTCAGTCTCCTCATGTATAAAATGAGCTGGAGAAGGAAGTGGCAAACCACTCTAGTATCTTTGCCAAGAAAACCCCAAATGGGGTCCTGAAGATTTGGATATAATGAAAACAAGGGAACCAAGAGGTAGAGATGAGGATGGTGAGTATTCCAGGCATGGGGGATAACCAAGGAAAGGATTAGACTAGATGAGTTCTAAGGCTCTAATCTAAATCTAAATCTAATCTTTGAAGTATTTTTTGGTGCTATTGCCCCTTACAGAGGCTAAAAACACACTAAATTTCTAGGATTTACATCTAGAAGAGACTTGAGAAGTCACCTTGGACAATGTCCTCATAGTACGTACGGGTAAGGAAACTGAGGCCAGCAAGGCTTACCACTCAGCCACTGCAGCATTTCTGAGGAATAGTGTCACCTCCTACTCTTCTTTCCATGCTTGAAATGACACCAGTGTAGTGCTTGTATGGGAATAATAATTGCCCACACTTTATAGGGCTTTATAATTTACAAAATGTTTGCCTTATGACAACCTTGAGTCAGTCAGTCAAATAGTATTGATGTCACTCTTCCTAGTACTGGAAGCTATGTGTGTAACTCTCTTTGCTTCCCAAGAATCATACTCCAAAGTACATTCTCCTTTCCTGAATAAAAATCAAGGTCTTTGAAATTTTGACTTGGAGTTACTTGCTAGACAACCCCAAGACTGATAATGCCCAAGAAAATATTGTTTCTATTGTTAGAAGATTGTATTCTGGGTTTCCAATTCCTAGGAAATCAGTCGTCCTGTTACTTGGAGACTAGAGTTCAGAAATGACATTGCTCAGGATTTCCTTTCTCAGGACAGTTACATGTTTGCCTCTGCTATGGACTGTCTCAATATTCCAACACTGTTCCAGCTATTACCCCTTCATGGGCAGTTCTCTGGTCTCTGTGCTTAGAAGAGAGAAAAGAAAGGGGAAAAGGTGACCAGGAGCATGGGTCTAAGATTTCTCCTTTCAGGTCACATAGACTCAAGCATCTGAAGCCTATCATTTGCTGCTTCTAAAAAGTAGCCATTAGTGGCTCTCATATATGTCTCTACTGGGGGAAAAGTAGAAATCCTATCATCACCATGTACTTCACTTTCAAAATGTCTATGTAAAAAAATATTAAAAAAAAGAAGATTCAGAAATGGCCCATCATGTACTATTAACAGACCATCACAAAGGAACACCTCTCCTTTAGAAATCAAGCCAACAATTTCACCTTGAGAGTGTTCTCAGATCAAGGAAACATCCTCAAGTTGACATCAAGGAACAGCTCCAAGCCAAGCAATTCATCTTTGAGGCAACCTCAGGATTCAGACTTAATCACAAAACAAGTTCTTTAGTCATGTCAACAATGTGTTGATGGAAGTGCTTACATCTTTCATGGTGACATGCTTTCAAAAGCCTAAAATAACATTTAACTAGCCAAAATGCTCATCAAATTGATCTGTGAACCCTTTTATTCAATTACCTAACCCCTATGCTATTTAAAAAAAAATGATGATAATAACTAACATTTATAGAGCATTTTAAAATTTACAAAGTACTTACAAACATTATCTTGCTTGATCCTTACAACAAACCTGGGAGGGAGGTGATATTATTCCCATTTTACAAATGAGAAAATGAAGCAAGAAACAGATGGTAGAAATAGGAGGGAAAAATATTGATTTTCCCAGGGTCACACACAGCTAATAAGTGTTGAACTCATGTCTTCCTAACTTTGAGACTGAAAGTTTCCATTGAAACAGGCAGTGAAAGTCACATTGTAATTACACTTCACCTGTCACAACACTTCATGTAGGTAAATATTATTCAAAACAGTTTATCTGAGCCAAGGAAGAACTTTGTGTTTTACTCCCAGACAGCACCAGGAGTGCCTTTTTTGGTCAAAATGATGCTTTTTATCTCATGGTAATTAGTTAGCCTGAGCTGCTACAAAAGGAAGATAATCTCCCTGGGGGGGGGGGGGGGGAGTTAACACCTCCCCACAACCTTACCTTCCAGGAAAACCAACTGGAGAGGGCTTTCAATTTTCTAAAGAGTTGACTATGTTAACAGAAGTCTTTTCATCAACACTTTCTTCTTCTTCCACCCACCCATCCAGTGCCCTCACTGGGCAGTGTGCAGAAAATAAATAGGTAGGAAGATATGGCACCTGACCTCATGGAGGTTACAGTCTTATAGCGTAAAGAGAGAAAGTAAAAGTACTAATAAGTGAACATAAATACAAAGCAGAGTGTGAGCATGTTTAGAGTGGGAGTGGGAGAATTAGTCAGAGAGAGTATGATCAAGACCCCAGGACCCCATTCAGAATTGGCTCCCTAAACAGAAGATTCCTTCTGTGATCACCATTTTCTGTTCTCTTATGCCTGTCTATCTATCCATCAGTCCAATTGGATCATTTTTTGTATCTCTTACATGCCAAACACTAAGCTATAAGATAGATTCTACAGATACACAGACAAAAATGAAACGCCCTCCAGGAACATCCAATCTCTTTGGAGAGACGTGTAAATTAAAGTATATACAAGGCATACAATGAAGAAATAAAAGGTGGAGAGAATGGGTGGGTGGGAAAAATTAGCAGCTGAGGGGGATAATATGGAAGACTGTCCTTGAGTGGGCTACAGACCTCCTGTATTCTTTCCCCCTTTATCCTTATGCTTTAATTATACTATCTGGAGCCTATATTTTACTATTAGAGAACTGGCCTTTTCACAGTGTGTTCCAAAAGTCTTAGTGCAGTTTAGGTTTTAGTCAACTAAAATACTTAAAGAAGGAAAAAGACCAAGTCTCTGTTCTTAAAGAGCTCATATTCAAATGAAAAAGTGTCTGCTTCAGGAGGAAATTAGATTCCCTCTCACTGGAGGTCTTCAGGCTTAGGTTGTTATCACTTTCTGTTTTAAAGGATTTTCCACCCATCCCTGAGGTCCCAATTTAGGTGAACTAAATGGTGATTGAAGCTCCTTCCAATTCTGAGATTGGAGGATTCCTAAAGGGCGATGAAGGTTCACAGAAGGGAAGAGAAAAAAAGACTAGTTCATGCTGAGTTTACCCAAAAATGAACTTGGGCCCCTGCCACATATACCCCAAGATTCTCAAGATTTCTACCCCAAGAAGTCTGTAAACAGAAGTTCTCACATTCTCCTCTTCAACAAGGGAAAGACAAAGAATGTCTTATACATTCTTTCAGTCTCATCTTGTAAATGGTTCTTAATCCCGGGAACCTCCAAAGACATGCATACACTTGTTGCTCAAGGCCAAGACTCTTCTTTCTTTCTGGAGCTCATGTTCCCAGCTGGAAATGAAAGACGTGTTTGATCAAGGTGATGCACTATCAGTCTCTTCCTCTTTGAGTTAACATTTTCCCAGTCAGTGTCATTAAGCCTTGAATGAATTGAAAATGGACCTGGGTGTGTCAATCATATCCAGAAAAAGAACTATGGAGTCAGAATGCAGAAAAGCAGACTATGCCCTTTATTGTTTTGTTTTATTTTGTTGGGTTTTTTTTCTTTCTCATGGTTTTTCCCATTCGTTATAATTCTTCTATGCAACATGACTAATGTGAAAATGTGTTTAATGGGAATGTTATATATGAAGCCCATATCAGATTGCAAGCTGTCTTGGGGAGAGAGGGGGGAGTGAGGGGGAGAAAATTTAAAACTTATGGAAGTAATTGTTGAAAACTAAAAAGTAAATAATTTAATTTAAAAAAAAAAGAAGTGGACCTGGGTTCATATCCCACCTCTGATATTTGCTACTTGGGCCACTGTGGCCAAGTTGCTTAATCACTTTGTGCCTCAGTTTCCTCATCTGAAAAGGAAGGAATGAGTAGTAAGGGATCTTCTAAATTTATAGTTAAATACTGTCCCTGGCTCATGCTGCTGGTTTTTATTCTTAGTCTTTCAGGCCTTATTTTTTTCAATGTCAGAAAAGAAAATAGAAGGTTTTAGATGAGAAACATTTTCCCAAAGGGAAGCTGTTTTGATAAATTCAGAATTCTGTGACCTAACTAAGCTTCCTGGTGCCTGAGAGCAATACCTATCATATTCATCTATCAATTTACTGGATCATCTTCCAAAAACAGAGGCTGGCAGTAGAAATCCAAGGCATTGCATAACATTAGCACAATCTCAGGGATGGTCTGTACAGAAATCAATTCGATAAATTCCTAGTCTGTTCATTTCTAAAGTTGAAAAACACCACTTATTAAACAAGTCAACAAGTTCTTATTAAGCACCTACTATGGGTCAGATATTATGCTAAGTGCTCATTATGTGCTCCAGGTTGGCTCTGCAAGGACAAACACAAAAATGTCCCAGTCCTCGAGCAATTGATGCTCTAGCAATGAAAGTTGTAAAGCATTTTCACAGCCCAAAGACAACTACCTTCAGTTCAATACAAGAAATTGTTAGGATTGCAGGCTCTGCATTAGGCCTTGGAAATATAAAGGCAAAAATGAAATCAGTCCATACCCTCTTAGTGGTTACATTTGAGTGAGAGAAGTGAAAACTTCTCAGACTATGCTCTACAATCTAGTAAGGCTTTTCGTGGCAAACAGGCCCAATTTCCCCTTCCCCGGAAATTGCATGATTTACACGGACTCAGAACTCAGAGGGGTAGGGAGTCACCCCTCTCCTCAGTGACACCTTAGCATAAGATATGCCAAATAAGGACAGAAGTGCTTTCTCAAATGTACATTGGGTGCTCTACTGTTTCCTTGTTCTGGTACTTGAGGTAGATTGCCAGACTTAGATTGTACACCTGCCTTCCAGCCAATGGAAGAAAAGGGGTCAGGAGAGGGGTGGGGGAGAATTCTGAGTTAGGGCTTTATAACTTCACCATTTCCTTTTGTAAATTGCTTCTCCTCCCTGACCATTTGTCAGGAGGGTGGCCCTCTCTTGAGATCATAATAAACCATTCTTTTCTGCTTCCTACCTTGAGTATTATTTGGGTAAGGATTTCTGTTGCACACAGTTTTGGGGTGCACACACATTCTATCTAGTTCATTCTCCTCTCTTAGCCCCATTTTCTTCCTTTCTAAAAGCAAACATATTAGGATGGAGAATCTCTAAGTTTCTTTCTGACTTTAAATCTCATAATCCTAGTCCTAAAACTGAACCTCTGTAACCTTGAATGCATAAATCAATAATTAATGAGCATTTATTAAGCATCTACATTGCAGTCATTATGCTGTGGAGCAACTAGGTGTTACAGTGGTTAGAGTCCCAGCCTGGAGTCAAAAAGACTCCTCTTCTTGAGTTCAAATGTGACCTCAGACACTTACTAGCTGTGTGACCCTGAGTAAGTTACATCACCCTATTTGCCTCAGTTCCTCATCTGTAAAATGAGCTGGAGAAGAAAATGGTAAACCATCCCGAATCTTCATCAAGAAAATCTCAAATGGGGTCACGACAATCAAAGATGAAAAGAAATCATTATATTATTCTTTGAATATTCAAAGACAAAAGTGAACACTATACTAGCCCACAAGGAGATTACACAGTGGGGAGGAAGAAAGGAAAGAAAGTGGAGAAGCATATCCACAAATAATACAAAATATATAGGAAATAATATTGTTTGTCCTACCAATTAGTAGGAATAGGAAGTTACACTGAAGGGAAGCCTTGAAAAAAGCTAGGGATTTCTATAGGTATATAAGAAAAATCACACCCAGAGTCGATAGCCTGTGCAAATGCACAAAAGCGCGACGTGAAATATATTGTTGCTGCCTTTCTCCTCTCCACCAGGAAAAGACTGTGAAGCTTAAATCATCCTTTGTTTCTCCAGGTTCTGAGAGATCCTTAGATGTGGATCAGCCGTGGGAATCACTGAAGCTTCATTAGATTTAAGGCTTGTGTCAGAAGCTTTTAAAAGCAGATTTGAAATTTAATGTCCCTAACTAAAGGCCAGATTAAAAAAAATGCCAATGCACATTTTGATTATGATTACTGCAATTCACAAATGCCCAAGAAAAGGATTTTCTATCATGGAACTATAAAATGGATGAAAGAACTCCCTCCGAAGCCCTTCCCTTGGTCTGTTGGAGAACACAGTCCATTCTTTCTTCCAACAATATCACTAGAGGGTTGGACAAAGGACTGACTCTCCTCAGGGGGAAGGGTGGGACACCAGCTTTGTGGAAAAATGTTCATTCAAAGCTCTCTATTTAAAATCCCTCCAGAAGAAAGCTTGGATTAAGGTGTTATTTAGTCAGCTTTTTAATAGTTGCCAATAACAACCTAGTTTTAAAATAAATAAATAAATGAAAGCTTGCTGAGACTTTCAGACTTCCTTTCCAAAGCTCCCGCCTGTACCGTATGAGCTAATTTGGCGAGCAGCTTACACAGCAGAGTATCTGAGATTATAGGAAATTTGAATAGGATCACAGATCTAGAGGGTGATCTTATAAGCCCTCTCTCCTAATCCCCTCAAAATTTACAGATAAGTAAAGTAAGCTTCATGGTGATGACTTGAAACATAGAACGGCATGCATGCCTTAAATTCAGCCCACACCGGCTCTCATTGATTGGCCAATAATAGGCCCGATCCGGAGCACCTCTTAAATGGTTATTTTTTGGGTCCCAATGGCTCAGATTGAATGTAAATAGGAATCGTTTCTCTTTTGGCCAGAAACCCTGAGAGTCTTCTCCTCCCATTTTATGGCATTTTCTGTTTGTTTGTTTGTTTTTTATTAAAGGGGGGATCCCTTGGCTCACTTCTTAAGCAACCCTAATCACTGAATAGGCATTGTCTCAGTCAGAGTGAGAACTGGGAAAGGCCTTCCCTTGAAAAGGCCTGGGACATCTCCAGTTGTCCTGATCTATATCTGGCCACTGGATCCAGATGGCTCTGGAGGAGGAAGTGAGGCTGGTGACTTCACACAGCCCTGCCTCACTTAAATCCAATTCACTTTTATGTCATGGCATCACCTCCCTGATGTCATGGTCCTCTTTGAGAATGAAAGATTAAAAAAAAAAATACATGCAATATAAATGCTCAGAAATTGAATTTACGTCTCACAACTCTGAATTCATTATTTTTGTTTTGTTTCTGTTTCTATTTTCCTACTGCATGACACACAGAATATAGTTGGGGCTACTTGGCTCCCTGTCTTGCCTTCGATCTCATCCTTTTTAAAGAGACTGTGAAGAGGAATAAGCAAACCTTAAAAGGTTCCTTAGGAGGCTGGGAGAATGTGGGGTGCTGTTCAAGAGAAGCAAATGGAAAGGACAGTGATTCCTATCTCTGATAGGGATTTCCTAAATGCACAGCTTTAGACACGCAGAGAGAACTATGAAAGTCATCTCACCTAAAATCCTCATTTAATAATTGAGAAACTAAAGGTCAGAAAGAGGTGGGACAGTAGATAGATAGTGCATCAGCCCTGTAGTCAAGAGGGCCTGACTTTGAATCTGGCCTCAGACACTTACTAGCTGTATGACCCTGGGTAAGTCACTTAACCCTTTTTGCTTCAATTTTCTCACCTGTAAAATGAGCTGGAGAAGGAAACGCAAACCATTCCATTATCTCTTCTAAGAAAACCCCCAATGGGGCCACAAAGCGTCAGACACATCTGTAAAATGACTGAACAACAACAGCAAAAAGGTTCAGAGAGGTTGAGTGATTTATCAAAAGTCACATGGGTATCTAGTAGAATATCTGAGATCTGAACTAAGAGCCTCTGGCTCCAAATAGAGGGCCCTTTTCCATTGCACTAATTCTGAGCCCAAAGAACATGGTTAGACTACTTGAAGGTTTACAAGGCACTCTATGTACAATATCTCTTGAATCTTGTGAGGTGTGGGCAGGAGATGTAATTATCCCTATTCTGTAGGTGAGAAAATAGGCTCATTGGACTTTTAAACAATCTGGTTATATGTACATATTACAGGTATGGTTTCCACCATCTTACTGTTACGGAAACAATCTTCAGAGGGGTTAAGTGGATTGTCCATGGTCATGCAGATAGCAGGATTAAAAAATGTATGTATTCCCTACCCAGATCTAGCGATCTATCCACTATGTGCTGCTATGTACATTAATTGTGCAACAATTTAAAAATCAGGCCTAGGTTTAGTGTAATGAGGGCAAAAGAGACAATAAAACACAGGAGAACCTTGGTTTCATCGCTATTGATTTTTAATCAAAGATCCCTTATATTTGTTTGAATTGTGATTTATTGTATTATGAAAGGATTAATCTGAACCATAAATGGATGCAAAATTGTTAACTCAAATTCATCTTATCCCTTGTTGATGGATGTACTGGGACCCCATGATATTTCAGTCTGGCCCTGTTCTATCGTGAATCTGGGAGCTGATGTCGTCTTGTTCTGCAACATTTTGTAAATTTAATAAATGTTGTGATTTATTTTATTATTCAGTCAATGTCACTCACAAAGTTGAATTTGCAGCATCCACAAACATGTGGCACATGGGGTGAGTAGCTATGTTTTGTGGAGTGTTTTAAGGAAGTAGGGATTTTTTTTTTTTAATCTGAATTCTTAGTATGTGAGCCAGGATGCCTCCTTATAACCTGTCCCACATTGTTTGGGAGGTATTCAAGACTGTCCTTTGCAATGTTCAGCCTTTTGAGTTTCTCCTGTCTGCCAGTATAATCATGTTAGTTTTTTTTTTGGGGGGGGGGGGGAATGAAAGGTAGAGGAAAATGGTGAAAAGAAAGGATGGAAAGGGAAGCGAAGGAGAGAGGGAGGGAAGAAAGCAAAGATGAAGGAAGAGAGGGAGGGAGAGATGAAGGAGGGAAGGAAGGAAAGGAGGGAGGGAGGGAAGAAACAGAAAGGAAGGAAGGAAGGAGGGGAGGAAAGAAAGAATAAAGAGAGGGAAGAAAGAAGGAAGGAGGGAAGGAAGGAAGGGAGGAAGAAAAGAAGGAAGGAAGGAAATAAGGAAGGAAGGAAGGAAATAAGGAAGGAAGGAAGGAAGAACACATTTAGAAGCAGAACAAATTTCTGACCGCAACAAAAGTATCTATATTTAATCATTATTCATGACTCAGTTGGTGTGAAAAGAATAAACTTGCCTTGTTATTCACAGCTCTGTCATATGAGCTTAGTAACCAAAATAGGATTATTTGGCAACTGGTCAAGTGCAATCAGTAGATGCAAAGAAATCGAAGGCATGGGCAGCTAGCCACATTTTCCCAGGGAGTATGAACGCTTGCATAGCCAGGAGGACAGAGTTGATGAACTGACTTTCACAGCTGACTTCATCATGATCTACAGTTTCTAGACCCTCAGAAATGCCCTAATGAAAGAGTTCGGAACTTTACCAACAACAGGAAATGAGTGGCCTGTTTTAGGGTCCTACGATCCCTACCCCCTACAGCCTTCCCAGAATGAAACTCCCTTCCTAAACACCAAATATCTAGATAAGGGTGGAAATTTGAGATCTGGGAAGCAGTTCCTCTGAATTTCCACATTACTTAAGTAATTTCTGGTTCCTACTGTCAAGATGGAATGTAGTGTAATGGAAAAATCTCTGACTCTAGAGTTGTAGGATTTGGGGTCAGATGTCATCTATGTCACTGGTTATCTATGAGACTTCACGGCCATGGGCCCTCAGTTTATTCATATACAAAATGAGGCATTGGATTTATCGCTTCTGGTTCCAAAAGTGGGTTTCTGATTCAAAACGAGTGCTAGGCTCAGAATTAGGAAGAGATTGATTCAAATTCTGACATTGACTTGCTGTGTGACTCTACATAAGTCACTTAGAGTCTCTGAGCATAAGACAAATCTTTCTGACTCTAAATTACAGACAGATTAGACCTCTAAAGAGTACCTCTGCAATGATGAAACCAGATCCTTTGGGAATTCCTAGGAGAAACAGAGAAACTTGGGTCCATTGGGCCAGTGAACTGAGGACAAGATAGTGAACATGAGAACTGAATGCTAGAACTCTAGAATATCAGAGTTGGAAAAGACAGTAGAAGTTATACAAAATACAGATGATAATATATGGTATTGTGTCAAGTATTCAAATGACCTAGGTTCGAATACTACTTCTGATAATTAATACCTGTATACCTTGTAGTAGCTCAAAAGAAATATGAGATGCACAAATTAAGAGCCATCTCCTCTCCAAATGTCCATATGTACTATTTGCATCCAACCTGTGGTAGAGTTTTCCAAGCTTGTATTGGTCTGATTAGCCATAGTCGGCCACACTGTACCTTGACCCCAACATAGGGATGTCATTTTGGTCCTCTTCCAGCACAATAATCATCTAAGCAGCTTTGGGGAAATTATTTAACCTTCCCAGGCCTCAGTTTCCTTAGCTATAAAAATGAAGGAATTAGATTAAATGTTCTCTGAAGTTCCTTCCATCTCTAGACCTCCAGAGTCACTTGGCTAGCACCTATTCAACTCTGTGTTTGGCATGGAAATTGCCTCTTACCTACAGACAGTGAGCTTAAGACCTAAAATTATGGGATCTTTGTCAGGAAAGCACCTTGTAAACCTTAATTATGAGTTATAAGTATGATTATAATATAGTCTAGTCCCTTTGTTTTACAAGAGAGGAACCTGAATCCTAGAATGGGAAAATGATTTGCCCTTCACAGGCAGAGTTGGAAGCCAGCTCTTCTGACTCTCAATAGTAGCCACAGAGGTCTTTCTGCTATGCCATTCAGATCAGAACCCAGGAACACCAATTCTACTTTATTGTTCAATCTTTAAACCTGGCTTCTGCCATCTCCAAAGGGTCTGCATTAAATTGTGGTTACAGTAAATTCCTTATTACAATTAGTCAAGACAATGGGTGACTCCAAAGAGGAAGGACAGGGTCTCCCTCTTCCCAACCCAACTTTCACTGACTCAGCATTTACCAAGGCATCCCTCAAGCTGATTGCTCACTTTCTCTGGTGACACCAGTCAAAGTTAGGCTTCTCTCTGATCTAAGTTTTCTTCTCAGTCACTGCCCTCTCAGAATTGTGAAAGCAGAAATGAAGCCATCAGATTGTGTCAAGTCTCAGGGAACTGGGAACTCTTCAGTTAGCTCTGCCTCTCCTCCCCTTCTGACAGACTTATCTAGGGATATTTCCCAGTGCTACCTGGCTAAGCAGCCTCACAGAGGTGGGGGAGGGGCAGGCAGAGTCACCTGGCCAGCACCTATTCAACTCTGTGTTTGGCATGGAAATTGCCTCTTTCCTATGGACAGTGAGGCAGGAAGGGTGATTTAGAGGTGGCAGAGACATTTATAAATCACAACAATATAAAACCTAAACAAAAACAAGAAATCTTTTTTGTTTACTTGTTTTTAACTTTGAGGAAGCATAGCAGAGTAGAAAGTGCTGGATGTGACATCAGAAAGGCCTGGATTCAAGTCTCATTGTTGACACTAACTATGACTTTAGGCAAGTCACTTATGAACTCTGACCACCAATTTTCTCATCTATCAAATGGTGATATCTATCTGTCTGTCTTTCATCTCTGTTACCTGTCATCTATCTATCTACTTACCATTTATTATTTATCATTTATCTTTTTCTTCCTTCTTTCCTTCATTCCTTCTCTATTTCCTTCCTTCTTATCCTTCTATCCTTCCTTTTCTTTCCTTCTTTCCTCCCTCCCTCTTTGTTTCTTTCCTCATACTTTCCCCCTCCCTCTTCCCTCCCCTTTTCCATCCTCTCCTCCCTCCCTTCCTTCCTTCCTTCCTTCCTTCTTTCTTCCCTACTTATTTCCTTCCTTCTTATCCTTCTATTCTTCCTTTTTTTTCCTTCCTCCCTCCCCCCTTTCTTTCTTTTTTCTTTCTTCCCCCCCCTCCTTTTCTCCTTTGTCCTTCCTTCTTTCCTTCCTTCCTTCCATCAAGCCTGTAATTTTATTAATGCAAGCCACCATCAATGAAAGAATCCCTGGTGCCAATATACATCAGCTTCTGCTCTGCCACTTCCAGTCTTGGAAAGAATTTCCCAGGGCCACTGGGAAGGGGTTAAATGACTTGCCTAGGCCCACCCAGCCAGAGATAGTTCTTGAGCCAATGTTATTATGTCATCAAACAAGCAAATGTATGTGAAGTGCTTTATAAAATACACAGCATTGTGTAAATGTTACCTATTATTATCACCATCATAATGCCCATGGTGGTTACTAATACAACTCTAGGCCTGACTGGAGTTCCTTGCTCCCTTTCCTCAATCTCCTGGTTTATTTGACTGCCTTTAAGACTCAGCTCTAATCCCATCATTCTGCAAAAAGCTTTTATCCACCAAATTCCAGTCTCTTCTCTCAGAGATCAATTTCCATTTACACTGTCTATCACTGCAGATAGCCAGGCACCACTAGATTGAAGCCACAAAGGATAGTGATGTTAACCAATCCCTGCCCTTTTTCTGTCCTCACTGTTCTTTTCTGGGTTCATTCTGGATTCTAGGAGGTACCTATTTCCACAATACAGGAATAGGTTCTCATTGTTTACATCTTACCCCCACCTCAGATTCTTAAAGAACAGTTCTCTTTTTAACTCCAGCAATCTAAGTGGTTCTGGGGGAGGCAGGGGTATGTTCCTTCAACTCAAATTCCTTCTTATACAAGAGACCTTTCCCAGCATTCCACCACCATTACCACCAATTTCTAGTGGCTTCCCTTGAGATTAACTGCTATTCACACTGTATAGAATGTACATAGTTTTGTGTGATGCTGCTTCCACCTTCCTTAGAATTAGAGCTCCTTGAAGGCAGGAGCAATCTTTTTGCTTTTCTCTATATAATATGAGTTCTGAGGGGACTACCTCATCTCCCACTTCTATTGTCAGGTCCCCAAAGCTGAACTTCTGTATCTTCCTTCAGAGCTCTGGAGCAGGGCTTCTTAAACTTTTTCCACTCCCCCAACCGCTTTTCACCTTTTGGCAGCAAAGTGCAAAGTGCACATGCTTTGTGTTCAGAACCAAGGCTACAGTCAAATTGTGTGATGCAATATGGGCAAGCAGTGCCAGAAACACCTCAGAATTCATTACCAGTTTGATTTTTAATTAATTTTGGGTTAAGCACATTCAGTTATCTTTTATTTGTTGCCAAATTTTCAAGACTCCATATGAGGTCACAACCCACAGTTTAAGAAGTGCTACACAGTAGCACTAAAAGTTTAAGAGGGAAATCACTATAATGCTACATAATTTATGAGCCCCCATTGGTGTTTCCCCTAAGATTATCTGTTAATATAGTTTAGTCAGCCGAACATATGTATCTTCAAAAAGGGTTATTTCCTAAGTTGGTACATTTGGTACAGCACATCTCACCAAAAGTCTGACATACTCTCCCACAAATACATACAGAGTCCAAGGGAAAGTGGATGCAGGATAAGAAAACACATGTGACCAAAGGGCAACATCCAGCTTCTGATTGCTGAGTATCCTTTTCTTTCCTTTCTTATTACTCAGGGAATTTCCATTGGACATACTATAGCTCCTTTGTTTAGATTTTTGTAGAGCTGTGACTCTGCCTACTCTATCCTTGTCTCTCAGTGCAGACACAGAAGTTACCCAGCACTGTGCCTGGAATGATGCTAGGAAGATGAGAATTCCAAAATTCTCTTGACTTTTCAAAGCTGTCAAGGCCAAGGAAGGGGGTTTGAATGGAGGAGACCAAGGCCAAAACCAGAGTGTTACTCCTGCCCATACCAAGTGACTCCTCATGAATTTTTATCTGAAATGTTCTCACCTCATTCCAGTTCTCTGAAATCTGAATAGCCAAGAAGTGGTCAAATAATCTAGGTTTCTGAGCTGAGTTCTCCAATTTTAAAAATGACCATGACTAAATTGTCTTAACCAACATAAAAAAAAAAAGATTTTCTGTCAACATCACTCCAATCCATTCAAAAATATTTCCTACTTTTTCTAAACTGTTTGATTGATCAAGACTTGTCATCTTATTATGGTAATAAAGCATCCTGTGGCTTCATTTATTCAGTCAATGAATCTTACCCTTACATCTGTACCCCCAACATTTTGCATAATTCCTAGTACACAGTGAATGTTTCGTCTGTTACCTGACTAATCTTAGACCACCTCCTTTTTATCTTTTATACCAGAATTGAGACTTTACTGATTTGGGGAATTCATGATGAATAAACTTCCTCAACCAATGCAAGTAGTGCCTGTGGTATTACTTCTATGGGTTATAGTCTTAGAAAGTTGACATGGGCAATAACAAGTTAAGTAACTTGTACAAGCTCACACCAATGTGAACCAATGTGTGGCAGAAGTTGGAAAACTTGAAACCAGATTTTCCTGTCTCCAATTGTTAATTCACTCTATTAGCTAAAGCAAGATGTCTCTCATTGCCTTTCAAATGCCATGCATAAATTCCACAAATATTTGCTGAATGACTACTGCCTGCTGAGCATTGCACCAGGTGCTGATGGAACTACAAAGTTCAAACTAAGAATGCACAGTCTTTGACATTACAATTATCTTGCATGATAATAGAGATATAAGACACAAAGACAGAACAATTGTATTCTGTGGTATTATATAAAAAGTCTATTAGAAATGGAGGAGAAAATGTGTTCTGTGAGTTCCTTGGGATGAGCAAACACTAACATGTAACGCTATATAACACAGTAGGTTTAGAAAGTCTTCACAGAGAAGTTAGTAGTTGCTGCCTGCGGCTATTGTCTTTTTTTCCTTTCAGTCATGTAGGACTCTTAATGACCACATTTGGGATTTTCTTTTTTTTTTTTTTTTTAATTTTATTATAGTTTGCATCATTCATTTCCACAAGATTTTGAGTTACATATTTTCTCCCCCTATTTCCCCCAACC
>CM053588.1:37946024-37968206 GCA_028646515.1 Pseudochirops corinnae | reverse complement strand
CGGATCCAGGATGCTCAACGCGAGAGCCCTGGCCTGAAAACAATCACTCAGTCTCCCTGCTGTCTGCAGTCTGCCGCGGGAAGCTACAATGCGGAGGCGGGTGCAAAACCTCTGCCTTTCACTTTTCCGCTCTGGAGACCTTTCGGCCAGACGCTTATCTCCCCCTTTGGCAATCCCCACTCGCAGCTGTGTAATCCCTCACCTGAGAGCTTTCTCTGCTTCTTCCTACCAGCCGCCCCCAGGGCACAGCCGGGGCTTCAGGCCAGGCTGGTTTCAGTTCCCAGCGCTGATATGGTTCCTCGTAGCCGAGCTGACTTTAGTGGGAAGTAACCTTGTGTGTGCTTTGGGATTGTAGGTTTGGTTTAGAGTCCTATTTTATGGGTATTTTGGGGTGGCTATGTGAGAGCTGTGATGTGTCACTGCTTCTATGCCGCCATCTTGGCTCCGCCCCCCCTGCTCCTCATTTCTTATAGCACAATAGTATTCCATACATATACCACAACGTGTTTAGTCAATCCTCAATTGATTAATATCCCTGTGATTTCCAATTCTTTACCACCACCAAAAGAAGTGCTATAAATATTTTTGTACATATGGGTACTTTTCCCACTTTTATGAACTCTTTGGGATATAGCCCTAGAAGTGGTATTGCTGGGTCAAAGGGTATGCCCTTTTTTTATAGCCCTTTGAGCATAGTTCCAAATTATTCTCCAGAATGGCTGGATCAGTTCACAATTTCACCAACAATTCATTAGTGTTTCAATTTTTCCACATCCTCTCCAAAATTTATCATTTTCCTATTTTGTCATCTTAGCCAATATGACTGGTGAGATGTGGTACCTCAGAGTTGTTTTGATTTGCATTTCTCTAATCAATAATAATTTAAAGCATTTTTTTCATATGTTTATAGATGTCTTTAATTTATTCCTTTGAAAACTACCTGTTCATATCCTTTGACCATTTATCAATTGGGGAATGACCTGTGTTCTTATAAATTTGATTCAGTTCTCTGTATATTTTAGAAATGAGGTCTTTATCAGAGACACTGGTTGCAAAAATTCCCAATTTTCTACTTCCCTCTTAATCTTGGTTACATTGGCTTTATTTGTACAAAACCTTTTCAGTTTAAGGTAATCAAAGTTATCCATTTTGCATTTCATAATGCTCTCTATCTCTTGTTTGGACATAAATTCTTCCCTTTTCCATAAATATGACAGGTAAACTATTCCTTGCTCTCCCAGATTGCTTCCAGTATCAGCCTTTAAATGTACATGATGCACCCATTTAGACTTTATTTTGGTATACAGTGTAAGATGTTGCTCTATACCCAGTTTCTGCCATACTATTTTGCAGTTTTCATAGCAATTTTTGTCAAGTAGTGAGTTTCAGATGCTTGTGTCTTCAGGTTTATCAAACAGTAGATTACTATAGTCATTGATATCTTTTTTTTTTAAAAAAAGACTCAGTTTCCCTACTTTGTTTTTTTTTTATTTTTAATTTTAAAAGATAAGGTCTTCCCATCTTTTCCAGCCTGGAAGTTCAGAGACTATTCATGGACCCCATCCAATTATCCCACTAGCCTGCTTCATTTCAGACCTGAAATGTCCACTTTTAGACAATCCAGCAATATTCCCTTCCACTAGTTCTGGGAACTTGCCATATTGATGTTGAATTTAGTGTTGCTACTCCACTGTTGAGATCTGCCAGCATCAATCTCTACAGAGGCTGAGATTACAGACATGTGGCACCATACCCATCCATTTTCCTCATTTGTGAACTTGGACTCAGTCAAAGGGCCATACTTGAGGGCCTAGAGGGCCACATGTGGCCTTGAAGTCACAGGTTCCTGTAATAGTAATTAGTTTAGCAGGATACTTAGCACTTAGTACTAAGTGCTAAGTGTGGAAGGTACAAACTCTGTCCCACTGTTGAGAAGGCATGAACTCCCCTGTTGTTGTGGAAGAAGGGGATTGGCTGAGCCCCTGTTGATGTGGAAGAAGGGGATTGGCTGAGGTGTGTATATAAGCAAGAATTCCAGGGACAGAGACAGAATTGGAATTTTGCTCGCCTTGAAGAAAGAATCCTGAAGACTGAAGCCAGCTGAGGCAGAGAGCCTCTGAGAGACAGAATTTGAATGCTGCTCCTGCTGAAGGGACAGAGAGAGAGAAAGAGTTTCTCTCCCAGCATCTGGAAGTTGAGAACTGACTGAGAACTGAGATGGAGTTTTCCTGAGACCAGAATCTGGTGAGGGCCGCCTGGAAGGCTGAGAGAGCTTGCCTGGAAGGCTGAGAGGGCCTGCTTGGAAGGCTGACAGGGCCTGCCTAGAAAGCTGAGAGGGCCTGCCTGGTAGGCTGAGAGGGCTTGCCTGGTAGGCTGAGAGGGCCTGCCTGGTAGGCTGAGAGGGCTTGCCTGCAGAAGCATGACCAGAATAAGACTTTGTTTGTTCGTGGCCTGCCTGATCCTTGAGTTCCAGGCAAGAGAAGTGGTGAAGAGTTTGAGATGTGCAGGACCCTGTGAACTTCAGTGTGTGCCAGGGATTGCCCTGAGGACTGGAGAAGGACCTGGGAGCTGTCTACTTCTGAGGATTGGACAAGGACCTTGGAGCTGTCTGCTTCTGAATACAGGTGACTGTTTGGCGGATTCAGGAGGGAGCTGGGACCTTGGAAGGGGATCCAGGGAATCAGAGAGACCACCCAGAGTCAAGATGAAGAAAAAGCCTCCCCTTGGATGAAACTGAGGTTTTTTGGACATCGAGGGGTGGAGGGTTTGTGTGGTTTTCTAATGACTGTATTTGTGATCAAGATATTTAGTAATTGTAAATCCAGATTAGTGACTGATTAAGTTAATGGCTGCCCCATGAGTGGAAGTTTGATTATTCTATTGTGAATTGATTGAATGACTAATGATTGAGCTGCCCCACAGTGGAAGTTTGATTATTCTATTCTTTCTTGTTAATGATTGAGTTGCTCCATGAGTGAAAGTTTGATTATTCTATTGTTTCTTATTAATGATTCAGTTGCCCCATGAATGGAAGTTTGATTATTCTATTGTTTCTTGTTAATGATTGAGTTGCCCCATGAGTGGAAGTTTGAGTATTCTATTGTTCCTTGTTCTGAATATTGTGGCCACTGTAGTGAAAATTGTGTGGCCATTTTCTGTGATAAGCCTTGTTCTAAATATTGTGGCCACTGTAGTGAAAACTGTTTGGTCATTTTCTGTGATAAGATGTAATGTTGTGAATATTATAATGTTTTAAATGTTTGTCTTGATTTGTAATGGAATAAACAGAGTGTTCACTATATTTTGTAATCTGAACTCTAAAAGCTGTTCACAGTAGCATTCCTTTGGGAATCTGCTGGTGCATGGCGTTACAGTTCCCCAAACCTAGAGTCAGCCTTTGACTCAAATAGACTAGAAATAATGGGCAGAGCTGAATAATAACAACTCTCATTATTCATGAAAAGTGTGTGTGTGTGTGTGTGTGTGTTGATGATTAATAATATCTTGGCTTCCTTCCAGCTCTAGGTCTATGATGCTATGTCCATTATTTGGCCTTACTTTCTCCCTCTCTGCTGACATCTCCATGTCCCCATGAAACCTATCTTTCACATCTGGAATGCACTCCTTCCACATCTGCATCTACAGAATATTTCTCTTCCTTCATGAAACTGCTCAGGTGCCTAATCCTCCAAGAAGCCTTCCCTGATCAACTCCAATTGAAAGTACTCTTACCCTGCTTAAATATTCTTAGTTCACTTTGGAACTCCCCTTTACCCTACCATGATTTTTCTTGTATAATATTTATTTGTGTGATTTCCATATCACTTCTATTTAATTGAAAATTCTTTGAGAGCAAAATCTATCATTTATCCTCCTTGTATCCCAGTACCTAAGCCAGGACTTTGTGCATAGCAGGAATCTATTTGACATTTATTGGAAAGAATTGAATTGAATTACTGGGCATTTCTGGGAGTGCTATGGAACACAATCCCCCATTCCTTTTTTTTTCCTTAGAGAAGATGGAATGTCACATAATCAAAGGAGATGTTACAGTTCTAACCCTTCTCTCCAAAGCCCCCACCCCCAAACCTTGCAATCTTAGTTATCACCATTACAAAACCATCCAAATATTATCATCAATTTAGTCAATTCCCCTCTTTACTTCCTGCTTTTGATAGGGTTTTCTTTTTGTTTGTTTAGTAATTGTAGTCATTTTTGACTCTTCATGACTTCATTTGGGGTTTTCTTGGCAAAGTTACCAGAATGGTTTGCTATTACCTTCTCCAGCTCATTTTACAGATGAGGAAACTGAGGCAAACAGGGTTAAGTAATTTGTTGAGGGTCACCCAGCTAGTATGAGTCTGAGGTCAGATTTGAACTCAAGAAGATGAGCCTTTCTGACTCCAGGTCTGGCCCTCTATCCACTGTATCACCTAGCTGCCATATGAATATGTTATGCAATGTCCTGAGTTGGAAATTGCCTCCAGTAACTTATGACCTTTAGTCTATCACTTGCTTGTGGTAATAATAGCCAGTATTTCTGTAGGATTATAAGGTTTGCAAAGTACTTGAGAAAAATTATTTCATTTCATTTTTACAATAACCCTGGGAAGTAGGTGCTGTTACGATCTTCATTTTATACATGAGGAAACCAAGGTATACTAAGTATAAGTGATTGGCAAACATAGCATAGATAGTAACTATCTGTAGCACCAAGTACCCTAGCATACCCAGGGTGGTTGCTAGCACAGGTTCTTAGATCTGCTTTTCTAAAGGAAAGCAACTCAAAATGGGTTAATAATCTTACTTTAATCAAACATATATCATTTACCTAGTTCAGGGGAAAAAGTTAGCACCCTGAACTCCAGAGAATAAAAACAGAAGTTACAAGCAAAGAAACAGATCAGCAGATGGGTTTCCAATTGTCTGACCATTATATCCATACCTAGAGTTAGTTACCAGAGAGGGAAGCACCAACATCTGGGTTTTCAAAGGGGGAGGTCGGGGAGGGGGGGTGGGGAGGGGAGAGCGGGGAGGGAGAGGCTCAAAGGCTGCCCAGAGTCTCGTCTGGCCAAATCACACAACTCTTTCCAAAGTGAGCTCCAAAGCAAAAACTCAGGGTGTATATATAGCCTTCTAGATTGGAGAATGTCAGTCATAGCCTCTTGACCCACTGCCCAATCACAAAGTAATAAGGTGTGAACATTCTTGAAAAACAAGCTTCCCACCACAGGCTCCATGTGACCTCATTCAGCCTATTAAGAGGGCAGAGTATATTTTCAAACCAGGGAAGGTTCTCAGAGTCACTGAAGCCTATCAAAGGGCCTAGGGGCAAGGAAGATCTTCAGATTCCCATATCACTGTCTCAGGCTTGATTTGTATGTCTTCCTGATCCCAGGGTCAGTGTTCTATCTACTGTACCCCAGGAAGCAGCTTTCTACCCACAGAGACCAAATGACTTTCCAAGTAACACCTCCTGCTCTTATCAATGGAGGGATTTGATCTCACATCCTTATGATTCCAAACCTAGAACTCTATACTCTGCTACCATGGCATATTGTAATATCAATACAGATATTTCTTTTTTTAGGAGATTTCCTGTCTAGCCATTCTTAGCAGGTCCCTGTTTTCAAATGACACCTTGCTAGGATCTGGAGCTATTTCAAATATGCAAGTAGGCAGAATAACAATCCCTTCTTCCTGTTTGTTCAGGCAGAATGGATGTTGTAAGAGAATGAATGGGCTGTTTCACATAAGTGTATTGAGAAGAAGGCTTTCTTCTGCTAATAGGGTGAGACCTTGAGTCTAAACTTGCTTCTACCCTTAAAACATGTGCAAAGAAGCTGTGTGGGGGGAAACTTCCCCTATTTGTTGAATATGGTTACAGAAACAAGTCGTGATATTGCCCTTAGTCCTTAATAAGATAGAATAACTAGAATGGAATAGGCCAGGAGTGGGGAACCTGTGGCCTCAAGGCCATGTGTGACCCTCTAGGTGCTCAAGTGCAACCCTTTGACAGAATCCAAATTCACAGAACAAATCCCCTTAATGAAAGGATCTTTTCTGTAAAACTTGGACTCAAAGGACCACATTTGAGGGCCTAGAGGGCCACATGTGGCCTTGAGGTCACAGATTCCCCTGGAGTGAGCATTTGACCCAAGTAGACTAGAAAAAATGGGCAGGGCTGAATAATAACAACTCTCATTATTCATGAAACGTTTTAAGCTTTGCACAGCATCCTATTGTTTGAGATGAACAACACTGGGAAGTAGCAGTTATAGGTATTATTGTTGCTGTTGCTCAGTCATTTCAGTCACGTCTGACTGTTAGATCATTTGGTGTCTTCTTGCCAAAGATACTGGAGTGCCTTCTTATTTACTTTTCCTTTTCCAGATGAGAAAACTGAGGCAAACAGGGTCAGGTGACTTACCCAGGGTCACACAGCTAGTAAATGTCTGAGGCCAGATATGAACTCAAGAAGATGAGTGTTTCTGACTCCAGGCCTGGTAATTTATTTACTGTGCCACCTAGCTATCATTAGCATTATACATTAAGGAAACTGAGTATTAGATTAATTGACATGAGTCACAAGCATCACAGGAGGAGGGTGAACCTAATGCAGGATTCAAACCCAAGTCTAGCTCTGTATCCAAGATGTTTCTTAGGATTTCTGAAAAACCTCTTGTTTTGACAGGCCTGTCTGTTGGTGTCTCTCTTATCCTCCTTCCCCTTTATCTTTGTCTTTCTGTCATTGTCTGTTTCTCTTTGTTTTGATGTCTTTCTCTCTCTCTTTTTTTCTCTCTCTCCATCTGTGTATATCTGGCTCTGTCTTTGTGTCTGTCTCTGCTTCTTTATTTCTTTTCTCTCTGTTCCTCTACAACTTTGCCTCTAAATCTTTCTCTCCGTATCTCTCTGTCTGTCTGTCTGTATCTGTGTTTCTGTCTCTGTGTTACACACACACATACACAGACACACCCCTTGCGAAGAACAGAGCAGCAGGAAACAGCCTTACTATTCCCTTTCTTCTGGGCCCCTTTCATGGCAGGAATCAGCAGGGGTCTCCCTCTCTTCTCTAGCAGCTACATGGGAGGCCCTGCTGGGCCTAGCACAAGCATCTATTCATAATCCACTTGCCATACTCTTAGGGGGAATGCTTATGTGCCTGCGTCATATCTTTATTCTCAATTTATAGAATTCCTGTTTTTGTGGTTGGATTTATACTTTTGTACTGAGCTAGAAATCCCCTTAAAGTCCATGCTCTTGCTAGCCCTTATTCAATTTCTCTCCAAGCAAAATTATCTGTCTATACAGTAGAGTTCCATTTACTAAATACCCAAAAAGATCTCAGGGTTAAGAGATCTCTGGCCTTTGACAGATTTGACAGAAAAACCCTTGGTTCTATCTGTAACATTTTTAGTGCAAGAAATGCAGGCAAAGAATTCTAAAGAAAAGAATTTAGTGTCCTCACATCTTTTCTCCCAGAAACTGTGCTGAACTCTGACCTTGGATAACAACAACCTTGAGAGAATTCAGAAATCGAGCGTGGGGGTGGAAGTGGGGGTGGAAAAGAGCAGAAGAGTAAGAATCAGAAGACTTGTGATCTCTTCATAATTTACTAAGCTATATGTGACTTTGGATGTGTTGCCTTGGCCCTTCTGGTCCTCAATTTGCTTCTCTTTAAAATAGAGGTAAAACAGAGCTAAATCCCAAAAGTCTTAGTGTCATCTTAAGCTATTAAAATTCACTAGGAGTGAGATAGGCTCCGCTGGTGCAGCCCAGTGCTTGGCACAGCAAGTGCCGAGAGGCCCCCTGGAAGAGGCCTGCTGATCCACCGACCACAAGGGCCATTCCCAGGCCTATCACCACAGAATGGGGACTGGACTGAGCTGGGTAAGAGACAAAGGCAGGGTCCGCTGCATGGGCAGCAGCTACTCCCAGGACTACCCATCCACAGCCTGGAAATTAAAAAAAAAACCCTATCTGAACTTTCAGGGACCAAGATGGCAAAGTGAACCCTGGCTTTCCAATCCCCACCTCTGACCTGAAAACACAATAATTATTGCTCCAGAGGAAAATTTTAAGCAGTAAAAGCTTAGGAAGCCTGGAGGAAGGGCGCAGCTAAGGTCCTGCCTCAAAATGGGAAGAAAGCAGAAAAGACAAAGACAAAGACTCTGGAATCCTATTACAGTGAGAGGGAGGAATCAAATTCAGAAGGAGAAAGTGTTGACTCTACACCCACAGCTAAAGCCTTAACAGGGACTATGACCTGGTCTTAGGCACAGAAAGCATTCCTAGATAAGCTCTAAAAGATCTTTGAAATCTGGCTTAGAGAGGTAGAAGATAAAATCAACACCTCTTATAAAAACAAAATAGCAAAATTAGAAAAACATTATGATGAAGAGAACAACTCCTTAAAAAGTAAAATGTGTGAACTAAAAATGAAATCTGAGCATATGGAAAAGGAGCTTCAAAAACTAACTGAGGAGAATAATTTGCTAAAAACTAGAATCAACCAAACTGAAGCCAATGACTCTATGAGGAACCAAGAATCAGTCAAACAAAACATCAAGACTGAAAAATTAGAAAAAGAGGTAAAATACCTCAATGGAAAAATAACTGACCTGGAAAACAGATCCAGGACAGACAATCTGAGAATCATTGGTCTACTAGAAAATCATGATGAAAAAATGAGTCTGGACAATATCTTCCAAGAGCACTTCAAGGAAAACTGCCCTGAGATCCTAGAACCAGAGGTAAAATAGAAATTGGGAGAATCCATTGGACGCCTCCCAAAAGAGATCCCAAATTGAAAAGTCTGTGCAACATTGTGGCCAAACTCCAGAACTATCAGGTAAAAGAGAAAATACTATAAGCGGCCAGAAAGAAACAATTCAGATATCATGGAATCACAGTGAGGTTCACCCAGGATCTGGCAGCCTCAATGTTGAAAGATTGGAGGGACTGGAATATGATTTTTCACAAGGCAAAAGAGCTTGGGCTACAACCAAGGATCCAGCAAGACTGAGCATAATCTACCAGGCAAGGAGATGGACATTCAGTGACTTAAAAGAATTCCAGACCTTCCTGATGGAAAAGCCAGAGCTCAACGGAAAATTCAACCTCCAATTACAAGACCCAGGAGAGACATAGAAAGTTAAATAAAGAAAACACACACACACACACACACACACACACACACACACACACATACACACACACACGCACACACACACACATGCATACACACACACAAATAACTTGTTATTTAACAAGATCAAACTGTTTACATCCCTCTATGTTATGTTATTTTGTTATTATTTGTTATTATGTTATTTTGGGAGTGCCAAACAAATTCCTTTTTTAAAAAAATTATATTCCATATAACAATTTTCCTTTTGCCCTCAAAAACAAAGAACAATCTTGAATGATTTTTATTGTTTCTCCTTGGAATATGAAACTTCTTTTTCTTTGACAATAGTATTTATTGTTTGAAGTATTCATTCTGAAGCCCGAGCATAATTTTTCTAGATGACTTAAACTTGGGGTTTCTTTCTATTGTTTCTCTGTACATTTCCATGAGCTGAGCTTTTCTAGCTAATTTCAATGTTGCTATTTCAAGAAAATTTTCCTCTGATTTTCTGAACTGTGATATTTAATATATTTTTCTTGTTGTGATTGTGCTAGAATACTCATGATACCTTTATCTCCTTAAATCCTATCTTCATATCCAGAATTTCCTTTTAAAATAGAATTCTCAAGTATTTTCCTTCCTCATGCAGATTTTTTGTGAGGATCCAATGAGATACTTCTTAATATTGATTCTCTATCCAGTATAATGTGTATATTTATAAAATACTTAGCACACTATCTGACACATAGTAGATGCTTAATAAATGCATATTTCCTCTCAATCAGTTTTTTATTTTGATCAATTAATATTTCTTCCTCTTTTGCATTTATATTCTATTCTTCTTTTCACAGAATCCTTTGTTTTAGAGTGTCTCTTTTATTGTACCTAATGTCTCTTACATTGATTTCTTTCTTGAAAGCTCTAATTTATGTCCTTATTCCTTTCATTTTGTCACTTAATTCTATAATAACTCCTTCAAACCACTCCTGACATTTTTGGAATTCTTCCATGGCCAGTTCTGTGGACTTGCATAATTCATAATAACATTTTACTATTTTTTGGGACATTTTGGACTGTCTTTCCTTTTGCTGTAAAATAAATAACTTCTCCTTGTGTTTACTTTTTGGAAAAAAATGGTCATTTTTCCTTCTTTGTTACTCTTTAATCAGGTTTTAAAATCAGTGTCCAGTGGGTTTTTTCATGATTTCCTTGAGGGGGGGCTAGGTGGTAAAGTGAATAGAGTACCTGCCCTGGAGTCAGAAGGACCTGAGTTCACGTCTGGCCTTAGACACTTAACACTTACTAGCTATGGTGACCTTGGGCAAGTCGCTTAACCCAAATTGCCCTGCCTTCCCCCCACCTTGCAAAAACAAACAAACAAAAACAACTGTTTTGACAAGACAACATAGGGTACAGAGGCCTGGATGATGTGGCAGCAAGTTGATCCACCAACCACAAGGGCCATTCCCGGGCCTATCACCACAGGGCTGGGATCTGTTGGAGATTGGTAAGAGACAAATGCAGGGCCTGCAGCAGTGGCAGAAACTACTCCTGAGACTATCCACCCATAGCCTGGAAATTTACAAAGTACTTATCTGAACTTCCAGGGATCAGGATGGCTGAGTGAACCCCAGCTGCTCCAATCCCCCACTCTGATCCTGAAAACACAGAAATTATTGCCCCAGAGCAAAATTTTAAATAGTAAAGGCTTGGGACTCCTAGAGAAAGGGTGTGAGTAAGGCCCTGCCTCAAAATGGATAAAAACAGATTGCAAAGACAAAGACTCTAGAATTCTATTATTGGGAGCAGGATGAACCAAATTCAGAAGGAGACAGCATTGACCTCCACACCCACAGCTGAATTCTCAACATGGAATATGAATTGGTCTCAAGCCCAGAAAGCTTTCTTAGAAGAGCTCAAGAAGGACTTTGAAAACCAAATTAGAGAGATAGAAGATAAAAGGACTAATTCTTTTAAAATAAAAATTGAAAAATAGAAAAAAAGCCATTTCAATGAAGAAAGCATGTCCTTAAAAAGAAAAATGTGTGAACTAAAAATGAAATTTGAACATATGGAAAAGGAGCTTCAAAAACTAAGCGAGGAAAATAATTAGCAAAAAATTGGTATCAAGCCAATTGAAGCTAATGATTCTGTGAGTCACCAAGAATCAGTCAAACAAAACATCAAGACTGAAAAATTAGAAAAAGAGGTAAAATATCTCAATGAAAAAATAACTGACCTAGAAAACAGATCCAGGAGAGAGAATCTGAGAATTATTGGTTTACCTGAAAATCATGATGAAAAAATGAGCCTGGAAAACATCTTCAAAGAGCTCGTCAAGGAAAACTGAGCCCTTAGATCCTAGAGCCACAGGATAAAATAGATATTGAAAGAATCCACCAGACACCTCCTGAAAGATCCCAAATTGAAAACTCCAAGAAATGTTGTAGCCAAATTCCAAAACCATTAGGTAAAGGAGAAAATACTACAAGCAGCCAGAAAGAAACAATTCAAATATCACAGGACTACAGTGAGGATTGCACAGGATCTGGCAGCTTCTACATTGAAAGATTAGAGGGAATATGATATTTTGCAAGGCAAAAGAGCTCAGGTTATAACCAAGGATCAGCTATACAGAGAAACTGAGCATAATCTTTTAGGCAAGGATATGATCATTCAATGATATAAAGGACTTCCAGATCTTTCTGATGAAAAAGCCAGAGCTCAACAGAAAATTCAACCTCCAATTACAAGACTCAAGAGATACATAGAAAGGTAAATAGGGAAAAAAAATACCACACACACCAGCAAATACACACATGATTTCTTTGATATAATGAGCCTTTGTATCACCAATCCCTTTTCTTTTGTACACGACAGCTTTGAAAAAATCCAGCATCGTTGTGCTCCATCCCTAATCCCTGCTGTTTGAAATCTGTACTCTCTTCTCTTCAGACCACAGGGGTTAGGTCTGTGGTCTTCAAGAAAAAGGACCACCAGCTGGGCCTCTGCCACAGAGAGACTTGGAGTGGTTCCTTGAGTGGGACTTCTGATCCACTATTCCCAGTCACAATCTCATGAGCTCTGCCTCTCTTCATAGAAGCCAAGCTACTTTTGCTCTAGCTTCCCTCCAGAGCTGGTCAGATTCATAGTATCAAATTTCAAAAGGGTGAAGAGAGAGTCTTCTGGGATAATCCTTAAGGAAAACCCTGAGAAGCCTTTGCAACTGGTCTTTTTTACCTCCACCTTGTTTTCAATTTTCTAACCAGTTATATACCTTCTCCTGTACTGTTTTAGTTGATACAAGCTTTTGTTTCTGGGCCCCTCCCTCCTCTACAACTCCCAACCTTTTTCCCCATATTTAGACTACACCCTAAATCCTGTCTCTTACTGATTGGCATCACAGTTCCTCACCCATTAAAGAGTCAGGAGAGGGTCCAATCAGAGTATTTGCAGAGAGGAAACCCTAAGAGGTCTATGCAACTGAGCCTTTTCTTCATCATCTTTCTCCTTAATCACCCACTTTCCTCCAGGTTGAGTTCTGGGGAAGACATGCCTCACTGGCCTTAACCTAATTATGTATGGAGGCTTCCTGGGATGCTACCTAACGGTTAACTCCAAGAGATAATGACCAGTACTATAGCAAATGAAGGACATAAGATTTTGGTGTCAGGCCAACATAACCTGGGCTGGCTGAATGGGGCACTGAGGAATAGAACACCAGCAGGATGGATCACCGAAGTATTCTACTGATATATTGTATATAAAATCACTTAAATATAGTCATTTTGACTATAATAAATACAAAAATTAAAAATAAAGGACGTATGAAGAAAGAAGCTATCTGTATCCAGAAAAAGAACTTATAAGTATGTATAAAATAATTTTACACATATATATTTCTTTCTTTCTTTTTGAGGGAGCAGAAGGCAAGGCAAATGGGATTAAGCAACTTTTCCAAAGTCACACAGTTAGTTAAGTGTCAAGTATCTGAGGCCAGGTTTGAACTCAGGTCCTTCTGACTTCCATATTGGTGCTCTATTCATTGCACCACCTAGCTGCCCCTACAAATATATTTCTAGTTGTCCCTAATGGTAGCCATCTCTAAGGTGGGGTGGAGTGAAGGGAGGAAAAAAGAAAAGAAAGAAATTTACATGATAATTCTTTTATATATTTAGAAGGAATAGAAGGTTGTACATAATATATTTGTAGTTTCATTGCAATCACCTTTTTATCATACTATGCTGTAGGAATACTTGTTTTATTTCATAAATTAAGAATTAGCTTTTTAAAAAATCACTTTTTAGTGACATGCTTCATTTTCCATGTCTCCCTGTTGCAATTTTCTAAAGTATTTTTAGCGTCTTTCTTGCTGATTTAAGATGGAATATGGGTAGCTGAGACGAGACTTTCTCTCACTCTGATAGAAAGCATGGCATGATAGAAGAAACAAGGGATTTGTGTGCAGATTAAGCGAGGCTGAATTCTGGTTCTGCCACTTAGTACCTGAATAACCTTGGACAAGATGTCAGCATTCTGTGTTCCACCTTCCTCATCTTCAAAAGAATGGAATTGGACTAATTTATCTTTGATAACCTATTTCAAAATCTATATCTGTGTTGCTATGATCTTGAACTAGATTCTTCTCAGAGTAGCATGTTTAAGTAACAAATTGTTGAGAGGATTATGAGGGTCTTCCAGGCTATTGAGAAGATAGGGAAGGATATCCTTTTACAATCATCTGGGACAGTGGTGTACACACTTTTTGGTCTCATGGCTTTTTACACTCTTTTGTGTGCTACATGTATGTATACATATACATATATGTATGTGTGAATGCATGAATGTATGTAAAAGTATATAATCTCTCGCTGTATTATAACTTATCTTTTACAGTAGATCTCACACTGACATTAAGTAACTAAAGAGAGACAGGCCTATGGGAGTTTAGAGTAAAGGGGGAATGGGAACAGAGATGGATGAAATAGAATATTAAAAGCTGACATTTATATATCTAGCTAAGTTTTGAAACATGTTTTATATACATTATATCATTTTTATTATTTTATTTATTAACTAATTATAGTATTATATTTAATAGTTATATTCATTATAATTATATTATTTTATATCATATATTATAATGTTAATATTATTATTTATTACAATTATTTATTATTATTTTTTTAACCACACAACTCCAGGAGGTACAGGTATCATCCTCACTTAAAAGATGAGGAAACTGAAGATGTTTACACTTTTGACAATTATTGAGGGCCTCCCAAAGAGCTTTTATTTATTGGGTTATATCTATCAATATTTATTATATTAGAAATGAAAACATCTTAGTATAAAATAGTGGTGAGCTTGTGAACCCCATGAAAAAACCTTGGGCACCTCCATGAGGCCTGAGAACCAACTTTGAGAACCACTGGTCTAGGGCCTTGTAACAAACCCTTCTGCTTGCAAGTCCCTATTGTAATGCAATGGAATCCCATTACCACTTTCGAACATTTGATGTTCCTAACTATTTAGCTCAATTAGATAATCAGAAAACATTTATGGAGCCCCTACTATATGCCAGGCACTGTACTAGGAGTTGAGAGCACAGTCATAAAATGTAATGGACTATTTCAGGATTCTGTCTCACTGCACAGCATCAATCAAAAGCAGAACAACTTGTTGAGTTTATTACACAAGTTTTATCTGGGGAGGAGAAAATATTGTATTATTAAAAAGAAAGCACATAAATGGTCAAAGGATATGAACAGGCAGTTTTCAAATGAAGAAATCAATGCTGTATATCATCATATAAAAATGCTCTGTCACTAATGATAAGAGAAATTCAAATTAAATCAACTCTGGTATACCACCTCACATCTATAAGATGACCTATAACAGAATTGGAAAATGATAAATGTTGAAGAGAATGTGAGAAAGTTAGGACACAAATGCATTGTTGATGGAGTTGTGAGATGATCTAACCATTCTGGAGAGCAATTTGGGACTATGTCCAAAGGGCAATCAAACTGTGCAAACCCCATAATGTAGCAATGCCACTACTAAGTCTGTATCCTGAAGAGATCTTAAAAAAAGGTAAAAGGACCTACATGAACAAAAGTATTGGCTCTTTTTATGGTGGCCAAGAATTGAAAATTGAGGCAATGTCCATCAATTGGGGAATGGCTGAACAAATTGTGTTATGGAGAATATAATGGAATAGTGTCATGCCATAAAGAATGATGAGAAAGAGGTGGGTAGGTGGCAGGTGGTGAATGGAACATAGCCCAGGAGCGCAGAGGACCTTATTCAAATCCAGCCTCAGGCACTTAACATTTAATAGTCATGTGACCTTGGGCAAGTCACTTAATCCCAATTGCCCTTTCTTCCCCCTTCCAAAAAGAAAAAAAAGAAAAGCAAAAAAAAAACATACGATGAGGAGCTGTGTTTCAGAAAAACTGGAAAGACTTATATGAACTGATACTGAGTGAAGTGAGCAGAACCAGGAGAACATTGTACACAGTAACAACAATATTGTGTAATGATCAACTATGAATGACTTAGCTCTTCTCAGCAATACAGTGATCCAAGACAATTCCAAAAGACTCATTATGGAAAATGCTATCCACATACAGAGAAAGAGCCAATGAATTCTGGATGCAGATTGAAGTCTACTATTTTCACTTTATTGTTTCATAGTTTTATTGTTTTGTTCTATTTCTTCTTTCACAATGTGACTAATACTGAAATATGTTTTATATGATAGTTAAAATGACAAATTGCTTACCATCTCACTGAGGAGGGAGAGAAGGGAGGGAGAAAATTTGGAACTCAAAATTTTATTTTTAAATGAGTGTTAAAAATTATCTCTACATATAATGGGAAAAAATTAAATATTATTTCAAAGAAAAAATAAATAAATCACAGAAACATAGAATCTCACAGTTGAATGGAATCTCAGAGGTCATCTAACCTAGGCACCTGGTGGAAAAACAGACTGAGCAGTGGCCCTGGGAACTGATCTCAATACTAGCTATGTGACTCTTGGCAAGTTAATTCATCTCTGTCTGCCTCAACTTTCTGAACTGTAAAATGAATATAATAACAGTATCTACCTTGCAGGGATGTTTTGAGGATTAAATGAGATAATATTTGTTGTAAAAAGGACTTAGTACATAATAGGTTGAATATGGGGAGTCTTGTAACCTTGTGATTTCACTGGCATAGACAACTCTTAGTGAGGAAATTCCTTTTGTCAATACCAACATCGAGAGTTACCTCTTGGTAACTTGGTTTTGGGGGGACTCTGAGAAGTTGATTTGCCCAAAGTCACCCAGCTGACATGTGTCAGAGGCAGGTCTCAAGGAAGGTCTTCATGATATTGAATCTCTCTCTCTCTCTCTCTCTCTCTCTCTCTCTCTCTCTCTCTTTCACCTATAACAGAATTGGAAAATGATAAATGTTGGAGAGAATGTGAGAAAGTTAGGGCACAAATGCATTGTTGATGGTGTTGTGAGATGATCCAACCATTCTGGAGAGCAATTTGGGACTATGTCTCTTTCTCTCCTTCTCTGTCTCTCTGTCTCTTTTTCTCTCTCTTCCTCTCTGTCTGTCTCTTGTTATTTATTTATTTTTTAACATCCATTAAGAAATGAATTTTGAACTTTCTCCCTCCCCTCTTGCCCCACTCTTTGAGAAGGAAAGAAATTTGATATCAATTATGCATATGGAATCTCACAAAATAATTGTTCATATTGCAAAAAAAAAAAATTAAAAAAATAAAGTGAAAAATACATACTCCAATCTATACTCAGAGCTCATGAGTTCTCTCTCTGGAAGTGGATAGCATTTGCTGCCATGAGTCCTTCAGAATTGTCTTGAATCTTTGTATTGCTGGGAATAGCTAAATCATTCACAGTTGATTTTTGTGCAATATTGCTACTACTGTGAATAATGTCCTTCTGGTTCTGGTTCTGCTCACTTTGTTTTGCATCAGTTCATGTAAGTCTTTCCAAGCTTTTCTGAAAGCATGCTTCTTGCCATTCCATCACAATCATATTACCACAACTTGTTCAGTCATTCCCCAACTGATGAACATGTTCTCAATTTCCAAATATACTTATGGCTCCTTTTCTTTTTTTTTTTTTTTTCCTTTTATCTCTTTGGGATATAGAACTAGTAGGCAGTATTGCTGGATGAAAGGGTATGCACAGTTTTATAGCCCTTTGAGCATAGGTACAAATGACTCTCCAGAATGGCTACAACAATTCATGGCTCCACCAACAGTGCATGAGGGCACCAATTTTCTTCCACATCCCTTCCAGTATTTGTCATTTTCCTTTTCCATTCTGATACTGCATTGTGACAGTGTATTTTCTTCATTATCTCTAAGAGTAATCTTTTGCAGTAGCAACTAGGTAATGCAGTGGCCTTCAGTTAGGAAGACCTGAGTTCAATTATTTTCACTTCCTTTCTATGTGACCTTGGGCAGTCATTAACCACTTTCTGCCTCAGTTTCCTCAGCTATACCATGTGAACAATAAGCATGCTTATTTCCCAGGATTGTTGTGAAGACCAAATGAGACAATATTTATAAAAAGTTCTTAGTCTAGTGCTTGAGCTTACATAAGTATTTGCTATTATTTTTATTACTGTGCCTAGCACAGAACATTACTCAGTGTGTGTTTATTGAATGAATGAATGCATTCAGGAATTAGCACAAGAAGAATCATATTGAGAATTGTAAATGCATGCTTCATTAATTTGATTTCATTTGTTGAAACCCATTTGATGTTTGTCTTTGAACCACAGCTGAGGAGGTGTTACTGACCCCAAAATATTTCTCATCTCTTGACACATGTAAGTGTCTTCCCTTTGAAATTATTTTGTATGTCATTTGAATTTAACTACAATAACGTGTGTGCATGTTTTTAGCCTAGTGGAGCAGCAGATCTTCAAGGAAAGGGACACTTTTGTTTTCATCTTTGTTTTCCCAAAAAACAAGGAAATGCTTTTATGTATTAAGCACTTTGTAAATATTAGTTGAATTCAATTTGTTCATTGTGTGTACTCTGTTCAGAAGTGTATAGTCTAAGGGGAAAAATTCCCACTTTAATATTTTTATGTTTTTTACCTGAGTTGGAGTCTTTACTGCATAGTATCTACTTTAAAAAAAAGGCTTTACTGCTTTCTCTTCCTTTTTCCATGTTAGTTATATCTAAAAAGGGAGAGGGTGAGGTAGAGGGATGGAGGGAGAGACAGAAAGAGGGAAGGTGAGAGAGAAGGAAAGAGAGAATGAAGAGAAAAAAGCAATGGAGAGAGTGCAGGGAAAGAAAGGGAGAGAGATAAAAGGGAAGAGAGAAAGGAGAGACAAAGGGAAGAGAAAAGAGGGAAAGGAGGGGAGAGAGAAAGAAAGAGAGAAAGACAGACATAAGAGAGAAAAGAAGAGAGAGGGAAGAAGGGGAGAAAGAGAGAGTTACACAAAGACACACAGAAAGAGGAAGAGAAGGAGGGAGCGAGAGACAGAGACACAGAGAGATAGAGATAGAGAGAGACAGAGAGACTGAGATAGAGATAGAGACACACACAGACATGATTTCAATTGTATAGGAAACTTCCAAGTGAGGAAACTCCCCTTCCCAATGCTGATTGGTAACTTCCCTGAAACTTATAATTTTAGAGAGTTGCCTAAAATTCAGTGTCATTAAATGACTCCTCCATTTTGGTCTGAGTCCTGAGTCCATTTGGCCTCTCCAACAGGCCCTAATATCTTGGGCTGTGTTTTTGAGACCACAACTGAATTTGGGTTGAAAAAGTTGATTTAGGGAATGTGTCATACTTCTTGTCTCAGATCATTTTTGTATTAGTCAATTATTGATTCTTGTACCGTCATTCCTCAGTTTGTCAACACACATTTATTAAGTACCACTATGTATCAGGGAGTTTACAATCTAATGGAGGAAGGCAACACACAAGATATAACTGAAATGCTGTCACAGGGTCTGGGCAGGGGACAGGGAAAGTACCCATCGAGGGGAAAGGGTGGAAAAGAGCTGAAAGTAGTATAGTCAGATGAGAAATGAAATGTTCCAAGCTGACCTCCCTCCTCATTTTATATGGGCCAAAGCAGAAACAGAGACATCAAATATTTTGTCTCAGATCACACAAGGTGAGCCAGGACTCAAACCTAGTCATTCTGACTCAAAAGTCCAGTGATCTTCCCACTATTATTCTATAGTTGAGCCTATAGCATATGAAGGAGAAGGGGGGAAATACACATTTATAGAATACCTCCTATGTGTCAAGCATTGTACTAAGCACTTTCCAAATATTATCTTAGTTGATCCTCACAATAGCCCTGTGAAATAGACACTGTTGTTCCAATTTTACAGTTGGGGAAACTGAGGCAGACAGAGACGTGAATTGCTCAGGGTCATGCAACTAGTAAATATCTGAGACCATACTTAGACCAAAGTCATCCTGATTCCAGACCTAGCACTCTATCTGTTGTGTCATCTAGTTTGATGAGGGGAATGTGTTTGTAGCAGAGATATCAAGTCTTTGATGGAGAACTCATGGCCATACACCAACAGAGGGAAGTAATTGTCCACTGACACCTATAATGAGAAAGAAGCATTTCTAAAGAGACTGTGACTCTCATCATTCTAGAGCTTGTTGAGAGTAGATGGCCCCATTGTTTCTCTGTCCTGGCTCTGCCTCCATGAAAGATACCGGTAGACATTCAGTAATGAATTTCCCTGCTGTATGCATCTCTTTGCCCTGAGAGAGAATGATAACAGCATCATCTGCTGCGATAGGAGGTAAAATCTCTGAACCTTACCAAATTGCTTGGCCGGCAGTCTCTGAATGTGAGAGTGAAAGTCTAGTAGCAGGCCTGCTTATTAGACCCTAAAAACACATGGAGAGATAGACTTGCTGGTAATTTTAGACTTTAGAATTAGAAAATGAAGAGCTACTAACAGGCTTAGGGAAAGTGTTCGCTCCTTAAGAAAATGACACATGTGGATGAATTGCCTTTTAACTCCTTTTCAGTTCTGACCTTCTAGGTTCTAATGGTCTCCCCTTCTCCCCCGCCTGACATTCTGCGCTCTAAAAAGCTTCTCCCAGCTCTGACATTCAAAGTTCTAAGGACGCTTCCAGCTCAGACAGTTTTTTTGTGCTAAGACACCCCCTGCTCTGGAAATCTATGACCCAAGGCCTCTTCAGGCTCTAATGGGACTCATTAGAAAAGATTCCGATTTTGGGAAAGATTGGAGACAAAAGGAAAAGGGGATGGCAGAAGATTGAGATGGATGAATAGTATCATGGAAGCAACAAACATGAACTTGTACAGAATTCTGATAGAAGGGTAGAACCTTATATGCTATGGTCCATGGGGTCACTAAGAGTTGGACATGACTGAACAGCAACAAGATCAACAGCAACAATGGAGACAACACAACAATGTCCCTCTCAACCCTAACATTTTGTATTCATAGACTTCTTCTAGATCTAAGATTTTATGTTCTATGGTCCCTCCTAGCACTAATCTTCTTTTTTAAGGCCCATCCTGGCTTTGATATTCTGTATTCTAAGGTCCTTTCCAGCTCTGACATTCTATACTCTAACCGCCTTTCAGCTCTGCCTTTCTGGGTTTCAGACTTACTTCTGCCTCTCACATTCTATCATCTAAGATCTCTCCCAGCTGACCTTTCCTATTCTAAGGGCACTCTTAGTTCTGTCATTTTCTATGTCTCCGAGCTCAAATATTTAATACTCTAAGTCTTTTTTTCCAGCTTTAAGATTCTTCATTTTAGAAATCCATCACTTAATGAATACCTAGCAATAATTAGAATTAAGCATTAGAAACTTACTCTCTTCCTTGGACTGTTGGGAGACAAATTCCCGTATTACTATTGCAGACCTCGATACATCTGGCAGACCTTACCCAATAAATATTAGTGCAAACCAGACTATTATCCCACAGCAAGTCATTGCCAACAAATACCTGGACCTTACGCTGGTCCTTAAAAACATCATAAAAGCATTTTTCAAAGATGTCACCATGTCTGATACTTATAATCTTCAGACTACAGGGGACAATTGTTTTTCACAATTCCTCCCTAGCAGAGGAAGTCAAGATCATGTGGGAGAAATATGAGGTACATGCCATCTCTATTGTCCCGTCCGCTCTTTGAATTATACTGAGTAGTATTTCATTGAGCCTACAGACCACACTAATCCTGTTACCTAACTATAAAAAATGAGTTATTTTATTCAACTGTGCAATAGTCCAAAGAATCTTAAATAGAAAAGGCTAATAGCAGAATGATGACTTGTTGCAGGGTTATCTATATTTGAATTCAGTTGAAAAAGATGAATTCAGATGAAAAAAAATTATTAATGTTAATATCATCATCATTCTAATTTTCATCATTGGTGATAATAATAACACCCATTTCTTTAAGGATTACAAAGCAAAGTTAATAACAGAGACAGAATTAGAACTCTGGTCTTCTGTCTCCAAATCCAGTGCCCTTTCCATACAATGTCTATGCACCTGAAGAGTTTTACTCTAGCCCTCTGTACTTTTCCTTATATAATAGGATTATATATAATAACTTGAGGCCTGGAAGGGACCTTAGAGGTTATCAAATCCAACCCCTTCATTTCTTAGATGAGAAAATGGAGGCCTGGAAAGGTTAAGTGACTTGCCTAGAATCAAAGAGCTAGTATCTGAAGTAGGATTTGAACCCAGATCTTTCCCTGAGCTCAAGTCCACTGTAGTATTGAATGAATACACCATGTTGCCTTTATTTTCTGATTTAGTGTGAAACAAAAAAAAATTAATTTGTTTTTTTTTATTTACTCATTTACTTTTAATTTACAAGATTCAGTTCCACAATCACTTGAGTTTCAGATTTTCTCCCCTCCCTTCCCTGCCCCCCCATGGTGGCGTGCAATCATGTATAGGATCTGCAAATACTTTCACATTGTACAATAGTTTGGTCATATAGAAGGGCTGTAACCAATGAGTGATCACTGGGAAAAGA
>CM053588.1:37928848-37945524 GCA_028646515.1 Pseudochirops corinnae | reverse complement strand
GTGGACAGGAATTTCTTCCAAACAATAATCCTGAACCTTCAGTTCACTTTGTTGACCTTAGAATTCTGGATATGAATTGCTAA
Source organism: Pseudochirops corinnae (assembly GCA_028646515.1). Lineage (NCBI taxonomy): Eukaryota > Metazoa > Chordata > Mammalia > Diprotodontia > Pseudocheiridae > Pseudochirops > Pseudochirops corinnae. The sequence goes on along the minus strand of CM053588.1, from coordinate 37,945,441 downwards.
AGGAATTGACTCTCTCTCTCTCTCTCTCTCTCTCTCTCTCTCTCTCTCTCTCTCTCTTCTCTCTCTCCCATTCTCTCTCTTTGTCTCTGTCTCTTCCTCATCCCTCCCTCTTTCTCCATCTTCTATTATTGGCTTGACATTAAGCCCCATCTGGAACAGAGGTTCTATGCATTCTCAGTTTGATTTAACTGCCCTGCTAAGTTAAGTCTTCTTCCAGCAAAGCTGTTTGATCATCAAAGAACACCACCTTCTATTTTCCTGTTCCTGCTAAGTGATCCTTGATCTCCTCTTTATTTCTTACAACTCAGTGCTTGTAACACACCTATCAACCCCAGTGAAAGGGAACCTGTGAGACAATCTCATGAGAAACACATATGAATTAAATCTCAGATAATATTATCAGCAGGAACTGGCTTTCTTAATATGTTACAATATATTAATAATCAGAGTTATAACTAGGGCAGGGCCATGGGGGCTTTGTCAGGGTGGTGACATCCAGAAAGGCATGCTTCTTCCCCAAGTTCAATCTATACCAAGATAATAGGAAGGCAATCTCAGGTTTCTGGTGAATCAGCCCTGATAAAAAGAGAATTCAGGAGTGGGAACTGCATGGAACATCCTGCTACTACAGACCCAGAAAGCACTCTATACAGGGGAGGTGCAACTCCTTGACAGTCTAAGGGCAAATGATGGGTTGGGAAGTGATCCTTCAAGCATGTGTTCACGGAGAGGGGGCACTTTGGATCCCAGGAGACAAAAGGTTGAAGTGGGATTTCCATAGATGTAAGTATACTAGAATATCCAGGGATGGGGCTGCTTTGGGATAGGTGAATATATTTTCTTCCACCATATTTAATCTATGGAAATCAATAACCTAGCCTCTAAGGAAAAGAATGTACCAGGAATTGATACCCTAGACCAAGTCTCTGACTCCCACCAATTGAATTTTCACCGATCTCAGAACTGTTAATTGTCTCTTCCAATAACTGTTCTACTGTCTCCTTACACACACACATACACACACACACACACACACACACACACACACACATGCAAATCCCACCTTTAAATAGAAGTGAAAATCCAAATGCAAAGCACTTTCTTCATCTCAATGATGACAGTGGGTCCATGAATCCAATAAAGGACAGTGACAGAAATAGAACCCCAAAACAGGGTCATAATGATGCAGAGGTAAATAAGACCCTAGGGGTTAGAAATAGAATGGCACAGATTGAAAAAATCATTTGGTAAGTATTTATTATATGCCAAGTAATGGGAATACAAAAGGAAAAATACAGCAGTCTGTGTTCTGAAAGATTTAACATTTTAACCAAGAGAGATAATATATATGTAATAGGAGAAATTGAATACAAGGTAGATGAAAAAGCCCCAGTGAACCTTGAGGTACACTGCTGGGGAGGCAGAATCCTGGTGGGCTAATTGGGACTGGGGTCATACAGAGTGTTATTTAAGTAAAAATAATTTCTGAAGCATTTACTACATACAAAGCATGTTTTGTATTGGGAATAAAAAAAGAAATAAGTAAAATATTCTCTGTTCTCAAATCAAGTAAACAAGCATTTAAGTGTCTACTGTAAAGTAATAGTGAGAATTTATAAAATATTCCAAGTTTTCCAAAGTATTTTACAAACATTTCATTTTAACCCCTAGAGGGGGTTTCATTTACAACCCTAGGAGGTCGGTATTATCCCCAATTTACAGGAGAGCAAACGGAGTCTGAGAAAAGATAAATGAGTTGTTCAGGATCATACAGGCACTGGACTGAGTATTAGATATACAAAGATAAAAGGGAAAAAACAGTCTGTGCCCTCAATGAGCTCTTAATTAAATGGAGAGATAACATAGAAATAAGTGCATACAAACAAAAGAAATGCATAATACTGGAGACCATCACTGAAGGAATCCAGAATTATTAAGGAACCTTTGGAAAGGAGTTTTGACAGAAGATGAAATTTTAGTTGAGATTTGAAGGGAACCAGAGAAGCCCAGAGGCACAAGGGAGGAGAGAATTCTAGGTATGGAGGATAGCTGGTTAAAATGTACAAGGCTGGAAGGAGTGTTACACTCAAGGAGCAGCAAGGATACCAAGGTCATTGGCTAGGAGAGTACGTGGAAGGGAGGAAGATGTAAGAAGTTGAAAATTGATAGGAAGAGCAGATAAAGAAGGGCATTAAAAGGCAGATAGAGGATTTTATATTTGGTCCTGTAGGTCACCAAAATTTATTGGAGTAGGAAGTGACATGGTCAAACATACACTTTATCAAGATCACTTTGATATCTAACTGAAGGATAGATTGGAGGGGAAAGAGACTTAAGGGAGGAACACCAATCAAAAGGCTATTTCAAGCCAAGGTGTGAGGTCATAAGGGCCTGTAAATGAATGACAGGCATGTCAGAGGAGAGAGGGAGTATATACTAGAGATGTTCTACAGGTAGGATTGACATAACTTTACAATAGATTGGATATAAGGGTGAAAGAGAGTGAAGAGTCAAAGAATTCACCTAGGTTGAGAGCCTGAATGACTCTAAGGATGGTAGTTCCTTCAGTAATAGGGAAGTTAGGAAAATAGTTAGGGAATGGGGGTGTAAAAAGTTCACTTTGGGATAAATTTAACTTGGTTTTCTGTGGGTTGTTTAGTCCAAGATGCACACTAGACAGAGTTACGAGACTGGAGGCCTCAAGAGAGGTTGGACTTGGATAACTAGATCTAATAATCATCTACCTATAAGTAATTATTGTATCCATGATAGCTAATGAAATCACCAAGCAAAATAATGTAGATTGTAGAGAGAGAAGAGAGATCAAGATAGAACCTTAGGTGAAATTCATGGTAAGTTAGTGTCTTAGATTAAGATCCAACAAAAGGTAATAAGAAGGAGCAGGCGGATACAGTTGTGTCTCTGGGAAAGGAGCGTTGCCAAAAAAACAAGGCAGAAGAGAGTATCAAGGAGAAAGGGGCAATCAACAATATCAAAAGCTGCAGAGAGTTCAAAAAGGATAAAAACTGAGAAAAGTTCATTGGATTTGGAAATTTAGATAACACTGGCAACTATGGAGAGAGCAGTTTCAGTTGAATTATGTTGTAGGAAGCTTAGACTGAAGAGAGTTAAGATGAGATTGAGAAGAAAGCAAGTAGAAGGACCAATTTTAGACAGCCTTTCACAGAATACACCTCACAAAGGGAGAAAAGATACAGGATAATAGATATTGAGGATGGAGCTTCTCAAGTTCACATTCTAAGGACAGAGACAACACACATTAGAGACAATAGCTTTAGGACATATATAAAAGCCTAGAAATACTAGAGGTTGATTATGAGTTGGATTGCAAGATTCCAATGTTCTTAGGGTGCATCAGCAGTCAGATAATAAACCCTAGAGGGGTCTAGAGGTAATAGAAGCAGGTCAGATGGTAAGACCTGGTGGGCCTTCATCTCACTGGTAGGATTATAGTTCATCCAAGATCATCCAAACTTTGTACATAGCCATGAAGAAGACTTTGTATTGTTCTACGGTATCAAAGAAGAAACTGAGAGGCTCCCCGTCATTTGGGAAATGGCTGAATAGGATATTAGAAATATAATCTGACAAACACAGAGTATAGTAGAACCTCTGGGTCCTGGATTCTGCAACACTCTTTTTTTTTTCCTTTTTTTATTTAATTGATTTGTTTATTTACTTTTAGTTTACAAGATTAAATTCCACAATCCCTTGAGTTTCAAATTTTCTCCCCTTCATTCCCCCTCCCCCCCCCCCATGGCTGCAATACTCTTAATGAGGATGAAAAATCCATTAGTTTTCTAGTTATCACACCACTTTGTTAACTTACTTTGGGCTTGCAATCCACTAAAGCCCCCAGATCCTACCCCTAAATGATGAACTACTGTCTAATCATACCTTTTAATAGAGGGCTAGGGAAGTTAAGTTTAACTCTAATACAAGATCTTAGAACCTTGTTTCTTGCCTTCCTTGATAATCTCACTATCTTCTGCCCCACTCAGGCGACATTTAGAGAAACATATTTAGTTCTGAATGTCATATGCCAGAAAGGACATTGATAAGAGGCAGACTATCTAGAAGAAGGTGACAATTACAACCAACTGTCACCTGAATTCAAAGGCAGACAACTCCCAGTTTCTTGTCCAGCTCTCCATGCAGTTTCCACTCCACGTTGAAGCTCACATTGTTCAGTCCATCTCTAATCCTTCACAGTCTCTGTTTCTGGGAAGACAAGGCTTAACAAGGCAACAATAACATTCATGCATATCAACAAAGCCATAACAGTATTTGTACAAAATACCTATACCACAGTCATCCTTCCTCAGTCTTTGGCAGCTCCAGCTGGCCCTTGGAAGTCCTCAGCAGCTCCAGCTGGCCCTCAGAAGTCTTCAGCAGCTTCATTCTCAAAATCAAAATTACTTTCTCCATGGAAGTTCCAGTCTAGCAGCATCCCAGTCTTCAGGTCCTCATCCCAAGAAGTTCTAACTTTCCTAGCCAAGGTTTTTCCTTATATACAGTTCATCCCCTCCCTGTTACATCAGCAACAGGGGTTCATGCCTTCTGTTTCTTTAACTGAGGCTTAATTTGAAACTAGGTGCTTAGCTTAGCAATACAAAGGGATCTTCAAATTTCATTACTATTACAATAAAATGGGTAGATTGTACATGATGTCTCTATTGTCCCTTCCAGCTTTAAATTTATGGTCCAATGCCTCATTATTTTATAATTTATAATCTTATGATCTCCACCGGATTTTTGTTTTATTCCATACCATTGCCTATAATAGCCCATTTGACTCCCCCACCTATCTAAATAATTGTCAACATCCTATCACTTCTCACTCCACAACATCTCTTGTATTTGTCTCCTCTCCTCTTACAGCTTCATCACCTTCATTTGTGCCTTCATTTTTTCTTCCCTATATTATTGCAATCAGTCTTCTTACTGGATTACTCATAGTCTTTCCCTGCTCTAGTCCATCTTCAAAATGGTAGCCAAATTCCAAAAATGAAATCTGACTATTTTATAACATTCTTCCCACACAACAAACTCTTGTGACTCCCTTTTATACCTATTTTCAAATATAAACTCCTTTGACTTTTAAAGCTCTTTCCAACCTTACCCCAGTCAATCTCTCCTATCTTATTAACCATTACTCCTCTCAGCAGACTCTCTGGTCTAGCCATAATACACCAACCTGCTGTGCCTCAGACATGATGCTTCATCTCCTCACTAGTAGGCCCCCTTGCCTGGAATGTTCTCTCTCTTAATCATCAAGCTTTTGGTAGCATCCTCCCAAATATTTCTTGTACCGTCTTTGTAATTGGTATTAACGTACTTACGTATGTACAAGTTGTGATCTTTCATTAGAAAAATAAAGTCCTTTTTGTCCTTGTATCCCCCGAACCTAGAATAAGTGTGGGGAACCTGCAGCCTTGAGGCCACATGTGGCCTTCTAATTCCTTGGGTGAGGCTTTTTTACTGAGTCCAAGTTTTACAGAACAAAACTTTTTATTAAGGGGCTTTGTTCTCTGAAGTGTGGATTCAATCAAAGGGTTGCATTTGAGAACCTAGAAGGCTACATGTGTCCTTGAGGCTGCAGGTTCCCTAACCCTGAGCTAGAACAACACCTGACACAAAGCAGGTACTTTAAAAATTCATATTGATTGAAAATAAGATGTTAATAATAACTATTTTATTATAGCTAAAATTTATATAGCACTTAATATCTACCAGGCACTGTGCTAGACATTTCACAATTATTACCACATTTCATCCTCCAATGAGTCTAGGTTGTTGTTGTTGCTGTTCAGTTATTTTTCAGTTGCAATCAACTCTTCACAAAGCCATTTGAGGTTTTCTTAACAAAGATAATAGAGTGGTTTGCCACTTCCTTCTCCAACTCATTTTACAGATAAGAAACTGAGGCAAATAGGATTAAGTTACTTACCCATAGTAAAACAGCTACTAAGTGTCTGAAGTGAGATTAGAGCTCAACAAGATGAGTTTTCTTGACTCCAAGCCTGGTATTCTATCCACCGTGCCACCTAGCTGCCCCAGTGACCATGAAGGCAGGTCAGTGCTATAATTATTGTCATTTTACAGATGAGGAAATTGAGGTAAACAGAGGTTAAGTGACTTGCCTAGGATCACATTGCATTGTCTGCAGCTACATTTGAATTCAGGGATTCCTGACTCCAAGGTCAGAGTTCTATCTGCTGGGCCACCAAGCAGCCCTACCCAGCATGTGGACAGCTCTTCCTATGTAAAAGTACATCCACATGAGTTATCCAAAACAAGAGATAATGAATGGGTCATAATCTGCATCATTGAAAGTAATACTCAAACCCATGAGATGCCAGACCCACTGAAATATCAAAGGAGCCCTAATGTCCAGCCTGGTCCATTGTAGACATTTTGTAAATGTTTGTTGGAGAACTACCTATTACCCGGCTCAATCAAGAGAGTTTAGATGTGGGAGATTCTTTGAAAGGCCAATGGGCTCCCTTCATCCTGACAACAACACAAATGAGTTTTGATTTTTGTGGGGAGTTTTCAAATCCAGATTTCCATATGGTGTTTAAAAAAAATAGCAGAACCCCAGAATTAATATCATGATTTTTTTTACCACTTTGACCTTTTGAAAATCTCTCTCTTGTTCTCTACTCCTTCACTATTCTCTGAGGAAAAAGTGAATCTTCTGAAAGAGGTCACATTGCAGCCACTAAATTGGCCTCCAAGTCCCTTCCCCAGACATTAATATCACTGTGTTCCTCCATCACCTCTGCCAGTCTCTGAGATGCTGTCTCTGTCTCACTGCCTTTTGGAGCCTGGCTTTCCAAGAAAACAGACAAGGTAGTGTGATGATGTATCAGTGACATTTGGTCCACTGTAAATTAGCCTGTCTGCAAGGCTGGATAAATTACTCTGAAGGAAAGTTGCTTAAAGTTCATTTTTGATTACAGTCATAGAAGCCACAGTAGTTAGAGGCCTTCAGCAGCTGAGGTAAAGGGAAGGGGAAAGACTGTCATCAACCCAAGGTAATAGGCAGTTCCAAACCCAGAAGATGAAAAATGTTTCTCAGTTACTAGCACCCAACAATTCAGTTTTATAAGCTATAACAGGGGTTCTCAATGAATGAACAGGTGAATGAAAATCATCTATTAAATACTTACCATGTGCCTAACACTATGCAAAGTGCTATGGATACAAATATAAAAAGAGGACATGTACATCCCTAGAAAAACTACCTTTCTAAGACAGGAGATACAGAACACTGAGAGGAATGGTGGTCAAGACAGAGCATTACAATCTCAGAAGTCACAAAGATGGTGAGTGAAACAATAAGGCAGTCAATTGACATGCCCTTTTTAGAAACAATGGTAGTGTCTTGTTGATTACAGTTCTAAGTAAAAATACATGTGGTGAAGGTAGAAAATGGCCAACAGAAGACAAAATTGCATTTTCTTGGGAAGTGCCAAGCTGTGAGGAGTCCGCAACTGGATTCTCCAGTGGATATATATGCCTTTATGTATGAATGAATAAAAAATCATGTATATACTTACATACTCTAAATACTATAAATTATACTTTTATACTTTATATGCTATATATTTCTTTATATACATTATAAACCTACTGCATGCCTATTGCTATGCTAAACACTAGGGATGCAAATGGAAAAGCTGAGATCAACAAGTCATATCCAAGCTTGTAGGAGTCTTTATAATTTTGCCTAAGTAATCTTCATGGGTGACTCATTCTCTTTTCTTCATGTTTGGGCTGGGTTGGGGTTAACAGTAACACCAAGTATAATATGCATCAGGAAAGAGAGTCCATTATAATCACTACTAGCAGTAGCAGCATCAGCTGATATTTATTTGCTGATTTGTGTACAGAAGGGAGACTATTTTGTAGAAAAATCAATCACAAAATAATAAATAGCTCAAATATTCCACTTTGATCTTAATTGAGTGAACACACACTGTCTTTAAGATTGAGAACAAAAGTCTGTTTGGCATAGTTTGGTTTTTTTTCATAATTCAGTGCCAACCTGCCATTTCAGCCTTATTTCACATTACTTTCCTCCACACTCTACAGTGAACCGTTCTGACCATCTTGCTGTTGCTTATATATAACTCTCTTATATATAATAACTTATATAACTATATATAACTTATATATAACTCTCTCATTCCCATCCTTTTGCATACCTGGAATACAATCATCTCTGCCTCTAAGAATCCCTTGCTTCCTTCAAGACTCAGCTTAAATATCTCTTTTTATATGAAGCCTTCCTTGATTCCCAAATGGTTGCATCATGCCCAACACAATTATCTTCTATTTATATAGATATATAGTATGTGCATATATGTGTATATATAGTGTTTATGGATATGTTCATGTATGTATATCTGTGTGAGAGAGATTGAGTGTACATATATAAATATGTAAATGCTGTTCCCCATTCCGATTGAATGTAAGTTCCTTGCAGACAGGGTATATGCCATTTTTTGTCTTTGCATCCTCACCACTTAGCACAGTACCTGCAACATGGCAGACACTTTTTTAGTACTTATTAATGTATAGATGATTTTATTTGCTCAGCCAAAGGAAGGGGAAGATCTGTAGCTAATATTAATGGACATCTTTGGGAACACAGAAATTCAACCTGTCTCAGCCAAATAGAGAGTCCATTCCAATGGTTTCCCACTTTCAACCCAATTAGGAATCAGGCATTCCCCACATATCTTCTCCACAATTCAATTTTAAGCATGACCACCCAGCATGCAGAAACTTTCTGTACAATATACTCATTAAGTGGGCACCTAGACTTTCCTTTAAGATAGAATAAGAAAAGGGTCACCACCAGTCATCTTAACTTGCCATTGCACTTGCATGACTCTCGAGGAAAGAGTATGGCTAATAACTTTGCACAGCTCTGCCTCACTTAAATCCAGTTCATTTGCAAGTCAAGACATCACCCTTCTGATGTCATTGATCCTCTTTGAGAATGAAGGACAAACTACTCTGGCATTCACTGACTGTCCAATAACGGGTCCTAATCCAAGCCTCATTCACTCATTGTTTGGGTTTTGATTGCTCAGGGTAAGTACAAGTAGCAATTGTTCTCTGTTCTGGACAGAAACTCTGAGAGCCTTCCCCTCCCAGACTGATTCATTTGGGAAGGCAAACTAGGCCATCTCTTGTCTCAGTTCTCACCTAGCCTTTAACCACTGAATGGGCATTGCCTCAGATAAACTGAAAACTAGGAAAGACCTTAGTTTAAAAAGGCCAAGGTCTACCACTGAATCCTGGGCCACCATCATTCATCTTTACTTATGCCTTGCCACTGGACTCTGATCACTGTGGAGGAGACAGTAAGGCTGATCATTTCACACAGCTCTGTCTCATTTAAATCCAATTCACTTGCAAGTCAATACATCACCCTCTTGATACCGTGGGGTGTCTTTGAGAACAAGGGACAAACAAAAACAATGACAATGACAATAGTAAGGGAGAACCTACTGCTTCCAGAGGCATCCCATTACATTTCAGGATAGTGCAAGTTATTGAGGACAGTTTGTGTGTTTTCTCAGTATCAAGACTGAATTTCTCCCTTTGCATCTTGTACCTAGCTAGTTCTGCCCTTTGATGTCAAAAAGACCAAGTCCAGTTCTGTGCCTTATGTCAGCCCTTCAAATACTCCAAAATAACTATCATTTCCCTTCCAAAGTCTTCTCTTCCCCTAAGTATTCCTCATCCCTTATACTAATCCTGATTTGGAATAAACTTAAAAATCCTTAACCATCCTGGTTGTCTTGATCTGAAGTGTTTTGATTCCAAACTCAGTGCTCCTTATATTATGCCTCTATTTCATCTCTTCAAAGGTGACTTCTGACCTTCAAAATGTAATGGAAAGAACAGTGAGAAGAGGGAATAGTTCCTGTCTATTATTCCCAAGAATTCTGTTTGAGTTACCCTTCATCTGCTATAGAAGCCCAATGATTTAGATAAGTCAAATACTTTCATTCCCTTCACCCACTTGCTTTTACTGTGGAATCCTGGTCAACCCCCAATTTCTATACTGGGTTTCCCCACATTCACCCATTATCATGGATGTGTCTGAGATACTGTGCTAAGCAGAGACTAGATTTGTTGATTATGGTTTTTTTTTTCCTTCCATTGCCTGCATTCAAACAAACATGAAAAGCAAAACTGTATTGGGCTGCCATTAAGTACAAGGCATGATTCAAATCCTCCACTGGGTTTCCTGGCCATCTGGTAACCAAGTCACCATGTCACTAACAATGAAAAAAGCAATTTGCCTTAACTCACTGAGAAATTTCCAGTGACATTCCAGCCTAGAGGCTTCATAAAATCAGCTACACTTAAGAATATTTTCATCCTTGATCAACTGGAGAAAACACACACACATTTCTTTTTTTCAATCCACTTGATGGGCATTCAAGGAAATTGTGCGAGTTTCTCAGGGGAAGAGCTATAATAACTTTTGGCCTCCAGCCATGATTTGTTGTTGTTTGACAACTCTAATGAATTGGTGGAATTTGTGTCTTCCCCACTAAAGGAAAACCCTTCCCAGAGCAGATGTAGAGAAGAAAGGTTATATGTAAACATTTTGTAAACCTGAAACTTATTATTTGGCATGTAAAAATCAAAGAGATCATGTGCGTATGTGTGCGTGTGTGTGTGTGCGTACACCTGCACATGCACACATACAGTAAAAGTAAAGATACACTACCTAAGATCCAATATCCTAGTATCTTACATTTAGAGCTAAGAGGGACCTTAAATATTATCTATTCCAAACCCCACACTGTATAGATTAGACAACCAAAGCCCAGAAATGGGGAACAGGTGGTCCAAAGATTTCTTGTGGTTGTTATTCACTCATTCCAGTCATGTCCAACTCTTCATGACCCCATTTGTGATTTTCTTGGCAAAGATACTGAAGTGGTTTGCCATTCCTTTTTCTGGCTCATTTTATAGATTAGGAAACTAAGGCAAACAGGGTGAAGTGACTTGTCTAGGGTCATACAACCAGTAAGTATCTGAGGCTAGATTTTAATTCAGGAACATGAATCTTACTGGCTGCAGGCCCAGCCCCTTATTCCCCAAGCCATCTAGCTATCCAAAGTGTAATTGATAGCAAATAGAAGAGTCATCATCATCATCATCATCTGAAAAGTTCAGCAAAGTCTTCATCTAAAATCAATTGTAAAAGGAGCTAAGAATTTTCAGATGCAAAGATGAAGAAGGAATGCATTCCAGGCCTTGAGAAGGCAGCATTTCTAAAAGTACAGAGAAGGAGGATGGAACATGAATTTGGAGAACAACAAATGGTCCAGTTTGGCTGGAATGTAGACAGAAAAAGAGGTAATTATATGAAATAATTCTAGGATGGAAGAATGAAATCAAATTCAGAGGGCTTAAGGTGACAGATTGAGGAGGTAGTATTTTTTAATAAAGATAATACGGAAGCACTGGAACTTCTTCGGCAAGGAAATGAGAGGGGCAAATCTGTGATTTAGAAATACTGTAAACCCATTTCTGGAAAGGAAGAGCTTATGGAAGCAGGAAGACCAATTTAAAAATTACTGCAATAGTCCAGGAAAGAGGTAATCAGGAATTGAAGAAAGGTTATTGGTCATGTGATTGGAGTGAATGGGATGTGTGGAAGCAATGTTGTGAAGGTAGCCTCAACAAATCCTGACAACTGATTGGACATGGGGAACAATCAAGCAGAAAGAATTCAGGATGGCTGTGAGGGTTGAAAAGACTTAACGAGATGTCCATTCCAAGTAGCACGTTGGTCATTTAATAGATACCCAGGCTTTACCTGCAAAGAAGTGATTCTATTTAGACTTCCATGCATTGATTACAGACAAACTATAACAATATGTTAAAACAAATGGACCTTTTGGTTCCCTTCCAAAAAAAGGTATGGCTTCCCCCAGGGGATCTTTGTTTCCAGAGTAAATACTACAAAATCCAAAGAGCAAAGGAAACATCTGTCATTGAGATGGAAGATTCATGGTTTACAACATTCTTATGGTGATATTTTCATTCAATAATTCAACAAATATTTATTCCAAAATCAGAATCTCTAAATTAGAAGGAAACTCACAGGCAACTTAGTATGATTCATATACACAAAAAAATTTCCTCTATGTCATGAATGGCAAATGATTATCCATCCTTTGCATAGAGATATCCATTGGTAGCAAATGCATTACTTCCTCACAGTCCACTCTACTTTAGGACAGCTGTAACTATTGAGAAGATCTGTCGTTGCTTTCTTTGCTTTCCTCAAAAAAAGCCTAACTTTATCACTTTGCAACTTTGACTTATTTTTCCAAGCATTGCCCTACCGCATCAAATAGGAAAATAAGAATAGCTAGAATTTCTATAAGTCACTAAGGTTTGCAAAGCACTTTACATATATTATCGCACTTGATCTTCACAAAAACCCTTTAAGGTAGGGAGCTTAGCCTTATTTTACACATAAGAAAACTAAGGCAAGTGGAAGTTACATGGTTTGCTCAGGGTCACAAAACAATTGTCTAAGATGGGATTTTAACTTTGGTTATCCTAACTCCAAAACTATTATTCCGTACATTATGCCACCTAATTGCCTCTAAAATAAATCAAATCCCCTCTTCCAGGTGGCAGCCTTTTAAATTCTTGAAGACAGCTATCATGGTTCCTCTTCTCCCCTCATCCACAATCTTCTATCCTCCAGACTTTCAATTCCCATTTTCTTAAATAGATCAATTATGGTATGACCAGAAGGTCCTTTACCTTTGTGTTTGCTTTCCTCTATACCAGAGATTCTCAATTTTTCTGTGTCTAATGGACTCCTTTATTGGTCTGGTGAAGCCAATGGACCCTATCTCAAGATAATGTTTTTAAATGCATAAAAAAAGAAAATAGACCAAAAAAAAAAACATAGAAGTACACAGGATATTTATTACATTGAAATACAGTGTATGTATGTATGTACATATGTATGTATATGTATGTGGATAGATGATAGATATTGATACTGATACCAGGTAAAGAACTCCCACTCCAACCAAACTCTTTCTAGTTTATCCATACTCTTCTGAAGATGTGGAGGCCAGAACTGAACACAATGCTTTAGATTTGGTATGACTAGCATAGTGAGGTGTGTGTGTGTGTGTGTATGTATGTGTGTGTGTATACATATATATATAGATGTATATATATACACACATATATATGTATATGTATATGTGTGTATTTATATATATGTATATATATGTATATGTGTTTGTATATATATATTCAGAGAGAGAGAGGGAAACTATAATTTCCCTGGACTAGTTGTCAATTCAGTTCAACAAGCACTTATCAAGAACCTACTGAGTAGTCATATAGCAGAATGGATAGATAGCAAACTTTGGAAACAGAAAGACTGTATATTGGATTATTAGACCACAAATTAATATTATCTATATTGTATTGTTACCTTATGGATTACTGCCTTGTCATGGCAGAGGGGCTTCCATAGTTCTATGAAACCGAACTGTAATACAGAATTACCCAAGACAAACAAGTCACAGTGGAGAGTTTTGACAAAAGATGATCCACTGGGGAATGTATAATGGTAAGTGAAGTAGTACTTTGCCCCTTGTTTCAGCTGTTCCAGTGCCTTTGAGCCTTGCCTGTGATTATATCAAGTCTTTGTTGGAAATGGTATACATTAGTTGCCATTAATAGGCCTAAGGGAGTTTGGAGATCTTCTCTGTCTTTAATAGGCCTAACATTATCATGTGGAGGGAGGAGCTTGCCAAAAGAGCAGAACAGGAAGGAGAGCATATAAAAGTTTGATCATGAGCTGGGACCAACCAGAACTGAGAGAGAAGACATTTGTGATGTTGGCCTTCCATTTGTTGTTCTAACTGTTGTTGTACATTGGTGTCACTTTGTCAGACAGAAGCATTCTGTCTATTGAATTGTATTACTTTGTTAGAAGCACCCTGTCTGTTCACTTGTGTAAGTGTTACTTTTTCAGACAGAAGCACTCTGTTGATTTGTGTTGATTTCTCAGACAGAAAGTGAATTGAGATGATAGTGCCAGCAATGTGTGTGAATATTGTTGTAACTCTGCTAAGTTTAATGTGTGTAAATACTGTTGTGGCTCTGCTAAGCTTTGTTTTCCTAGAAACAGGAACTGAGAAGAGCTTGGGGTGGAGCAGTTCACCAGAAGCTGTGAAAGAGAGCTGCCTACTTGTGAATCCAGGCAACAGTGGTTGAAATCAAGCAAGAGCTGGGAGTGTGGAAGAGGAACCAGGGAGTTTGGAAGTCAGCCTTGAGTTAACATGAAAAGATCTTTAACTTGGGTACTTAGTGCTGACTGATGAGATTGTAACTTACTGTGACCTAGGAGTGGATGGCCTTTGTACTTTCCACTACCCCTTAAGGATGGTGTTTGTACTCTCTGATTACCTCTTGGAAGTCAGCCTCCAATCAAGATGAAAGAAGACTTTAGATGGGTACTTTATATTAATTGAGAAGATTATGACTTACTGAATGATAAATTTTGTTTACGACTACATGGCCACCTTAGTAATAAGTTATGCTATATTGCTGTGAAAGTTGTGTTTTAGTTTCTTGAATGTTTTGCTTTAGTTTATTGCTGAATAAATAGAGAGTTCACTACACTATGTGATTAGATCCTTAAAGTTATTCATAGTGGGAGTCCTCAGGAGAGCTGCTCACTATTGGCTTTACAAAATGAAATGGCAAAGCTCTCTGGTATTTTTTCCAAGAATATCCCATGTACAATACTAAGATGATTTGAAAAGTGTATGGAACTGGAAGATGAGTCCTTCAGATAAGAAGGTATTCAACATGCTGCTTTGGAAGAGCAGCGGATAACTACAAGTAGCTCTAGTACTAATGAAGCAGCTGGGCCACAGTCAAAGGGAAGATTACCTGTAGATGTGTATGGTCATGAAAGGAGAGTCCAATGATTTAAAGATCAGTATTGCATAGGAACCTGGAATGTAAGATCTATGCATGAACCAAGGCAAACTGGATGTGGTCAAACAGGAGATGGAAAAATTAAATATCAACATCTTGGGTGCCCATGAACTTAAATGGATGGGAATAGGTGAATTTATTTTGAGAATTACATATACTACTGTGAGTAAGAATTCATTAGAAGAACTTAAATGTCTCTAATAGTCAATAAAAGGGAGAGAAATGCCAACAGGGGTATACTCTCAAAAATGACAGAATGATATCTGTTTGAGTATAAGACAAACCATTCAACATCACAGTAATACACGTCCATGCTCCAATCACTAATGTTGAAGAGCCCAAAGTTGATGAGTTCTAAAAAGACCTACAACATCTTCTAGAAATAATAACAACAACAACAACAAAAGATGTCACATTCATCATAGGGTATTAGGAGACAGAAGTAGGTAACAAAAAGAAAATTAGAATAACAGACAAATTTGGCCTTGGGAGTACAAAATTAAGCAGGATAAAGGCTTATAGAGTTTTATCAAGATAACCCTGGTCATGACAAGTACTCTTTTTCAACAGCCCAAAAGGCTACTCTACACAAGGACATCACTAGATGGTCAATATCAAAATCATATACTATTATATAATTTTATACTTTGCAGTCAATGATGGAGAAGCACTACACAGTCAGTTAAAACAAGACCTGGAATTGACTGGAATTCAGATTATGAGCTTCTTGCTACAAAATTCAGACTTTGAAGAAATTAGGGAAAGCAATCAGACTGTATTAGTGTGACCTAAATAACATTTCTTATGAATATGAAGTGTAAGTGATGAATAGATTTAAAGTATTAGATCTGATAGAGTGCATGAAGAACTATGGACAAACCATTCTAAAGAGCAGCTTGGAACTATGCCCAATGGGCTGTAAAACTTCATATCCTTTGATTCAGCAATACCACTGCTAGCTATATATCCCAAAGAAATTTTTAGAAAGAGAAAAGGATGTATTTGCACAAAAATATTTATAGTGACTCTTTTTTGTTGCATATAAGAATTAGAAATTGAGGGGATGCCCATTGATTGTGAAATGACTGAATAAGTTGTGGTATCTGATTGTAATGAAATATTATTGTGATATAAGAAATGACAAGTAGGAAATTTCAGAAAAACCTAGAAAGACTTACATGAACTGATACAAAGTGAAATTAGCAGAACATTATACACAGTAACAGAAATACTGTACAATGATAAACTGTGAATGACAGCTCTTCTCAGCAATGCAATGATCCAAGACAATCCCAAAGCACTCATGATGAAGCATGCTATCCACCTCCAGAGAAAGAACTGACATTGTCTCAACTCAGACTGAAGCATTAAAATTTTCACTTTCTTTCATTCATTTTTTAAATTAGCACCTTCTCATGCAAAATGACTAATATGGAAATGTTTTATATGATTGAACATGTATAAACTTTGTCAGATTGTTAACTATCTCAGGGAAAAGAAAAAGGAAGGGATAGAACTGAGGACCCTAAACTTAAAACTAAA
>CM053588.1:37907897-37928348 GCA_028646515.1 Pseudochirops corinnae | reverse complement strand
TCTATTATAACTTATGTTTATATTATATAGGCTCTGTGCTAAACATTTTATGATTATTATCTCAGTTGATCCTCATAACTACCCTGAGATGTGGGCGTTATTATTATCCCCATTTTATGGATAAGAAACTGAAGGTGATAGATGATAAGTAACTTTCCTGGAGTGACACAGCTAGTAAGTTTTTGAGGATTGATCTAACTCAGCTCTTCCTGACTCCATACCTGGTGCCATATCCACTACAACCATCTAGATGCTAAAGGATGTAAGTTTCTTCCAGGAGAACATTGTTCATAGTAACAGCAGCATTGTGCAATGACCAACTTTGATAGATATAGCTTTTCTCAGAAATGCAGTGATCTAAGACAATTCTAAGACCAAAGATGGAAAATGCTATCCGTATCCAGTGAAAGAACTATGGAGTATGAATGCAGATTCAAGCAGACAATTTTTTTTTCTTTTCTTTCTTGTGGCTTTTCCATTTTGTTCTGATTCTTCTTTCACAACATGACTAATGTGGAATTATGTTTAATATGATCACACACGTATAGTCTGTATCAGATTGCATGCCATCTTTGGAAGGGGGGAGGAAAGGGAAGGGGAAAATTTAGAACTCAAAATCTTATAAAAGTGGATGTTGCCAACTAAAAATAAACAAATAAATAAATACGCTAAAAAAAGAACATAAGTTTCTTGAGGACAAGGACTATTTTTTTTTTTTTTGGTCTCTATTTCTCTAAAACCAAGATACTTGCCTGACACATATTAGATACTTAATAAGTATCTTTTCAATTTAATTGAGTTCTGTCACCTCCAACTTCAGATGCAGTGATCTTTGGATACTAAGAAGCAGCTCTCCTTTGGAAACAAAAGCTTGCCCAGTGGGGTGCCTCTTGGTGTTTCCATTCCACTAGCCTCCCATACTGTGAAGCGGTGGCTTCAGGCAGGGAGGAGCATGGGAGATGCTTTGGCTGGCAGCCTAGAAATTTCACATCTACCTGCATCTGGTGACTGCAGCCCAGAAACACACCTGAGCAACTCCTGCTTCTTAATTGGGATGCTGTCTCTTTGGAGTAGCAGAAATGCTTCAGCCTTTGTTCTGCCTTTAATCACATTTGTAGAGCCTGCGGCTTTTTTTTTTCTTAAAAAAAATAATGCTCTCTGTCTGTAATAAGTGGCAAGTCAGTCTGTCGAGTGGAGAGGAATCGGATAATTAAGTTCTTTATGCTGGTTGGCTGCTTTTGATGGGCTCTTTTTATAAGGACAGATAAAAATGAGGGAGTGTTGCAAGGAGGGAGGAAGGGGGACAGAGAAGGAAGGCTTTTGTTTTTTAGGGACAGCAGGAGGCTTGCAGGCACAAGGAAGAACATCCAGACTCCTTCACATCCACTTCAGAGGGTCAGCTCCCACAATTGGATGGGCCTGGAAGATTAGGAGGACTTCATTCCTGTGACACTTTCTGAGATTTACCGAAGTCTTTCCTTACAACAACCTTGGGAATGAAGGGACATTGTTAGCCCTGTTTTACAGAGGAAGAAGAAATTGATGTTTAGATGGGATAAATAACCTGTTCACAAGTCACTGTGGCTTGCAAATGAGGGATCCTAGATTTTTAGTCAAGTCTTTTGCCAGAGAGAGCAGAACTGCATAGAAAGGCTCATAGGCTCATGAGATAACAGATTTGGACCTGACAGGTACCTTGGAAGTCATCTAAAATAAACCCCCCATTTTAACAGGGAAGGGAACCCAAGCTGAGTGTCTTCCCAGAGTGGTGAAGTAACTTGCCCAAGGTCACACAGGTAGATACACTGGATCATTAATCACAGCTGGAAAGGGCATTGCAAGCTATGTAGCTCAGGTCTCTCCTTTTATAGACAGAGAAATTGACACACAAAATGATTGAGTGACTTACCTAGGGTCATACAGTGGAAACATAGAATTCTAGGTGTAGAACTGGAAGGAACCTCAGAAACCATCTTGTCCAAACCCCTCCATTTTACAAAGGGAGCAAGAAATAGGGAAAAAAAAAATTACGTTTAGAGTCAAAGAATGCAGATGTGAATTCCAGCTCTGCCACCTATTACTTATTTAACTGTGGGAAAGTACTTTAATTTCTCTGAGACCCTTCTACCTCTAAATCCTATGAGCTCTCCAGACTTTTTTTCATCATTTTTTAAAAGAAGGAATTTTATTCTGGGAACACAGGAAGAATTGTTATTAAATGTCGTTCAATCATGTCTGACTCTTCTTGACCCCATTTAGGATTTTCTTGCCAGATGCTACAGTGGTTTGCCATTTACTTCTTCAGCTCATTTGACAGATGAGGAAACTGAGGCAAACAAGGTTAAATGACTTTCCCAGGGTCACACAGCTACTAAGTGTCTGAGGTTAGATTTGAGCTCAGGAAGATGAATCTTTCTGATTCCAGTACTTTATCCACTGCACCACATAAGTGTCCTTATTTTTTAAATAAATGCTTATTGAATGACTTGAATTATCAAAAATGTCTAAGGTCCCTTTCGCTGATGTTCAGTTGTTTCAGTCATGTCTACCTCTTCGTGACTCCATTAGGTTTTTCTAGGCAGAGATATTAGAGTAGTTTGCCATGTCTTTCCCCAAATTTTTTATCTTTTTACAGATGAAGAAATTGAGGAAAAGAGGGTAAAGTGTCTTGATCAGTGTCATACAACTAGTTAGTATCTGAGGTAGGGTTTGAATTCAGGACTTTACAACATCTAAGACTCTTTTCTTGTTCCAGATTTACGATTGTATAAAGGTGTCCAGAGTCAGATTTTGGCTCAATGTAGAGAAAAAAAAATTGCAAACAGAATTTTCTAAGTGTAATGGGATGCATTGGATCAGTGTCAATCCCTTCTCATTTATCTGGATAATCATTCATAAGTTATATTGTAGGTGAATTTCCTATATAGGAGTATATTATTATGACCCCTCTCACCTGATGGACTTTGTGGTATTCTAAAGGATGGCCTTTGATGCTGCATACATGTAAAGAGACATGGGTTCTTAATAGTTGAGAGACTTTGAAAGGAATATGAAAGATCTCTCAGAGACCAAGAAATATGGGGAAAAGATGATACTCCAACATGTCCCTCCATTACCAATGTCTGCAATCCTAGAGATTACAAAGGCTTATTGTAGGATTGTAAAGATTGTAGACTCATTGGGTGAGACATTCCTTCCCCATTCCAAAGCGGTTTTCCCACTTGAAATTTGAAGTCCACATCTTTCTCCTCTTCTCCTTTCTCTTTCCTCTCTCCTAGAAGTTTCTCAGTCAATCAGGAATTATGTCTCAGTACATAGAAGAGGTATGTCCATTGGGGGACCACCAAGTCTGCCTCAAGGGTGACTTAGAGATATATTAGATTAGATGGTGAGTGTCAGTAAAAGAGCAGAAAGAATTAGGAATCCTTTGTGTGAATCCTGGCTCTTCCACTTATGAAATGGGTGATCATAAACAAGTTACTAAGTTCTATGGGCCACAATTTCTTCATTTCTAACATGAGAGGATGATCTTCCATATCTTCTTTGGCCCCGTCCAGTTCTAAATCTGTCATCCTATGAGGTTAAGTTCCCATTACGTTGCCCCAAGAGACTAACTTGCATTTTATTTCATTCAGGGAGGGCGGAAAAGGCCTTTTACTACTCTTCAATAAAAAGTAAAGGCAAGATTATCTGATAGCGATATCGAGGACTGAGATGGTGTACTGCTAGCCCATTCTGAGTCAGGAGAGTGATGTGGAAGCTAAGAAAACTGATACCATCTTAAGTTACATGAGAAAAATAATCTAGCATTTATTTCAGGGTTTATTTATTTCAGGATTACAATGTGCCCTGCCAATATCTCATTTGACTCTCTTAACAACCACAAGGTGTTGTTATTATTCTAATCTCAGATGAAGAAACTGATACAGATGGAGGTAAAGTAACTTGTCCTGGCTCATACATCTAGTAATGTCTAAGGTCAAATTTGAACACAGCTCTTCCTAACTGCAAGTCCAGAACTCTGTCCATGGCACCAACTCACTGCCTTATCCAGAGGTACATGATATCCAATACCAGGGTGGTTATAGTGCCATCTTCCTTTCCTCTGATTAGACCACATCTGGATAATTATATTAAATTCTCTTTACCTCATTTTAGGAAAGGCATTAGTAATCTGGAATATCCAGAGGAGGGTAATCGTGATGGTGAAGCACCTCAAGTTAAATTGAGGAGATGATTGGTTGAAAGGATTGAAGAATTTTAGGAAGAAGAGAAGATTGAGGGAGAATACAACAGCTACCTTCTTGTATATGAAGGGCCATTATATGGAACAAAACTTGTTGTTTTTTGGTTCTCAAAGAGGACTGTGACATCAGGGAGGTGATGCTGTGATGTACAAGTAAATTGGATTTAAGTTAGTCAGGGCTGGGAAGAGTCACCAGTTTCACTTTCTCCTCCAGTGCCATCTGGATCCAGGGGCAAGATATAGATCAGGACAACTGGATGTGGTCCCCATAACAAAACTTAGCTTTGTTTTTAAATTAAGGACCTCAGGGGTGGAATCGGGAACAATGGGTGGAAGTAAAATAATTTTTAAGTTCCTTGTCACAGAAAATACCCTAACAGTGAGCACTTTTCAAAAGGGAAATGGGCTCCTTTGAAGAGGTAATGAGTGGACTTCCTTTCACTGGAGGTCCCCAGATAGAATGAATTTTCTTCTTTTGGGGTGTTGCTTGATTTGATTGGAGATCTTCTGAGATACTGGCCAACTCAGAGACCTGATTCCTTATCAGAACTTACCTGGCCATGTTGTATTGCCCTTCACAACTAGAAGTCACCCGAAGTCAGGGACCATTTTTCCCTTTTGCGTCCCCAGAAGCTAGCACAATGCCTTGTGCAAAGTGGTTGCCCAATTAATTTTTATTGAATTAAATTGTTGATTTTTATGCAAAATATAATTGCCTCTGGAAAACTGCCCAGGAAAGATGCATGAATACACACACCCTCCTTGAGGGTAGGGGGCATGCTTTTCCGTTTTCTTGTATCTGCAGCACCTAGAACAGTAGCTGGCACATAGTAGGTGCATAGTGGTACATGCTTATTGGTTGTTTGATTGCTAGACTGGGAGACAGGGCAGAGACTCCAAATTTCAGCAAATAATTCATCTATCAATCACAAAGAATCAACTGGAACTGTTTTCCTCCTGGATCATGAGAGATGGCTGAAGCTGAAGGAGTGTGTATGTGAGGTGGGGCATCTTTTGGATTCTTAATACTGAATTCATGTTCTTTAGAAATTGTAATAGAAGCAGCTAGGTGACACAGCGGGTAGAATGTTGGACCTGGAGTCAGAAAGACTTATTTTTATGAATTCAAATATGACTTCAGATACTTATCAGCTGAGTGATCTTGGGCAAGTCGCTTAACCCTGTTTACCTAAATTCTTCATCTATCAAATGAGCTAGAGAAGGAAATGACAAACCATTGCAGCATCTTTTCCAAGAAAACCCCAAATGGGGGTCACAAAGAGACACAACTGAAAAATGACTGAACAAAAATAATAATTGTAATTGTATTAACAATAAGAAAGTATAATAAACATAATAATATGATACAGAGTAACAATTCACTGTAATAATAATAATAGCATTATTTTTAATAAAATTGAGAATTTAATAAAGGGTCAGGGCATACATACAGATCCTCTGACTGTCATGACCTACTAATCATAAAATGCAGGTCAGAAGGCATTGTTTTTGACTCCTCCAAATACTCTGTTAAAAAAAATTCAGAGAAGAGAAAGCCTGAGCCCAGAGTGAGTGAATATGGAAAGCTATGTTTGCTGACTAAAAGGTCAGGAAAGAACTGGGTAACTGTAATCTAAGGAGACCTTTTTTGAAAGTACACATTTTTCTTCTCCAGAGCTCTCTGAGGCAGAAGCCTTTATTTAATAACTAACATAACCCTCAAATATCATAAAGGTGAAATTTGGACAGCTACATCTTGCCTGATAGCTGTCTAATCCTGATACATGGCACGCTAGCCTTCTCTCAGTGAAAAGTCCCAGTTTTAGATTAAGCATATCAATCCTATTTGTTACCTTTTCTTATCCACTGGCTAGCACCTTCCTCAGACTCCTGGGGATCTGACTGCTGTGGTTTGACTGAGGAATGACATAGTCCATCACTTTGACCATTTAACCAGATAAAAGCTAATAATGACCTATTACTGCCCTGGGTGAAAGCAGTGAGAACTGTGGAGAGTCTGCAGGCTCTAAAACAAGGATCCAAATGTATTATTAGAATGAGAATTTTGTCAGGAATCTTCATGTTGTGTGCCTGGAATGCTCTCCCTCCTCATCACCACCTCCTGGCTTCCCTGGCTTCCTTCCAGTCCCAGCTCAAATCCCGCCTTCTACAGGAAGCCTTTCTCAATCCCTCTTCAATCTAGTGATTTCACTTCCCTCTGTTGATAATCTCTCCATTTATAAAATGCAGTGATAATAATAGAAACATCCCACAGTGATTGTGAGGAGAAAATGAGATAATATTTACAAAGTGCTTGGCAAATCTTAAAGTGCTGGTAAATGTTACCTATTATATTCATTTATCCCATCTATAGCTTGTTGTTTCGTAACTGTTTATATATTACTTTCCTTGTTAGACTATGAGCACCTTGAGAACAAGGGACTGTCTTTTGCCTTTTTTTGTATCTTTAGAGCTTAGCATAAAGCTTGAAATATAATAGGTCTTTAATAAATGTTTGTAGACTGTTGCAAAAATTGCCCAGATCTCAGAGACAAAAGATGAATTCAATTATTCTCTCAGATACTATGAGATTATGAATAAATTGCTTCAATTCTGGGCCTTAATTTCCTCATCTATAAAGCCTCCCCTATTTTACATGTTCTCAGATTATATATAAGATAAACTATGGGGAAGGGGAGGGACTAAGCATTTATATAGTGGCTACTACAAACATGATCATCACAATAACACTTGGAGGTAGGTGCTATTAATATTCTCATTTTACAGTTGAGGAAACCAAGGAAAACAGAGGTTAAATGATTTGCCCAAGGTCATGCAGCTAGTAAATCAGCTGCATGATTGATTTGAACTCAGGTCTTACTATTTCCAAGCCCAGAACTCTCTCCATTGCACCATCTAGTTGCCTCAATAGCATCCACAGCCTTCCACAGTTTGGCTCCCACACTGGCTCTGGAGTCAGAGAATCTAGGTACAAATCCTGTCTCTGACATTTGTTGGATATATTATCTTGGGTAGGTCCCTGGGCTTCAATTTCTTTACCTGTAAAATGAGGGGCTTGGGATAGATGACATCTAAGATCCTATGACCTTTTAAGTCTTTTTTCTTACCATTTCTCATTATTCCTCTTCATATACTCTCTTTTCTAATGAAATTTTCTTGCTACATATTCTCTATATGGCATTTCATCTCCTGGCTCTATGCCTTTGCATAGATGGCTCCACTGTGTCTAGAATGTTCAAACTTTCTCACTTCTACCTCCCAGAATGCCTAGCTTCCAAATTCCACTCTCAAACAAGACATTTCCTGAGGCCCTCTGTGACTATTACTCTCTCCATCTTGAATTTGATTTGGGGTGTGTGTGTGTGTGTGTGTGTGTGTGTGTGTGTTTGTGTGTGTGTGTGTGTGTGCATGTGTGTGTGTACTGTCAACCATTACTAAGTTCATTCTTAGAAAGACAAACAAAATTAGGCTGCATGTGAATGTTTATTTCTCTCAAAACTTGCAAAACCTGCATATAGAGATACATATGGGAGCTGATTGTATACAATGAACTCAAGAATGGACAGGAAAAAGAGATCTTATATCTTCAGAGCAATTCCCTTTTATTCCTTGCTTCTTTCTGGGCTCAGCATGACAATGTAAGTCAAAATTATAGTCTCCATATGGTTAACCATTATATGAGAAAGGAATTTCTTAATTGGGTAGGTTGTAAATACAATAAGATAGGAGAATGTCAAGGTCTCATCTGAAATTATAGATCCAGGATGTGTGTGTTTCTTACACCATTAATATAACATAATATAACATAAGAAAACATAAGAAAAGTCCCGTTATTCAAGATAGCTTCTGGTTCAAGGTGCCTTGTCCTTGGTAGTCATAAAAAGAAGAATGTTAGCTTCATCTGACCTTATAGTAGCTGACACAGGAAGTAGCATTTTGGGTTCACTCAGAGAGCAAAGCATATTTGTTATGTCAGAGCACATAAAGCATTATCGTAGGCTAAGCTCAGAGTGGGCCAAAAATGTTTCTTCTGATTGACCAATCCAGATTTAAGGACTTTTTTAGGTCTTGAGGGTACAAAATGATTTGGGGAGGAGTCTATAGTACTCAGCATTTACTCACTTTTGTACATATTAATCCCTGCTCTTCTGTCATTAAAATATAATCTCCTGAAGGTACAGACTTTGATTTATTTGGCTATTAATCCTCCAACTTTCAGCATAGGGTCTTACATATAGAACTGTTTAATTAGGGATGTCCTTGATTCACTTAAACTTGTGGAACATGAGCTGTAATGTAGGATTATGAAAGATCTAGTGGAGAGTATGATTCTTCCCATTGGCAGCTGTCGACAGGGCCCACACAGTTCCTGATGAGCTTAGCCCTAGGATCAAATATGAACTCTGTTCTTGGGTATTTATAACTCTTTATAACCTGGTCCCTTTTGGTACTTCTCATCTTCTTATACTCCTACATCTTACACTTATACTCTTTCCCCTCACTTCTTCCTCTTAGCTTCTTTCAAGGCTCAGTTCAAATCCTGTCTTCTTCAGAAGCTAGTCTCCTAGCAACTAGTCGCAGCAGTTCTCAACCTGTGGGTTATATTCTATTTGTAACAATGAAAATACATCCTGCATATCAGATATTTACATTATGATTCATAACAGTAACAAAATTACAGTTATGAGGTAGCAATGAAAACAATTTTATGGTTGGGAGTCACCACAACAAGAGGAACTATATAAAAGGGTCACAGCATTAGGAAGGTTGAGAACCACTGTGCTAGTGTCTTCTCCTCTTGGATTACCTTCTGTCAACTCAGAATATGTCTTGTATGCACTTAGTTATTTACATGTTTTTTTCTCTGTTAAAATGTGTACTCCTTGAGGGCAGGGGCTCTTTTTGTATCCCTAGGACTTAATACAGGCTCTGACTCAAAATAAGTACTTAACACATTCTTGTTGATTGACTGACTCACTGGTTTCCAACACTTTCACTTAACTGACACTGTTCTCTCCAAGATTACCAGTGATCTATTAAACATCCAATAAGATGACCTTTTCTTAGCATTCACTATTTTTGCACTTTCTGCACTATGGCTTCTTCCAAAAAGCAAAGAAACAAGCAAAAACAATCCAAATGCCCAAACTTTCCTCCCTGCGTTTTCATGACTGAAGTCCTTTCTGGATATTCTACTGTTTTTTGGGGAGATCTTTCTTTGACCTCTTTGCAGGAACATCAGACATGTACCATTTTCTAGGTGTTAGCATATCCTGAGACTCTCTCCTGGCACCTCTCCCTCTTTCTTTGTACTTTCTTTTCTTCTTTTTAGGTTGTCTCATCAGAACCCTCAGGATCAATTATAACTTCTAGTCCAGGGGATCTTTACTTTTTTTGTATATCCTATACCCCTTTGAGCAGTGGACAGCCTCGTGAAGCCTAAGATCTTCTCAGAATGATGTTTTTAGGCATAAAATACATAGAATTTTTATAAAGAAAACTAGTTATATCAAAATACTATTTATTGTTGTTGGTGTTCAGTCATTGTCAGTCATGTTTCATTCTTCTTGACCCCATTTGGGGTTTTCTTGGCAAAGATACTGGATTGGTTCACCATTAACTCCTCCACTTATTTTACATACAGGGAAACAAAAGAAAAGTCCCTTACCTGGGATCATACAGTTTGTATGTGTCTGAGACCTGATTTAAACTCAGAAAGATGAGTCTTCCTGACTTCTAGGCCTACTATCTATCCCATGTACCATCTAACTGCTCCTGAAATACTGTTATCAACATACAAAAAAAAAAGTCCAGGATTCCCAGATTAAGAACATTGGCTCAGTCAAAAAAAACCCCACACATATATACATTTATAAATGTACATATGCATAGTAATGCATGTATATATTAGCACATATGTATATACGGGTTATGTGTATGCCTATATTTTTATATGCGATATCCATGTGTGAATATGTGTGTGTGTGTGTGTGTGTGTGTGTGTGTGTGTGTGCGTGTGTGTGTGTATGGTGGGACAGTGGGTAGAATACCAGGTCTGGAGTCAGGAAGACTCATCTTCATGAATTCAAATCTGTCCTCAGATACTTACTAATTGTGTGACCCTGGACAAGTCACTTCATTCTGTTTGCCTCAGTTTCCTCATTTATAAGGTGAGCTGGAGAAGGAAATGGCAAACCACTCCAGTAACTGCCAAGAAAATTCCCAATTGAATCACAGTCAGGCATAACTGAAATGACAGAACAACAACAATGTATATATGTATCTGTATATCTCTATGTGTGTGTATCTCTCTGTCTTACTCTCTATCTGTACAGTTCTACTCTTGCACACCCAGCCTTACAATCACCAAGACAACTGCCTACGTATACATCAAACTCAACACATCCCAAATAGAGCTCATTCCTTTTCCCCTCTCTCCAAAATTCTACTCCAATGCTGCATCAGGCATTTAGCATACTCTGAATTCTCAATGGCCGTGTCAACAGAAAGCAGGCTGTGAATAGACACCCTTCTAGAAAGGATTTGACATCGTCCCAATAAAAGGCTGAATATCTTTCCTCACTAAGGAGGAATCTAATTATTATGATTGATGATGATAACTAATTATAAACAGGTACATCACCATTTCTTTGGACACCTGTGGATGATTTTTTTAAACCATAAAAACTCATGAAATGAATTCATATTTTTAAATGACCCTCAGTACCATGTCCCCCCCCCCATTTCTTCTGTTAGTAATGATGGTAGAATAGTAGGGAAAGAGTAAAAGATGCCAAGAATCACTTAATGTTTAGATTACCAATAAGTTTTAATTTACCTCACAACTCAAAACAAAAGATTACTCCCTATTGATCAAAAAGCGGACATATTTGGAGAATTAAAATTTACAGCCATGATATTCTTGCTATAAATGCAACCAGAAAAATGAAAGAAATTGACATTAAACAGAAGGATGGATCATAGGTACTCCTTGGAGAAGCAAAAAAAGGGAGTAGTTGTAATGGGTTTTATTGTATGTCCAGTCACAGCAAGAAACATTATTTCATAGGATATTTTGGTCATTGCATATTGAAGTATTAA
Source organism: Pseudochirops corinnae (assembly GCA_028646515.1). Taxonomy (NCBI): domain Eukaryota; kingdom Metazoa; phylum Chordata; class Mammalia; order Diprotodontia; family Pseudocheiridae; genus Pseudochirops; species Pseudochirops corinnae. The sequence continues at coordinate 37,916,980 of CM053588.1, read as the reverse complement.
TGGTAAGGATTTAAAAAAAAACACATCATTTAAATAATTGCGGCTTCTGCCGTGAAGTAGAAAAAACTCTATGAAAAATTAAATAAGATCTTTCAAATCAAATTAACATACATGCTGATACTTTGGTGACTTCAGTCAGAAAGTAGGAAAAGTAGAGAGTTGGAAGAAATATGTGGGAAAACAATGATTTATGAGGAACAAATGAGAGAAGCCAAAGGCTTATAGATTATACATATGTCACATGTCTCTATGTTATGAACATTTTTTTTTTTTAAAATGATTTGGTAGTTGCTAGATATCAGAGGTACCAAACAATACCATAGAGATTAAAATAAAGTTTATTTTTTCCAATTTATGTATTTATTTTTAGTTTTCAACATTGCTGGTCAGGGCCGCCCTGGGGTCAAATCCACATGGCTCATGCGGGGCTGGGCTCAGCTCCCAGCTTGGTGCTATAGTCCCTTCCTGCCCACCTGCCAGGCTGCATTCAGCAGGAGATTTGTTTTTCTCTGTCACTTTGTGGGTTCTGTAACTCTAAAATTTGGTTAGAGTCATTTTTTTACATGTATTGGAGGAGGTGGAAGCCAGAGCTGCAGGCAAGTCCTGTTTCTACTCTGCCATCTTCACTCTGACCCCAATAAAGTTTATTTTAACAGATAAAAGAGGACTTGATGATGTGGGAAATATATATATATATAAAACTGTAGTAAGACCATCAAACTGTTAGAACCAAGCATGAATAGTTATAAAATTCAGTAATGTCTGTAAAGTATTTTGCTGCCCATTATTTATAAAAATAAGAAAGAATAATTATGAGTAAAAGATATAGAGTGCAACCAAAATGACAAACATTTTTAATGATTTAATCCCAATTGAAAATTTAAAATAGGAAATGGATGATGGAAATGACATTTACACTGACTATAATAATTTCATCTAGAAATTTAATCAATTTAAATTAGTTGCCATAACAAAGAATTAAAAGTGTTCTCAATTCAGTTTAGTAACCATTGGACTTCTTTTCTAAAAGGAGGAAGCTGACTCCCAAAAGCATCACTGAGTTACAATATTTTTGTTTATAAAATCTTACAAAGAAAGATAATTGTCTATCATAAGCTGCATCATATCTTAAAACAAAGAGAAGCAGTGGAGGGCAAAACTAGTTTAAAGAAAGCTTGGCAAGATATTCAGCTAAATAAAAACATACATCTTAAGGGCATTTAAGCTGAAGATGGAAGATTATAAGGAAACCAGCTGAAAAGATTTGCCAAAAAAACCCCCTCATTTAAAAATTATGTTTTCCTTCAAGAATGGTGGAACAACTGTGCTTGAATTTTTAGCCTTGCCATCCCATAATTCTTAGAGAAAGGGTAGAAATGACAATAAAGAAGAAAAAAGGTGAGAAAAGGAGCCAAGTTGGACTAAATATAACCATACAGCAATACAGTTTTGCAGGTATTATGGGACCTATATATAGGGTATGTGGAAGTCTGGAATATATAAAAGACATGGACAAAAACTCAGAACTTATCAACAGTGTAAAAACATGACCTAGTGAATATTGTCAATGACTAACCAAAAAGCCTTCTCTCTTTTCTCCACAAAATCTTTATAACAATCACAAATCAAGAACATTTCTGACGAGGATATTAACAAGGCAACATTAGGCTTTTGTGAGTGATGTTCAACAATACACCACACTTTTACTGTTTCACAAACACCTGAGGATTGTAGAAATCAAAATAAAACAAAATAAGCCATTGTCTAATGTTTGTGAAAAATAAAGGAAATATTGGATTAGGGAGAACAAAGTGCCACTCTATAAGCCCTTTTACAACAAGATGTCAACTATTTATACACCAAGACGATTTAAGTTTCCTTAAAAGATATGACTTCAGAAATAGCCTTGTTCAAGGATCCTTAGTAAAAAACACTGAGACATAAAATTGGAAGATTAACATATACATATACACATATACACAAACACACATACATATATACATATACACAAACATATATACATATATACACATCTATATACATATATACACATATACACACATACATACACGTATGTGTGTATACATATATAAATATAAATATATATACATATACATATATATGAAAGACATGCTTCACTGTGGGGAAAAAGGGCCAGCACCTGACTCCCTCAGGTCAAGGAGAGATTCCCTGTGGATAGTGTGGTCCTCATTGAGCTCTTGTTTATGGATAATGTTGTGCTGATTGCATGAAATACTGAAAATTAAAGAGCCACGTGGAAGTGATCTATAATCAGTAGAATAAGAGTTTGGTCTGTCTATTCACACAAGAAGGACCAAGTGTATGAGGACTGTCTATAGCAGTTGTTCTCAACCTTTCTAATGCCACGACCCTTTGATACAGTTCTTCATGTTGTGGTGACTCCCAACCATAAAACTATTTTTATTGCTACTTCATAACTTTAATTTTGCTACTGTTATGAATCATAATGTAAATATCTGATATGCAGGCTGTATTTTCATTGTTACAAATTGAACATAACTCACAGGTTGAGAACCGCTGGTCTATGGTAAGGAATTAATCAATTCCTGTTGACTGACTTTCTGTAGGACTTCAATTCTTATAGAATTCAATTCAATAAACATTTATTAAGTACTTATAATGTGCAAGGCATGGTGTCAATGAGCTGCTAGGAAATAGAAAGACAAAAACTAAGAAGTTCCTGTCCTTAAGGGCCTTACATTTTGTGGAGGTTCTGAAACATTTTTTTCTCAAAACAACCTTGTGAGGTATGCAACACAAACATATTTATTCCCATTTTATACTAGAGAAGACTAAGGATCAGAGAACTGCATGACATAGCTAGGGTGAGCTGATGGCACAGTCCATTTTTTAAGCCAGCCCTCCTCATAGTTTTCTTTCCATGAGTCCATGCTGCTTCTCTTTCCATGGTCCTTCTCCTCCCTCACTTTTATGTCCTGAAAAAATCAGGAGACAAGTTTTTTTTTTTCAGGTTCTAATGTCCAATTCTAAGTTTCAAAAACCAGTATCATACTTCTTCACATACTATCTAAAGAAATGTATCCTTTGCAGTCTGATTTATGACATGCTCTGTATTATGATTGAGACATTTACATTCTTTAAATGATCCCCAGGTGTAACGTTATTGTACATCACAGTCACAGAAGGTATTCTCTTGCTCTCTAACAATAAGCTATAAAATTATAGTGATGGTCACTCTGACAGCCCTGTTTGAGTAGGGAAGTTAAAGTGGGAATGAAATATCATATGCCACATTAAAATCCCAAGATGATAATGCTGAGCTTCCTTGGAATAAAAACAAATGGTTAGTATCTTGATTTATCTCATTCTTTGCAAGTCCTACTCTTCCTTCAAGTTCTATTTTCTCCACAATGCTTCTTGAGTATTCCAAGAGATAGAGCTTCCAGGATTAAAGAAATGATAATGCTACTGCTTTCTGCCTTGCCAGACATATATGGAATGATATGTTTAGCTCTAGGGTTGTCACAAGTTAAGAAAGACATCACGAGACAGAGGAGGACAACTGTAATGGGGAAGGATCTTGAGTCCATGTCACATGAGGATTGGACTCAATGGGGACATGATCACTGTCTTCAAGTATTTGAACTGCTGTCCTTTGGAGGAGGAATTAGGCTTAATTCTAGTTGGCCTTAGAGTTAAGAGCAGTTGTTGGAAGTCAAACATAGGTCTGAAGTAAAATCTTCTAATTCTAAGGTTAGCTTTCTTTCCACTCAGTCATACTTCCTCCCTTTTCATGTTTCCCCTACTTTATAGGCATTGATTTTCTACTCTGTAAATCAGGATGTGATTGTCTTGAAAAAAAAAACAGCTTCCTACAGATAACAACTTTGGAAAAAAAATACAATGGACTTTTTTTGGAAGGCATCATCTCTCTCAATGGAGGTCATCAAATCAAGCCTTAATGACCATTCAGTTTAATTCAAGAAGTATTTAATCAAATAACAAAAGTGCAAGGAACTGTCTAGGTGCTAGAGATACAAAGAAAACAGGTATATCTTTCAAAAAGCCAACATACTCCTTAGGGAGTTGGGGTGGGGAGGTAGGGGTAATATGTACAGATAAAGTAGATTCATGATATAATCAAAATAAACATAAACTGTTCTGGGTGGCATTAAGTATGAATGATTGCAGCAATCAAGAATATCTTCTTGAAGGTGATGATACTTGAGTTGAGCCTTGTAAGAACTGGAAACTCCAAGATACAGAGTGAGAATATTTCAGGTGTGGGGAAAAGACCATGATAAGGCACAGAAGTTAGAATGTCATGTTTTGGCAATGGGGAAGCAATTAGGCCTGTTTTTCAGGACTGTATGAGTAATTGAGAGAATATGTCATTATAACTGAAAGAGAAATTGGAGCCAGATTATGAGGGACTTTAAATATCAAATAAAGGATTTTGTATTTTATCTTAGAGGTAATAGGGAGCCACAGAAGATTTTTGATGGATTGTAGTGATGGTCCTATAACCTGAGACCTATAACTTAGAAATATTAGATTGAGAACTATAAGGTATATGAAAAGAAAGAGATCAGGCTAGAGGCAGGGGAACCAATTACGGTACTACTTTATATGTTTAGGTGAAAGGTCATGAAGACATAAATTAGAAAGGTAATGGTATGAGTGGAAAAATGAGGAAGGATATGAGAGACGTTGTCAACAAATTAGTTATAGGGACTAAATGACAGTGAAGAGATGGGTTCTCAGAGGGAAACCCTATAGTTCTGCAATACAAGGTAGAAAACACATGGTGACCTTTTAAAGGAGACTGAAAAGTATTAGTTAACACAGGCATGAGATCACGACAGAATGGTGTCTTGATAACCCAGTCAGCTGAAATTACCCAGATGATGAGTATGGCAATCATGTGTTAAATGGCTACTCTGACGTGAAGAAGGATGATCTTTGATAGACCATTGGATTTGGAATAAAGACATTGCATGATGATCTTGGAGAAAACTTTTCAATTGAGTGGAAAGAATGAAAGTCTGATCCCAAAAGACTGAGTAGTGACTGAGAGGTGAGAAAGTGAAGGCAATGAATATAGATAGTACTTTCTAGCAGGTTATAAAATTGAGAAGGGATATTGGCAAATAGTTTGAGGGCATATGTCTGACAGTGGAAATTCCACACTTATAATCTATTACCTCCCTAGTGAGATGAAAGTCAGCCATATTTTTCCATTGATGTTACATAGACTTTAAATATCACAATCTCCAAAGAACTAAAATTGTGAATAACTCAAAGGCAATGGAAGTATACATGACAGATTCATCTTACTTTGGGAAGGTGGTAGACTATGGGTGTAGAATGCTGCTTTTACTGTTAGACATAGTCACCATGTTGGCCTTCTATTCACTTTGACTGATTGCCTTTCTTTTGAAAATAATTGATTCTTTCCACCTAGAAAATTTGCAAAGATTTCAAAAGATAGAAATAGTCAATGTTGGAGTAAACACTCAGGAAGACAGGTATACATATATATGTGCACACATGCAGAGTCAGGCAGAAAAAGCTGTTAGAATAGTGGATTTGTCCAAACAGCCTTGTAAATAATTTTGAATAATGTGAAAATCATCACTAAATCATTTCTACCCAAGTTATAGAATGTATAACATGATATGATGTAATGTTATATTATATACTGTGATAAGGTATAATGCTATCCATGTGGTGCTATTCAGTTGTTTCTGTCATTTCCAGCTCTTCATGATGCCATTTGGGGTTTTCTTGGCAAGATACTGGAGTGATTTGCTATTTCTTTTTCCAGTTCATTTTAAAGATAAAGAACTGAGGCAAACAGGGTAAAACGACTTGTCCAGGGTCACACAACAACTAAGTGTTTGCGGTTAGATTTGAACTCAGGAAGAGGACTCTTCCTGACTCTAGGTTGGGCAGTGTATTCACTGAATCACCTTGCTGCCCACCGTAGAACACAGAATTGTAAAATATAGTATAGCATTGCATTATATAGTACATATCATATCATGTCATATATGTATATTTGTGTAGCATGCTATAATGCATATATATATGAAAAAATTCATACATTTATGAGAGGAGTTTATTATTATTTATAATACTGCTGACTGTTTCATATTTGGAAAATTTCCCATAGAGGGTTATTAAAGAGAAAACTGGAAAAAAAATAACTCAGTTATACCTAGAAGCAACTAGCTTTTTGATAAAATACCAGGCTTTTGATAATCCTAAATTGATTTGGAGCTCTATATTTGATATTTGTTCAGCTTGGTGGGACCTGACCATGTGCGAGTTCTTCTGGTATAGTCCTTGAGAACTCAGTGTTGCCTGCCCCCTTGGATGAAGGGTTCCCACACAAACACTAAAAATACTGCTAATGAAAGTGTGATGGGAGGGCAAAGGAAACAGGAAAGCTAGAATGGAAGACTAGGAAATAGATACAATTATCATAACAAATGGCCAGCTAAGCTTAGACATCACAGCAAATTAATAGCATAGCTAACGGAAGAGGGAAATTGTCCATGAGAGTGATCTGTGGCTTTCTGGGGGAATCAATCAATTATTCCTGTGCCTAGGTTGATAATAGCGTTGGAAACTCTAGTGTCTATGGGTGGCAGGAAACCAAGGATAGGAGGTGCTCACTGAGCTGCATCATGTAATCCCTGTAATGAGTCAACTACTCCAATATAATTTGTCCATTTGGTGAGGATACAGGCAGATGCGGGATCAGAAAAGTTGAGTTCGGTCCAGTGGAGAGAACATTGGAGTACAAGTCAGAAGGTTGACATTCACATCCTTCCTCAGACACTCACAAAATGTGTCTCCCCCAGAAATTAATTTACTTTCTCTCTGCCTCAGTTTCCCTACCTTTAAAATGAATATAGTAATAGCTATAGCATTTGACTCTAAAGGTCATGGAGAGGATTGAATGAGATAATGCAGAGAAGATACTTATAAAAGTTGAAAAGCTGTGATCAATCTGTGCATCAGGAACTGGAGTAGAATAAAAATAAAATCAAAATAGTTCATGTTCTCAAGGAATTGTCAGTCTGTTGGGGAGAGCAAGTAGGTAGCTATGCATGTAATTATTGATAAAATATAAATACAATTATTGAGGGTGGGATGGGGCAAATGTCCCATGGAGATGGAAAAGTTCAATCAATCAACTTAACAAGCATTTATTAAATCCATACTATATACCCTGGCACTACGCTAAGGACTGGGGTTGGGGGGAAATTTACAAAAAAAAAAATTTACGTGAAATTTTGTTGTATATTTGAAAGGAATAGCAAGTTGTGCATAGCAGATTTGCAGTTTCATGAACAATCATCTTTTTATTGCACTATGTTATGGATTTGCTTGTTTTATTGTATAAAATAAAATGAAAACATGGCCTCAAACACTTACTAGCTGTGTGACCCTGGGGAAGTCATTTAACTGCTATCTGCCTTGGTTTCCTCAGCTGTAAAAAGGGAATAATAATCATATCTACTAGAAAACCTCAAGGCACTGTATATTTATAAGCTCTTATTATGGAGAAGCAAAATAGTCCCAGAGCAGCTTGCATTCTAAGGGTGGCACATATGTGCTGTGTGTGTACATGGGGGTGCATCCACCACTCCCTAATATCTGGTATCTTTTGTTATTAGAATACAATCTTTTGGGGCAGAGAAGGGACTATATTGCATTCATATGGATTGTCATAGTGCTTAATAAAGACTGACTGATTGATCTATTGGATGATTGATTCATGAGCTTAGTCTTCAAGGGTTTGTAGAAGACCAGTTGAGACTTAGTTAATCTATAGGAAGAGGTAGCAACACAGTAGCAGAAAGAGTCCCAAAGTTGGGTCACATATCTGCTACTTATTAGTGATATGAAATCACAGAAGTCACTTAAAGATTCTGGGCCTCAGTTTCCTCACTTGCGTAGTGATGGGAGTTGGACTAGATGATGTCACAGGTCCTTCCTACTTTAAAATTTATGCTCTCAGGGTGCTAAGCAATCTCTTCTCTTTTGAGGTCTATTTCACCTGTCTATTTCACACACTATCTAGATGAATAATAATTATTACAATAAATATTAGCAATAATACCTGGCACTTATCTAGTCCTTAAAGGTTTGAGAAATACTTTAGGTAGAATTTTCACTTTATCCTCCTCAAATCACCTTCTATGAGATAAATATTACAGGTATATAACAATTGCCTCCTCAGAGGTGATATTGTGCCCTTCATGGATTGGGCCCAGTGGAGAGAAGCCCTTCTAATTCCCTTCTAATACACTCCTCCACCCCTACCTGTTCCTCTGAGACCCTGGGGAGGTGGAATTGTCCTCTATTCTTGTTTATTTCTTCCATTTCTCAGATCTGCCCCATCAAGGAGAGACCTACTCCCTTCCATTCTCTCTGAGGCTACCTTTCTTCTCAGCCCTCACTGGGAAGTCAACTAATATGGGTGTATATTGTACAGGAAATAGTCCATCCTTTTCCTTTTCTCTGCCTTCTATAGTCCTTCTCCCTTGCCCATGAGCTCTTTTCTTCTCAACCTTCAGTGAGACAGAGGCAAGAGGAAGAATATGAGGCAGATTGCAGCACAAAGAAAACAGCACCTCTTCCCTCCTCACACACACCTTGAGTTCTCCTCTCCATCCCACCATAGCTATCAGTTCCCTGGACAATGCCCTGGTTGTCCCACCTTGGTTTTCATCTTGGAACCCTTCATTCCTTCAGAGAAATGTACTTTTATCTCCTCCCTGCTATTAGCCCAAACAAATCCCAACCATTCCATTGTGCCAAAGTGAGGGTTTCCAAAGCAAAGGATTGCAGTTAACAAGTAAAGGGATGTTTTCCTTGAAGCTGAACATCAGAAGTGTTGGGAGGGAGGAGGGGAGAGCAAAGAAGAGAAAAGGAGAGGAAATGAGGTTATGACAGGGAGAGAGGATAGAGACAGAGAGAGAGAGAGAGAGAGAGAGAGAGAGAGAGAGAGAGAGAGAGAAAGAGAGAGAGAGAGAGAGAGAGAGAGAGAGAGAGAGAGAGAGAGA
>CM053588.1:37880525-37901054 GCA_028646515.1 Pseudochirops corinnae | reverse complement strand
CGACTTTCTTCCTTCTTCCTCTTTTCTTCCCCCGCTTTTGCTCAGGGCTGTAGGCTCTGGAGGCCCCAAGGAGATGAAGAAAAACAAACCTCTACTGAGAGATCTGTCCATTCCCTACCTACTGAACCTTAGACACTGATTGTCTAGAAGACAAACTCAAAATTGTGTTTTCAATTAAGAGGAACATTTCAGGCAGACACACAAAGCTGCCTCCCTTGCCAGAACAACAAAGTGAATGCCCCCAGATTAGCCGACTGTTTGGGAGGTTTTTGATGCCTCTTCCTGGGGGATGGTGGGGTGGTCTCATTCTTCTCAGCTTCCCTCCCTTGGTCGGTGATTATACTCTTTATGTCCGCATGTATGTCACTGCAGGTTGCTTGGATTCTAAACTGGAACTGTCATCCCATAGGGAAGACCTGCAGTTATCCTCTGGGTGTTCTGTTGAATGCAGAATCATTTAAACAACTAGGTAGCCCAGTGGAGAGAGTACTGAGTGTGGGGTCAGGTGACATGAGTTCAAATCCTGATTTAGACACTTAGTATCTGAATGACTCAAGCCTATAGGCCTCAGTTTCCTTATCTGCAAATGTGGGGGTTGGACTCTAAGGTTTTGTCCAGCTATAAATAATAATAGTTCTAAATCTATGATTTTATGTACAAAAGCAACTTGAATTACTATGATAAAGACAATGAATAGGAAGGAAAAATATTAATCTTGTTGTTTTATACCAGGCACTGTACAAAATGGCAACTTTTGCATAGTGGATAGTGTCAGGACTGGAGTTAGGAAGACTCATCTTCCTGAGTTCAAATCCTGCCTCAGATACTTACTAGCTGTGTGACCCTGGGCAACCCACTTCATCCTGTTTGCCTCAGTTTCCTCATCTGTAAAATAAGCTGGAGAAGGAAATGGCAAATCACTAGCTGTGTGACCCTGGGGAAGTCACTTAACTCTATTTTCTTCAGTTCCTCATCTATAAAATGAGTTGGAGTGGCAAACCACTCCATTATCTCTGCCAAGAAAACCCCAAAAGGGAGTCATGGAGAGTCAGACACCACTGAAAAATGACTCAACAACTAGGTAAAGTACTAGGAATACAAATACAAGTCATAAAAGAAACAGTCCCTGCCCTCAAGGGCTTACATTCTAATGAGGAAGACAAAATATAAGAGAGAGATAGAAACAGTGGGGGAGGAAGAGGTCATTTTGAAATTCAAGAGAGTCAAGAATCTACCTGGGAGGGGAGTGAAGGCAGGTCCTCCTGGGCACCTCCGCAGAATGTAGCCTCCAGGAGGATCTCACTGATGAGAGAAGCCGGGTGGCCTTGGAGAGGGTTGTTTCACAGTGAGCAGGCTAAAGAGGTGGTGGGATGTTATAGAGGGAGGAGATATATAATGGTGAGGGAATTTGAAGATCTTCCCTGCCCCTCAATGGGCCTCTCTTGGAGCCCAACAAGAGAAGCTTGCTTAGGGGAGGTTTGTTTTTCAGGAACCCACACCTTTTGTTACTTTGGGTTGCAAAGGTTGTGATGTCCTCTGACCCTGAAGGAGGGTGTGTGTGTGTGTGTGTGTGTGTGTGTGTGTGTGTGTGTGTGTGTGTGTGTGTGTGTGTGTGTATAAGCTATATAGAGCCTGTGATGGAGAGAATTTGCTGAAGGGAAGCAGAGCCCACAGGAAGCTGGGAGTCAGAGCTAGTGAGATGGTGGGGGAGAAAGGAGGACCTCAGGCAAGGAGTCAGATAGGCTCTTATAGATATTGATCTTGTATTGGTTTGTGGGAAAGCTGAAGGATGCTTTGGCTCTCAGCATTATTATGCCTTCTGAATATATTTAGTACTATGATGGAATTGGCTTACTGGTTTTGGGATTTGGTTTTCTGGTGTCAAAATAAATGCTTGAGTTCTGTCCTCTATCTGGAGAGTTTGGTATATTTCGTGATTGAACATCATGCGATACTTATAGTTAGGGTCTTTATTGTGATGGTAGGCACTGTAAATATTACATTAGGGCTATAATCCCCAACATGAAGTAAGGAATGGAGCCACAGGAAGCAGTATGGTGCAGAAAAGAGAGCTGAGTGCAGAGATGGAGAACCTGGGTGTGAATCCCATCAATGTAGCTTTGAGCAAGTGATGTCATCTCCGAGATTCAGTTTCTTCTATTGTGAAATGAGGAGGTTCTCATGGCCTCTAAGAGCCTGCTCATCTCTAATGGTAAAATTGTTTACTTTTAAGTTTCCTTTCATTTCTATATACTACCATAATAGTAAAAATGCTGGTTTGGTATGGGAGGGAATGTGTTTGATTCCCAGCTTTCCCACTTACTGCAGGTTTGACTACAGCCAGTCAAATAACTTCTCTGGGTCTCAGTATCCTTTTCTGTAAAATAGGTCTTTCAGACTCGACGCCTAATATCCTGTCCTGTTCTATCATTTATGAACCTCTGATTTTATGGGACATTCCCCTGGTAGGGTGTCCTGTCTCCTGAGAGGATCACTGTGACTTATCTTCTTAATTCAGCCAATATTTATTAAACAAAGAGTTGGATTCAGCTAAATGACATGGACCCTTCCCTCAGGGAGCTTACAGTTCATCACAGGGGAAAAGATTTATGGAAGCATTCTGCTACCCGAGTTCAAATCCAGCCTCATACGCTAGCTCCATGAGTAGGTATTTAAAATCTGCCTGCCTCAGTTTCCTAGTCTCAGAAATGAAGAAGACAATAGCACCTAACGCACGGGGTTTTTGTGAGGATTAAGTGAATTCATATTTTTAAGTGCTTTATATTATAGAGCTTTAAACACTATATAAATATTAGTTATTCTTATTGTTAATATTGTTCTTATTGTTATTCAAGGGAATGGTGTGGGGTGAGATAAATGCAAAGGTCCATTTTCACTTGGGGTTACAAGTTGGGGAGGTGACTCAAGGAAAACATGGCAGAGGAGATGGCATTAACAGAAAGAAAACTGGCTCTGAAGTCAGAGGCTGTTGGTCAGTCACTTTCAGGCATGTCCAATTCCTTGCTCCTCTTCTTCCTTCCATATGACAAATCTCTACACTCTGTTAGACAGTTATCATATGTCCTTTGACTCTTCTGTTCTCCAGTTTAAGCACTCCCAGGTCCTCTGATTGATCCCCATATGACAAAAATTTGAGACCCATCACCATCTTGGTTGTATGCCTCTGAATACCTACTAGCTTAACAATATCCTTTTAAAAATGTGGTTCGTGGAAATGAACCAGGAATCATTTCTCCTGCCACACTCTGAAATCCAGACAAACTTATCTTCTCTCTATTGCTCACACAGGACAGTCCATTTTCTGTTTCTGTGCCTTCTCACTGGTCAATTCCCCCATTCTCTAGACTGTACTCTTTCTCTCAAAAGGTCTACCTCTTCTGATTCCTTTATTATAACATAAAAGCCATACCTTCTCACCCCTAGCTAGATGACATAAAAATTATTCATATAAAACATATCATCTCCTCTCTTTATGTCTTTGCAATGACTGTCCCCCATGCTTGGAATGCATTTTCTCTTAACCTACACTTTTCTTCCTTCAAGACACAGCTCTCCAGGAGGCCTTCTCTGATTCTCTCAGTTGCTTGTATCCTACATCTCAAATGATCATATATTGAAGGAAGGAAGGAAGGAAAGAAAAAAGGAAGGAAGGAAATAAGAAAGGAAAGAAGCAAAAAAGGAAGGAAGGAAGGAAAGAAGCAAAAAAGGAAGGAAGGAAGGAAAGAAGAAAGGAAGGAAGGAAGGAAGGAAGCAAAAAAGGAAGGAAGGAAGGAAAGAAGAAAGGAAGGAAGGAAGTATGGAAAGAAGGAAGGAAGGAAGGAAGGAAATAAAGAAGGAAGGAAGGAAGGAAAGGAGGGAGGAAGAAGGAAAGGAGGGAGAAAGGAAGGAAGGAAAGGAAGGAGGAGGAATGAAGAAAGGAAGCAAAGAAGTAAGGAAGGGAGGCAGGGAAAGAGAAATCAAGAAAAAAGAGAAGGAAGGAAAGAAGGAAGGAGGGAGGGAGGAAAGAAGAAAGAGATGGAGGAAACTCAGATTTATTAAGTGCCTAATATGTTCCAGGCATTGTGCTAAGTATTTTACAAATATTTGTACTTATTCTCTATCTACTTATGGATATCATTGTTGTCTCCCCTTTGGGATATGTCTTGTTGGCTTATTTCATTCACATTTGCATTGCTCATACCTGATGTCCCCAGTACCTAGCCCCATACCTGGCACGTTGCAGGAACTTCATAAGTGCCTGCTATTTGGTTGATTGATTCTTCCCAAGTTCCAAACTAGGAAGCTGCCAACTCAGCACAATTAAGTGACATATCTAGTAAATGTAGAAAGAGGCATGGAAACTCAATGTCTCCGACCCTTAAGTCCTTCAGACTAAGCCTCTATGTCATTCTGTTTGTCTAATAGAATTATTTATTGTCGATCCCTTCCTGAAATTGTCTTTGCCCTAGACAGGTCCTAAAGGAGTGGCTCTTAATTGATTTTGTATGTCATGGATCCCTTTGGCAGTTTGGGTGATCTAATGGCCCACTTCTCAGAATGATGCATTTAAATGCATAAAATAAAATACACCGGGTTACAAAGGAAATCGGTTATTTTGAAAAGTAGCTCTCAAAATATTAAAAAAAGAAAAAGAGCCTGGAGTCCATGTGCAGAACCCCCCCTCTCAAGAATGCCTCATTCATCTTACAAAGGGAGTTGGGGAAAAGGGCTTCAAGCTGATAATCCCTTCCTAGATATTGAGTTTAAATTCACTCTTGGATTCTTTAATGTTTTTCTTCCCAGGTGCCAAGTGTACAACCCACTGCTTGTGCTCTTTAACTTGAGAATCATTTCACCGGGGAGAGCTGATTGCCAGAGCTGAATTGCTCTGGGATGGGGAAAGCTGGGCTCTGCTGGGAAGAGTATAATCTGAAGAGAGATAACCCACAAAGCCTGGGGAGCAGAGAAGATGAGGTACACCGCCACATGCCATGGCAAAATGGCTCATGGGTTAGCCTTCCCAGCAAGTCTCCACGTGGCTTTTCTGGGATGGGCCACCCTCCATTCTGAGTCTGGTTCTGATGACTCTGGGCAGTGAAACAATTAGGGGAGTCAGCCCTTCCCCAACTGCGTGACATTTAAAGGGCTCAGGGTCCAGTGGCTATGTAGAGCATAGGCCTCAGGCCTGTTCTTTGTTTCTTTCTATATAAATCATAGCTCTCTAGATACTTGCAGGTACGACCAATTGAATAAAGGGAAACATTTGTGAAAAAGGTTTAAAAGGACCTCTGTGACCTTGCAGTCTATCAAATTCAGGGCCAACTGTCCTCAATCTGTGGCCTAAACCAGATTAAAATGTAATCGAGAAATGTTTAGCAAAATGAATAAAAATACAATGCAACACAGATAATGATTATTTGTGGTTTTCTAAGTCAACATGCCACCACAAGAATCTATTTCTATTTGAGTTTAACCCTGCTGCTACCCCCATACCTTAAAAGAATTACCTCAATAACTGAATTGAAAAGTGCTGATGCAATCTTCATAATGGTGGCTGGGAGACTTAGGGAATAGAACTCTGGTCTTGAATTTCAGAAGACCTAAGTTCTAAGCTCGCACCAGACACTTACAACTTGTGTGACTTGGGAAAGTGACTTAAAAATCTGTTTGCCTCAGTTTCCTCATCTGTAAAATGGGTAGGATAATAGCAACTCCCTGACAAGGTTGTTGTGAGGATCAAATGAGATAAAATTTGTAAAGTACTCTGCAAAAAAGAGATATGGAATTGCTAATAATTATTATTATATAAGACTTCTATTGAAGGGGAAATTCACTACTTACCCAAGAAGTTCATTTCATTTTGGGATTGTTCTAATTTTTAGAAATTCTCCCCCCGCTTCTACTTGCCTATGTCAAGCCTAAACCTGCCCCTCTGCCACTGTCTCTTCCTGCAATTCCCCCCCACCCCCAACCCTCCTGCCCCGACCCCTCCACCATTGCTTTAAGTTTTGGCCTCTGGGTCCAAGCAGGACAATTCCTCTTCCATATGCCTGCCTTTCAAATTCTTGAGGATGCCCATCATGTCCTCTATGGCTCTCTTCTCCATATTAAACATTTCTAGTTGCTTCAGTGAGATCATTCTTAATTCTAGGCAGGTGTAAGGTGTGTTCAGTGAGGACTGGTACCTTTCGTGAAAGGGCTGCTTGTCCACCTTTGGTGTCCATGTGATCCACCCAACTCCCACGTTCACCTTTGGTGTCCATGTGATCCACCCAACTCTCACCTGTTGTTCCAAGACACTGTAGCAAGTACAGTGGCCACACCCCAATAAACCATTTCAGTAGGCAGGCTAAACAAGGTTGAGGGTAACCAAGGGGCCTCAAACCTGTCGATGAGTTAAGGGGGTGTCTACCCCAAGCATGTGAAGACTTCCCCTGTTGGAATGGGCAGATGAGAACAATTTGTTCCAATGGGTCTAAAGACACCAATGGCCATGAAGCAGGCACTGTGGAGCACTTAGAGCTTGGTCAGACACCAAAGACACCAAGGCCATCCACCACATCTTGAACCATCACCAGTCATCTTGACTCTGTCCTGCCACTGGATGATGATGATTCTGGAGGAGAGTGAGGTTGATGACTTCATCTAACTCTGCCTTACTTAAATACAACTTAATCATGAATCAAAAGATATCACTCATACAATTTTACCATTTTTAACTACCTCAAAGTCCTGTAGTGACAGGCAAGTGACACAAAAGCAGGTTTTGGGAACTGTAGTCATAACCCTGGGAGCTGTAGTCACAACCCTGCACACAGGCAGCCAAGGCCATAGAGTCATCTTCTCACTGGAAACAATACTGGGATTTGGCAGCCCTCTGGGCATCTGAACAGCCTTATTGAAGGACTGCTCACCTTCTGACATGAGGAAGGGACTAGAAAAGGTACCCTAAGAATAGTCTGCTTACCCAACCCTGACCTGTTTACCACAGCAGGTGGGGGATACCACCCTGTGGTTGAAAAACAAAAAAAAATGTGCAAAAACTTCTGAAGAGATTATTTTACTCACCATTGGTACATGGAATGTGTATACACTTACAGGCAACACAAAATCCAGTAGACCTGAAAGATGAACAACTATTGTGAGAAAGCTCAGCAGGTATTGTATCCCAATAGCAGCCCTGAGTAAAACAAGGCTGGCAAATGAAAGCCAGCTTACTGAAGTCAGTGTTGCGTGTTATTCTGGAGCGTGCTATAGTAAAGAATTGCACCATAAAGCTGGTGTAGGTTTTGCAATCAAAACTAATGGTGTTCTCAGCAATGCTGTTGGATATCTTCAATGAGGATGAACATCAGGGTCAACAACTAAACTGATGGCAAATTATTTAACTTGAAAAGGCTATAAGCCAAGACTAAAGAGGAGGGAGAGTTGGTACATGATTTTTTGTTTGCCGATGATTGTGCATGCAGTGCAGCCTCTGAAGCTGAGATGCAACAAAGTATGGATCAATTTCTCCACTGTTCGTGCTAATTTTGACCTAATAATCAACACCAAGAAAACACAGGTGCTCCACTAGCCAACACTGCATGATTCATATGTGGAATTACATCAATTACAGCAAATGGAGAAGTTTTGAATACCGTGGATAAGTTCAATTGCCTCATCAGTATGCTCTCCAGGGATGTACATATTGATCATGAGGTTAATGAACACATTGCCAGATCCAGCTCAGTGTCTGGGAAGCTATGAAGGAAAGTATGGGAGAGAAGAGGCATTAGACTGCCTACCAAACTGAAGGTCTACAGAGTCATTATGCTGACCTTGTTATTGTGTGCCTGTGAAACCTGGACAGTCCTTTAGCTCTATGCCTGGAAATGGAATCACATCCATTTGAATTGTCTTAGGCAGATTGTGAAGATCACCTGGCAAGATAAGGTACCAGACATTAATGTCTTCTCTCAAGCTAAACTACCAAGGATTCAAAGTCTATTGCAAAGAGCACATTTCCAATGAACTGGTCATATTATTTGAATGCCAAATGCATGCTTGCCTAAAAGACTATTTTATTGGGAACTCACAGAAAGTAAGTGCTCACATGGTGGTCAGAAGAAGCAATACAAGGACACTTTCAAGGTCTTTCTGAAGAGTTGTGGAAGTGATTGGCATGACGTAGGAGACACTGGCACAGGACCACACAGTCTGGTGGTGCTGGGTCCTATGGATAAAACAGAATTGAAATAGGACAAAAAACATGAGATGTGAAAATTTAGAGAATCCATCACAAATGTTCACATAGACCAGTGGTTCTCAACTTGTGGGTTATTTGTAACAATCAAAATATATCCTGCATATCAGATATTTATATTACGATTTGTAATAGTAGCAAAATTACAGTTATGAAGTAGCAACGAAAATAATTTTATGGTTGGGGGTCACCACAACATGAGGAACTGTATTAGAGGGTTGCGGCATTAGGAAAGTTGAGAACCACTGAGTCATAAACTATTCGTGTCTGACCTTTGGTAGAAAAATTTGAGCTCCTATTGGTCTGATCAGCCACAGTTGGATGCACTATACCTTGACACTAATATAGTGATGGTATTTTGGTCCTCTTTGAGAATGTAGGACAGGAACTAACCAACTACTCATACCTCTAGTGATTATAGTACTCACTTTTGCAGATTTTTAAAAAGTTGTCTCGAGCATACACAGTTTCCTAGGATATTTTCAATTCTGAAATGAATGTCTTTGGGTTCCTTATCTTGATATTTTATAACAAAACAATAACAATATTTGTATCACTTTTTAAGGTTTGCAAATATTAACCCCATTTGATCCTTATAACAACCCCACAAAATAGGTGCTTTTGTTCTCCCATTTTACAGATAGGGAAACTGAGACAGATTAGTGACTTTCAGGGTCACAGAGCTAGTAAGTGTTTGAATTTGAACTCATGTCTTTCTGACTTCAGGTCTGCAGTCTAACTACTGCACCACCTAGCTAGCTACCTAATAAGGCATGGGATTACATCGATCATATATCTGATGATGGGCTTTACAAACATGATCAAGGCTAATGGTAAGAAATTGAGATCTGTGAATATTGTGCCAAGGACATCCTCTTCTCAGGCACTATATAATTGTTTCTTTCTCATGTAGCTAGGTTTGTACAACACAAATTTTTCAAGAAAACCTATTAAGAGGTAGTATAATTATTCTCCATCGTAGGAAACAAAAAATAAATCAGTTAGCAAAAATATTATTATTCTAGCCATGCATGCCCCAACTAAGATTAGCTAAAGATGCAATCAAGGAATATGATTACTCAGCTGGCATTCCCCTTTCCCACTCATGCAACTGCTGCCCCTGGGAAATAGAGACCATCCTTTCAGGAATCCTAGCTAGCCTTTATATGGTGCTTTAAACTTTGCAATACACCTTTCAAACCTCATTTCATTTGAAACTCACAACAACCTAGGGAAGGTTCAAGGATGAGCAAACTGAGGCAGATGAAGTTATGTGCTTTACCCTGGATCACACAGTAAGTGTTTCAGATTGGATTTGAATTCAGGTCTTTCTGTCTTGGGACTCAGTGCTCTATCCACTGCATCACTTAACCTTCCAAGATTAGTAATGACTTCACATAATAGATGATAAATTATAACACAGGGTCCCAGATTGACTGTCTATCTATTGAGAAGTCAAGAGCTCCTGTTTAGAACCTGTGAATTTCCCACTCTTTCTATGATGGATCTGGGCCTTGTAGTTGCTCATGCCCCAGATACCCTCATAATACATTTATTGAACTTGGTCTATAAAACCCAGTGAAGATAGTACTTAGTTTATGAATGGATTGTGTTTTGAAATTCTGCTGTCTTTCAGATGAAAGGCTGCACAATGGAAAAGGGATTAGCAATGATCTGTTCGGCATCATCCGGCAACACTAGGAGTTGTCAGTAAATTGGCATTTATTAAGTTCCAACCACGTGCCAAGCACTTTGCTAAGTAGCTGGGGATGCAGAGGAAAACTCAAGGAGCCTACAGTTTAATGGTGAGACAATAGGCAATGTACCTGGAATGCTCTTCCTCTTTCATCCCAACTAGTGACCTCCCTGACTTCTTTTAAGTACCAAAGAAAATCCCACCTTCTAATGAGAGCCTTCCCTGACTGCTTTTAATTACAGTGGCTTCCCTCTTTTAATTGTTTCCTGTTTGTCTTTTTTGGGGTCTTTTTGGATGATGGAAGGCAGGGAAATTGGGTTTAAGTGACTTGCCCAAGGTCACACAGTTAGTAAGTGTTAAGTGTCTGAGGCTGGATTTGAACTCGAGACCTCCTGACTCCAGGCTGGCGCTCTATTCACTGAGCCACCTAGTAGCCCTTGTTTTCTATTTATCTTGTCTATAGCTTGTTTTCTATATTTTTGCTTTGGGACAGGGACTGACTTTTGCCTCTTTTTGTATTCCCAGAGCTTAGCAGTGCCTGGGCACATAGTAGATACTTAATAAATGTTAATGGATAGACTGATGGGGAGTGAGGAATATGATAGTTGTCTTTAAATATTTGGGCTGTCATATGGAATTCACTTAATAAATGCTTATTGATTGATTGATTACAAATTAAGGATTGAGGACAAGTAGTACAGAGACAGATTAAGGTTCCACATAAAGAAAAGAATGAGAAAAAACCCTGAACTTTTTCTTTTTTAGCAATTAGAACTATCCCAAAATTAATTGGTTGTCTTCAGGAGTGGTGGGCTCCCCCTCTTGGCAGTCTTTAGGCACAATCTAGGTGACCATTTTTCTGCTGTGATGCAAAAGGTGAATGGAATTGGAATAGTGATCTATGCCTGGAGTCAGGAAGAATTAGATTTGAATTCTGTGCCATATATACACTTATGAACTGTGTGTCCCTGGGCAAGTCTCCTCTTTCTGAGTCTCAGCTTTTGAGCCTAGTATTGTCATCAATCTCACAGAGGGTATGGATAAATTAGAGGACCATAGTTTTAGAGATGCAAGAAATATTACATATCATTGTATCTGATCTCCTCATTTTGAAATGACCAAACAAGAGACAGAGGTGAAGGGACTTTTCTAGAATCACACAGCTAGTATCTCAGGCAAGATTTTGACCCAGATCTTCCTGATTCCAGATTCAATTCTCTGCCATGTCATGCTATCTCTCTCTCTTTTTTTAAAATTTAAATTGATTTGTTTATTTACTTTTAGTTTATAAGGTTCAGTTCCAGAGTCCCTTGAGTCTCAAGTTTTCTCCCCTCCCCCCGCCGCATGGCGACATGCAATCAAGTATAGGATCTGCAAATACTTTCACAATGGACATTAATCTGATTGTCTTGAAGGGTTGTAACCAATGGAGTGGACAATGGGAAAAAGGAAACAAAACCAAACATGGAAAAGAGAGATCATGATATCTCTATTTAAAAAGTTGGCTACCATTATTATCAGAGGAAACTCTCATTTATGAGATCATAGATTCAGAGCTAAAAAGTGTTTTAGAATCCTTCTAGCCCAAACACCACATTTTACAGATTAAGAAAAGTCAAACAATTCAATGACTTTTTCAAGACTTCTAAAGGGGCACATGGCCCAGTGAGGATTTGAACCAACTCAGTGCTTTTTCCACTGTGCCACCATGGTAATATAGGAGGTCCTACATAACCTTTTATGTACTTATTGTGATATTTTCTCATTCTGTGAACTTTTCCATGGAAACTTTATCCATAGTAGTAACATCCCTAGGCCTTGCATAGGAGTTTTCTTAATGCAGAATGTAACTGAAGTAAAGACCTTCTTGGGTGCCTCATGGTAGGGTGGGAGGGAACGTGACTTCTCACAATCTTTGCCAGTGGAACTCAGGCTCCAGAAGGTTCTGTTAAGCTGGAAGGCATCAAGTACAGTATTGCTGATGGACAGTATGGCATCTGAGGATCAGATAACTATGTTGGGAGATGGTAATCACTAGGTTGGTCATAGGGTGATGGTTTTCATTTAACCATGCCAACTCTGAAAGACTTGCTCCCTTGTCACAGAAGAGTGAAGACATGTAGAAGTAGAGGGATCATCTATAGTAACAAAATCAGAGATGTGAAACACTGAAAACTAAGTGACTGGAATTGAGTTCCTGATACTTATTAAGCACTTAATATATGCTTCTTGACTGAATGGTAGCTACTGATAGCAGCCTTGACTGCTATTCAGGGGCTTACAGTATGGTATCATGCAGTTGGAGACACACACACACACACACACACACACACACAAAGATAGAGCCAGAAACCGAAACAAAGAGACACAGAGACAGGGACAGAGAGACAGATGGTGACAGAGACAGAGACAGAGACAGTGAGATAGAGAGAAAAAGAGAGAGACACTGAGAGAAAGACAGAGAGACATTGAGAGAGACAGAGAATACAGAGACAGAAAAGAGAGAGAGAGAGAGTTTGAGTTGTCTTGATTAAGGATGCAACAAACTCAACGGCCACTAAGCCCTTCCCCCACTGCCCCAATTTTACATCAGGTGATCTTATGTAGGTATTTATTGAGGTTAACTTGACCCTCTTGAAATACAAACTATAGTATTTCAGGGTTGAAAAGTAGCAGGGAGGTCATCTAGTGCAATTGGTAATTCCACAGACATCCTTTCTATCACAACCCTGATAACATGTCCATCTAACCTCTGCTTGGAGGACCAACTAGGATGAGGAGCTTTTCTAGATAACCCCTTTTGTCTCTGGATAGATCTAAATCTTGGGATTTTTTTATCCTTATAATGAAAAGAAGCCTTCCTTCATCAATGTCCATTTATTACTTTTAATTACACCTTCTGGGACCAAGTAAAATAAATCTATATGTTCTTCCTGAAGACAACACTAGAAATATTTTGGGAAAAAAAAGACAAGAAAAACAGCAGTCATGGATGGTCCTTTGTTCTTCTCCAGGTGAAATGTGCACAGATGTTTCAACTGTTACTCATAAGTCATAAGTCATAACAACTGTCCTAGTTGCTCTGTTTCAGCTTGTCAATGGCTTTCATAAAATGTGATACCCTCTTAACTGGACTCCATCCCTTAAGGTGTTCCCCTATGTAATATAACCTTCATATTGTTTCCATTTGATTTTCTTAAAGCTAAAATCTGACTGTGTTGTGTCACTGCTCAATAAACTCCACTTGGTTCCTATTGTAGGATTATATGCTTATAGATATAAATGTTGTCTCCCCAGGCAAGAAGGGAACAGATTGTTTTTGTCTTTTTTTATGTCCCCAGTACTTAACAGAGTGCCTGGAATACATTACATACTTAAAAATCATATATGCACATATACATACATACAAATATACATTCTCTCTGTCTCTGTCTCTCTCTGTCTCTGTCTCTGTCTCTCTGTCTCTTTTTCTGTCTCTGTCTCTCCTTAAAAGAGCAGCATAGCAGGACTAATGGCATCCTTCTTCTGTGCACTATGCCTTTGTTTCTATACCCTAATATCCCACTTGCTTCTTGACTGAATAGTAGCTACTGATAGCAGCCTTGACTGCTATTCGGGGGCTTACTACACGGTATCATGCAGTTGGAGATGTCATGCTATTGACTTATATAGAGTTTGTAGTCCTTTAGGATCCCCAGATCATTTTCAGATGAACTACTGTAATGGACATAAAAGTGAATCTACCACACATTCAAATAACAAATTAACTCCAATATTATATAAATTGGTTGTAAAAAGAGAGAAACCCATCTTATGAAACCCTTTTGGGACAATGTGATCCTGACAGTCAAATGAGAAAGATAAAACAGAAAGAAAGCCATGGAACCACTTCTCTAATGTCATTGTCTAATGTCTAATGTTACATCATTACAATATATTGAATACAATGTTAGTATAGAGTTTACATCAACATTTAAACATTTTTTATTCACAATAACCAATTTAGGCTTGATTTACCACTAGGAAAACATTGTACCATAATAGGTCATATTATTATCACAACAATAAAAATCACATGACTATATTAATAGATGAAGAACAGATGCTTTTGATAAGATATAACAATAGTTTATAATAAAACACTAAAAAATAGGAATACATGCTAGAAAGTTATTTATCTAATCTAAGAGGTAGCATTATCTGTAGTGGAGAAACACTAGAGACCTTCCCAATAGGATCAGGGACAAAGTAAGAAGGTCTATTGTCATCATTTCATTTGATATAGTCTAGAAATATTAGTTTTTACAATAAGACAAGATAAATTGAGAAAAATAATTATAAGCAAAGGCCTTTTAAGATAATTTCATGGCTTATTTAGAGAATATTAAAGTTTCAAATGAAAGGAATTGAAATAAATAAATAGTTCTGTAAAGAAGTAAGATAGAAAATGAATCCATAAAAATTGGCAGCCTTTCTGTATGTTACTAGCAAAACTCAGGAAGGGAAAGTAGAAAAAGAAATTCCTTTCCATCTAACTATAGAATGTATAAAATATTTGAGAGATGAACTGAAATGTAATCCTATCTTCCTCAAACTGTAGTTGTGTAGCTCTTTTTTGAACTCAAACTTTATTTATTTATCTGATTTATTTTGTGTATCTGATGGCTGCTTCATCTTTGTCCTTCATTTTGTGCGTTTTGAGATCTTTTTGGTCACTGGCTCTCTTCCAAAGAGGCAATGCAATGTTTTTGAAGATATTGTGGAATATCTGTTTGCCCTGGCAGAGAATCTGGTCATAGAGAACAGAACACTTTTGATGTGAGTGAGATTCTAAGCAATGTTGACAAGGAGAAGTACTAATGAAGAACTTTGGGGATTGCTTTTATACTCTGTTAAGAAAATAGTTATTTAATTGTCAAACTAATTGGTGACATTGTCTTCTAGACTTTGGAAATATCTGAGTAGGAGAATTTCTAGATATCCTAATATGAAGCTATAATTAATGTAGCTGAATAGATCTGCATGTCTAAGATTTTTGCCTTTTTAAACCTTTGGCAAAAGAGAAGGAAATAAGGAAAGTCGGGGGATGAGAGGAAGTGTTTGTGGTAGAAGTTTCATTTTCAGTGGGTGGTGAATTTCTTTGTACTGTTTAAGAAGACCTGGCTTAACAAAGCAAGGGGGTGGGAGGGCTTGAAATTGGGCAATTAGAGAGTTCATGGTCCTTTCAGGAAAATCCCAAGACTTATTTGTGCTTTGTTCTACCCACTAGGCAGACTTGGAAAGCAGGAGTTCCTATGTCAGAAGACTGTGGTAGCTACAATGGCTTTGTACAAAAGAATACAATGTAGTAGAAATAACAGTGGTTTTGGAGCCAGAGGACCTGGGTTCAAATCTTCCATATGCTATTTAATATCTGTATACCTTTGGGTTAATTATCTCCCTTTTCCTCAGCTTTCTCCTCTGTAAATGAGCTTAGACTGAACAATTTTTAAGTTTCCCTTCAGGTTTAAATCTATAGTTCTATCATTCCCTCAGTGAAACAATTATTAAATACCTTTCTGTAGACAATGTTGAGAAAGATAGAATTTTTGGAAGGCTCATTCATGTTAGATTCACTGATCCTTATATATTGAAGTATGTTTTGAAAGGGATAGTGGATAGACAGTTAGCCCTGGGAGGCAAGAAAAACCTAGACAGAGCCTCTGGCACATACTAGCTACATGACCATGGATAAATCACACAATCTTTATGAACCTCTGTAAAATAGGCCTAATAATGCTTGTATTATTTATTTTACAGAGTAGTTGTGAGAAAAAACAAACAAACGAGTTAATTACGGGATGTCCCATAAGTCTCACTTCAGTTAGTTTAACTGAGTTAGTATTGAGAGAAAAAGACGGACAGAGAGAAAGGGAGAGAAGAAAAAAGGGGAGAGAGAGAAGAGAGAGAGAGAGAGCAGAGAGATACAGAGACAGAGAAGGAAGAGAGAGAGAGAAAGAGAGAGGTTATATTTGTCCTTCGTTTTTGAAGAGGACCATGGCATCAGGGAAATGATGACATGCCTTGCAGTTCTTTGATTTGAGTCAGGGAGGGCTGTTCAAGATTGACAATCTCACTTTCTTCTCCAGAATCATCTGGATCCAGTGACCAGATATCCATTAGGATGATTGGAGATGACCCAGGATGCAATGGGAGACCCTGGCCATTTTAGACTAAGTCTTTTTCATGTACTCACTTAGAGTGAGGTGTTGCCCATTCAGTGAATAGGCCTCTTTAAGAAATGAGTCAAGGGATGTTCCTTTTAATTAGAAGAAAAGAAAAAAAAAATCAAGCTGGGAGTGGAAGACAGAAAGAGGGAGAGAAGGGAGGGAGACAGGAGAGAGAGAAAGAGAGACAGAGAGAGAGAGAGAGAGAGAGAGAGAGAGAGAGAGAGAGAGAGACATGCAGAGGGAGAGAGAGAGGGGGAGAGAGGGAGAGAGAGATTTTGCAATCCTTAAAGTGCTTAAATAAATTAAATTTATTATTTTATGCTTCACCTAACACAAGATTCTGGAATGCTAATGCAATGGAATCTATTTTTTTTCTTAAATTAATTTCATTTATTAGAAGAAAATAATCTAGGAGTTGGAAACCTAGATTCTTGGAACCTTGGACCCCTCACTTTACAGATCAGGAAAGGGAAGATCAGAGGAACAAATAAAGATAGTGATCCTGAAGAATATGGCACTGATGACATTAGCCTGGAGCTTATGGTTTGCAAAATACTTTTTCTCTGAGATCCCTTCGAAGTAGGTAGTTAGGGGCACAACGAATAGCGTGTGGGACCTGAAATCAGGAAGACTTGAGTTCAAATTTTGCCTTAGACGTTGATTAGTGATATTACCTAAGCAACTCATTTACCTATTTTTCTACCTCAGTTTTTTCACTTGTAAAATGGGATAATAATAGCTCCCACCTACCTCTGGGGTTGTTGTGAGAATTAAACAAAATAATATTTATAAAGTTGATCTTTTTTATAAGACTTAAAGCACTATATAAATTCTAGTTATTTATTATTATTATTATCGTTATTATCAGTAGTAGTAGTAGTAGTAGTAGTTGTAGTAGTAGGAGTAGTAGTAGTAGTAGTAATAGTAGTAGTAGTAGTAGTAGTAGTAGTAGTAAAAGCATTTGACTCCACTTTGAAGAAAAGGGTATGGAAACCTTGAGAAGTAAAATGACTTACTTGAGTTCACAGACTGATTTAATGACAGAGTTTTACCTCAGACCTTGTTGTCCTTCCTCTCAGTTAAGGCTTCTTACCATGACGTTCATTTGGATGCTTAGTTTAGAGTATATGATGGACTGAAATGTCCTCAGGCCACTTTTCTTCAAATATATTTGGTAACAAGATTTTTTTTTTAAAAGCCCAGAGCAGCTGGCCCTGTGTCTGAATTGTTGAAGTGATAAAGCTCATGGGTTTAAAGCTAGAACTGGCCCTGAAGGCCATCTTTGGGTTGAAGTTACAAAGGGGGAAATATATCCTTGATATAAGAAAAATATAATGAGATCTCTGTCAAAATGGAAGGAGCTGCCTCAGGAGGTGGTGGATTCTTCCTCATTGTCATTCAATTCATTCAGTTAATAAATGTGTTTTAAGTGCTAGGAACAGTGGTAAAGTGCTAAGGAGACAAAATAAACAAACCAGAAAACCCAGTCTTTGTCCTCATTCCAATGGAAGCACAAACAAGATGCATAGCAGATGAATTGTATATAGCCAACAGCGCCCTAGCATTTAGGGGAAATGAGAAAAGCTTCCTGAAAGAAGGGAGGATTTTAGCTGGGACTTGAAAGAAGGCAGAAGACCTACAGCTACAAGGTAGATGATCACTCCCCAGTTTCTGGTCCAGGAAATCCTTAATGAGGCCTGGGTTGGACTCCATGACCTCTGGAGTCTCCTCCATCTCTGAAAGTCTGTATTTCTGTGATCTAGCCTGATCTCTATATTTATAAATTAGGAAGCTGAACTTGAGAGAAGGAAAGGGAGAGTGTCAAGGTTATAGAAGCCGTAAGTCACTGAGTAAGGATTGGACTCCAGGTCTTTTGATTCCCAAACTGGGCTTCTTTCTTATAAGACTAGCCTAGGACAGAAAACTAGGAAGAACAAGATGCCCTAATTAAGAGAGACAGAATAGTGTAATGATTAAAGAGCTAGACTTGGAATAAGGAAGACCTTGCTAAAAGTCCTGCTTTTGTCACCAATTTGATCTATGACCAGGGACAAGTCACAAACTGCTCAATGCCCCATACCACTCTGTAGGACAAGATGATGAGTTAATTATGAGTTGCTGTTTTGCATCAATGAAAGAAGTTATAAGGCTGAGATAATTTTCCTACAAATATGACAGATCAGTGTCCCATCCCCCCCAGCAAAAATCACCAAAAGTGCATTTCTTTCAATACAAGGATGACCACATGTGAGCCAGAATTCAACAATAACAACTAACATTTATCTAGTTGTTGTTCTTAATTTTAGAAGATGATGAAAATAACCTCATCATGCTAGAGTCAAGTTTCAGTGTGTTCAACTGTTACTGATCAAACCAATACAACCTCTGAATGCTCTACCACAGGTTGGGCACAAATAGTCCCTGGGCATGTTGGGATGGATTCTCTAAATTTGTGTATCCTGTGTTTCCTTTGAGTTGTCTCAATTCTGCTTTGGTCATAGAGCACAGCATGTTCTCTGATGTGGGCACGCCATTCTGAGTGGTCCTGTGCCTGTGTCTCCCATGTCACACAATCAATTCCAAAGTTCTTTAGAGAGATCTTGAGGGTATCCTGGTATTGCTTCTTCTGACCACTCTGTGAGTGCTTGCCCTGTGTGAGTTCTTCAGTCTTTTTAGCAGGTGTACATTTTGCATTTGAACAACGTAGCCAGCCTGTTGTAGTTGTGCTCGCTGAAGTAGAGTTTGAATGCTTCACAGTTTAAATGGAGTAAGGACCTCAGAGTCTGGTACCTTCTCCTGCCAGAGGATCTTCAGAATCTTCCTAAGACAATTCAAATGGAAGTGATTCAGTTTCCTGGCATGGCACTCACTGGTAGGATGTCCAAGTTTCACAAGCATTACAACAATGAGGTATGCACAATGGTTCTGTAAACCTTCAGTTTGGTAGTCAGTCTAATACCTCTTCTCTCCCACACTTTCCTTTGGAGCCTCCCACACACAGAGCTAGCTCTGTCAATGTATGTGTCAATCTCATTATCAATGTGTACATCTCTGGAAACTGCACTACCAAGGTAAGTTAACTTATCCACAGCATTCAAAACTTTCCATTTGCTGTAAATGATGGTTCCACCTATGGATGGTGTGGATGCTGGCTGATGAAGTACTTTTGTTTTCTTGGTGTTGATTATTAGGCCAAAATTAGCACAAGGAGCAGAGAATTTATTCACACTCTGTTACATCTCAGCTTCAGTGACTACATTCAGTGACTACATTGAGTGCACAATCATCAAACAGAAAATAATGTGCCAATACTCCCTGCACTTTGGTCTTGGCTTGTACCTTTCAAACTGAAGAATTTACCAACAATGCAATAGCTGACCTTGATGCCAGATTGAAAGCATTTGACCATGATGCTGAAAACATCATGCTAAAAAATGGGAGCAAGCACACAACTTTATTTCACTTTATTGGTGACTGGAAAAGCAAGAGAGCATTGTCCATTATCCAGAACCCGGGCAAGCATGATTCCATGAAATTGATGTACAATGCTGATGAACTTCTCTAGACAATCAAAATCTGATGTATTTTTCCATAAGCCCTTGTGACTGACAATATCAAAAGCCTTGGTCAGATCTACAAATGTTGTGTATAGACCTCTGTTCTGTTCCTGGCATTTCTTCTGGAGTTGTCAGGCAGCAAACATCATATCAACCATTCCTAGGCCCTTTCTGAAGCCACACTGGCTCTTAGGTAGATAATAATCTCCCAGGTGAGATCAGCCTATTAAGGAGGACACTGGCAAGAATCTTGTCAGAAATGATGGAGAGAACCCCCTTGGAATTGTCACAGGACAATCTATTTCCTTCACCTTTATAAGATGGACAGTGGAGGCATCCTTGAATTTCTGGGGGATAACCTCCTCTTGCCCTACAACTTGGAAATTTTCAGTCAGCTTTTATATGAGCAATGGACTTCTTACCGTGTGAATCTCAGCTGGAATAGAATCAGCACCAGGTGCTTTGCCACAGAAAAGAAAAACCTCTTATTCACTTGTAACTTCAGCTAGGGAGGGATTAACTTCAAACTGAGAAAGACCATCAATGGCCTCAGCATTGACTAATGATGGTCTGTTGAGAACACTATGGAAGTGTTCAGCTCATCTCTCTAGGATCATGTCCTTATCACTAATCAATGGGGCTCTGTCAGCACTGAGTAGGAGAGATACACCATAGGTCTTTGGCACATAAATAGCCTTCAGGGGACAAAAGTGCTTTGAATTGTTACTATCAGCGTAAGACTGAATTTCATCTGCCTTCTTACTAAGCCAAGAATCCTGCATCTCTCTAAACTTTGCATGTACTTTACTTCTGGTGGAATTA
>CM053588.1:37868047-37880425 GCA_028646515.1 Pseudochirops corinnae | reverse complement strand
TCCACAATCACTTGAGTTTCAGATTTTCTCCCCTCCCTTCCCCCCCCCCCATGGTGGCGTGCAGTCGTGTATAGGATCTGCAAATACTTTCACATTGTACAATAGTTTGGTCATATAGAAGGGCTGTAACCAATGAGTGATCACTGGGAAAAGAAAAAAAAACAAAAACAAAAACAAAAACAAAACCAAAACCAGAGATAAAAGAGAACGATAACGGGTTTTGCTTCAGTCTCCATTTAAACTATAGTCTTTCTATATCTTTCTCTGAGTTTAGGTATCTCCTTCCTTCTTGAGGCTTGTAGAGTTGTCTTTAGCTGTTTCACCATCATTTTCATCAAACCAGTCTCGATGTTTGCAAGTGTTCTGACCCAGATGAACGAGTGCAGTGCTATACACCAAATCTCTGAAAATTGCCCACTCTTTTTCTGCTCCACTGTTGCCAACTGTATTTTGACTCAACTTTCCCTCCAAATTACCAAAAAAACCAGTTCTTTCTCAGAGGAGAGCTCAAATCTGTTGATGTTTATTCTTCTGGTAGTTATTTTGCCTTGGGGATGCCACTTTTGTTGAATTTGAATATTTAGTTTGGAGAGGATAAGATTATGATCAGTCCAGCACTCTGCACCACACATTACCTTTATCACTCTCCTATCCTGTCTGTCTCTTCTCCTTAAAATCACATAGTTTATTAAATGCCAATGTTTACTTCAAGGGCACATTCGTGAAGTTTTATTGCATTTAGGTAAATGGAAGATAGTGTTGACGATGAGGTCATGAGATGTACAAGTATTCAGTAGTAAGTGACCATCGTTGTTACTATTTCCAACTCCATTCCTTCTTAGGACTCTCTCTCAAGTCTGGTAGTCTGAGCCTACTCTAGGATTAAAGTCTCCCAGAATTATAAGCTTGGCCTTTTTTGGCCCGTTGATAATAAAGGTCTCCAGGTCTTCATAAAATTTTTCTTTTCCCTCATCAGGGTCTACCATGGTGAGAGCATAGGCACTGATGATGGTGGCATGACATTTTCCTGCAAATGGCAATTGCATGGTCATGACCCAGCATGCCAGTTACACACCAACAATATTACTGTGAAAGCCAGCAGCAGCACTTAATTCCATGCCAATAGCATGATAACAATGTACTATGAAAGCTACTACCACCACCACCACAAGCAGCAAGACCAGCACCAACTCAACCAAAACTCTACTACCAGCAGCAACTCTACCAGTGACTCTACTAGTAGCACTTGTAGCATCACCAAAACCAGAAGGAACTCCAGCTCTAGCAGCTCCAGCATCAACCCAGGAACAACAGCAACAGCACCACCAGTAGCAGAAGCAGCAAGGTCACCACCACCACCAAAAGCATCACTACCACCAACAATAGCACAAACAGCAGCAGCAACACTTACACCACCACCACCAGCACCTCCACAACCACCAACAGCTCCAGCATGAGGAGCAATACCTTCAAAGGTAACCACACACCAATTATGTGCCAGTTTCTCACAGATATCACTGTGTCAAAGTCATCAGCATGATAACCGCATGCCAGTTACACACCAACAAGAGGCTAGCACTTTACTATGGAAGCCAGCAGCAACACATTAATTACATGTCAGTAGAATGATAATTCACTGTGAAAGCCACCAGCACCACCACAAACACCATGACCAGCACCAACTCAATCAAGAACTCCACTACCAGCACCAACACTACCAGTTACTCCACAAGCAGCAGCACCTGTAGCCCCACCCAAACCAGTAAGAACTCCAGCACTAACAGCTCCAGGACCCCCACCACCACAAATATAGCAGCCCTAGGAACAACAGCAACAGCACCACCAGCACCAACACCAGCATCAACTCCACCACCAACAGCAGCTGTAGCACCACCATCATGATCTGCAACTCCAATACCAGCTGCACCACCACAAATACAGCTGCCCCAGGAACAACAGCAATAGCACCACCACCAGTTGCAGAAGGAATAAAGTAGCAGTAACACCAGCTCACCACTACAAGCACAAGCACTGGCATCAGCAGCAGCACCAAAAACAGCAGAAGGAGGGAAAGCAGCCAAAGCAGCAGCAGCAACCAGCAGCATGAACATTTATCCAGAGATATAAGGTTTGCAAAGCACTTTACAAATATCTCATTTTATCCTCATAAATAATGATCCTGGGAGGTAGTTGCTGTTTATTGTCTCCCTTCTAAAGATGGAGAAACTGAGGCTAAAGGGGTTAAGTGACTTTTCCAGGATCACATAGCTATTATGTGTCTGAAACCAGAGTTGAGCTCAGGTCTTCATGACTCTAGGCCCAGTGCTCTATCAGCTGTACCATCTAGTTTAAAACTTATTCAACATTTAATATGGGCTCCGGAAATGAAAAGAACAAAAGTCCTCCAGAAGCTCATATTCTCCTGGAGGATATAACATGGGCAGAAGTAAATAAAATGAAAGGAAAATAGGGGGAAGAGTAGCAAATACAGAGAATCAAGACAGGCTCCTCCAAATAGGTAGTGTACACAATTACAATTAGACTAGGGTTATTTTTGTCTCTGGCTGAATAATTTAGAGGGAGTTAAAAGCACCATACTGAGGGTGAAGGGAGGCATGGTTTCTCCTCTACTAGATCTAGCCTGATGGTAGTCATGTAGCCACCTAGCTACCCTCACTTAATCTGTGCCTGCCTCAGTTTCCTCATCTGTAGAATGGAGATAATAATAACACCTTCTTTCCGAGGTTGTTGTAAGGATCAAATGAGATCATAATTACAAAACATTTTAGAAACTTAAAGTGCTGTATAAATATCATCTTCTCTCCTCTTCCTTTTCCTCCTCTTCCTCCTCCTCCTGCTCCTTCTCCTCTTCCTCCTCAATTGGGTAGAGCCCTAGACCTGGGGTCTGGAAGATCCAAGTTCAAAGCTTGCCTCACGTATTATGCTGTGCAAGTCATTAACCTCTCTACCTCAGTTTCCCCATTTATGAAATAGGCCCCAACCCCTGGTGTAGGTCAGCAGTGAAGCCCCACAGCCCCAGTGCAGGCCAGCAGTGAGCACCTACCTCTCAGGGTTATTTTAAGAATAAAATGACATTTTTACAAAAGACTTTGAAAATCCTAAAGTAATATTGAAATGCTAGCTACTGTTATTAAGACACATGTTTTCAGAGGCAGAAATGAAAAGGGAGTATACTCCAGGCATGGGGAACAAGAAAGGGAATATCACACTTGTCCGGAAGACTGATCTGTTCCAGTTAAGCAGCCAGCCCAAGCTCACCCTATCTCTCAGGAGCTAAGGTTTGGACTAGCTGTAATCTTCTGGATAGATGAGCAACAAGGGCTCCACAAAACTGAAGAGACAAAAAGTAATTCCTTTTAGAACCAAAAAATACCCTCAATCAAACAGATCCTATTCACTACTGAGGGCATCACTCAATAGCTGACAATCTTCAAATCATTTTCTGGATGAAATTAATCTAAGAATGCAGATAGAATGAAAACAAACCCAGTTTTCCTCTCCAAGAGGAAAGGAGAAACCTCTTCATCACCTCAATGAACAGCTCTGAGAAGGCTTTTTGGAAATCCTGTTCAGCTCATGTTGAAACCTAATTCCACTTCCTTGCTAGGATGATTCCCCTTTTCAGAATAAAGGCACTTAAATGACCAAATAGGGCAGATTTTTCTTTTTTATCCCTGCTGTCAAAGCACTGGCTGCTTTTGGGTAAGCTCGGCTCTGACAACGTAGGCATCATGAGAGCTTTGCCCCCTTCTTTTCCTGTCTGGTCTATTTTTCATCTAATCTCTGCCATCTGGACCCCAACCCTCCCACAGCTGTACACCCAGCAGGATTTCACTCTTCTGGCCAGAGTTTCTGTAGAAGTGGGGAAGAGGGCTTGGGGAATGGAAGGATTTTCAATTTCATGCCCTCTGTAGCATGAGATCTGACTTCAGGGTTTCAGGACCAGTTGGCTGCTTCTATATACGCCTTTAGAGGCAAGAACAGAGGATGAAAAGTAGAAAAGAGCCTTTTCGGAGAAGACAGGAAGGTCAAGTATTTCTGATTTTCTTGACTTTAAATTCTACTTCTCTCTGATTTTTTTTCAGACTGGATCACAGGATTATAGTAGTGGTAGTAGTAGCAGAAGCAGCATCACTAGTATTACTACTACTAGTAGTTATTATTATAATAGTAGTAGTAGAAAGATTTGAGAAGCAGAGTCAAGATAGCAGAGTAAGGTAGGAACTCACCTGAACTCTCCTAAATTCAGTTCTGAGCAACCATAAAATAATGCCTCAAAATGAATTCTGGAGTGACAGAAGCAACAAAAGGACATGGTGAAACAAATTTCCAGCTGAAGATGACTTGGCAGGAAGGGCTACATCACTCAGGAATAAGGGAGCACAGTCCGGTGCAGGGGGAGTCTGGGAAAGTCAAGAGCAAGCTATACCTTAGCAAACCAGCAGGAGGTCTCCAGCCCCAGAGCAAGTCAGTGATCAAGGTCATGAAGCCCCATTACAGGACAGTTGAGAGGCTTTGTTCCCTGAATGCCATGCCCATTCTACTTCAGGAGCAGAGCCCAACCTTAACATCAAGCTAAAAGTCATGAAAGAGGCTGGGAAATGTACAAAAGGAGAGAACATGATGGTATAAAAATACTGTGGAGACAGGGAAACTCAAGATGTAAATTCAAAAGAGTACAACAATGTCAAAACAGCTACATGCAAAGCCTCAAAAATGTTAATTGGTTGCAGGCCAAAAAAAAAACAAAACAAAACCTCCCAGAAGACCTCAAAAAGCATTTTAAAAATCAAATATGACAGATAGAAGAAAAATTGGGAAAAGAAAGGAGTGACATAACAGAATCATGAAAAAAAATGTTCGAGGGCTTGATAAAGGAAGCACAAAAAAGGAAAAATAAATATGTACAAAAATTTACTGAAGAAAAAACCTCCTCAAAAATAGAATTAGTCAATGGAAGAGGAGGTACAAAAGCTCACAGAAGAAAATAATTCTTTAAAAATTAGAATTGGGTAAGTGGAAGTTAATGACTCAATGAGACATTAAGAAACAATAAACAAATTGAAAATAGTGAAAAAGTAGAACATGTGAAATATCTCATTGAAAAAAAATGGCTTGGAAAATAGATAGAATTATTGAACTACTAGAAAGCCAGAATCAAAAAAGAACCTGAACAGCACATTTCAAGAAATTATCAAGGAAAATTGCCATGATATTTTAGAACCAAAGGATAAAATAGAAATTGAAAGAATTCATTGATGACCTTCTGAAAGAGATCTCAAAATGAAAACTTCTATGAATATTATAAACACATTGCATAACTCTCAGGTCAAGGAGAAAATACTGAAAACAGCCAGAAGGATACAATTCAAATATTGTGGAGCCACAGTCAGGATTATACAGGATTTATCAACTTTTATATTAAAGGTCCAGAGGATTTGGAATATGATATTCTGGAAGGCAAAGGATCTCGGATTACAACCAAGAATCACCTACCCAGTGGAACAGTATAATCCTTCAAGGGAAAAATGGATATTCAATAAAATAGAGAACTTTCAAGCATTCTTGATGAAAATACCAGAGCTGAACAGAAAATTTGATTTTCAAACACAAGAGTCAAGAGTAACATAAAAAATTTTGAGAAAACATAATGAAGTTGAGCTATGGACATCCCTACATGGAAGGAAGAAATTTGTCACAAGGGCATGGGTGTGAGTCGTCTATGATGGAATGATAGCCAAAGGCAAATAAACCCCAAAACAAAAATAAAGGGTCAGAAAGAGGATTGCACTGGGAGAAGAGGGAAGGAGAGGCAGAATGGGGTAAATTATTACACATAAGGAGAAGCAAAAGACCTATTACAGAGGAGACAAAGTTGGAGGAGTGGGCATCACCTGAACTTTGCTCTCTTTGGAACTGGATCAAAGAGTGAATAACATAAATTCATCTGGGTATAGAAATATATCTTACCCTCTAGGGAACAAGGAGGGGAGGGGAGATAAGTGAATGGGGAGGTTGATAGAAATGAGGGTGGATTGGGGGAGATGATGGTCAAAAGTAAAACACTAGGAGGAGGGGCAGGATTAAAGGAGAAAGACAGAAAGAGACAGAGAGAGAGAGAGAGAGAGAGGCAGAGAGAGAGAGAGAGAGAGAAAGAGAGAAGCAAAGGAAAAACACGATGGAAAGAAATACACAGCTAGTAATCATAACTGTGAATGTGAATGGGACAAACTTACCCATAAAATGGAAGAGGACAGAAGAGTGGATTAAAAACCAGAATCCTACAAGATATTATTTACCAGAAACACATCTGAAGCAGATAGACACATACAGAATAAAGGTAAAGGAGTGGAGCAGAATCTATTATGTTTCAACTGAAGTAAAAGAAAAGAAAAAAAGCGGGTGTAGCAATCATGCTTTTAGACAAAGTAAAAGCAAAAAATAGATATAATCAAAATAGATAAGGAAGGAAACTACATTTTGCTAAAAGATACCATAGGCAATGAAGTAATATCAGTATTAAACATATATATACTATATGGTACAGGATCCAAATTTTTAAAGGATATATTCAATGAATTAGAGGAGGAAATAGACAGTAAAATTGTACTAGTGGAGCACCTCAACTTTCCCCTCTCAGAACAAGAGAACTCTAACCAAAAAATAAATAAGGAAGAAGTTAAAGAAGTTAATAGAATTTTAGAAAAGTAAGATATGAAAGACCTCTGGAGAAAATTGAATGGAAACATGTCTGCTCAGTTGTACATGACACCTAAACAAAAATTAACCATTTGTTAGGGCACAAAACCCACACAATCATATGCAGAAAAGTTGAAATATTAAATGCATCCTCTTCAGATCATACTGCAATAAAAATTATGCTCAATAAAGGGTCATGGAAGTATAGATTAAAAATTAATTGGGGGGCAGCTAGGTGGCACAGTGAATAGAGCACTGGCCTTGGAGTCAGGAGGACCTGAGTTCAAATCTGGCCTCAGAAACTTAACACTTACTAGCTGTGTGACCTTGGGCAAGTCACTTAACCCCAATTTCCCTGCTCTCCCCCCTCCAAAAAGCAAAAAAAATTAATTGGAACTAAGTAACCTAATCCTAAAGAATGAATGGGTCAAAGAACAAATCTTAGAAATAATCAATAATTTTATTAAAGAGAATGAGAACAATGAGAAATGAGATGTGGCCAAAAGAGTACTTATGGGAAATTCTATACCTCTAAATGCTTACATCGATCAAATAGAGGAAAAGCAGAACAATGAATAGAATATACAACTAAAACAAACTAGGAAAAAGAAACAAATTAAAAATCCTCAATTAGAATCCAAATTGGCAAGCCTGAAAATCTCAGGTGATATTAATAAAATTGAAATGTAATAAAATAATTGAATTAGTAAATAAAAGTAGGAGCTGGTTTTATGAAAAAATAAAATGATAAACCATTGGTTAATTTGATTAAAAAAGAAGAAAACCAAATCACCGGTATCAAAAATGGAAAGAGCAAATTCACCACAAATGAAGAGGAAATTAAAGCAATTATTAAGAGCTATTTTGCACAGTTTTATGCCAATAAATTTGACAATGTAAGTGAAGTGGATGAATATTTACAAAAATATGAATTATCTAGATCAATAGAAGAGGAAATGGAATAGTTAAATAAGCTCATCTTAGAAAAAGAAATTAAATAAGCAATAATGAACTCCCTAATAAAAAATCTCCAGGTCAAGATGGATTCACAAGTGAATTTTACCAAACATCTAAAGAACAATTATTTCTAATACTATATAAACTTCCCAATAAGATCAAAGGTGAAGTAAGGATGCCCATTATTACTACTATCATTTAATATTGTTTTAGAAATGCTAGCTATAGCGATAGGAGAAGAAAAAAATGAATGAATTAAAATAAGCAACCAAGAAACAAAACTATCAGTCTTCACAGATGATATGATGGTATAATTAGAGAATTCCTGAGAATCAGCTAAAAGAGCTAATTGAAATAAATAACAACTTTAGCAAAGTTTAAGGATATAAAGTAAATCTACATTAATCATCCACAGCATCAAAATCTGCAGAGACATCAAAGAAGATTATAATTGAGGAAAGGCCATCAAATCTGGTATTTGGGAGATTCAAAATAATTATGGGAAAAGCACTTTTATTTGAGTTATGTAAGAAGCCAGATTGCAAAGGGTTGAGGAATGAATGAAGGGACAGGAAGTAAAGGCATCGTCTATAGAAAGCAATTTTTCCCAAAGTAAAACACTATGCTAATGCAATGTATTTAACATTAAACTATTTATAAAATAAATCTGATTTTGTTTTTCAAAACTATTTTTAAAAAAAAATTTGCATTTAACATGAGATTTTCCTTTGAAACAAAGAAACTGTAATGAAAAAACCTATTTCAAAGTAAATTTTATATTTGATAAAAACAAAAAAGTAGTACTAGTAGGAGGAAGAGTAGGAGAAGGAGGAGCAAGAGGAGGAGTTGTAGTTGTATGTCATAGAGCTCATAGCTATAATTTGTATAATGTTTTAAGGTTTGAAAAGCACTTTACATATGTTATCTCATAGGCGCTGTACTTTCATTTAAATCATAGTAACTCACACATCTTGATTCTGGGACAAACTCAGTTCTAGGGTAGAGTAAAGTGAATATGACTCCTGATAGGAGTGTTAAGTTTATATCCCAAGTAGGATTGGAAGGAAAGGTGACTCCTTAGATCAGGGCAACATGGTGACAAGACTTGGGGGGTGTGTGACCTGGGGGTAGTTGTGTCAAGGTAGAAGATACTGGTGAGAGAATGCCTGGTGAAGTATGGAACAAGGTATCAGACACAGTGAAGAGTAACTTCCCTCCCACATGAGTCAATACCCTAGGGAAAGTTCTAGGGGTCCTCTTCTAGTTACAACTTAATTGGAACTATTATCTGAGAAGTGTTTTTCAAATATTTCATAAAAGATGCTTTCTTTGCATAATTAGAGATCTGAAGTTCCTTGCCTAGGAATAAGATGAAAACATCTAGTCCTTCCTAACTTGTTTCCATGTGGTTTGATTCTATTTTCTGTTAGCTTTTGTCTCCCTCCTACAGATAAGACCCTTCAGGTCACAGCTCAGGCACTTCATGATATAAGTATTTACCCAGATCTCTGAGATGGAAGGGACCTAGGCTTTTCAGTTGAGGTCATTTGACTAAATGGCCATTTAGTCCAGTCCTAACATGACCAGGAACTTTCTCTACAACATCCCCAAATGGTCATCTAGCATTTTGTTCAAGTCTCATTCCTAGTGGAGACAGTTCCGTTCATTGTGGGACAGTTATAATTGTTTGGAAATTTATTCCTTACATTTAGCCAGAATCTGTCATTTTGCAACTAGTCTTCATTAGTCAAATTTCTACCCTTGGAGCTGAGTCCAACCTTCCCCTTTCCTCCATAGGATGGTCTTTCAATGCATGATGATGACTACCATGCTCCCTATCCCCAGATCTTCTCTTTCATAGACTAAAACTCTCTGGTTCCTTCCAGTAATTCCTGTATCACATTAGCCTGAAGTAATTTAATATAATTTCATTCTCTACTCACAGGACTACAGAATATTCCTCATTTAACTAAAGTTATGGTTTAAAGTTTCCTCTTTCTCCTTCCCCCCCTCCCCCAACTTACTAAGTAGCATTTCTTGGCAATGCCTTTTTTCCAGCCAGATCCTGAAGTAAACATGTGAAATTGTTTTTGCTGCCTTTGTCTGGCATATGGTATGGGGTTGGAATGACTTGACTGACTGGGAGTTCCATGTATTTCAATTCTCAGAGATAGTTAAAAATGGACAATATCTCTTTCTTTATATTTTGTGGATTCAGCTTTAGTTAATCTGTATCCACCCTTTTTAAACTTTCACATATTTTTTTTTGTGGTAGTAAAAGTGTAAGAAAACAATTACTTTGCCATTTTGTATGACCTAATGTCTGGGGCTATAAACCAAGTGAAATAGACCTCATCAGGTGTAGGGGTGTCTCCATCATTAAAGACCTTTAGAAAGAGTCTGTGGGACAACTTTGTAAGGAATGCTGGAGAAAGGATTCATGTGCTGGTCTAGGTTGGCCTATTCGATGTCTTCAGTTCCTTCAGAACTTCTATTATCCTATGATTGCCCTGAAGGGAAGAAAGCTTTTTAGAGGATTTGATCTCTGGATTACTGTAAAGCCAAGCATGAGCAGCTCTCCAGACGACTGCTGCTGTGAATAGCTCTAAGTTTCTGATCACATAGTATAGTGAACTCTCTATTTATTCAGCAGTAAACTAAAGCAAAACATTCATAGAAACTAAAGTACAGCATTCACAGTGTTATAACATAACAACTTATCACTAAGTGGCCACATAGTTTTCATCAAGGTGGCCACATAGTTTTAAATAAAAGATATCATTCAGTAAGTCCTCAACTCAGTCATTCTTAAGGAGCAAGCCTCCTTAAGGGACACAAAGTACAAAGGTCAAAGTTCTCCACCCCTAGGTCACATTGTCTTAATCTCTCAGTTAAAAAGCCTTTCTTTCTTCTTGATTGGAGATTACTTTCTAATCATCCTTAAGAGGTTCGAGGTACAGAGTACAAAATTCTCTCCCCACCCAGGCCATGATAAATCATGATCTTCTCAGTCAACATGAAGTACCCAAGGAGAGGTCTTTTCATCTTGACTCAAGGCTGGCTCCAAAATTCCATGGTTCCTCTTCCATGGGTCCAGCTCCTGCCTGAATCTACCCAACTGTCACCTGGATTCAAAGGTAGACAGCTCTCAGCTTCTTGTCCAGCTTCTTGTCCAGCTCCTTGTCCAGGTCATCATCCAGTTCATCATCTAGTTCCCATTCCATATTGAAGTTCACAGTGTTCAGTCCACCTCAAGTCCTTCACAGTTCTTGTTTCTGTGTAGACAAACCTTAACAGAGCCAAAATAACATTCATACACATTCCTGGCACCATCATCAATTCACCATCTGCCTGTGAAATCAACACAGACCCACCAACAAGGTCTGAGAACTCAACACAAATCATAAGTACAGTCACAGGACCTCTGAAACCCTCCTCCAGGACTTCTGTAAACAGATAACAAGAAAATCCTCTTTCAAGGCTTCCAGTAAGGTCCCAGGGCTTCTGTACAAAGTATCACAAACAAAAATCAACACAAACAGACCGAAGAGAGTACCTGGCCTCCACAACCTTTCCTCTTCTCAGTTCTGCTCTCTCCCGGCTTGGGCTTCTCCTTATATGTGGTCATTAGCTCCTCCCTGTTACACCCCTTCTTGTTGCACCAGCAGGTTCCTTCCACTATGGGTTTCACAAGTCCTATTTCTTAACAAAGACTTGATATAATCAAGGGCAAGGTTCAGCTGAAACAAGGTGCTAAGTACTTGTTTGCTTGCCATTACAATTACCTCTACACCCTTTGCTTAGACCTCTGCTTTTTAATATTCTTAGTAATGACTAAGATAAAGGCACAGTTTACATGCTTGCTAAAGTTATAGAAGGAACAAGTTGGAAGAAATTGAGGTGTCCAGGTGGGTCAGTGGTTAGAACCCAGTTTTAGAGTCAGAAAGACTCAGCTTCCTGAGTTCAAATTCAGCCTCAGACACTTACTAGCTGCATGACTCTGGACAAGTCATTTTATCCTGTTTGCCTTGGTTTTCTCATTTGTAAAATAAACTGGAGAAGGAAATGGCAAACCATCCCTGTGTCTTTGACAAGAAAACCCAAAAGGTGTCATGAAAAGTTGAACATGACTAAAAAATGACTAAACAACATTTTAGATAACTGTATTTATCTAAAAAGATCTCAACAAGATAAAGTCTAAGGTTGAACTATTAAGATGATTTTCAAAATTAAAAAAGTGACATCCTTTGCTTGGGGTCCAAAAGAATAAATTTAATCAATAATAAATGAAGGAGGTGTGCCATATAACTGCTCTTCTGATAAATTTCAGGGGTGTTTAGTGGACTGCAGGCTCAATATTACCCCCAGAAAAATTGAAGCAAAAAGTTATTTGATTTTGGGCTTCATTAAGAAGAGCATCA
The DNA here is from genome assembly GCA_028646515.1 of Pseudochirops corinnae. Lineage (NCBI taxonomy): Eukaryota > Metazoa > Chordata > Mammalia > Diprotodontia > Pseudocheiridae > Pseudochirops > Pseudochirops corinnae. The sequence continues at coordinate 37,868,327 of CM053588.1, read as the reverse complement.
TGCCCAAAAGAGGGTGGCAGTAGCTCTGCCATCCTTTGCTTTAGTCAGAATAATGGCTTCAGTCTGGGAACCACTTTTTAGGAATAACAACCTGAGATAAGAATGAACTCAGAGACCATCTAGGAAAATTGACTCTACAATGTATATGACAAAGGGTGTTATGGGAATCTGAAGATCTTCCCTGCCCCTAGGCCCTTTGCTGATGTGGCTGCGTGACTCTGAGGACCCTTGGATATTTGAAAGTATACTCTGTTCCTTAATAGGCTGAATGTGGTCACAG
>CM053588.1:37826679-37867547 GCA_028646515.1 Pseudochirops corinnae | reverse complement strand
GTTTTTCTGTTTGTTTGTAACTTCTGTTTGTATTCTCTGAAGTTCAGGGTGCTGACTTTTCCTCCTGAACTAGGTAAATGATATGTTTGATTAAAGTAAGATTGTTAACCCATTTTGAGTTGCTTTCCTTTAGAAAAGCAGATCTAAGAACCTGTGCTAGTAGCTGCCCTAGGCATGCTAGGGTGCTTACTGTTACAAAGGGTCATCCAGAAAATATTCTCCTCAGATTCTACACTTCACACAAATGAACCATTTGCTATTGCCAACAGAAGATATTTCCTATTTTGTATCCATTACCTGACACAGTCTGTTCCCATCTCTAGAACTCACTCCCTCTTGGAAATGTGTCTCAGTCTTGGAGAATACTTAACTTCCTTCAAGACTTACTTAATGTCATCTTCCATGAAAAACCTGTATCAACTGCCTCCCTTCCCACAAGTTGCTAGTCCTTTCTACACTAGAAATTACTTTGAATCTACTTGCATCCATCCATCTATCTATCTATCTATCTATCTATCTATCTATCTATCTATCTATCTGATTTCTCTGTATATGTATGTATGTATGTATGTATGTATGCATATATGTAGGCATTATCCATCCATCTATCAATAGGTATGTCTACCTGTTGTTTTCCCCCAATAGAATGAGGGAAGTTATCTTTATTATTTTTTGCAGTCCCATAGTGTTTCACAGCTTGGAGTTCAGTATTTAATAAAAGCCCGTGTGGAAGGAATAAAGTCCATTTCACTTTTGGACAACTCTAATTGTTAGGAAGGATATGTTAAATATCTTGGAGAACATAGAAGGGTCAACAGGATGGGAAGGGGTCTTAAGATCGTACCATATGCGGGCTAGTTGAAGTAACCAGCTATATTTAACCTTGAAAAGAGAAAACTAGAAAGGAGGGACTCCATGGCACTTTTTTTTTTTCAGTAAAGAAAGATTATATTTGTTCTCTTTGATTCTAAATGGGAGAACTAGGAATAATGGATAGATGAAAGTTGAAACAGCATAAATTTAGGTTCATTGTAATGAAGAAAGTCATAGAAATTAAGGCACGATCCACTAGAAAACAGAGTGGGCTGCCTTGGGAGGAATTGGGGTCCTCCTCATTGGATATTTTCAAGGCAAAGACAACAGATGACTTGATGGGGAAGCTGTGGAAGAGATTCTTAATTCTGTATTTTCATGAATTCATTCTGAGAAGAATTTTTTTTTAAAAAAGAACATGAGCTAAGACATCATTGGAAGAGATTATTTGGGAGGAAAGTCAAGTCCATCACTAAATATCAAGTTCTCTTTCAAGGTGCCGAATTGGGCTTTTGCTATTTCTGAAGATTTACAAGCCTAGTTCACTTATGTAGAACACAGTAGTCAAATAAGCCATCCACTGTCAAACATAACCCTTTCTATTCATCTCTGGGGGATTTATTTTCATGCCTCATGTTTCTAAAAGTGATAAATCAATCAATTGATTTTCAGGGCTTGTGTTTTCTAGGTGATTTTCTTTTCAGAATAGCTTTGATGAAATGTTTGGACAACAATCCCACTTGGCTAAATGGCTCCAATTGTTTGAAGTAGTCTGGAAAAAAGAAAATTGATTCAATTATGTCTCAGTCACACCATAAAGGCATGGAAATAGTGATCTAATGGCTCCCCACCTCCTCCTCCTGGAAAGATGCATGTTGGCTAGGTGCCTGCACCCCATCCCAAAGAGCCTGTAGCTGGAGACTTGGTGACCTTTCCTTCTATTCTCATTTTCTCTCTCTCTGTCTCCCTCCCTCCCTCTCCTCCCTCCCTCCCTCCCTCCCTCTCTCTCTCTCTCTCTCTCTCTCTCTCTCTCTCTCTCTCTCTCTCTCTCCTCTCTCTCCAGTAGTAATAAATGGCATGAATGGAGGAGGGTATGCCTATGTGGAGGGTGTTTAAAGTTTTGATGAGGGACTTGCATCTATTTTAAAGACTGATTTGTCTTCTTTCCAGAATTACTTATTCACGTATTAATTATTCCAGCTCAATTACTTTAAAATTTGTAGAAAAAGAGAAGAGAAGGGAAGAGAGAGGAGAAGTGGAGTGGAGATGATGGAAAAAATAAAGTATATTACAAAATTCATGTGTGTGTGTGTGTGTGTGTGTGTGTGTGTGTGTGTGTGTGTGTGTGTGTGTTCTCTTCCCCTGATGAATATTTTTGCCTGTGGCTTCATCAGTGTCGCATTGTGGATAGGATATTGAACTTGGAACAAAGAAGAGCCAGGTTAGAATTCTTCCTCTGACGTTTCTTAGCTGAATGACTATGGGCAAATCACTTAAACTTTCAGAGTCTCAGTTTCTTCATCTGTAAAATCAAGATAATAATTTTTGTAGCACCTACCTTGGGGGTTATTGTAAGGATCAGATGAGATAAATTACGTAAAGTGTTTTGTGAATTTCAAAGGGCTATATACACACCAGCTGTTATTATCACATTAGTATCTTCTTGTTTAAAAAAAATAATAAGGCAAGAGGAACTGAAAAGTATGATTCACATTCACATCACAACATTTATAGAGAGCTTCTCTTTTCCAAGGCATTGTGTTATATTTTGGAGATACAAAGGCAAAAGGGAAAAAATAAAACAGATCTTGCCTCCAAGGAGCTGACATTTTCCTGGGAGGACACAACATATATACAAATAAATAAATACAACTAACGCAGAGTGGTTTCAGGAGGGAGCTAGTACTAATAACTCTCTCTTCTCTCTCCCTCCCCACTCTGTGTGTGTGTGTGTGTGTGTGCGTGTGTGTGAGAGTGTGAGTGTGTGAGACTGTGTGTGTGAGTGAGTGTGAGTGTATGAGTGTGTGTGTGAGTGTGAGTGTGAGTGTGTGTGTATGAGTGTGTGTGTGTGTGTCCTCCTGCAGGAGGTAGGATCTGAGTGAGAAGAAAGGAAATAAGAAATAATAATTTATTATACCCACTATGTTCCAGGTGTTGTGTTTAAGCATTTTACAAATGTTATTTCATCCTCACAGCAACCTGGAGAAGGTGAGGAGAAATAGTTGCTATTATTATCTTATTTTATAGTTGAAGAAACTGAGGCAGACAGAAGTTAAGTGACTTGCCCAAGATCACATACTTAGTGAGTGTCTAAAGCTGGATTTGAACTCAGCTCTTCCAGACTGCATGCCTGCCTATGACTCTAGAGTGGCACCATGTAAGTTAGCTCAGGAACTCATGGATTTTAGAAACACAGAGATGAGGAGGGCAAGTTTCCTATAGGATTCCTGGTTAGATTCCAAAGGCAGTAGAGTTAGGGAGGTAGGAGCTCCTGAGTAGAAAGACTGTTCCAGACCGCAGAGGGTCTCCTGGTTTCTTCTTCCTTCCTCAATAAGTAGCTCCGGTGAGAGTGAGCCACCAGGATAGCTCTTCCTGCCCCTGGGTGCTGAATTCCACAGCTCAGCAGTAACCTGGTAGTTGTATCTATTTGATCTCTCCAATTGTCATTTTTTGGATATGATTAATACTTCTGTCATGTGTCCATGAAATATAACACAACCATGGATCCAGGCAGAAGCACAGAGCTCTAGTCTCTGGCAGGGGAAGGGATAGCCACTCAGATCAATCCCTAGCTTTGAAGATTCACCGGATTTCTCTCCAGTTGGCTTTCTTTTATCTGTTGATGACAAAACATGATGGAAGGAGGTTGCAGCTGCTGTGACAGCCACATAGATTAGCCATTGGATACTAGTTCTGCTTTTCCTTGGGAAAATAATTGATTTTAGTGGGATCCTGATTTTGTTCTTCCTAGGCCTTTTGCTTTTCTTGCCTGTGACAGGAGAGCAAAGAATGCACATCACAGATTTGTGTTTGCATTGAGAAGTGAATTTCTTTATGGTTCCTCATTTGTCTGACATTATTATCCAAAAGAGAATGTTTTACTGAAAATATATGCAGTAATTGGTATTGGAGTCATTGTAGACAGTTTGCTGGCATCTGTATGCTGATAGAAACCCCACAGGATATCAAATCAATGAAATGAAAACAGAGAAATGAATACACCTTAGCTAATTTTTGAACTCCCCTATCCTAGTCCATTGCAACTGCCCTGGGACCTAGCAGGTGGCTTCTCAGAAGAATTCAACTTCCCAGAGATCCAGAAGACCAGACCTTTGGTTGGCACATGCTAACTCAAGGGAGGATGATTTTGCTTAGAATCACTGGTTTTCCTTAATGTTCATTAACCTCCATTATGAAATTTCTTGAGCCTCTCAGGTACTAATGTTGTTCCTCCATTAATTTTTTTGTAAGTGTGTATGTGTGTGTGTGTTAGTAGTTTCTTGAGAACAGGGATTTTTATTTTACTTTGTATCTATAATCCTAGGACAGTACTAGGCATAGGGTAGGATTCTGGAGTTTAGTGCCTTCACTCTGAGGTTATCTCTAATTTACCCTCTCTAAAGCTTGTTGGTGCATGGTTGTTTGCATGTAGTCTCCCCTTTAGACTGTGAGCTCCTTGAGGGCAGGGACTGACTTTTTGCCTTTCTTTGGATCCCTCACACTTAGCCCAATGCCAGGCACGTAGCAGTTCTGTTAACCTGACTTGTTGACTAAAGAAATGCTTGTCTATTGTCTGACTTGAAGCCACTGAGATTGAGAGCTTGGAGGAAGAGAAAGGATGTAACAAAGAATGAATAGTAAACCCTCCACTAGGAGGAAGGGGCAGACAGTGAGATCCAATGGAAAGAAACGCTGGTGGATTTGAAGTTAGAGGATTAGGTTTCACATTTCAGTTCTTCTACATCACGATAATAATAATAATAATAATGGAAATAACAATAATGAAGTGATGATGACTGCTAACACATTGTGCTTTATGATTCCCAAAGTGTTTTATCTACTTAATCCTCATTCTGTATTCACAGGAATCATGGGAGAGATTTGCTATTATTTTCTCCCTTCTACCAATGAGGAAACTGAGTGAGACACCTTGCATAGGATAACACGGCTGGTAAGCACCTGGGACAGCTCTTCTTGAATCTTTATCTAGCATTTTGACTTTATGCCATTTAGCCGCCACTTAAAAACTGCGTGATCTTGGGCAACTTAATTTCCTTTTCCTGGGTCTCAGTTTCTTTCTTTGTAAGATGAGAAGATTGGATTAAATGATCTCTAAGATTCTTTTCATGTCTAAATCTATGATCCCATGATGATCCTATGACCTCTGAGGAAGGTCAAGGAATGGATATAAATGGGATGTTGATGGAATCTTAGTTAGAATGTCCTTTCTAGGGGAAGGGGAAGTCCCTGGTGATTCAACAAGACACTGACCCCTAGATTTGGCACATTGGCAACCAAGTTCTTTTCACTCCACACCAGACCTGATGGGTAGGATTCCTGGATCCATGATGATTTTGTGCTTCTTAGCCACCAGGATATCTTAGAGACCTTATTACTCCCAGGAGTTTTTAGAGAAAGGTGTCAGTCTCGTCTGTGTAGTATTAGAAGGCTCGAAGTTGCTAGCTTAGAAAGGTATAGGTATGGGGGCGGCTAAGTGGCACAGTGAATAGAGCACTGGCCCTAGAGTCAGGAGGACCTGAGTTCAAATTAGACCTCAGACACTTAACACGAAACCTAACCATGTGATCTAGGGCAAATTACTTAACCCCAATTGCCCTCCAAAAAAAAGAGAAAGGTATAGGTATGGAGGAGGCAGGGAAATAGAGGGAAATCTGGGCAGGAGGAAAAGGAAATATCAAAATTAGAGACTACCTTTAGGACAAAAACCTAGGTTCTCCCAAACTGAGCCTTTCCAGACTACATATTCCCCAAGGCAAAGGTTGAGCCCCAAATTCTTCTCCTGCCCTCTTCATCCCATGGAAGAGAGATTAGGTTTGTCTTTATAATATCCTGCCATTGAATCCTTATCAGTGGTGGGGAACCTGAGGCCTTGAGGCCACATATGGCCCTCTAGATCCTCAAGTCCTTTGACTGAATCTAAACTTCACAGAACAAATCCCCGTAAAAGGATTTGTCTGTAAAACTTGAACCTGGTCAAAAGGCCACACCCAAGCACCTAGAAGGCCACATGTGGCCTCAAGGCCTCAGGTTTCCTGCCCCTGAGAGAACTTCTGGGTCTTTCTATTCAGTCTACTGCAGAGACTTCTTTTGGAAAATAAGATCCTTGAGAGTAAGAACTACTTTGCTTTTGTCTATGTATTCTCAGCATTCAACACAGTGCTTGACTCTTTTTTAAGTAAAAGCTTAATAATTCTTTTCATTACTTACTTGATTGCTATTATTCTTATCAATGATCAGATAGGCAGCATGGTCTCTTAGATAGCATGTATGAGCCTTAGTGTCAAAAAGACTTGGGTTCAAGTCCATGCTCTGATTTTTACTGACTGTGTTGTCTTCATAGTGATTCTAGGCATATCTCTTAACTTTCCATGACTCATACAACTCTATAAAAGGATATTTTGTGGAGTAGAAGCCCATATGCATTGACTGAGAGTTCCTTATGCCAATGACATTGCATTCCCTGCATTGATTCTCACTGAGTGTTTTTTAATACCAATGAAATTTCAAGTCCAGACCAAATATATGTGTGTACATATGTGTATATATATATATGTGCACACATGCATATGTACATATATATACAAATGTATGTGTATATATACATGTGTATGTGTATGTGTGTGTTTTATATATATATGTATATATATATATATATATATATATATATATATATGTACAGAAATATTTGCCTAAAATTTCAAGTGAAGAAAAAAAAGAAACTAAGATATGAACCAAGCAACAGTTGACACTAACATTTCCACTGGGATGTTGAAGTCAAGATCACTTTATTGACCTTGGATTGTGGGGAAAATGTAACCTCCTCTTCTGTTTGTCTTCTGCCCCTAGTCTCCTCCCTTACTTATTTCCACACCACACAGCAAGTGGGAGCCTTGTAGTGTTCATGACAGGGTTCAGTTATTGCTGTGGGCATTGCCAGAAACGACCTGGCAGTACTACTAAGCACCAAAGCAGACATTTGTCTGCCCGGGCTCTTCTTAACCTGGGTTTCCTGAACTTTTTCAAATTTTTTTCAATGTAATTTGTTTCCATTGTAATTCTAATTATTTTATGCATTTTAAAACAACATTTAGAGAAGGAATCAATAGGCTTCACCAGAATACCAAGGGGAGACACACACACACACATGTGCACTTGCACACACATAGTAAAGTATTTACTTGTAGGAATATGGACAAATTTCCTCCCCTCTCTGGATCTCAATTTCCTCTTTGTAAAATAAGTAATTAAACGACTCTGATACACTTTCTACCTCTCACAGACAAGGATTTTTAGCACACTGCTTGTCAGTTAGTAGGTGCTTAATAAGGGTTTATTGGAATGGTGTTTATGGGTGTTTAAGATGTACCAGTTCCTCTGGTATGAGGGCTTGCTGAGACCTTTTCAGGGTTGCTCATCCACCTTTTGTGTCCACTTGGCACCCAACTCTCACCTGTAGCTCCAAGAATTGGTAGCATGTGCAGCCACCACATCCTGGTAAAAGTGCCTGGGCAGATGGACTAACCCAGGTGAGGGTAACAAACAGTTCTAAAATCCATTGGGGAGGTGGGGGAATGACTACACCCCAAGCATGTGAAGATTTCCTCCAGCAGAATGGGTGGATGAGAACAAGTTGTTCCAATGGCCATGAAGGCAGCCGGAGCAGATGCTATGGAGTGCTTAGACCTTGGTCAGACATCAAAGATATCCATGTCACACACTGCATCATGGATCATTGCCAGTCATCTTAGCTTTTGTCTTGCCACTAGACTTGGATGATTCTGGAAGAAAGAGTGAGGCTGCTGACTTTGTGCCACTCTACCTCAATTAAATCTAATTCACCTATGAGTCAAGACATCACCCTTGTGATGCCATTGGTCCTCTTCAAAATCAAAAGACAAACAACATTGAACTGAATTTAATTCTATTTAGTCAAAAGAGATTTCCTGTAGGCCCAACAGTAGCTTGAATTGACCTTCCTAATGGTTCAGTCAAACACACAGAAATACACACAGGGACATAGACACAGATAGACAGACAGGCAGTCACATATGCATCTCTAATCCACTGCCCATGAGAGAGAGGCTGCCTAGCGTACTGGATGGAGAGAGTTGTCCTCAAAGCCAAAAAGATCCAGTTTTAAGTTCCTATCCCAAGCAAGTTATTTAAATTCTTGATGCTCTGGGCAACTCTCTAAGACCATAAATGAAAGAAAGGGAATTGAGCTGTACTGGTATAAAGCCCAACATCAGCAGCTTCCCAGAAGAATGCTACTGTGAACAGCTTTTAAGGTTCGGATTCCAGAGTATAGTGAACACTCTATTCCATAACAAATCAAAGCAAAACATTCATAGAAATCAAGCTACAACATTCACAATATTACAACTTATCACAAAAAGTCAAAATATAGCATTCAAACAACTTATCACTAAGATGGCCACATAATTTTCACCACAGTGGTCACAAAGTTTTCAACAAAGAACAATAATTTAGTAACTCAAGCATTCAATAATTTCAATGATTCAATAATCCTTAAGGAGGTTTGCCTCCTCAAGGGACACAAAGTATAATAGTCAAAGTTCTCCACTCATGGGGCACACTAAGTTACAAATCAGTCACTTATTCAGTCATCAATCACTATGTACAATCATTTAGGCAAGCAATCATTCAATCAAGTCAATCATTCAATCATCCTTCATCATTCACTATTCAATCATCAGAAAATACATAGACCCTCCACCCTAAGTCACTAGTAAATCATAATCTTCTCAGTCAGTACATAGTATCCAAGTAAAGTCTTCTTTCAGCTTGACTCAGGGTGATCTCTCAGATTCCCCAGATCTCCTTCCATGGTCCCAGGTCCTACCTAGATTAACCAAACTGTCACCTGGGTTCAAAGGCAGATAGCACCCAGGTCCTCGTCCAGCTCTCTGCGCAATTCCTGCTCCACATTGGAGCTCACAGTGTCCAGTCCATCTCAAATCCTTCACAGTCTCTGTTCCTGGGAAGACAAGGCTTAACAAAGCCACCAACAGGTTCATGAAAAGTACCAGCATCATAGTCATGTTTCCTCAGTCTTTGGCAGCTCCAGCTGGCCCTCGGAAATCCTCAGCAGCTTTGGCTGGCCTTTGGACTCAGCAGAAGTTTCAGCTGGTTCCCAAAATCAAAATCACTCTATCCACCTTTTCAAAATTAAAATCATCCTCTCCAACCTGGCGGGGGGCGGGGGGGGGCGGTCCTCTTCAGCCTCCTCAGCTTCTCTTCAGCCTTCCTGGCAGCACCAGCTTCTGTCTCCACTGAACTTGCTCCAAGAAGATCTGATCAGTTTCTTTCCTTATATACAAACAGCATTAGCTTCCTGTTTCAGCCAACCCCTTCCTGTTACACTGGCAACAAGATTTCATAATTTCTATTTCTTTAACAGAGGCTTGATTAATTACTAAGTGCTAAGTACCTGTGACCTTTGCCAATACAAAAGGATCTTTAAATTCAAACTACATTACCATTACAACTGGTAGAAGCATTTTTCCTCACCAAGGAATTCCCTATAACAATGAGATCAAAGGTACAGTCACAATTCTACTGAGGAACTCAGTTGAAATTATATCCCAAAGCAATCCAGGGAAGTGAGTGACCTTGGGAGTAATTTAATAAGGTGATAGGTCTGAGAAGTTAATCCATCACAAGATGAGAATAAGCCTATATGTGTATATGTGTGTATATACAAACACACATATACATATATGTATTGTGTATATATGTGTGTGCATGTATCCCGTAGAACGTCTTGATCTTTCTTTTCTAATTTGAAGGACAAATTGCATACATCACACATTATTTGATAAATGCCATAGCACATGTTTTCCTAATTTGATACTTAACCCATCTGCATATACATATATACATACACACATATGTATATACATATACACACATACTATATATACATATACATGCACACACATAAATAGACACATACACATACCAATATATAGTATATATGGATATGCTGTGCATGTATATATATATATATATATATATATGTGTGTGTGTGTGTGTGTGTGTGTGTGTGTGACATACACACACATACACATGTATGCACCCAACCACACACATTTAACACACTTGGTATTTATGTAGCATTTTAAGATATGCAAAGTAGTTTACATACATTGTCTAAATTTGATCCTCAGAAAACAACTTGGTAGAGTAGAAACTGTGTCTTTTTATGTCCATTTTATAGGTGAGAAAACTGAGCATCAGAGAGGTTGTGACTTTCATAAGGTCATGCATCTTGGTAAGTGTCAGAGGCAGAATTATAACTCTGGTCTTCTGAGTTAAAATGTTTCTTCTTCTACATTATGTATGAAGTAAAGAGTTGGTGGGGATAGTAATAGGTTGGAGACAGTGAATTCAACACTGGGCCCAGGCATGAGGGTTTGCTTCCCTTCCATTCACAGAGAAGGCTGCTTTTCTCATGTGATCTACTTCAATTGTATCTCCAGTTAATGTGAAGGCTGCTGGGACTTGTTTGTTCATGCACAGACTCAACTAAGCTTCCTCTGTCTCATTAATTCTTACCTGACCTTTCCCTCTCTTTCTCCATTTTTTCTTTTTCACCAACTGATTTTGCATCACAATTCAGAATCTGTACACACACACACACACACACACACACACACACCCTCTCCCTGTGAAGTTTTTTTTTTCCCTTTTCTATTTTGAAGGACTGATTGCACACATCACACATTATCTGCTAAATGCCTTAACACATGTTTCCCTAACTTGGCACTTACCCCATCTGCATAAATACGGAAGGCACAGAAAGCTGACGTTTCCTCTGGGGTGTCTGGTTAGGATTTGCTTTGAGACTAAAGGGAACTTGCTAAGTGAGAATCCTTGGAATTTTTTAGGTTAATTGGGGAGAGTAAGAGATTGATTTCCCTTTAAAAAAAAACCTCATGAAGACCCTTAATGAACCAGTCAGCCACATTTTGCAGATCCGGTCTGACTCATGTCTTCTCTGCTCTGTCTGACTCAAACTCCTGAGTCCTCCTGACTATCCAGACAATTGCTGACATAAAGGGGAGGAAGTCTCTGGAAGAAAAAAAGAGATCATCCATGCTTGGATGGGCTTAGAGAGAGAATCAGGATGGTGTGGTGGGAAGAGTTCAAAGTCAGAATATATAGGTGTGGTATCCAGGGTTAGGGAGGTGATGGGTCTTGCTATGACACATATAGCACATTTCCACTCACATGAATGTATATGACCTGCCTCATATGGAGTATTGTGTTCAGTTCTGGATACCAAATTTTTGGAAGGGCTTTTATAAATTCTAGGGTCCATGAGAGGGCAAACAGGATGGAAAGGGACCTTGAATTCAGGCCCTGTGAGGATTAATTGGAAGAACTGGAGATGTTTAGCCTTGAAGAAGAGATGATTGTGATGGGACATGCTCTTTATCTATCTTCCACATTTGAAGGGTTTCATGTATCAGAGAGATAGACTATGGCTGGGGATATGGGCAGGAGAGTGACATATATGATATATGGCCTGTGCAGGAAAGCAACCCAACCAAACTCAACCCAAATTAAAGCAGAAAAGGAGTTTTACAGTTTATTAGGGAGAGAGGAGACATAAACACTAAAGCTGAATTAGTACCATTCGACACATCTTCCACGCTCATTTTACTTCTTCCTCTTCTCTCTAGGTTGGAGAGGGGATTGGAGACCATGACACAAGAGGATCAGATGAAGAAACTAAAGCTATTCTTCTTAGAGCGAAAAAGACTGGTGAGGGGGGAGAATGGAGAGAACGGGGGAAGACATGATCACTATATTCATTCTAGCTGAAGGAAAATGAATCAGACTCTATCCACATAGCTCAAAGAGATTAGGAATAGGGGCAAGGTTTGGGGGGTGGAGAAGAGGAGGCTAGAGGCATGCAGATTTTATTGCTATATAAGGAAAATGTTTCTAATAATCAATCACAGCTGTCTAGCACTGTAATAAGCTGTCCCTTGGGTTGGAGAATTTTCCCTTATTGGAACTGTGCAAGCCGAGGCTGTACAGCTTGACTCTTTCAGGGATATATAGCATCCGGAAAAAAAAACAAAAACAAAACATTGGATAGGGAATTGGACTTAATAACAGCTCTTGGAGTCCAAAGACCTGGGTTCAAGTCTAGATTTTTAACATTTATTAGGGGAGGTCAATCACTTTAACTATTCTGAGCCTCAGTTTCTCTACCTGTAAAATGGAGGCAATGCTACTTACATTTCTTTTTAAGTCTTAGCATGCTAAACCAATGTGATTACCAACTTCACAATATCACAATGTGGTCAAGAAGAAAGCATTTTATAAACCGGAGATACAAGGAATATGTCATAATTACTGAAGAGCTCAATTATTTTTCCTTCTTCAGAATCATAGAGTTTCAGCAATGGAAAGTACCCAAGAAACCAGCCATCAAGTCCATCTCCCTGAAAAAATCCCTTGCAGCACAGTTAATAAGTTAGTATTTAGCCTTAGATGAGGGGGAACTCAGCACCTTGCAACCTATCACATTTTTGAACAACTCTAAATTTTTAGAAAGCTTTCCCCACTTAGATTTACTTCTCTTCATGTTCTGTTCAATGTTCCAGAACAGAATATGCTTAGCTCCATTCCCGTATGTGATGGCTCTTCACAATATCAGCTGGAACATGATACCAGCTCTCTCATTTCTTCATAAACATTCTCTTCTCTAAACTAACCATTCCAAGTTCCTTTAACTGATCCTCACATGGCATGAACTTGAGACCCTTAATTATACTATTTACTTCCCTCTGGAAACTCTCCAGCTTATCAATGTCCTTTCCAAAGTGTATTTCCAGGAATCAAACATGTCCTCCAGATGTTTTCTTCTAGGGACAGAAGACTATGGGACTTTTATCTCCTAACTCTTTGGGGCAGAAAGGTGGCACAGAAGAGAGTGCTAAACCTGCTGTCAGGGTAACTTGAGTTCAAATCTGGCCTCAGACACCAGCTGTGTGACCCTGGGCAAGTCACCTCATCCTGTCTGCCTCAGTTTCATCATCTGCAAAATGAAGTAGAGAAGGAAATGGCAAACAACTCCAGTATCTTCGCCAGGAAAAACCCCCAAAGCGGCTACCTGAGACTCAGAAATGACTGATTAACAACAACAATATCTATTTTTACATAGCCTGAGATTACATTCATATTCCTTCACATCCTTAGTTTGGAGATTCTCTATATCCCATTTCGTATAAGAGAAGTAAGGGAAATATCCCCAGGTAATATGCAGGACCTCTTCCCACTTAGTTATGGGAAAACTGAATCAGACAGAAAACAAGTTGGAGGAGAGAAAGAGAACGCTGGACTTCATCTCTTTTTGTCTTAGTGTCATTGATGGAGCCTTCTTTGAAGATGTAAAAGGAAGGTGTAAAAAATTCCCTCAGAATTCCATTATGGGGCCAGAAGTTAGAAAGAAATCTAGTGAAGAGTGTGCCCATAGTTTCACCCTCAGCAAAGGCTCATAGATTTCTATCTGGAAGGGACCTTAGAGGTCAGCAAGATCAATACTTGCTCTCCCCTCCCATTTTACAGATGAGGAAACTGAAGTCTTTGGAGGAAAAATAACTAGCTAAGGACCACATGAGTAGTAAGTAGCAGAGTCAGAATGTGAATGTAGATCCTTGGACTCTAAATTCAGTGCTCTATCCACTGCAATGCATGTATAAGTTTTGGAGTGAAGGTACATGGTTGGGACCTGAGTTTGAACTCTAGTGCCTCAGTGGCAGGTGAATTCAACAATATTCCTGTCTGCCATCCTGGCAGTGGAGTCCTCTGGGGAAGGGGCTAGCAAGTCCATCTTCTGGGAATTGCTGTATAAGGGGAATTAGTGACCACATAGTGTGTAGTCTCAGAACATGAAGTTCCCATGTTTTCTCTGTGACAACAAGAGATCAGAGAGGAGCAATCCCGTAAAGTAGATTTCAGACATTCATGAAAACCTCTGACCCACAGATTGTACCATTGACTTTTGATACAAAACCATAACTTTTAAAGCTGAGGTAACTGATGGGCAATTGGCAACGGGCTCACTTAGAATGTGCCTATTGTAGATGAAGTCTAATCTGGGGTGAATCTACCATCATTGCTGCTGACGAAGGCCAGAGAGGGAAGGAAGAACCCTCCAGGGTAGTGTTATCATTAACTCCTAAATTATTCATCCTAGAATAAAGTCTCTGTGGCCATGCCCTGGTCATGAATCTGCCCAGAATCTTTACTTAAGAGATATTCTCTAGAACCCCAGAATAGGGGCACAATGAGACAGAGAGGATGAGGGGGAAAAGTCTGATCAATCCCCACCTTTAGAGGTCAGAGTCCTTGATTATAGAACCTTGGTCTACTTCATCTTAGAGACTGGGACATTTGTGGGAGAAGGGTACCCTATGAATGATACATGCTTTTTCCTCTTACCTTTCAAGGTTCCTTCCTTTTGTTCCCCTTACCCATTTATAATACTGAATTGATGTGCTCCTCATTCCAATTGACTCATTGCCCCTACAGTAGGCCACCAGTTAGTTGTACTTTCAAAGATTGTATTGAGCTGGTCCCAGGAGTCTTCCTAGGGATTCCAGATTCCTCCTCTCTGACCATGGATATAATAATGGTTCACCCTTCTGGCTGTGGAAGCTGAAAGAGGAGGCAATTTCTTCTTGGCCTTTATTGAAAGCCCTCCCAAGTGTCACTATAAGAAAACTCTAAAGAATTCCAAAGTGCAATCTGAGAACAATTTCCTTAATGAGTCATGGTAGTCTCAACTGAGATAATCAGTGCTTTGGACTTTATGCTCTGCCATAAAGGAGGTGATGGGGTGGTCGTGGTGCTAATGATGTTAACCAATGGCAAAGTGGATTACGTGGGTAACTTAGAAGTAAGTGAATATGTAAATAATTAAGAAAAAACAAAATGAATAAATGAACAAGTAAATAGGTAAATGAATGAATCTGAAATAAACCAAATGTAAAATTAACTGTATTTTTATAATAACCAAACTTGTCCCCAAAGAATCAACCAGCAGGTAACTATTTTTTCCCCAATTTATTAAATTATTTATTTTTAGTTTTCAATAAGTTTTAAATTTTCAATAAAGTTTAAATTTGTATAAAATTTATTAAATAAAGTTTAAATTTAGAACTTCCGTAAGTTTTAAATTTTCTCCCCCTCCCTCCCTCCTCTCTCTGCAAGACAACTTGCAATCTGATATGGGGTCTACACATACATTCCTATTAAACACATTTTCTCATTAGTCATGTTGTATAGAAGAATTATAATGAATGGGGAAAACTATGAGAAAGAAAAAACCCCAAATAAAACAAAACAAAGAAGAAAATAGTCTGTTTCACTCTGCATTCTGACTCCATAGTTCTTTCTCTGGATGCGGCTGCCATTTTCCATCATATGTCCTTTGGAATTGTTTTAGGTCCTTGTATAACCAACAGGTATTTATTAAGCACTTATTTTATTCCAGAAACTGGTGACACAAAGACAAAAATGACAAAGTTCCTTCCCTTAAGGACCTTATATTCTAATTGGTGTGTGTAAAACATTTATATAAATATATACAAAGTATATATGAAACAACTGCAAAGAAATTTTCTTCCTATTTTGGTGGGATGGGGGAAAGGATGACATTAGTAGTTGAGAAAAGCAGGAAAGGTTTCAAAAAGGTGTCACTTGAGCAGAGTTTTGAAGGAAACAAGGGATTCTGAAAAGTGAACATGAGGAAAGATGGCTCTCCATAATGAGGGATATGTCAGTAGCACAACTAATGGAGGTTGGTGATGGAGTCTCTTGGGTGAGGAACATCAAAACTTGTTTTACTCCATTGAAACCTGTATAAAATTTCCTAGATCTTTGTGAAGGGTCCCATTAGTTCCCCAAGGAGAGTGGTCCAGGAGGAATGGGATGGAATGTTTTGTCTTTCTTGTTTAAGATTACTATAAGTGTTACTATAAGTTTTTTTTCCAGAAATCTTGGGGAAGAAAGTCACAACCTACAGGGAATAGGGGACAATGCTTGTTCAAACACCTCTCAAACCAAGATAGAAACGGCTTCTATATAGATTTATGTTAAATGAAATAAAATTGTTTCTGGTAGACTTGAGCCTAAGTCATAGGGTATAGTGATACTATTAATATTTGTGTCAACACTTTGCCCATTTAGTATGAGAAGAAGAGAGGGAAACATTTTGGGTTGAGTTGTGGGGGACTTTAAAAGCTGACTAGGATATCTTTTATTTGATTTTAGATGCACACGGGAGCCAGTGGAGTTTACTGAGCAAGAATGACATCATCAGATCTGCATTTAGAGTTATTTTGGAGGATGGATTGGGGGAGGAAAGAGAAAATTCAGGAAGATAAATTATAAAGCCATTTAAAAGAGCAAGTATGAGGTGAGAAGGGCCTGGATTAGAGGAATAACTCTATGAATAATGAGAAAGGATTAGAATCTATTTTGGAAGTAGAATTGCCAAACTTTGCTAAGTGGTTGGGCAAGTGGGATAAGGTGAATATAATGCCAAGGTTGTGAATATGGGGAACTGGAAGGATGATGGTACCCATGGCAGGAATTTTGAAAGAAAGGTAGATCTGGGAGAAGAGATAATGAATGAGTTAGTTTTAGATATGATGAGTTTGAGATCTGTACGGGACATTCTGTTTGAAATATCCAATAGACAACATGGGGTATGTGATACTGCAATTCAGGAGAGAGAACTGAATACGTAGATTTGGGAGAGTCATCTTAATGGAGATGATAATTATGCTGATAGGAGTTCACAAGAGAGGAAAGAGAGAGAGAGACAGAGATAGAGATGGAGACAAATAAAGAGAGATTGGTTGTTGTTCTTCATTCTTAAAGGGACCATCACTATGTTAGAGTCAAGTTACAATGTGTCTGGTTGTAACTGATCAGACCAATATAAGCTTGGAATCCTCTACCACAGGTCAGGCACAAATAGTCCATGTGAACATAAAGGGAGATAGGAAGAGACAGAGAGAAACCCAGAATTGATATTGACAGAAAATAGAAGAGAGCTCAGGACAGAGGTTTCAGGTTCACCTACAGTCAGAATTTGTGATATGGGATGCAAGACTAGCAAAAGAGACTGAGAAGGCACAGTCTGATAGACAGGAGGAGAACCAAGAGAAAGCAATGTCATGAAAATCCAGAGAGAAGGGAGTATTCATGGGGTGAAGCCAGCAGAGTTAAATGCTGCAAAAAGATAAATTAGAAGAGATTATAAAATGCACACACCTGTCTCCCTAATTTGCAGAAGTGTGGGACTCTGTGTAGGGAGAATTACATATGATGCCATAGTTGATGCATTGGTTAGTTTTGCTGAACTGCTTCCCACCTTTTATTTTTTGTCACAAGGGCAACAAGTAGTTTTGGGTGGGGTACATTTGTTCATCTCTTCACAGGGAAGAGAAAGGCATATATTTATATGGGAATATATTTATATTTTTATATTTATATTTATACATATTTATAAATGAAAGTGATCAAAAATAAAAATATACTAATACTATTATTTTTAAAGCAAGAGATGAGGGAGAAGAGTGTTTATTTGGGAACACCCTGACTATATCCTCTTGCATAGGTACACAGAGAAATGGCACATGATGGGAAATCAATACAGTGCCTGTCACAGAAATAGAATCAGGATGTGTCTGTGGGAAAGGAGGGGAAAATGGGCTGAAACAGATCAAGGACCCAGTGATGAAACTGACTTATCAAAATCGGCGTGTCAGTGAAGAGCATCTCCGTGGTGGTAGGTTGGCTTTTTTTGTCTCCCCTGAAGGATAACAGCAATTTGAAATTTTTGAGGCAGAGAGGAAAACTAACAACATAACTTCCCCGTCTCCTGTTTTCACAGTTTCTGGTTTGACGATCCCCCCTCCCAACTCAGACCAAATGCCCTTTTCCTGCCAGTGTGACTCAGCTTCCTCAGCCCGTGGCTTCGGCATAGACACTGAAATGTGCCAGGCAGGAATCAACATCTCAATCGGTTTTAAAGAAGGATGTATCTCTCTCACTTCAGAATTAAAATACATCTCCAGGATATGAATTATGGATCAGAGGCATTTTTCTGTTCTTCCCTCTCTCTTTTTAACAGAGGCATTATACTCACATAATGTACATCATTTTTTTTTAACACAATTGGGAATATTGGATGGATGCGATAGTGAAGATTTCCCTGAGGGAAAAGTGTTGCCTTTTGGGTAACTTGCCTCCATTTGAAGAATAGCCTTGTCTGCCCAGTTGACAAGGGTAACTGGCACCTGAGAAAAATACAGCCAGACAGGAAATGTTGTGATAACAGGTTTCTCTTTTCAAAGACACTGACCATCTGAGAATGACTCCTCTGGGTGAGGGTGGGGAGAGGAAAATGCTGGGAGACTGTCCTTGTTGTTCCTCACATAAAACCTTCAATCTCCCAATCAATGATTTTTCACTGGCTGTCCCTTTCACTGGCAAGCTCTACCTTTTTCTTACCTGTTTCTTTCTCTTGGCCTTCCTGAATTCCTGCTAGTCTCAGCTCAAATCTCATCTTCTGCAAGAAGCCTTTCCTAGTCTGCATCCCAACCTCCAGTGCCTTAGATGTCCTACTATTTATTCTATCTATCTATCTATCCTCTCTCTCCCTCTTTTTCTCTTTCTCTGTCTATCCATTCATATCTCTACCCATTTATCCATCGCTCATCTATCCATTTATCTATCTATGCCTATCCATTCATCTCTCCACACATTTATCCATCTGCTCATACATCAATCTATTCTTACCTAGCTATCCGTCTATTTATCTGTCTATCTGTGTATCTATGTATCTATCTATCTGTCTGTCTGTATGTCTAACATCTATCTATGTATATTTCATAAATGAACATTTATTTATATGTTGTCTCCCCCCATTAAAATTTGAACCCCTTCAGGGCATTGCTCACACATTGTAAGTTCATAATAAATGCTTGTTGACTGGCTGTTACTCCTAAGACATTGGGCAAATTACCTCCTCTCTATGGGTTTTAGTTTCCTCATCTGTAAAAGAAGGAGCTTGGACTATATCACCTTTGAGGTCTCTTCCAGCCAGAGATGCAAATGTAAGCCAGGTTTCCACAATCACAAGAACAAAAATGGGAATAAGTATTTATTAACCTCCTGCTATGTGCCAGGTACTGTTGTTGGTTCATCTATTTTGTGTATTTCTTGTATGCACATGGTTACTCAGATTTTGTTTTTTTCATTACAATCTAAGTGCCTTGAAGTGGGGACTATTTTTTGTTTATTTTTGTTTTTGTATCCCCAGTGAATGGCAAAGTGCCTGGCACCACAGTAGGTTCTTAGTAAATGTTTACTTATTGATTGATTTTCCAGCATTCCTTTTGACACTTAAATGAAATAATATTTGTAAAGTGTTTAGCATCTTACTAGGGCAAGAGTAGGTCTAAGACAACTCTTGTGTGAGTTAAAGTGTTTTTAGAAAACAGACCTATTATTATGGAAGGTGGTCAGGCTTTGCATGTGATGTTCTTTGTATTCATGAGCAGAAATAAATGGGTCAAAGATGGTTCTGCAAGAGTCTCCCTTCTGGATATGAGATATTCATGTTATATCATGTGGCTATCCTCCATAAAGTTAGTGTTTGGGATGCTTGGAGCCTTTATCCCTTCAACATTGGGCCAGTTTGTCTCTTTAGTAGGTTTATGGTTTTTGTAGGAATAGATAAGAGTCTTGCTCCAGTGTATTTAATTTGTTTCCCATTAAAGATTTGCTGGTAATGAGACTAGGAATTGACTGGTGAGGTCTGGTCACCATCATTGGGTTTTTCCCCATTTAATAGTATTTTATTTTTTCCAATTATATGTAAATATAGTTTTCAACATTGAGTTCCAAATCTTTTTCTCCCTTACTCTCCTCTCCCCTCCCTATGACAGCAAGCAACGTGATATAGGCTTTACATGTATGATCTTATTAAACAGATTTCCACAATAGTCATGTTGTGAAAGAAGAATGAGAGCAAAAGGGAAAAAACATGAGAAATTTTAAAAAACAACAACAAAAAAGACAAAATAGCATCCTCCAATCTGCATTCAGAATTCAGTGTTCTTTTTCTGGTTGTGGACCGTATTTTCCATCATGAGTATTTTGGATTTGCCTTAAATCATTGTAGATACCCCTCTAACTCACCAATGGGTTTGGGACCCATTGGTTACCCTCAACCTGGTTTAGCCTGTCTGCTGAAATGGTTTACTTGGGTATGGCCACTTCTTATGCTATAGCTTCTTGGAGCCACAGGTGAGAATTGGATGGCACAGCTGGACACTATTGCCAGAGCTATCTCAGTGTTTGAGAGACTCTGAAGGAAAGTATGAAGGAGAAGATGTATTAGACTGATTACCAAATGGAAAATCTACAGAACTGTTGTACTGACCTCGTTGTTGTATGCCTGTGAAACCTGGACAGTCTACCAACATCATGCCAGGAAACTGGATCACTTCCAATTGAGCTGTCTTAGGAAGATTCTGAAGATCCTCTGGCAGGAGAGGATACCAGACGCTGAGATCTTCACTCTAACTAAACTACCAAGCATTCAGACTCTGCTTCAGAGAGCACAACTCCAACAAGCTGGCTACATTGTTCTAATGCAAAATGTACACTTGCCAAAAAGACTATTTTATGGAGAACTCACACAGGATAGGCATTCACATGGTGGTCAGAAGAAGCGATACCAGGACTCTCTCAAGGTCTCTCTTAAGAACTTTGAAATTGATTATGTGGCATTGGAAACACTGGCACAGGCCTGCCTGGCATGGTGTGCCCTTGTCAAAGAAAGTGCAGTGCTCTATGAGGAATGCAGAATTGAAACAGCTCAAAGGAAATACAGGATGTGCAGATTTAGAGTATCCGACCCAAAATTTCACACACTATATGTGCCCTAGAACCTATGATATTGCATTCTGAGACTGTATTGGTCTGATCAAGCATAATCAGACACATTGAAATTTAACTCTAGCATAGTGATGTCATGTTGGTCCTCTTCTAGAATGAAAGACAACAACCAACCAACTGACCAAATCATTGTATTCCTGAGAAGAGCTAACTTTATTGGTTGACCATCACACAATATTGTTACTGTGTACAGTGCTCTCCTGGTTCTGTTCATTTCACTTGACATCAGTTCATGTAAGTCTTTCCTGGTTTTTCTGAAATCTACCTGCTCATCATTTCTTATAGTATAATAATATTCCATTAAATCCATATACCACAACTTGTTCAACCATTCCCCAGTTGATGAACATCCCCTCGATTTCCAATTCTTGGCCACCACAAAAAGAGCTACCATAAATATTTTTGTATATGTATGTCCTATTAAATTTTTATGATCTCTTTGGGACACAGACCTATAGTGGTATTGGTGGATCAAAGAGTATGAAGTTTTATAGCCCATTGGATATAGTTTCAAATTGCTCTCCAAAATGGTTGGATCAGTCCACAACTCCAACAACAATGCATCAGTGTTACAATTTTCCTATATATCTCCAACATTTATTATTTTTTTTGTCATATTAGACAATTGGGTAGGTGTGAGGTGGTAACTCAGAGATGTCTTAATTTGCATTTCTCTAATTAATAGTGATTTAGAGCATTTTTATATGGTTATTGATAGCTTTAATTTCTTTATCTGAAAACTGCCTGTTCACATCCTTTGACCATTTATCAGCTGGGGAATTAGTCCACATCATTGTTGATGCTGTTGATGGTATTTCTGATTCTTACGAAAATGTTCTAAGGCTCAAAGTAGTCCCAAGCATCTCAAAAACATATCTGGTCACTTAGCAAGGCCAACGTAGTCTGCCTCCAAAATATGTCCCAAATATGTCCTTTCTTGTCTATTTATAGTGTCACCATTCTACAGTAAAGGCTCTAATAACCATATTCCTGTTAGCCATCCTATAGAGATTCATGTTTTTTCTCTCTCCCAATGTGTCCATTTTCTCCCCCCATTCATACCACTTCCAGAATTACCTTTATTATACACAAACCAACCCCTGCCATTCCTATAATAGAAAATTTTTATTTTTTCTTTTTGGAGGGGTGAGGGTAAGGCAATTGGGGTTAGTGACTTGCCCAAGGTCACACAGCTAGTAAGTGTTAAGTGTCTGAGCCTGGATTTAAACTCAGGTCCTCCTGATTCCAGGGCTGGTGCTCTATTCACTGTGCCACCTAGCCACCCCTGTAATAGAAAATTATGAATAGCTCCTTATCTTTTGAGAAAAGATTAAACTCTTCTACATGAGCATTTAAGATACTCTCTAAATCAGGATAACTTTACCTTTAGAGACTTCTTTGAAAGAGACCTCACCCCTACTCCACTCCATAGTAACACTAACGCCAATGGCCATGACCACAATAATGATAAGTAGAACTTAAATCTGAATTATTTCACATTTGTTATCTTATTTGATTTTTCATAATAACTTCATGAACTGGGTGTGTATTATTATCCATTTTAAAGATGAGGTAATTGAAATGGAGAGAGAGATTAAGTGACTTACCTAGGGTTATATAGTTAGTAAATGTCTTTGGTAAGATTCCAATTTACATCTTCCTGATTCCAAACTTTGAATCCTATTTACAATACAACTCAGCTTCCATACACAACACATTCTAACTAAACTGGACTATTCCCTTCACCAGCCCTGTGATATTTTATTTTTGAATTTGCTCACTATGTTTTTTATACCCTTCCTCCTTATCTTAAGCATCCTTTAAGATGTCGTGGGTCCATGAAGCCTTTCCCATTGCCCCCATTGGTGATGACCTTTTCCTTTGGTTTTTGAATAGCACTTTGGTTTATAATTCTCTAATACATTTTTTCCTGTAAAGTGGTGTATCCAAACCATCTGGGCTGATTTCTCATCCCTTTACTAGATTGCAATGGGGTCAGGGAAAGTGCCTTTTTGAAGGTTTGTATTTCCTGATTCCCAAACTCCAATGTTTATCACAAGGCTGTCTACAGAATTGTTTTATTTAAACATTTTTAATAATTTTTTTTTAGTTTTCAATATTCACTTTCTTAAGATTTCGAGTTTTAAAATTTCTTTCCCTTCTCCTCCCCAAGACAGTATGCAATCTGATACAGACCTATTTGTACGCTCATATTAAGCACATTTTCACATTAGTTATGATGTAAAGAAGAATTAGAGCTAATAGGAGGAATCATGAGAAAGAAGAAACAAAAGAAAACAACAAGAGAAAAAGAGAGCAGATAGTATGCTTCCATCTTCACTCGAACTCTAAAGTTCTTTCTCTAGATGTGGATAGCATTTTCTATCATGAGTCGTTTGTAGTTATCGTAGATCCTTGTATTGCAGAGAAAAGCTAAGTCTATCCAAGTCAATCATTGCACAATGTGGTTGTTACTCTGTCCAGTGTTATCCTGGTTCTGCTCATTTCACTCAGCGTCAATTCATGTAAGTCTTTCCAGTTTTTCTGAAGTTTGTCCACTCATCATTTCTTATAGCACAATAGTATTCTATTACATTCATATACCACAGCTTGTTCAGTCATTCCCCACTTGATAGACATCCTCTCCATTTCCAGTTCTTGGCCCCCACAAAAAGAACTGATATAAATATTTTTGTACACATGGATCCTTTTACATTTTTATGATCTCTTTGAGATACGGACCTAGAAGTGGTATTGCTGGGTCAAAGGGTACACACAGTTTCATAGCCCTTCGGGCATAATTCCAAATTGCTCTCCAGAATGATTGGATCAGTTCACAACTTCACCAACAAGGCATTGGTGTTCCAATTTTCCCCCATCTCTAATATTTATCATTTTCCTGTTTTGTCATGTTAGCCATTCTGATTGGTGTGATGTGGTATCTCAGAGTTGTTTTGATTTGCATTTCTCTAATCAATAATGATTTAGAACATTTTTTATATGACTATAGCTTTAATTTCTTCATCTGAAAACTGCCTCTTTATATCCTTTCACCATTTATCAATTGGGGAATGACTTGTATTCATATAAATTTGACTCAGTTCTCTCTATATATATCTTAGAAATGAGGCAATTATCAGAGACACTGGCTGTAAAAATATGTCTCAGATTTTTATAGAATTGATTCTTAATAAATGACTGTTGCTCTCATAACCAAGATTTTAGAAACTCCCACCTGAGTTAGTACCCAGGTAAAGAATTGACTTAAGAAGTCAGCAGTGTTTCCATGAGAACATCCATCATTTACATCAAGGACCATGCAGTTCTGACAAAGGAAAATAGGTTTGTTTTGTTGTTCTGAAACCCTAGGAACTAGCTTTGGCTTTCTGATTGTTGATTATCTCTCCTCTTTTGGCTGTTGAGTCCATGTTGGCTCAGAGACAAGAGCAAAGACATAAACCCAGCTTCCTTTGTCAAGACTGAAGGCAAAAATGTGCAGGAGACATAGCAAAGAATGTGAAGACTCCTGCTCCAATGATTTTGTCATGATCAAACCGAAAGGAAACACACACACACACACACACACACACACACACATGCACATGAATTGCCTCACCCTTTTTGGGAGGACAAAAGAGGGTATAGCTAAGTTATAGCATGGAAACTTTAATGAGAACAGATTAATTGTCCTGTTTTCTGGTTCTCATTAGAATATGTCACCCAAATGGGCTGGCTCTGTGCCTTGGCCTGGCCTTCATTTGGAAATTCTCCAAAGATTTGAGCTGAGCAATGTGTACAGCTCCTCTCAGAATGGGTCACAGAGGGGATGCCAAGCATTCCTCTCTTATTGGCTCTTCCCCATCCCCATTCTCCTTTATCATTCCATGGACTTGCCATGGGGCCTATGGACTCGGATTTTTTTTTTTGACATTTTAATATTCCGTGGTTTATGAGTCTTTCTTTCTGACTGTTCTCCCAGGCTGGCATTAACATTCAGCCTTTCTCCAGGGACAAACAGAAGGAGGGGGAAGAATCTGGCACTCCATTAATCCTTGTTCCAGATTGAGGAGAAATGAGTGACCACTAAATCTCACTGGACCATGCTATCCCATGGACCAGTCTGTCACCCCAAAAGACTGGTTCTCTGGGCTAGATCTTTGATACACATACACACAAACATATACACACATTGTAGACATATATGCATATACACATATACATACATATACACATGCATACATATATGTATATGTATGTATATGCATATACACATGTGTGTATGTTTTATATAAATATACATTATATATAGGGAGAGAGAGAAAGAGAGAGAGAGAGAGAGAGAGAGAGAGAGTTAAAAGAGATTTTTGAGGTCAAGTCTAATGTTTTCATTTTACAGATGAGGAAACTTAGGCTCATAGAAGTTAATAGACTTGCCCAGAGTCACTCAGTTAGTATGTGGCTGAGGTAGGATTTGAACTCAGGTCTTTCTCATTTTAAGTCTAGTTCTCTATATGCTACACTGCATATGGTGGGTAGGAATTCACTTTAGTGAAACTTCGTTAAGGAACTTCTATGCACAGGACCTTGTACAAGGTTCTGAAGATAGAAGGATGAATACCACATTGTACCATCCTAAAGACAAGTAAATAAAAATCTCTTGGGGATTGGGTTTGGTAAGACACTTACAGAAATATGATAAATTTAGAATATCTAGACCTTTTCTTTTCCCTATTACAAGCCCTCCACTTGTCATTTTAAATCATCTATAACTTGGTGACTGTTTACATTTCCATTCTTATATCTATATTACTCCCCATTCACACACTCTGAGTCAGACTTGTTTTCTAGCTATAGCCTGTTCATGACATCCCATGTTCTGCTTCCATGATTTCATGCAGATGGGGCCTCCAGTCTAGAATGCATACCCTATTCAGCATCTGATTCATAAACTTTCTGGTGCTTTAAATCACAGCTCAGGCTATCTCCTACATAAAGATACTACTGATCAGGCCAATTGTTACTGCTTTGTTCTTCTTAAACTTCCTATCTATAGACTGTCATTTATGTTGATCTCTATATGTGCTGTATATTCAGATAGTAAACATTTATTAATATATTCAGATATTAATATATTCAGATAGTAAACATTTATTAAGCATGTACTATGTCATACACTATGCACTTATACAGGACCTACTATGTGCCAGGTAATGACAAAAGCATTTAAAAATATTATCCCATCTTATCCTCATTGTATTATTATTATTAGCCCCATTTTATAGTTGAGGAAACTGAGGCAAGCAGTGGTTAAGTAACTTGTCCAAGGACACACATCTAGTATCTGAGGTTAGATTTGAGGTCATATTTTCCTGACTCCAGTCACCACTACCCCTCCAGCTGCCTTAGAATACAAAGGAACATAAATAACAGTCCTTCTTCTCAATGAGCTCCCAATTTATTGGGATAGGCATTATGCAAATAGCTATGTACAAAGAGACTACATCCAGGATTAATTGGAAATGATCAATCAAGTGAGTAAAGGCACTAGAATGAAAAATAATTGGGAGAGGCTTCCCATAACAGGTATGATTTTAGCTAGGACCTGCAGGAAGTCAGGGAAGCCAATAGTATACGAGCTTGCAGAGGGTAGAACTTGTTTTGATTTGTCTTTGATTACCCCACGCTTAGTATAGTAAATAATAATAAAATCATCATCATCATAATTATAGATAGCATTTATATGGTACCTTAAGGATTACAAAAAACTTTACATATATTTTTCCATTTTGTCTTCCCAATGACCCTGTAAGGCAGATACTACTATCACAATCATTTTACAGATGAAGAAACTAAGTCACAGAGAAGTTAGGTGACTTAGTCAGGGTGACACACCTAAGGAAGTATCTGAGGCAGGATTCAAACTCACGTCTTCCTGATTCCAAATCCTTTTCTCCACTGGATCATTCAACTATGCCACAACAGACTCTTAAATAGTTGTTGAATTTTTTAAATTATTTTTTTAGCTCTATAAAATAACCCTTTGGTAATTTGATTGGTATGATACTAAATAATTAAATTAGTTTAGGCAGAATTGTCATTATTATTATACTGGGTTGGCCTACCCATGAGCAAGGAATCTTTCTTCAATTGTCTAGATCTGTCTTTATTTGTATGAAAAGTGTTTTATCATCTTGTTCATATGGTTTCAGTGATACATGTTCCTGTTTCTGTTCTAGAATCAAGACCTCTCCTGATAGTCTACCCTCCAACCAACGTACAATGTTGGTACTGTGGTTCTAGGGAAACACTCTCTTAGTAGCCCATTTGTCCCAACCTCAAGTACAGCAAAAAGAGGAGTGAAAGATGGATGTCACATTATCATACAGATCCATTTCTCTGATTTTCTACCAAAGGATTTCCTGACTCATTGAAAGGAAGAGTTTAAAGACCCATGGAAAAGATAGGAGGCTATCACCTGCTTGTATGCCAGGAAAAGGATCATCAGAACTCCCTCCCTATATTCATCTCCTTCTTTCTTTATTCCTTTTCCAAATACCATTATAATAATTCAATTAATACAATAAACAATAATTCAGAGATATGAGAACAAGATGGGAATTCAGGTAATACAAAAAAGTAGTAGAGTGGGAATTCCAAGGCAAAGCAGGGGTTGGTTTCTAGAACAGGAGGTACTTTACTTTGAGGAGGTTAGTTCTATAAAACCAGAAAGATTTTTTTTGGCTATCACCATAGAATCCTGAAGGAGAGGAAAGAATAGATAATCTAAGGTCACAACCATGGAGAGTGACTGAGGAATGAAATTCAAGTATCTGGTTTTTTTCACTTTTTCTTTTTTTGGAGGGCAATTGGGGTTAAGTGACTTGCCCAAGGTCACACAGCTAGTAAGCATGTCAAGTGTCTGAGGTCAGATTTGAATTCAGGTCCTCCTGACTCCAGAACCGGTGCTCTATTTACTGTGCCACCTCGCTGCCCGAGTATCTCTTTTTTGAGAATGTATCTGACAAGAGTGCAACAGATTGTCTCTGCTATTGTCTTACCCACCTCTTCTTCCTTTTTCTGGTATCTTCTATGCTTGGAAATTTCCACAGCAAGAAACTCCTGGCTTCCTAGTCAAGTGAACAAAATTCTAGATTCACGGAATGAAGATTTCTTAGAAATTACTCCTATTTAACTCAGAGTACTATTAAAAGCTGAAATTTGAGTAATGATTTGCTAAGTGTAAGGCTGTGTCCTCTTACAGGACCACTTTGGATTCTGCTTGAAGTTCTCTGTGCCTGATTTTTCAGGTGACATATCCTTCCTCATTTTTTTAAATGAAGGTGCCAGTTATTCCTTCGGTTTTGTGGGCAAATGCTGTCCTTGCTTCAAAAGTATCATCTGTTGTCCTGGTCTTTTGGGGCAGTTGTCTTGCTACCCTTTCCTTGTTTTGTCCTCTTTCCCCACTTATACTCTCTTCCTTGCATGTCCCAAGGTTTAGCCACCTCATTTTTCATTATATGAATTAAAGACAATTTCAATAAAGACCTATTGTTTTCATAATTTAGTGGTTATATTAATTCTTTAGTAAAACCTGCTTTAAGCTCCCAAGCTCTTGTATCATACTGATATTTCTCTCCCACTCCCTTGATAAGAGGGCTTAAATTCTTAGCAGAAGCATTAGATTGCACCTAGGGGACTTGGACTAATATGATAAATATCTTCCTGATGTGATGAGAGATCTATTTCTAGCGTGGAAGCACTACATCAGCACCATGTAGAAGGCTAAATGTACAGATTGGCAAAGATGACGAAAAGACAAATGACAAATTTGAGAAGGCCTATGAGAATAAAAGCACATAATGAACTTTTAGTAAAGCTGTAAATTGGTACAGTCATTCTGAAAAGCAATTTGGAACTATGCCTCAAAAGTTAGTAAACTATGTATAATTTTTAACTCACTAATATGACTACTAAATTTCTATATTCCCCAAGAGATTAAAGAAAGAAGAAAAACATCTACATATGCACCAATATGTATAGAAATTCTTTTTTTTTCCTGTAAAGGCAAAGAACTGGGAAAGGGTGCTCTGCCCATTAGTTTATGGATGATTGAACATATGGTAAATGAATGTAACTGACTATAATTATGCTAGATGAAATGGATGCATTCAAAGAAACCTTGGAAGAACTGATGCATAGTGAAATGAACAGCACTAAGACAACAATTTATTCAATAACTATAACATTATAGAGACCAAAAGGTTTGATAGATGTAAGAATTCTTTTTTTAAAGATCCATATTCCCATGCTTCCTTTAATATCATAAAAATTGAACAAACAGTCATAAGGAAACAAACCTCATAGGGAAACCAAGTTGGGTTCCAGATTACATTCAGAAGATTCAGAAATAGACTGATTGAAGAGGAGGATTTACTTGTAACCAACGAGTCAGGGACAGTTGAGATTCTTCTCAGGCTTCTTATCTAAGGAATGCTTAAGTGCTGATTAAATTTTTGCACCCCATGGAACAGTTTTTGATCAGTTGGGGTTACTATTAACACAGACTTTTGGTTAGCCAAAATTTATAGGAGATATGGCCCTGAGTCCTGAATAATAAACAAAAATAAAAAATTCATATGACAATTTCTTAATTGCCAAAACCAATGGCCTTTTTTCAGTCTTCGCATTACTTGAACTCTATAATCTTTGACACTGTTAATCACTTTCTTATCCTTGATAATCTCTTCTTTCTTTTTGGGACATTCTCTTCTTCCTCCTGCCTACCTGACTAGGGATTAATATGATAAATATCTTCCTAATGTGATGAGAAGTCTATTTCTAGTGTGGAAGCACTACATCAGCACCATGGAGAAGGCTAAATGTACAGATTGGCAATGACGACAAAAAAGACAAATGACAAGTTTAAGAAGGATTATGAGAAAAAAAGCACATAATGAACTTTTAGTGAAGCTGTAAATTGGTACAGGCCTTCTGAAAAGCAATTTGGAGCTATACCTCAAAAATTAGTAATCATGAATAATCTTTGACTTATTAATATGACTACTAAATCTATATTCCCTAAGAGATCAAAGACTGCTACTCCTCAGTCTACTTTGCTGGATCTTCATCCAAGTAACACTCACTAACCCTGGATGTCCCTCGAGGCTCTGTCCTGAACCTTCTTCTCTGTATGTACTACTTCACCTGGTAATCTCATCAACTCCCATGGAATTAATTTTTATCTCTATATTGTTATTCTGAGATCTACTTATCCAGTCCTAACCTGTCTCTTGACCTTCATGACTCTAACTTCCTA
This sequence comes from Pseudochirops corinnae, assembly GCA_028646515.1. Classification (NCBI taxonomy): domain Eukaryota; kingdom Metazoa; phylum Chordata; class Mammalia; order Diprotodontia; family Pseudocheiridae; genus Pseudochirops; species Pseudochirops corinnae. The sequence goes on along the minus strand of CM053588.1, from coordinate 37,837,159 downwards.
CTGGACAGCTTAAACTGCATGTACTGTAGACATCTTAAATTTGTCCAAAACTGAAATCACACAAGAATCCTGACCGATGCAACAACCAACCATGATTTCAGAAGACTTAAGGGCAAGTATGCTACCCACTTCCTGACAGAGAGGTGATAGACTAAGGGTACAGAATGGGATATACTTTTGGATACAGTCAATGCAAGACTTTTTTCTTTTGTTTTACTATGAATTTATATATTACAATGATTCTTTCTCTTTTTAATGAGTGTACAAAAGAGGGAAAATGGTCATTAATTAAAAATAACATGAAAGATTTAAATAAAAAAAATAGAAAGCTGGATGTTCTGGGGGCTTACCTTCTAAACATCTCCATTTTTCTTCTGGCTACTGAGATATTCAGCTTTCATTCTATATGTAATTTCTTTCTTTCTTATTGCTCAGGTCTGATAGTTTGTTTTTATTAGAAGAACTCAAGCAACATTCAGAGTTTCTGTGTCTCTTCACTCACCTCTAAGCCTCACAAGTTGTAAGTCATTCTGAGAAAAGAACAGAATGCAAATAGACCTCGCTTTGAAGGTAAAAAGAAATAAATATGCTTCAGAGTTTCAGTTGGAAAGGCCAATAAAGCTTTTGCCTAAGGCAAAGATATAGTTCTGTGTTCTTTTTTTCATGTAAAAGTTCAAAACAACTCCTGAGCTAGCCTAATGTCAACGATATGGTTAGGGCTAGACTGAGAGTCAGTTTCATGGCTAACATTGGTCTGGAAATCAGAATCATGGCCAGGGACTTGAGCTAAGAATGCTGTGTCTGTGGTGGAAAGGGACAGAATTAGCATCAGTTTAGATGTGTTGTTTTCATTTGGGGTTAGTAGACGCATTATGTAGCTTCAAGAAAGAAAGAAAGAAATGCCTATTGATTGTAGAAATTTGACTGGCCACTAGTGTCATTAAGTCTCCAAATCTTAAGAAGATCATGGCTGTATTGTTTGAGATATCCAAGGACCTTTTCAGTTCTAGGCATGTCTCTTCTTTGCCTTCCTGTACACTGACCCATATATGGTGAGATGGCTAATTAAGCCATGTGATGCCTCTTTTTCTGTTTTCTAGAGGGTTGCATCTATGGTCCTTAGGACTGTAACCTTGAGGAAGTCACAGGACTGCTGACTTTCAGATTTCTCCTCTAAAAGTGGACATTATAGCTTCTATGCAACCTGCCTCATTTGATTACTGAATCAAATGAGATAACACATGTGGGATTTCTTTGCTAAAATAAAGCAATTTGGCAATATGAACTACTATTACAGTTTACTTCACTCAATATCATTGTGTCATACCATATCACACCACCACCCCCATCATCCCACCCACAGCATATCATGCCACTATCCCACATTATGCAATCACCTACTACCTTACTACTACTTCATATCACACTGTTATCATCCTATACCACACTATCACTCCATATCTCACAGTCAACCTATATCATGCCACCATAATACAACACAGCCATTGACCCATAAATACTCCATACACAAATCACATTGCCATTCCATATCTCACTATGATCTAATGTAATGATATCATTCCCATATCACAATATTATGTCATATAAATTACCACCAAAAAAAATCTTATTGCTACCCCATATCATTCAGCCAGCCCAAATCATGTCATGATTCCACATCATGCCAGCGCTCTACACACAGATATCATTTGAGAGCCCTATATTATAGCGCAGATAAAATGGTGTAGGGCAAAGAATGCTGGGCTTTGGATCAGGAGAGACTTGGGCTCAGAGCTCATATCTAATACTTGATAGTTGTGCAACCATGAGCAGGTGTTTTACTGATCATCCTTTTTCTCATCTTTAAATAGAAGTAATGTTAGCTACAATAGGTATCTCATTGTGTTGTTGGTAGGACCAAATGAGATAGTATATATTAAATATTTTGCAAACTAAAAATGCCATAAACATCATAGAGTTAGATGATTTCAGAATTAGAGGGAAAATAAGGGACTATCTTGTCTAAACTCTTCTTGAAAAGATAACTTTTTGACAACATATTTGATTTATGGTCATCAAACCTTTGTCTATATGAGGGGCAAAACCTATATGAGGGGTAAAACCATCACCCCTCAAGGTAGCCCATTGCATTTTCAGATAGCCTCACTTCTATTATTTCCTTGTTCATTTAATATACATGTTTTAAAACTTTGAGTTCTAAATTCTCTTCTGCCTTTCCCCTACTCATTGAGAAGGCAAGCAATTTATATATATATATATATATATGTGTGTGTGTGTGTGTGTGTATATATATATATGTATATATATATATATATATATATATATATATATATATATATAAATTATGCATATGAAGTCATGCAAAACACATGTCCATATTAGCCATGTTGCAAAAAGAATCAAGAAAAGTAAAATGGAAAAAATATGCTTTACTCTGCAATCAGAATTTATCAGTTCTCTCTTTGGTAGTGGGTAGTATCTTTTCATCATAGGTCCTCTGGAATTATCTTGGATCTTTATAGTGAATAGAGTAACTAAGGCTTTCTGGTCACTGTTACAATATTGTTATTACTGTGCACAATCCTCTTCTGGTCCTGCTCACTTTACTTTGCATCAGTTCATGTAGTCTTCCTAGCTTTTTTGGAAAGCATCCTCCTTATCATTTCTTATAGCAGAATAGTAGTCCATCACAATCCTATTCCACAACCTGTTCATCCATTCCCCAATTGTTGGAGATTCCCTCAACTTCCAATTCTTTGCTGCTACAAAAAGAACTACTACAACTATTTTTGTACGTAGACGTCATTTCCCTTTTCTTTGATCTTTTTGGAATACAGGCCTAGTAATGATATTGCTGGGTCAAAGGGTATGCAGTTTTATAACCTACAAGTTATTCTCCAGAATGGCTGGACCAGTTCACAGCCCCATCAACAGTGCATGAATGTACTTATTTTTTCCACAATCATTTTATCATTTGACATTTTCTTTTTCTGTCATCTTATCCAATCTGATAGGTGTAATGTAGTATCTCAGGGTTGTTTTAATTTGCATTCTTCTAAATCAATAGTCATTTAGAGCACTTTTTTATGTAACTATTAACTTTGATTTCTTCTGTAATATCATATGATTTCACCATTTATCAATTGGGGAATGGCTCTATTTTTTTTTTTTATAAATTTGGCTCAGTTCCCTATATCCTTGAGAAATGAGGCCTTTATAAGAGAAACTCATTGTAAATATTTTCTCCAATTGCCTGCTTTCCTTTTAATTCTGACTACATTTGGTTTTGTTTGTGCAAACTCCTTTTAATTTTGTGTAATAAGATTTATACAGTATACATCCTGTAATGCTCCCTATCTCTTCTTTTGTCATTAATTCTTCCCTTATCGATATATCTGAAAGGTACATTTTTTTCATACTCCCCTAATTTACTTATGATATCACCATTTATTTCTAAATTATGAATCAATTCTGGTTGTATTTTGGTATGTGGTGTGAGATATTAGTCTATCCCTAGTTTCTGCCAAATTGCTTTACAGTTTTCTCAACAGTTTTTGTCAAATGGTGAGTTCCTACCCCCAAAGTTTGCATCTTTAGGTTTATCAGTCATGAGATTACTGTGGTCATTTACTACTGTGTATTATGTACCTAATTTATTCCACTGATCTACCACTCTATTTCTTATCCTGTACCAGATTGTTTGGTGATTATCACTTTGAGATATAGTTAGAAATCTGGTAGTGCTAGACCACATTTTCCTTTACATTTTAAAATTGATATCCTTGATATTCTTGCTTGATCTTCTTCAGAAGAAAATATTCTTTCATTCTTTCAGATGATTTTAAAATTATTTTTAGTTCTATAAAATAATTCTTTGGTAGTTTTTTTGGTTTGGAACTGAATAAGAAAGTTAATTTAGGTAGAAATGTCATTTTTATTTTACTGGTTCAGTATACCCATGAACAACGAATATTTCTCCAATTGTTTAGATATATCTTTATTTGTGTGAAAAGTGCTGTGTAATTGTGTTCATGCAGTCTCTGTGTCTTCCTATGTAAATTCCCAAGCATTATATATTATCTCTAGTTATTTTGTTGTCTTTTTAAAAATTGTTTTTAGTTTTCAACATTCATTTTGACAAGATTTTGAGTATAAATTTTCTCCCCATCTCTCTCCTAGCTTCCACCCCAAGATAGCAAGGCTACTGAGTACCCCTTCACCCAATCTACTCTCTCCTATATCCTCCCCATATCCCTTCTAACAATCTAGTAGGGAAAGATGGATTTCTCTATCCCAGTGCTTGCGTCTTATTTCCCAATGTCTGTAGTTATTTTAAATGAACTCTCCCTTTCCATTTCTTTCTGCTGGGTTTTGTATGGAAATTCTGATGATTTATATAGGTTTACTTATATTCTCCAACTTTGCCAAAGTTTTTATTTCAACTAATTTTTTAGTTGATTCTCTAAGGTTCCTGAAGTATACCATAATATCATCTGGAAAGAGTTATAGTTTTATTCTCTTATTGCCTAATTTTAGTCTTTAAATTAATTTTTCTTGTCTTATTGGTATCATTAGCAATTCTAAGGCAATATTGAATCATACTGGTGATAATGGAAATCCTCATTTCACTTCTGATATTATTGGGAAGGATACTATTTTCCCCCATTAGAGATAATGATAGCTCTTGGTTTAGATAGATGCTACTTATTATTTTAAGAAAAGCTTCATTTATTCCTTTGCTTTCCAGAGTTTTTAAAAAGAATCTTTGTTGTATTTTGTCAGAAACCTTTTTTTTGCATTAACTAATACAATCATATGATTTTATTTGTATTTTTATTGATATGGTCAACTTTGTTTAAACCAGTCCTGCATTTTGGTATATAAATCCAACCTGGTCATGTTGCATTATCTTTGTGATATAATGCTGTAATCTCTTGCTTGTATTTTATTTAAAAGTTTAGTACCAATATTCCTTAATGAAATTGGTCTATTTTTTCTTTGTTTTACTCTTCTTGACTTAGGTATCAAACAACATTTGTGGCATAAAAGGGAATTTGGTAGGACTCCTGTATAAAAATCCATTTTCAAGTATTTTATATAGTATAGGGATTAATTGTTCCTTAAATGTTTGGTGCAATTCAGCAATAAACACATCTGGTCCTGGGATTCTTTTCTTAGGAAGCTCATTTATGAGCTATTCAGTATCTTTTTTTTTTTTCCCCCTAATATAGGATTATTTAAGTATTCTATTTTCTCTTCTGTTTATCTGGGTAATTTGTATTTTTGTTAGTATACATTCATTTTACTGCCATATAATTGAGCAAAATAGCTGCTAATAATTGCTTTAATATCATCATCATTAGTGGTGCATTCACCCTTTTCATTTTTGAAACTGGTAGTTTGGTTTTCTTATTTCTTTTTTTAAAAATCAAATTAATCTATGGTTTATCTACTTTTAAATTTTTGTTTTGTCATAAGACCAGTTCCTAATTTTATTTATTAATTGAATTATATTTGTGCTTTCAATTTTATCAATCTCCATTCTATTTTCAAGTTTTATATTTTGGTGTTTAATTGGGAATTTTCAATTTATTCTTTTTCTATTTTTTTTTTACTTGGATGTCCAATTCATTGATCTGCTCTTGTCTTTTTTATTGATGTAAGCATTTGGGGATATAAATTTTCCTTTAAATGATGTTTTGGCTGTATCCCACAAATTTTGGAGTGATTGTCTCATTCCTGTCATCTTCTTTAATAAAATTATTGTTTCTATGATTTCTTCTTTGACTTCTCACTTTGAGTGAGATATGGTCTGAAAAGGCCTTAGCCTCAAAGGTCCAGGATCTCCCATTGCATCCTGGGTCATCCCCCACCATCCTGATGAATATCTGGTCACTGGACCCCGATGGTTCTGGAGGAGAAAGTGAAACAGGTGACCTCACACAGAACTCCCTCCCTCAAATCAAAGTCAACTGCAAGTCATGTCATCATTTCCCTGATGCTATCTATGGTCCTCCACAAAAACTGAGGACAAACACAACCTGTGAATGAGCACTACCTCCTCTCCCCTCCCCTACTCTCTCCTCCCATTCCCTTCTCTCCCTTCTCCTCCTCTCCCTATTCCTTTCCTCCCCTCCTCTCCCTCATTACCTGGGGTGCTTTGCCCAAGGGAACGTACATTTTGATGGCCAAAAGATGCTTTTTTTCCTTTGGGTTTACTGTCTAGATTTCTTTCTCAAAGACCAAGCTTTGAATCCCATTCACTCTGGAGCTCCTAGATTGGACAATAGGTCCCTGTCCTCCTAGAACAGAATGAATGTAAATAACAAACAGTAAATAGTAACTGTTACTCTTTTGGCCAAGAACCCTGAGGGTCTTCTGCTACTAGTTTTTTTTTTTTTTTATTAAAGGGACCATCCCTTGAGTAACTACTTGAAGAGACCTATTCTCTGAATGAGTGTTATCTCACTCAGTCTAAGAACCTGAAAAGACCTTAGCTTCAAAGGGCCAGGGTCTCCCATTGCATCTTGGGCCATCTCTAGTCCTCTTGATGAATATCTGACCATGGGACCAGATGGTTCTGGAAGAAAAAGTGAGGCTGGTGACCTTGCACAGCCCTCCCTCACTCAAATCAAAGTCAACTGCAAGTCATGTCATCATTTCCCTGATGTCATGGTCGTCTTCAAGACAAACACAACAACAATCTTTACTCACTTAGTCTTTGGAATTAGATTTTTCATTTCCAATTAATTTTTAATTTATGCTTCCAAGGCCCTTTATTGAATGGATTTTATTGCATTATGAATGAAAAATGTACATTTAATATTTTTACTTAGCTGCATTTGTTTGTGAGGTTTATATGCCCTAATGCCCAGTCAATTTTTGTGAAGGTACCATGTACAGCTGATAAAAAAGTTATCTTCCTTTGTATTTCCTTCTAATTTTCTCCAGAAGTCTCCCATAATCTAACTTTTCTAAAATTTTATTCTTCCAAAAGTCAGGCTTGCCTCAGGAGGTGGTAATTTGAGAGGAATTCAAATGGAGGCTAGATTATTTTTTGAGAGATATTCAGTCCAAGTCTACTAGCATTTGTTAGCACTTATTCTGTACAATATACTAAGTGCTAGGGACAATGATTGAAACTATGACTTCACTACCATAAAGTACTCCTGGAGGTGGTGTGGGATATTACCTCCACGTGTGCAGGTGGGTATCTCTTTTGCAATTAATAGTCTTAGAAAATTGCCTACATGACTGAGAGGTTCAGCGACTTGACCATGGTCACAAAGTTAGTATGTATCAGAGGCAGGGCTTTATTTCAGATCTTACAACTTTCAGGGCCAGTTTTCTTTCCACTACACTAAACTGTTTTTCAAAACAGAAATAAAAATTAAATTAAAAAAAATCCCCTTTCTCAATTAATTTTACATGGTTGTTGTGGAAAGGATTCTCACTCAGGTAGAGATTAGATTTGTTGAGATCCTTTCCAATCAGATGTTTTCTGATTATGTGATTTTCTAGGTGTGTATTCTCTTACCCCAAATAGAATGAAAACCTTTCTTGGGACAAGGAATATATCTAGTTTCTTTTCTTAATGCCCTTCCCCAGCACCCCATCACTTCACAGATCACTGTATCTGTCACAGTGCTATATTCCCAGCAGGCACTCAGTAAATGCCTTTGCAACAGAATAGCATTTGACTGTTTCATAGAAATCTTAGAGAGGGATAGGCCACTGGAAAGCTCCTCATCTTAGTAAATTAGCTTCCTGAAACTCTTTGAATTAAAAATAATTCATGTCAGTTCTTGTCTGGTAATCAACACTCCCCAGAAATCTTTGACCCCAATAAAACACACAACACAAGCATCTCCTGACAATTTCTCTCTCTCTAATAGCTCGCAGCTCTGTTGGGGATAAATGGCAGCCCATGGTACTCCCCTGGGCATCATCTGGGCACTTTCGAACATCACATTAGTTAGCTATAAAGGCTTCTCGTCCAAACACCAAGGCATTCAACATAAAATAAATCCAACTCCATTCAATAAGCTGTATTCCCAGTGCCCTGCATACCTGTGGTAAGTGAAAATACCCCTGGGTCACAACTTCCCACTTGTGCAGAACTCTACTTATGTGGAAAGGTTGGCAAACTTCTCTGCTTACAACCTTGCATTTTTTCCCAGCACCCCATGCTCTCAAAGCCCACTGCCTCCTTAATCTTAAACAAAGGATTTTTAAACTTTTTGTGTATGTATCATGGACACTTTTGGCAGGAAATATGAAGCCTACAGAACCCTCCTCAGAATAATGCTTGCTGCCTATATCAATAATTGAAGGGAATGCTCAATTTTAGGTAGAGGGTAATGAAAATAAAGATGCCATATTTCCCCATTCAAGTACATGGAACTTCTGAAATCTTTCCCCTAATCTCTTGGAGTGTGTTTGGGAGGCGGGCGAGAGGGAGAGGTGTTCCTGGAACCCAGATTAAGAACCCTTGCCTTAAACCTTCTTTTTATGATTAAAATATACCATAATAATGGTCACTGATTTAAGCATTTAATGGCTTACCTTGTTCTTTTGTGAAACCTCCTTTAAGTCCTCTGTGATAAGAAATAAGATGAAAAAACAGGTCATGTAGTCAGGAAATTCCATTTTTTGTGGGTGGTGAAGAGTTATAAGCCTCCTAGACTAAAACTCTTTGGAAAGAAAACCATTTTCCTTTCACTATTTCTCACAAGACGGTGATATCCCATTACATTCATGTCCCATAACTTGTTTAGCTATTCTCCAGTCAATGGATGTCTACCTTATTTCCACTTCTTTGCTACCACACCAAAAATAATACTATAAATATTTTGGTCTAGATGGGACCTTTCTATCTTTGACCTCCTTCAGGTATATGCCTATCAGTGGACTTTCAGGGTTAAAAGGCATGGACATTTTAGTCAATGTATCTGAAATAATTCTAAATTGCTTTCTGTAATGGTTGAACCAATTCACAACACCCCAAACAATGCATTAGCTTCACTATCTTTTCATTTGCTTCTCAGGCTACAAGGGATTAAGGAGCTCTTGGTCTTTCATCTTGGAGAAGAAATATGGCTTAAATAAATCTCACCAAATCACATCATTTGGTTAGGCTGACAATTCAACTGAAATCTTGCTCTGTTTGCTAAGAGCAAGAGTTAATGAGGGCAAGGTTGTGGGTTGAATCTCCAGTCATGGCAATTAGCCTCACTGGGAGAAAAATTCTATTTTCTGTTGCTAATGTTGTTCCAGCCCTGGGCACAGAGAGTGTGGATGACTTAGGGCAAACCCATATCCACTATGTTTGTGTGTATGTACACACACATATGAATATATGTATACATATATATGTGTGTGTGTGTGTGTGTGTATGTGTGTGTGTGTGTACACACATATACACAAAATCCCCCTAGTGGTATAGAGACATCGTTTTTGAACAATAAATGTTATTTATTTATTCTTCTATCTGATCTATCTATCTATCTGTCTATCTATCTATCTATCTATCTATCTATCTATCTATCTATCTATCATCTATCTATCTATTTATCTATCTATCTTTGTTTACCCTGGTGGCATATAGGGGATTTTTCATATTTGAAAATCCTAGAAGTAGAACTTTTGGGTTAACAGCTCCTTGATGTTGATTATGTTCACGTGTTCCCTGACTGACATTCAAGGCCTGGAATCAGTCTACCTTTTGAAGCTTATTTAATACTAAATACTATGGTATTTAGTAGTACTCCTTTCTTCCATATATCCTATATACCTGCCAAAGTGGAAAATTCCTTGTCCTCCAAGTAAACCCTGATCTTTCTCACTCCTTTATTTCTGATTTTCCTGTTCCCTTTGCCTGAAATGACCTACTCTTGAAATGAAATATCTCTTGCTGAATTCTCATGCTGAAAAAAGTAACTGAATTCTTACTTTTAAAATCCAAATCAAACATCACCTCTTCCATGAAGCCATGTCAATGAAAAACAACTCTCCTATCCTAGATCTTCACATTATTCTTTCTAACTCATGCATTTTTGGCATGATATGGTTATTTGTTTTTTTTTCCTTCTTTTTCTTTTTTTAAAAAAAATTTATTGATGTGTTTGTTTACTTTTAGTTTACAAGATTCAGTTCCGCAATCCCTTGAGTTTCAAATTTTCTCCCCTTCCTCCTCCCCCCCCCATCATGGCGGCCTGTAATCAAGTATTGGATCTGCAAATACTTTCACATTAGACATTAGTATGGTTGTAAGGAAGGGTTGTAACTGATGGAATGAACAGTGGGAAAGAGGAAACAAAACCAAACATGGAAAAGAAAGAGAGCGTGTAGTTTGCTTCAGTCTCCATTTAAACTCTGTTCTTTCTAGATCTTTTTCTGACTGTAGACATCTCTTTCCATCCTGAGTCTTTTAGAGTTGTCTTATAACCTTGTGTTGCTG
>CM053588.1:37808214-37826179 GCA_028646515.1 Pseudochirops corinnae | reverse complement strand
CAGCAAGGCCCTCTTCCAAGATTTCTGTAAACATACAACAGGAAAATCCTTCTTCAGGGGTTCTGAACCAACAGCCAGGTTCCAGGACCTCTACAATAGCAGCACTGTCCTTCACCAGCAGGTGAATCTGGCAAAATAACATCAAAACAGACAGACAAAATACCAGCATCACAGCCATGCCTCCTCAGTCAGTGGCAATTCCGGATGGCAGTTCTCAAAGTCCTGGGCAGCTCCCATGGGCTCTCAGCAGTCTTTCTCTCAGCAACTCAGGCTCTATGATACTGGATACTGCTCTCCTCAAGTCCTTCTGGCCTTCTCTAGGCCTGGGCCTCTCTCCCAATTCACGGCTCCTCCCAGTTCAGCCCTCTCTCTTCACATCAACAAGTCCATCCCACAAGTGGGATTCACAAGCGATGGGTTTTAACACTCAACCCAAAAACCAAGCCAATACAGGGGCATCTCCAAATTCCATTACCAATACAACTAGGTATCCTTTTGAGACCCAAGTTCAATGCTGAAAATACATGATATTAGAAATCCCTTTCTTCAATTGAAGCCCTTACTGAATGAATTCAAGTTCCTTGACTATCTTAGTCACCTGGAGTCTCTTCATATCTTTCCAAAAATGCAGCTCCCAGAATGGAACAAGACAATTTTCATCATTCATCCTTCTTCCTTCCTGCCTGCCTGCCTGCCTTCCTTCCCTCCTTCTTTTTTTATTCCCTCCTTCCCTCCCTCCTTATTTCTCTCTTGTTCCTTCCTTCCTTCCATCTTTCCAAACTTCCTTTTTTTCCTTTCCTTGCTTCCTTCCCTCCTTCCTTCCTTTTCTTCCTTCATTCTTCCATCCTTCCTTTCTTCCTTTTTTCCTCTTCCTTCCTTCTCTCCTTTCTTCCTTTCTTTCTCTTTCCTTTCTTCCTTCCTTACTTCTATCCTTCCTTTCTTTTTGCTTTTTCCTTCCTTCCCTCTTTCCTTTCTTCCTCCTCCCCTTCCTTCCTTCATTTCTTTTTGGGCATGACTAATGCAGGGATTTATTTGACCTGATTATACATATTTGTAACAGCCTTTCTTTTCTGGTCTTCTCAATGAGTTGGGAAGAAGGGGAAGGAGAGAATTTGGAACTAAAAATAAAATTAAATGTATTTTTTAAAAGAATGACTTCCATATATGGAAGATGATTTGTGAAAATATGCAAAAACAGAAGTAAATTTGGAAGTAAGACACTAATATTTAGGTTTAATGATTTACTAAAGTTCTCTCACCTAGGCAATGGTCTTACTTGTATTGATCAAGCTAAGTCAATACCTGTCCTTTTGTAAGCTATTTGTTATTTTTACTGCATTTATGTTTTGTGTGTGTCTGTGTCTGTGTCTGTGTCTGTGTCTGTGTCTGTGTAGTGCGAGGGAGTGATCAAATGAATTATAATCTATTAAGCATCTTTCGTGTGCCAGGCACTGTACTAAGCAAGGGATACAAAGAAAAGCAAAAACAATTCCTGCCCTCAAGGGGCTTATAATCTAATTGGAGAGACAACATGCAAACCATACATGTTGCATACAAGATATGTACATACACGATACATACAAAGTAAATTCAAAGTACTCTTAGAGGAAAGACAACAGTATTAAGAGAGATGAAGAAAGACTTCTTGAAAAAAGTGGAACTTTATCTGACATTTAAAAGAAGCTTTTGTAAAGGTTCTGTCTTTTATTTCTTTTGTGCCCCATCCACTCATCCCACCCACTCAACCTCTAGCACCTAGCAAAGGGCTGGGAATATTATAGATCCTGAATAAATTGTTAATTTCCATCGTGTCTAAGTCTTTGTGACCCCATCTGAGGCTTCCTTGGCAAAGAGTTAGACATGATTGAAATAACTTAGCAACAATAGCAATAAATTTATTTGATTAAAGATGGGTCTTGCAATTTCAGATCCAATGTTGTTGATTCCAGATCACCATGAAAACAGAAGGAAAAAAATTCATCTTTGTGGATGATAGCATTGCATAGTTACAGCAACAAGAGATCTCAGAGACCATTAAGCCATAGATTTTTTTTTAATTGAGGAAATTAAGGCACAGAAAGGTCACGTGATTTGCCCAAGGTCATGTCACTAGTTTGGAGCAGAACTGAGAGGCCAGCACAGGACCTCTGACACCAATCCCCTTCCTGACTGTTTCCTCTTTCAGTTCCCAAATTCCAGCCATGTACCACAAAGTCACCCTTTGCCATCATCAGCTTAGTCCTCAGAAAGGTTCCCTTAGCAGTTTCACAGTCCGCTTTGGTCCACACTGAAGACAAAGGCTCAATGGTTCTTTTCCATATTATCAAACAATCATTTGATCTATGAAGAACCTTAGACATCATCATTGGTGGCTAGGTGGCACCAGACTGCATAGAGTTCCAGGCCTGGAGTCAGGAGGACCTGGGTTCAAATCTGGCCTCAGACACTTTGGTTGGGTCAGATATGACTGAAAAACAACTGAATCTGAGACATCATTAGACCATAGAATCATTGATTTGGAGCTGGAAGGCACCTAAGATGTTATCTAGTCCTACTCCTAGGGACAGGTAGAGGGAGCTACAGTGCACAGAGCACCAGTCCTAGAGATAGAAAGATCTGGATTCAAATGCAGCCTCAGACACTAGCTGTGGGCAAGTCATGCTACCTCTGCTTGCCCCAGTTTCTTCATATGTAAAATGGGGATAATAATCCCTACCTCCCAAGGTTGTTGTGCGAACCAAATGCAATATTTGCAAATCACTTGGTACAAAATACATGTTTCCTAAATACTTATTTCCTTGCTTCTCATATTTTACAGTTGAAGAAACCAAGGCCCAGAAAAGTTACAGAATGTGCCACAGCAACTGTCCAAGGAGGGAATTGAGCCTTGCTCTTTCTGACCTACAACTAATCTCCCTCCCACAATAACCCCCTCATTTTACAGATGAGTAAAGTGGGACCCCTTCAAGGCAAGAAAAGGAAAATCAATGAATAATAAAAGGAAATAAGACAAAAATCCTCTCCCTACAATGTCCTTGCCTACAATTCTAATCTCAAAATGCACACATGTATATGTACATACACACATAAACATATAACATGTAGACAGATATACATACACATGTACATACACACATAACTATTCGTAATTAATGGTCGTCATCTCTAGGGCAGAGGAGGAAGAGAAAAAAGAAAAAGAAATTTATGTAACTTTATTATATATTTAAAAGGAATAGTAAGTTGGCATGGTGGATTTGCAGCTTCATAAGCAATCATATTTTATTATGCTATGGTATGGAAATGCTTATTTTATTACATAAATTAAAAATAAAATGAATAAATGTAAAGAAAGAAAAATAAGCCCCAGTGAGCACACCAAGGATTCCAGGTCTTAACACTTGGTTTTCACACCCTGTACAAGATGTCAACAAGTTTTAGTGAGGTTTTAAGCTTTCGGTACTTTAAAAAGCATTAACAGAGTAAAACTTCACTAAGACTTTGGGACACCCTGAATAGAAGGTAGAGGTTAGAATGGAAGGTAAAGAAGACCTTATCAGTACATCTGTATCTTTCAGAAGAGGTTTTCTATAGCATTGGAGCATCCTTATATCTGGAACTGTTTCTTCTTGTGTGTGATTCTGAGCCCCCAGCAGCTGGGCCTAGATACTATTGAAAAGGAAGAAGACCATTTAATTGTCCCCAAGGCAGGGGCAATGGCCTGGTCTGCTTCTCTCCTATTTGTCTCTCCATCTCCCCACTTCTGGCTGCACAATATTGGTGGTTCAGATGCCTCTCATTGGAGTGTGTCCTCTTGGCCAGTTAATTACGCAATAAGACTCTAGTTTTTAAGCCCTCCCAGTTTGACAGTTTGTGTTTGGATGGAATCCTCAAGCTGTATACAAATAATTCACGTTAAAATATAACTGCCATCGATTTACTGCTCAACTGCTAAATACAGGCTGGGTGGGTGCCAGGAGTAGTTATTTCTGACTATGGCAAGTTAATCATTTGATGAGAGTAAACTGTTTTAATTTGTATTAAACCATGATTACCTTGTTTGGCTTTCTCCGACAGAGGATGATTTGTGTAATTGATGGTGCATACTGTATGATTTCATAATGAAAGGAGACGTCAGTTTCGCTTTATTCATGAGACAGAGGCCTGTGATTTCATGCCTCCCTCTGCTTTCTCCTCCTTTGTACTTTGCTTCTCTCAGAGAAGTCTATTCAAAAGCCAGGCTGAGCATTCAGACGTGGGTGCCATCTACACACAGCTTGGAAGGGCCATCCAAACCTCTCCAAACAGTGGGCTGGGACAAGAATTGGCATCATCTCCCCAGCTTCCTGGGCTGGGAGGCTGAACGATCGTGTCCTGTTCTTAAATAACACAGCAGCAGCTACTTTTTTTCAGACAGCCAGGGTGTCAACAAGTTCTTCTTTTCTTGTTTATTTAGTTAGATTTTCTTGAAATTTGAATCTTTTTAATGACTTAGTGCAAATATTTTTTTCCCAAACTCTGTGATCTGTTTCTTCAACCTTAAAATGAAGATTAAAAATAGCACCTACTTCAATCAGATGAAATATTGATTGTTAAGTCCTTCATGAACTTTCAAGTTCCATATTAAATAGGATTTTTTATTTGTGTTTTTGTTCATTAATTCATCCATTTATTTATTCGCTTTGTGATTATTTATCCATGGACGTGGTATTTCATCCTAGTATAGGAATTCTTAACCTTTTTTGTGGCATGGACTACCTTTGTGTTCTGGTGAAACCCATGGACCTTTTCTCAGAATAGTATTTTAAGTGCAAAAAAAACTCACGTAGAACAACAAAGGCAACCAGTTACACAGTTATTCAAAAAAATTTTTCTCATGTAAGTTCATAGTATCGTTGAAATCTAACCATGAACCATAGGTCCCAAGTGAAGAATTCTTTCCTGATTAGAGTACAAGCCCTTGGAGAGCAGGAATGATTTCTTTTCTTTCTCTGTATCCCCCATACTTTTCACAATGTCTGGCATTCAGTAGGTGTTTGACAAATACTTGCTAAGGTGAATTTATTTAAATTAAATTTACTTGAATCTCAGAGGCAGGAAAGCACAATGGGTATAAAGTGAGGAAGGTCTGGCTTCAAATACTGCTTTAGACACTTACTAGGCTGGACTATGTGACTCAGTTTCCCCTTATGTAAATTGATGGGGTTTGGACTCAATGGCCTCTAAGACCTATTTAAGCTCTAAAGCTATGAACAACAAAATTACTCAGAACAAATGAAGTGAATTTGAAATGAGCAAGCTTGTGCCCAATAAACAGATAGAAGATTTTCTCCCTTCATAGCAAGAGTGGAAGACCATGAAATACCACATACAAGGTCAGATTTTTTTTTTACAAAGGGAAAAAATGTTATCAAAATACTTTGAAAAATAACAGATTTGTGAACCCTAGGGGAAGACTCTATGTTTTAAAGGAACTGAAAATATTGCAAAATTTGCAATCAAACCAAAATGCCAAGGGATTCTTGGATTCAGAGCTAAGAAGGACCTCAGTTTCCCTACTATAAAGCAGCAGTTCTCAACCTGTGGGTCGTGACCCCTTTGGGGTCAAACGACCCTTTCATAGGGGTCACAAAAGTCACCTAAGACCATCGGAAAACACATATTTCCAGTGGTCTTAGGAAGCTCCTCTATGTCTCCAGGAAGGTCCACCCACATGCAGACATGCCCACATATGACTACTATTAAAGGGTCACAGCATTAGGAAGGTTGAGAACCACTGCTATAAAGTGAAGAGTTTGTACTAGATGGTGCCTAAGGTCTCTCAGATCTCTAAAAGCTGCAATCTAAAGAATTTCCTCGTTTTACAAATGAAAAAACTGAGACCTAGGAAAGGAAAAGGAAGTTGCTCAAGATTGCATAAGTACTAAGTGTTGGGGGAGGATATTTGAACCCACACCTACCACCTCCCAATCTAGCCTCATACTATTCAAGGTCAGATTTTTTTTTTTTCCCTTGGGAACATGTCCAGTTTAGAAAACCAAATTTAAACCAGTGTTGAAGATGTTTTGCGAGATTGTTCTTTTACAATTTCTATGATATTGACATTGGTAGCCATCTTTTATGCAATTTCAGAGAAGTGGTAAGAAATTTCAAAAAACAAAAGCCATTTATAAAACCTAACAAGGGAATATTTGTTATAGAACAATTAGAGCCCTCGAAGAATAGTAAAGGATAGCTCAAAGAATTTACATGAATAATCTAGTTCACCCTTTAATTTTCCATATACATTCTTTTTTTAAAAAAAATTTATTGGGGCGGCTAGGTAGCACAATGAATAGACCACCCGCCCTGGAGTCAGGAGGACCTGAGTTCAAATCCGAAGTCAGACACTTAAAACAAAAACAAAATAGCCATATGACCTTAGGCAAGTCACTTTATCCCAATTGCCCTACCTTCCCCCATCCGAAAAGTAAAAAAAAAAAAAATTCAGTTAATTTTTAATTTATGGAATAAAACAAGCATTTCTATAACAGTATAATTTTTAAAAAGATTGCACATGAAACTGCAAATCTATTATACACAACATACTATTTCTTTTAAATATATAATAAAGTTATCATGTATCATTTTTTTTTTCCTTTTTTTCTTCTCTACCCCCATCTTAGTGATATCTACCATTACCACAAATGTGTGTGTATGTGTAACACATACTTCTATTTATCAATTCTTTCTATGGATGCAGAGAATGTCTTTATTCATAAGTCCTTTGCAGTTAATCTAGATATTTATAATAATCAAAATTACTTCTTCACTGAAAGTTGTTCTTAAAATAATATTACTGTTACTGTATACAATGTTCTCTTGGTTCTGCTTATTGCACTCTTCATTATTCTGTACAAGTCTATGCTTTTCTAAAAACCATTGAGCTCACATTTCTTATAGCACAGTCATATTCCATCACAATCATATACCACAACTTGTTCAGCCATTCCCCAGTTGACAGGCATCCCTAAAATTTCCAGTTCTTTGCCACCACAAAGAGAACAGCTATCAATATTTCAGAGCATACAGTTGTTGTTGTTTTTTTTCCCTAATCATCTTGGTAAATAGACCTAGTAGTGGTATTGTTGTGTCAAACATGGGCAATTTAATAACTCCTTGGGCATAATTCCAGATTGCTTCCCAAAATAGTTTGATCAGTTCACAATTCCATCAAAAATGAATTGGTGTCCCAGTTTTTCCTCATCCCCTCCAACATTTGTTGTTTTCTCCTTCAATTATTTTAGCCACTCTGATAGATGTAAAACATCTCAAGATTGTTTTAATTTGCATTTCTCTATTTCTCTAATGATTTAGAGTGTTTTTTGATATGACTAGAAGTTGTTTTGATTTCATCATTGGAAAACTGTCTGTTCATATCATTTGACCACTTATCATTTGGGGAGTGGCTCACATTCTTATAGATCTTATAAAGTTCTTTACATATCTGAAATATGAGACCTTTATCTGAGAAATTGTCTATAAAAATTCATTCATTTAGCCAGCTAGTCAGTCAGTCTTCCATTCAACAAATCTCTACTGATTTCAGATTCTTAGATAGCCCAACTCTGAATGCAATGGAAGGCACAAAGAAGCATATAGTCATGGTCTTCCAAAGGCTTACAATCTAGTTAGAAAAACAAGACATTGACAAATAAGAGTTGAACTGCCTCCAAAAATATCAGTGGTAAAAAAGAAATGTTTCATATACAATATAACATTTATTGCAGTATTTTGGGCATGGCAAAGACCTGGAAACATAGTTTATGTCCTGCAATTGTGAAACAGATACACAAGTTGTAGTATATGTATATGACTGAAAATATGATGAATATGTTGAAGACCAGAAAGTATCAAGGGACCTGTCTAAAGAAATACAAATAAGTTAATAGAACCAGGAAAATCACACACACACACACACACACACACACACACACACACACACACACACTACAATAATCTAAGTGAAAAGAACAACAAAAATCTAAATTGAATGCTCTGAAATCATAATGACCAATATGGCCCCAAATGGCAGATATGAGAAGGCACTCTCTTCCCTTCTTGGTATAAGTAGGGAACAATGGATGTGGAATGTTGCATATAACAGATTATCTACTGTTGGTTAGTTTTGATGACTCTTTTAATTTCTTTTTAAATTCTTTTTCATAAGGGGATGGTCATCTGGAATTGAAAGGGAGAAGGGCTATAATGAGAAATATATGAAAGATACCTATCAATGAAAATTGTTTAAAATTTAAACATTAAAAATGAATATAAGCCAACAAGACAAGAAGGCACAAGATAATTTGTGATTAAGTGTTTGCCATGTGAATACCACAGCTAGTGTTGTGAGTTCATAAGATCACTCAGGTAAGGGATTGAAAGGGAAAGCTGAATGGAAGAGGCAGGGCCTAAGCTCTGAAGAGAAGAGAAGATGTGGATACATGGGGAAGAGTTGAGAAAGCAGTCTAAACCAGTGAGATGGCATGAACAAAGACCTGTAGGCAGGAATGAATATGTCAGGTGTCCATAGACAGAAACCAGCCTCATAATTACCCGTGTCAAATGAGTTCCCTGTTCTCCTCCAAGTCCATCTGTTCCACTGGGCTCCCCAGCTGCAGTGGCCCTGGAGCTAAATTCACATCAGAGCAATTAGGCAGACAATGCCTCTAATGGCTATACAGTATGATTCACTGGGGCTGGGTTCACACTGGAAAAGTTAGCTGGCTAATTGCCCAAGTGTGACTGTGCAGTGTATGACTCCCAGCATCTCTTAATATGCTCCAACAGGGCTTGCTTTGGAAGATTTGGCTTTCTTTAGGAAAGTATCTGGTGCATTGGAAAGTGACTAATGATGTGCTAGGAAACACAACAGGAGAATATTTCATCCATATCCTAGCAATTGTCAAGTCCTGTCCATTGTAACTACACAATATAGAATCATAGGTGTAGAACCGAAAAGGACCTTAGAGGTGATCTGGTACACACCCCTCCTCACATTTTATAAATAATGAATCTGAGGGTCAAGGAGATTAGTTGATTTGTCCAGGATCACAATTGCTGGTGACAAAACACTCTGACTCCAAATCCAAATGACTTTCCACTCTGCTACATTTATTCTATCCATTCAAATGACCACATCACTTGTCTAAATACCCATCATCTCTTACATGGATGATTGCAATAGTTCTGTAACTGGTCTCCTTGCTTCTAGTCTCTACCCTTTCTCATCCATCTGTTAAACAAATAATTCTACTTAAGCACATTTTACCTTGTTACTTCAGAAGACCATAAGATCATAGATTTAGAGCTAGAAGGGACTGAAGGAATCTTTTAGTTCAATCCCCTCTTTTTCAGATAAGGAAACTGAGGCAGAGAGAGGTTAAGAGATTTGCCAAATGTTGCAAAGTAGTGTCAGAGCCTGAACTCAAATGCTCTGACTCCAGATCCAACATTCTTTCCACCATGCTTCACTTCAAAAACACACACGCGTGCATGCACATACACACACACACACACACACACACACACACACACACACACACACACACACCCCTCAGGTGATCCTTATTGTCTTATACACTTGCTGTTCAGTCACTGCACTCTTTGTGACTCCATTTGGGGTTTCTTTGGCACAGATACTGGAGGAGTTGCCATTTCCTTCTCCAGCTCATTTTACAGATGAGGAAACTGAGACAGAGTTAAGTGACTTGCTTGGGGTCACATAGCTAATAACTGTCTGAGGACAGATTTGAACTCAAGGAGATAAGTCTTCCTGACTCCAGGTCCTGCACTGTATTCACTGAGCCACCTAGCTCCCTATCTTAAAGAGTAATAATAACCAACATTTCTTGATCATCCTAAGCTGTGATTTCATGGGTACAGGGAGTTTCAGGATGTTGAAAATCCCTTTACCAATACATACAGGCAACCTGCATAAATTCTTCAATGTATAGGTATAGAAAGATGCTTGGGGTACTGAGAGAGGAAGTGATTCGCTGGGAGTCACAAAGCTAATTTGTGCAAGAGGCGAGATTTGAACCCAAGCCCTCTGACTCTAAGTCCAGTTCTATACCCACTATGAAATACTGCCTCTCAACTGACATTTCTATAGCCCTTTAATAGTCACAGGGTACATTGCTTACATGTGTGTCATAGGTACTATATATAATTTCTATTTTATAGATGAAAAAATGAAGGTGAATAAAAGTTAAGTGATTTGCCAAGGACGATACAAGTAGTGAGTGTCTGAGGTGGAATATGAATATAGGGGTTTTCAATTACAAGTCCAACCCACAATCTACTACACCAAGCTGCTTGTTTTTGACCTAAAATATAATATCTTCTATAATCTGATGCTGCCTCACCTTTCTAGATACATTCCAAAATATTCCCCATCATACACACTGCATTTTAAGCAAAGTGGGGGATGTAAAGCCAGTCCCAAGCATCTCCCCTGAGGACTGTTGCTGTGAATAGCTTTAAGGATCTAATCGTATAGTATAGTGAACATTCTATGTATTCAGTAACAAAGCATAGCATTTGAGAAATTAAAGCACAAAATTCACAACACTATAACATAACAAACTTATTACTAAGGTGGACACGTGGTCTTAAACAAAACATATCATTCAGTAAGTTATGATCTCCTCAGTCAATACAGAATGTCCAAGTAACGCCTTCTTTCATCTTGATTCAAAGCTGACTTTCAATCATCCTTTAAGTCAATCATCCTTAAGGGGTAGCAGAAAGTACAAACACCTTGCACCTCTAGGTCACAGTAAGTCACAATCCCATCAGTCAATACAGAGTACCCAAGTAAAGTGCTCTTTCATCTTGACTGGAGGCTAACTTCTAAGCCTCACAGCTCCTCCTCCAGGGCTGACCCCTCCCAACTCTTGCCTAGATTCACATGTAGGCAGCTTTCCCAGCTCTTGCCTGGGTTCACACATTCTCTCCTCTCAGCTCAGGGAGACTTCTTCCCTTCAAGTCCTTTGCAGTTTTTGTTTCTAGGAAAATAAAGCTTAACAGAACTACAACAATATTTACATACATTGCTGACACTATCATCTCAATTCACTTTCTGTCTGACAAAGTAACAGAAGTCAACAGACCAGGCAACTGTCTGAGAAATCAAACACAAGTCAACAGTAAAATCCCAGGACTTCTGTAACAGCTATAAAGGACTTCTATGTAATAACAACAGACAGAGTGTTTCTGCCTGACAGAACAACAGACAAGGCTAATGACAGACACAGTGCTACAGAGTGCCAAAATCACAAGCATTCTCTCTCTCAATTCTTCTCACTCCCAACTCTACTTGAGCTTTTCTCTGCTCTGCTCCTTCATGTTCTGCCCTTCCTGTTCCAGCAAGCCTCTCCCACCATGGGCTCCTTGTGATGACTTTAGGCCTATTAAGGACAGGGAAGGTCTCCAAACTCCCTTAGGCCTATTAAGGGCAATACCCTGTATACTGTTTCCAACAAAGACTTTTGATACAATCAAAGATGAGGCTCAAAGGAGCTTGAATAGCTGAAACAAGCAGCAAAGTACTACTTTGTTTGCCATTACAGGGGACTAACTGGTTGCCAGGCTCATTGCTCCTTCTTTCTCCTCCAGGCATTTGCACAAGCCAATCTCCATGTCTCCAGTGTAATCCTTAACCCTTGATTAGCATTTCAAGTTTCTTCTGTTATGATGTCATTCCTGATATCTAAAATTGAAAATGATCCCTCTAATTTTCTTAAAGCAACTTTCTGTCTCATTTCTTCTCTACTTTCTGTGTCTCTACTTACCTGTGTATTCTTCATAACCCACCCCACCAATCTTTACTACCGTTCCAGCAAAATGTAAGCCGCTAAAGGGCCAGGGCAATTTTCAAAACTCAAGCAAGACTGCACAAAAATCAATCCAGAAGTTTGTAAGTAATAGGAAAGGGGAATGTCATCATAGACAAGACCAGTATAAGCAAACAAAACAGCCTCACAGCACAACCAGAAAAGGGCCAGAGACATAGGAAGCCAGGAAGTCTTCTTAGCCTGAGGCACTGAGGCTCCCTGAGGGGACTTTCAGAGAAAGCACTAAGGTGACCCCAAAATCCACACAAGGATTTCAGAAGCAATAGGGTGCTGTAGCATCCAGTCTGTGCCTTAGCACTCATACCAAACTGCCTAGAACCAAGGGCACTGAAATTCCTCATACCCTGTTTTGAGATACTATAACAGGTGTTGAGTGTCCAGTTACTGGAAAGTCAAAGATTTCAGGGAGACCTAACCCCAGGAAATGGAGGTTAGTGTGAGAATCCATGTGACCAAGAATGACACCAAATAAGACTGACTATCCCACTCAAAAGTACAGAAGCATATCCTAGAAGTGACTCAAAAATCTCAATTCAGAAACCAAGGATTGAGAGATGAATAAAGGCAAGAGATTCAGATCTGAGGAATAACAGATTTAAAGGAAGCCAAAAAAAATAGAATAACTCCAAAAACAGAATAACTCCATAACAGTAAGCAGACACTCAAAAGAAAAAAAATGGAGGGGGGGATCACATTTTTCACAAATCCTTAAAAGAAATGAAGTAAGGGATAGAAAATGAAATAAAAGCCTTTAAGAAAAGAACTAAAAGAAGAACAAATAGTTTAGAACAGAAAGTGGTAAGCCTTTTCCAAGTAACAGACTCCCCTCAAATTAGATTGTACCAAATAGAAATCAGTGACTTCAAGAAACAGAAAGAAGTGTTAGAATAAGATTAAAAGATTTAAAAGTAGAAGAAAATATGAAATATTTGTTATCAAACAAACTAACCTGGAAATCAGATCAAGGAGAGATAATTTAAGGATCGTCAAACTCCCTGAAAATCATGGTTAAAAAAAAAGCCTGGACATACTCTTGGATCCGGTGGCACTAGTCTCCTGGATGTTCTACAAACAAGACACTCCATCTTCCAACTCTGGAATTTCTCTATTTCTGGCTGTGGACATTTTCTTCCTCCTCCATTCCTCCTGCTGACATACCTGGCTTCCCTTAAGTTCTAATTAAAATCTCTTCTTTTGCTGGAAGCCTTCCCCAACCTTTCTTAATCCCTCTATTAATCATTTCCCATTAATCCTACGTATCGCTTACTTTGCACGTATTTGTTTTCATTTCATCTCCCCTATTAGATTGCAAACTTCTTGAGTGCAGGGACTGTATTTTGCCTCTTTTTATATCCCTTGTACCTAGCATAGCTCCTGGCACACAGTAAATGTTTAATGAATGTTTATGGGTTGATTAGTTGGACATTTTATTTCAAGAAATGATCAATGAAAACCTCCCAATCTTTCAGTCAACACATGCTTATTAATGAGGCACTATGCTAAATAATAGGGAAAAAAGGAAAGACAAAAATATGATCCATGCCATCAAGGAGTATACATTCTAAAAAGGAAGACAAGGTATAAATTGCTACATGCAAACAAAATATGCACAGAGTAAATGAAGGTGATCTACAAGGGAAAGACATTAGCAGATAGGAGAAGGGGGAAGGGAAGATACCTTCTACAGAAGGTCTGATCTTAGTTAAGTCTTAAACGAAGCCATGGAAACTCAGAAGAAGAGATTAGGGGTTAGATCATTCCAGCTTTGGGCACCAACCCATGCAAAGCCACAGAGACAGAAGAGAAATGGCTTGAGTGACTACAAATAGGCTGGACCATACAGTACAAAGCCAGGGGAGAGTGAGTAAGATACAAGGATGCTGAAAAAGATAGGAAAGTAACAGGTTATGAAGAGCTTTAAATGTCCAATAGAGGGCTTCACATTTGATCCTGGAAGTGACAGAGAGCCACTAAAACTTGTTAAGCATTGCAAAAGAGAAGAGCATTGCTCCTGAAGAGTAATTCCTTTAGTGGGTTGTTTTTCCATAATAGGCTATAAAAGCTCCTTGAAGGTAGAGACTTTCTTTCTTATTTGGATCTGCGGTGCTTAGCACAGTACCTGGCACAGAGTTGGCACTTATATATTTATTGAATTGAATCGATATTGCCACACAGGCATGGCATTCATGGGAAGAGAACGGATGCCAACGGGGAATAACATAGGTATACACCCCTGACTGTCCACAGCCCAAATTTGTGCCTCAGGTCTGTAACAGTATATGCACTCTTAATCAAAGTCTTAAAGCTGCTCAAGGTTCCAACTTACATAAAGCTTTAAGACAAAGAACTAAAGAGGTACTAAGTAGAAACTATCTTGTTGCCACTTTTGTTGTTGTTGGTCATCCTTCATTTTTGAAGATGACCAGTGACATCATAGGATGCCTGTCACCAATGAGGCAAGACAGGACAGTCAAGACAATGGAAATCATAGTATTCTCTCAATTATCAAATAAAGGAATGACAAATGAAGGGCAGAGATCCAGGAAATTTAACTCTATCTGTGTCACAGAAATCAAGCTGGGTGGGGGTAGAGGGTAGGATGTGGGATATGTAATTCACAGTCTCTGCATCAATTAAATCTTAGCATGCATAGCTGGAGCTATGTCAGTCAAACTAGTTCTCATTGCTTCACAAGGTGCTTTGGTCAGACCTGGAGTTTAGATTCAAATCCTGGAGTGACCTAAGATGCCATTGAGCCCCACCCCCTTACTTTGCAGATGAGGGACCCTTGAGGTCTAGAGAGGTTAAGTTACTTTCCTGAGATCACTCCAAGGCCAAGGCCACGTTTGAATTCAGGTCTCCCTCCCTCCAACTTTGACACTCTATCCATGACATTATGTTGGTTCTGAGTATGTGATTAATAAATGTGAATTCATGTATTGATTGATTAAGAAGACGATCAGTTATGAAATATATTTTGAGAGGATTTTTTTCATATAAGGATTATTAGATGGTTTCCTGAAGTCCTTTCTAATAAGAGGAGAGAGGGGATATATAAAGACAATTCTTATTCAGTCATGGATAAAATGAAAAAGCCATTGGCTACCTTCTACATCCGGAAATCTGATTTTGATTCTGAAGAAATTTATTTTTCCTCCTAGAAATTGTCCCAAGCAAGGGAAGATCTCCCTTCCCACCTATTCCATTTTCTTAAAACATATCCTAATTGTCTAGTGATAGACATTTACCTTGGAAAACCACATCATTGTTCCTTAGGTTGCTTATGCCATTCTGAAAGCAAAACAGATGGCATGTAACTATGCATATATGTGTGCATGTATGTCCTTAAATACATGCAAGCTGTAAGTATATTGTATATCCCTATAAAAACATATAAACTAATGCCAGCATTTGTAGCCCCACAGTAATAGAGTCTGGCTATTTTGGGACTTCTCAGTGCTATAATTTGAGTAAAGGATTCAATTTACATCATGACAAGACAACACAGCCTGGTTAAAATGAGTATGTTAAAGCCTCTGAATAAAGTATTATTCACACAAATGCTCAGCCCAACAATGAGTTATATTCTGATGAGAAAGATCACCTGTTTTTATTCCCCGGGACTTTCAAGAATAATATTACAATTCTGTAAGCCCTGGGTAATACTGTAGGAGGGCCAAGTAATATGTTACTTCCACCCTAAGTTTCTGTAATAATACACTTGAATGTTAATACTTTGGAGTCAGGAAAGAAACTTCAGCAATTACAGGGAAGAAAACAGCGGCAATTTCTGTTGGGACTGCAGCTGTCACGTACGAGGAAGTGTTTCAGAACATCTTTCGCCAACACCTGTGTTTATTTTTAAATGCATATATGTTTTCACTGAGAGCTAGGGGAATGCAGGAAAAACATCAGAGGAAGTCGGCTTGCCTGGAATGTGAATCAATAAACCCCTCAACAACTGTGCGCCTCCCCAAAGAAGGCTAGTGGAAATCAATGAAGGGTGCCATTTACCTCGCCAGATATTAACAATCAACATCCCCACCATCACAACGATGCAGGCGTACCAAAATAAGGTATGCACACAAGGGCATATGCCCCATGCGATGGAAACTGGAGAGATATTGGTGAGATTCAATTGACTCACATTGAGTACAAGGACAAGAAGGCAAATCAGAGCAGATGTGGGCCCCATCTGGTCATTTGATGTTTGGTCTTCCCAGGGGAGTTGGTTCAATTATTCCTGCCTTCCAAAGAATTCTAAAGCTTTCTTGCTTGTCATTTCAACATAATAAGGAAAGAGCATTAATCACTGTCTGAGGTGATGAGTTATGAGCTCCTCGAATTATCTGTCTGATTTTGCAACAAAGCCCCTTTTTCTTCCTATCATATACTTATTTACTTTTAATTAAGGTGAATTCGTTAGAGGGTCACAAAGGATGCCCTTAGCAGAGTCCAGACAGGAGATAAATTACTGTTGGTGAGGCTCTCCAGAAGTTTCTGTTAACAGATAAAGAATCAAGAAAATACACCAAATGGTAATGATTGTGGTGATGAAGATGAACAGGAGGATACTGTATCAAATTCAAGTTCTGAAACACTACAAAGCTTCCCAGTGAAATCCATAATTAATTCAAAAGAGTTACAGTCAGAGTATCAGTTTAACCATCCACATACAAAAACAAAGTGGATAAAAATACCTGTTGCCAAGACTGTTGTTGTTCTTTGTTCTTCGGTTTCTTAAAACGGAACATGACATCAGAGGATGACACCATGACGTGCAAATGAATTAATTGGATTTAAGTGAGGGAGGGCTGTGCAAGGTCACCAGCCTCACTTCCTCCTCAGGAGTCATTTAATAAATATATAGACACATATAATTGGGTTATGGCTAGGTACTAGACTTGTGATCTCATTAACATAGGACACTTCTAGAAGAGGAAATTCCTCCTTCTAGCACTTCAGATAGGATATTTATCACATTGCTTGGAGATTTGCCTAGAACACTGAGGGGTTCAGTGACGTGCCCAGGTAGGCCAAAAAGACCTAGGTTCAAGTCCTCCCTCTTACACATACTATATTATGGTCTGGGCTAAGTCCTCCTTGCTAGGCCCAGAACACAATGTTCCAGCTCTCAACTCCAGACATTTTCATTGGCTTATTATTATATTATATTATATTATATTATATTATCATAATATATAAGATATATTATATAATATATAATTATATAATGTATTTATGTATTATATAATATTAATAAATTATTATTATAACAGTATACATCACTTAAAGGTTTGAAAAGTACTTTATATATATTATTTAATTTGATTCTAATAGGAATAATAGCACATATATGTATATACTTAGCTTCTCAGCAATCTAAGTAATTCTCTAAGATTGTAAGTTACAAAGAAGAGAAGATACTGACCTGAATTGATTTGCTGTTGAGTTGTTTCAGTCACATCCAACTCCCCATGACCCCATCTGGGTTTTTCTTGGCAGAGATACTAGAGTGGTTTGCCATTTCCTTCTCCAGTTCTTTTTACAATGAGAAAACTGAGGGAGACAGAGTTAAGTGACTTGCCTAGGGTCACACAGCCAGTAAGTGTCTGAGGACAGATTTGAACTCAGGAAGATAAGCCTTCCTTACTCCAGGCCCCACCCTCTATCCACTGCCTCACCAAGCTGTCCTCCTGAATTGAAAGAGTGAAATTCTTCACCAGAAGCTGCTTCTACAAATGAAATCACAGGTCCACGTCTCCAACTCCATTTCTCTACTTAATATAGAATATTGATACATGAAAACACCTCTACTCCTTACTTCCGTTCCACTCCTTCTTCTCTCTGCCAATTCTGGGGCCACCTTTTTCCCTGGATATGCAGGCTCCCATCTGTAATGCCAAGCAAAGGCAACTTCCAAGGTTCAGATTACCAGCATAGCAAACCCCATTTATTCAGTGACAGATTAAGGCAAACATTCACAGAACAGAGAAAATCAAAATACAGTGAAACTCATTCCTTTAGCAAGTAAGTTCTCAATTCAATCCAGGTACTACTCCACCCCTAGA
>CM053588.1:37745373-37807714 GCA_028646515.1 Pseudochirops corinnae | reverse complement strand
GTTTTGAATGTTTGTCTTGATTTGTAATGGAATAAACAGAGTGTTCACTATATTTTGTAATCTGAACTCTAAAAGCTGTTCACAGTAGCATTCCTTTGGGAATCTGCTGGTGCATGGCATTACAGGTGGTACCTCTTAGTTGTTTTGATTTGCATTTTTCTAATCAATGATGATTTAGAGCATTTCTTCATATAACTATAGATAGCTTTGATTTCTTCATCTGAAAACTGCTTGTTCATATCCTTTGACCATTTATCAATTGGGAAATTTTTTGTATTCTTAAATATTTGACTCAGTTCTCTGTATATTTGAGAAATGAGGTTTTTATCAGAGATACTTGTTGTAAACGATATTTCCCAGCTTTCTGCTTTCTTTCTAATCTTGGTTGCATTGGTTTTATTTGTACAAAACTTTTTTTAAATTTAATCAAAATTATCTATTTTACATTTCGTATGTTTTCTATCTCTTATTTGGTCACAAATTCTTCCTTTCCCCATAGATCTGACAAGGAATTATTCTTTGGTCTCCTAATTTGCTTATATCACCTTTTATGCCTAAACCATGTATCCATTTTGACCTTATCTTGGCATACAGTGCAAGATATTGGTCTATACCTAGTTTCTGCCATATTGTTTTCCAGTATTCCCAGTTTTTGTCAAATGGTGAGTTCTTCTTCCAGAAGATGGGATGTTTGGATTTTCCAAACACTAGGTTACAATGTTCACTTCCTACATTATCTTGTGTACCTAACTTATTACACTAATCCACCACACTATTTCTTAGCCAGAACAAGATAGTTTTAATGATTACCACTTTATAATGTGGTTTGAGACCTTGTACAGCTAGTCTACCTTTCCTCACTTTTTTTTTCATTAATTGCCCTGATATTCTTGACCTTTTGTTTTTTTCAAATGTATTGGGGTTTTTTTAGTGATATAATATAATTTTGGTAGCTTGATTAATATGCCACTCAATAAGTAAATAAATTTAAGTAGAATGATCATTTTTATTATATTGACTATGCCCATCCATTCATTTAACATTCATTTAAAAACATTTATAAGACACTGAAAACATTTTAAAAATTGATATTTTTCCAGTTGTTTACATCTGCCTTTATTTGGGCTAAAAACTTTTTATAATGGGGTTCACATAGTTTCTGTATTTGTCTTGGCAGGTAAATTCCCACATACTTTATATTTTTGAGAGTTATTTTAAATGAAATTTATTCTTCTATCTCTTATTGTCGGGCTTTGTTGGTAATATATAGAAAAGACAATGATTTATGTAGGTTTATTTTATATCCTGAAACTTTCCTAAAGGGTTGTTAATTATTTGAACTAGTTTTTTCGTTGATTTTCTAGGATTCTCTAGATATACCATATCATAGCATCTGCACAGAGTAATGGTTTGGTTTCCTCTTTACATATTCTAATTCCTTCAGGTCTTTTTTTTCTCTCATAGCTACAGCTACCATTTCTAGTACAATACTGAATAATACTGGTGATAATGACCATCCTTGCTTCATCTCTGATCTTATTAGGAAGGTTTCTAGACTATCTTCATTACAGGTAATGCATGATGATGGGTTTTGAGACATAATAAAGGAAACCTCCATTTATTCTTATCTTTTCTAGTGTTTTTAAAAGGAAGGGGTGCTGTATTTTGTCAAAAAAATCTTTTTCTGCATCTATTGAGATAATCAATCAAATGATTTCTGTTGATTTTGTTATTGATGTGGTCAATTATGCTGATACGATTCCTAATATTGAACCAGTCTTGCATTCCTGGTATAAATCCCACCAGGTCATAGTACATGATCCTTGTAATATTTTTGCTGTAATCTCCTTGCCAATATTTTATTTAATTTTTTTGCATCAATATTCATTAGAGAAATTGGTCTATAATTTTCTTTCTCTATTTTAGCTCTTCCTAGTTTAGGTATCAGCACCATGTTTGTCTAATAAAAAGAATTTGGTAGGACTCTGTCTCCTATTTTCTAAATAGTTTATACAGTATTAGAATTCATTGTTCTTTAAATGTTTGGTAGAATTCATTCATGAACCCATCTGGCCCTGGGTATTTTTTTCTTAGGAAGTTCGCTGATGGCTTGTTCAATTTCTTTTTCTAAAATGTTGTTGAGTATTCTATTTCCTCTTCTGTTAATCTGAGCAATTTATATTTTTGTAAATATTCATCAGTTTCACTCAAATCGTCATATTTATTAGCATACAATTCAGCAAAAATATTTCCTAATGATTGCTTTAATTTCCTCTTCATTGATGGTGAATTCACCCTTTTCATTTTATATATCTTGTCAGAGAGAGAAAAGGAAAAGAGAGGGAGAAAGACAAAGGGCTGACTGAAATTGAGAGAGGAGGAGGGAGGGAGAAAGACACAGAGAGAGACAGAAGAGAAGGAGAAAGAGGAGGAGGGGAAAGAGAAACAGAGGTAAAAAGAGAAACCCAAAGAAAGATAGACAGAATAGGTATTGTTTGAAGCACCAAAAAGATAATGTATATGAAGTATGCTATATAAGTTTCACAGCATTATATAAGTGCTAATCTTTAATGGCAGTTCTCCCAACATTCAAGGTATTTTGACGCTGACTTCAGCTAAGAAAATGTTATAAATCTTGTCATGCAAGAGAGTAACTGTATTGTATACACACATACATATATAGGTATAGATATATGCTCATATGTATGTACATATATAAATATATATGATCAGAGACAGAAAGGAGATAGGGAGGGAGGAAGAGACAGAGACAGAGATAGAGAGGACCAGAGAGAGAGAGGAAGAAAGACAAAGACAGATTGAAACTGAAAAAGAGGGAAGGAGATAGAGACAGAAAGGAGGGGGGAAAGGAGGAGGAGGGGAAGAGACACAGATGTAAAAAGAGAGACCCAGAGAAAGACAGAGAGACAGATTGAGGCTGAAATGAAAAGGGGAAGTAGGAAGGAGAGACAGAAAGAGACCAAGAGAGGGAAAGGGAGGGAAAGAAAGTGTGGGAGAGAGAAGGGAAGGAGAGAGAGATCTGTGCATAAATCCCACTCAGGCACTTACTAGCTATATGACCTTGGTCAAGTCGCTGTACTTCTCTATATTTCTTCATTTGTACAATGGGGATAAAACGTTAATAGTACTTGTTTCACAGGGTTGCTATAAACATCAAATGGAATGATGTATTAAAAGCACTTTGCAATGCTTAAAGTGCTGTATAAAAATAAGTTATTGTTGTCATGATTCATATTTCAGTCTGCAGTGCAGGAAGCTTCCTTTGGATAGCAAAAATATCACCAGTGGCAGCAATCACCAGCCACATTTCAATTTTAGTGTTGGTACCAACAGCTTCTTCTAAACACTGCATAACCACCTCATTTTTATATTTCAGCTTTGCCCAGTTCTTGGGATCTGCATTTTTGCCAAGAGTCTTTCTGGGTCTTATTCTCTTTTCTTGGCATACTCAAAGCAGGACCTCACAATTACCCTTCTAAACAAACTGTTAGAAGAGGAAGGCTTTGATCTGATTCAGAGATTCTGCTCATAGGCATATACCCCAAGGGGGTCATTGTCAAAAAGAAAGGCTTCCCCTATACCATCATAGTTATAGCAGCTCTTTCTGTTGTAACAAACAACTGGAAACAAAGTAGATGCCCATTAATTGGGAGGGGGCTGACCAAAGTGTGGCATGTGAATGTTGTAGAATATAACTATGCTTGGAGAAACAATGAATATTGTGAATTCATAGAAGCTTGGAAAGTTCCACGTGAACTGATGCAGAGTAAAGTAAGTACAGCCTGGAAAACAACCAGATAACTACATGAATGTCAATGGATAAAGCATCAACCACAAATCCAGTGAAGAGGAGTATTGAGAAATTATAAACAACCAGGGGCGGCTAGGTGGCACAGTGAATAGAGCACTGGCCCTGGAGTCAGAAGGACCTGAGTTCAAATATGGCCTCAGACACTTAATACTTACTAGCTGTGTGACCTTGGACAAGTCACTTAACCCCAATTGCCCTCCTTTCCCCACTCCAAAAGCAAAAAACAAAACAAAAAAAATTATAAACAACTATCCCCCCAAAAGATGAGTTATGCAAAGATACTTTCCCCTGTTCTTTTACATTAATAGAGGAATCAATTGACAGAAAAATATTAATTTAACTTTAGATGTTTTGGTGCATTGATCAGTTCTGCTCATATATTTCCCTTTTCTTTTTTCACTTTTAAAAAAATTATGTTATTAAGTATGGCTTTCTGGGAGATGAGAGGAAAAGGGATACTGGAAAAATCTAAGTGCTATAAAAATAAAACATATGGGGCAGCTAGGTGGCTCAGTGGATAGAACACCAGTCTGGAGTCAGGACATGCTGAGGTCAAATCCAGCCTCAGACACTTAACATTTTCTAGCTGTGTGACCTTGGGCAAGTCACTTAACTTCAATTGTCTTGCCAAAAAAACATATTAATAAAAGCAATTTTTAAAAGATGAATGTTTTAGGACCAAATCAATTTCTAATTTATGGGTATATGATTACCATTCTTCCAACTGAAACCAGGACTCAGATATCCTTTATTCTCTTATGTAGAAATAAAATTTTCACACAGACAAGTTTCCAGCACATCATGGAGTCTCTGGCACACAGTAGGAACTTTTAAAATGTTTGTTGATGGACTATTCAGAAGCACAAATTTTCAAAATCCATGAAGCACTTCAAAATTAATCTGGGAATGAAATATTCTACATAGGTCATTCATAAAAAGATTAGTCAAGTAAAACTTTATAATATAAATTTTAAAAACCCTTAAAATGAAGGATTCGAAAGAGTACTAAATCCACAATTCCACACGGTCTGGAATTTTGTGAAACCCTTTCCTTCTCAACAAAGCAGTGAGCTCCACCTCCCCCACTTAAACTCACACAAACACATACTTGAAGCCAACAATTTCATAATCCTTCCCTCCCAAGTAACTTTTTTTTGCACCTGTCAACTTGCTAGAGAAAGAAGGCGTATTTCCAAACCAGCTTAAAGTGCAATACAATAGTAATTATATACATGTGTTTAAACTCACACAAACACATAAATCTATAACTTTTGTATAATGTCACCTCCTATTCCTCACTCTTCATAGACTCCCAGGAACCTTATCAAGAAACCCATCATCCTGTCAAGATTGCATTAGCTTTAGTACTTACATGTCCTCAGTAACCTCAGAACTGTCCCCCTAATTGGAGAAATACAGAGCAGAGCACAGAGTTCTGCTTGAATCCTCCATTTAAATAAGGTTCCAACACCAACCATCTCTTCGTTTCCCACTAGGCTACATTCTTTTGGACTGGACTCCATCACATTCTCATGCCATGTACCTTCCCTCCCCCATTCTCCTCCTTTTCAGCTTCTTTTGGTCAGTTTTCTTCCCCCATTAAACTGTAAGCTCTTTGAGGGAGGTTTTTTGATTATTGACAATGTGGAAGATCTAGCCACCACCAAAACTGAGTCTACCCAAGGATTATAATTGATGGGGATGGGATCTGAGACCCTAAAAAGAAAAGCCCTGGACTTTCCCTCATGACCTAGGTCCCAGGTGTTCATCTGGGGCAATCAGCCCTTCCCAGCTAATTAATTGTCCTTTCATTGCCTGCACCTGGCCCCACCCTTGACCTCCACTCTTTAATTCCATCTAGACCCCTTCTCTATTCCCCAAGGCTTCTGTATAAAAGATCCATTTTGCCTCCATTAAAGTGCTCAGATTCCTTCAGAGTCTGACCAATGCTCCAATTCAATCTGTCCATCTAAATGTCACAAATATGGCAGATTCTGAAAATCTCACCTACCCAACTGGTGTTCTAATAAACTTCATCTTTGGCTTAAAGAAGGTTTGGTTTGGATTCATTGGGGACAGGACTTGCATCATGATTTCAGGGTCCCATTACCCCTGAACCTCAACATAATAACCCACAAAGACCATTACAAACTGGAATGGGAAGTTTGCATTTCACAGTCCCTCATATTTACCCCATCCCTCCATCTTGTTGTTCGTGGGCTCAGTTTCTCTATTCCACTACTAGTAGCAATCCTGTACTGACTCACACCATTTCTGATTTGGAACTAGACTACAGATAGCAGCAGTGGTCAAATGCATCACTCATTCAGCATAGAAGAGGCAGCAGGATGTAGTGGGTAGATATCCAGCTTCTAAGATAGGAAGACCTACTTTCAGTTCCTTCCTTGCCTGTTGCTACAACCCTGGACAAATCACTTAACCCCACAGTGTCTCCAGATGACTCCATGAAGGTAAAAGGTGCAGAGGAGACACTTGCTACATCTGTAAATTTTCTTATTTCTTATCAGGATTTCTTATCAGGAGTCTCCTAAACCAATGAACTCATACATAAAGTACAAAAAAAATTACATAGGATTATAAACTCAGAGCTATTATAAACCTCAGAGATCATCTTGTACAAATCTTTCACAGGAGAGATAAGATAGTTGAAGAGCAAAGATAAGCGAATTTCTCAAGATCACACATAAATCAAGTACAAAGGCAAATTTTGAACCCAGGTCTTTGGACCCTAGAGTTTTATTTTCCTACTTACACTAAGCTTTACATATATGTGTGTGAGAATATATTAGAATAGGCATTACACTGATCGGAATATGACTAGAGCATATGTTAATGTAACCTAAATACGTAAGTCAAATACCTAAAACAATCTAAAATAAAGTAAACTGAAACAACTTAAAATAAAAAACTGAGTCTCCTTGTAGGTTTCATTTAAGTGCAGAGTCACAAATTGAAGATCTGGCTTGGATTTTTTTTTAAAGTAGGAAACTCATAAAATAGAATCTTTATTGGATCAAGGCTCTCTACTCTCCAATTTAATGATGGTATTTAATGAGCGAGTTTCTCAAATATCTACAATTACAGAGGAAAGGACATTGCCCATTTAGGATACCTATATTAAAAATAACAGTAAGCAAAACATTGCTTTTCCCTCTTAAAATAAAATTTTTCCCATTTAACAAAGACTTGGGGAATTATATAATTGAGTAAGTCATTTGGTCATCATGCCAGAAGGAACAAAGTGGAAATGGTTATCTGCCTTGATTTTTTTTCTTTTACTGAAAAAAATTCAGTAGTTTCACTACCAAGAATCCAATGGGATCCTCAGTTGAAAATTCAGTCTTATTTTCATGACTTGTCAGTGAATGATAGACCCAAGTCTAGTGAGAACACTAGAACATCTGTCGTCCACGTAGAAAACTGTTCCTTGTTAGAAATGTGTCAACCACACAATATTTTCAAGGACAATTAGTATAAAATGAGATAATTTTCAGAGACATTTCAAACCCATTCCACCTCTGCCTAACATTAAATCTGTGATAAGATGTCTTAAATAGAGAAAAAAATATGCCTTCTAATTTAAGCAATTCCAAACAAAATATCTCTTTACCACCTGATGTAGACAGGTGACATCAAGCTATATGGATCCTCTTTGGGAAAAAATTAAATAACTCTTAATTTCATTTAATCTTTTTCCAATCATATAAAAATGTCATTTAGATTCAACAAATATCAAATTCTTACTATATGTCAAGGAAATATAAACAACGAAGGTGTCAAACTTGGATTAAGAGGTCACAGTGAAACAACATATGAAGATGATTTTAATAATATCAAGATATTTTGGGATTCTCAACTGAGGATACCATTGGATTGTTGGTTGTTAAAGGTATCCTCTTGGTAAGACCCACCGCAACATAAATCTTGATCAAAGAGAAATGTGTGACTGAATACATTGAGACTAACTAGCATCCCGGAATCAAAACTGTATGGGAAAAATACATTTAAAGCAATTAGCATCTATGCCATCTATCTATATCAATGTATACCTTCAGAATTATAAACTATGATATAACTGGAAAGTATACTAACAAAAACCCATACAAAATAAATGAGACATTAATCCCATCACTCTAAAGCAACTATCAAAAGATTAACACTTCCTTACTATGAAAAAAAGAAAAAAAAAAAAAAACAGGGCTGCTAGGTGGCACAGTGAATAGAGCACCAGCCCTGGAGTCAGGAGGACTTGAGTTCAAATCTGGCCTCAGACACTTGACACACTTACTTGCTGTGTGACTTTGGACAGTCACTTAACCCCAATTGCCCTCCAAAAAGCAAAAAAAAACCAAAAAAACAAACAAACAAAAAACAAAACAAAACACTTCCTTACTATGAAGGACCACAAGAATTGATTAACACTCTTAGAGAACGTGACAAACAAGTAAACAAAAAACTCTACAGTTTTGGAGTAAATAGACATCATTTCTCTGAGCAACAGTAAAAGTTGACAATGGGCACACAGCATTGCATTTCTTAGGCATAAACAAATGTGTATGGGAATGGGTAGGTGGCACAGTGAATAGAGCACTGGCCCTGGAGTCAGAAGGACCTGAGTTCAAATCTGGATTCAGACACTTAACACTTACTAGCCATGTGACTTTGGGCAAGTCATGTAACCCCAATTGCCCTGCCTTCCCCCCTCCGAAAAGAAAGCAAAAAAAAAAAGAGAAAGAAATGTGTATGGCCTCTGGATGGAGTATATGAAATATTTAAGATTCAGCAATGAAATCAAAAGTCCCTTCATGGATTACATTATATTCACGTGAACTTAGTCAATAATTTGTCAACAAAAATGCATTTAACAAATGGCAAAGTCATATAAATTTACTCATATAAATGAAAAGGTTTGTTATGGATATTCACCCCCAGGTGCTATAGATGGGTTTTCCTTAAGGAATCTGG
The DNA here is from genome assembly GCA_028646515.1 of Pseudochirops corinnae. Lineage (NCBI taxonomy): Eukaryota > Metazoa > Chordata > Mammalia > Diprotodontia > Pseudocheiridae > Pseudochirops > Pseudochirops corinnae. Next base: position 37,798,896 of record CM053588.1, on the reverse strand, counting down.
TTTTAGTGATTAACACAGATCAAGCAAGAAAACAGTGGACACTGCAATACATTATTACCAACTGTAAAAGTTTTGGCACCTACTGAATTAACTAACATCTTACCTAGTGACTAGAATTTTATAATCAGAGATTTATTATATTTCACAGACTAACAGAAAACAAATCTTCATATAACAAACAGCCTTCAAAATAGCCTATGGAACTCAACCAACAAACTATACTGAAACTTGATTATTATTGCATACCAAGCTGTATTCTACAATCAGCTAAGTATACCACCCATTCATAAAAACTTGAGAACAATCATGCTAATAGGTGTTCCCATCTCAGCCTCCTATGATCTCCAAGCTATATGGAAAGAAAAGATTGCAAAATATAGAGACTTAATCAATGAACTCAAAATCATTTAAGAACAAAACCTATGTTTTGTCTGTCTGGTGTGGGTTTTGGTTAGGATACTTTGCAGATATGTTATGATCCACTTTATAATTCTGAAGTTATACATTAAGACTAGTATGGCATAGATATTAATTGCTTTAAATGTGTTCTTCCAATTCAGTTTTTATTCCAGGATGCTACTAAGTCTCAGAGCAATCATTCACAGACTTATCTTTGATCAAAATTTATGTGGTAGGGGGGTCTTACCTAGAGCATAGCAAGGTATTATTAAATATCATCTTCATTCATTGATTCAAAGTGACATCCTAAGTCAAGCTTAACACTGTCATTATCTAGATTTCCTTGACATTGACACATGGAAAGTATTTTATATAGTATCCCTATTGTCTTGTCTATTACTGGAGTTGTTCTGAGAATGCATTCAGGAAGACCACAAAGAATTACTATACAATGTTTGTACTTTTGAGTTGTTATTTTTCAGTCATATCTGATTCTTTGTGTCACAGTTTTGGAGTTTCCTTGGCAAAGATCCTGAAGTGGTTTGTCCCTTCCTTTTTGAGCTCCTTTTACAGAGAAGAAAACTGAGACAAACAGGGTTAAGTGACTTGGCCAGGGTCACATAGCTAGTAAGTGTCTGAGGTCAGAGGTGAATTCAGGAAGATGAGTATTCCTATTCGAGGCACAGCTCTATATCCAGTGTGCCACCCAGGCCTCCGTTTACATTTCTACTTTATGTTTCTACTATGTTTCTACTTATTTACATTTATACTTTTATTCAACTACAAAAATGCAGTTCTTATACCCAACTTTGCAATAATCCATAAAACATTGAATATAGAAGGAAGGATAGCAGGATTGCTATCAACTTGTGGCAGGGCCATGTCTATCTGAATTCCATCAAAAAAGAAGAGAAAAATGAAATAATGCCATTAACTAATAATATTAAGGATAACAAAAATTATAACGAAATAAGCCAACAATGTATAGAAAAGGAATTAAATAAATAGATGTCATGTGGATTTGTTATAGAAATAGAATTATTATAGTAACTAGAACAGCTTGGTGGTACAGTGGATGGAGTGCCAGGCCTACAATTAGGAAGACCTGAAATCGAGCTTCAAACAATTACTCTCTGTGTAACCCTAGACAAGTCATTTGCCCCTGTTTCCCTCAGTTCCTCATCTATAAAATGAGCTAGAGAAGGAAATGGCAAACTCCAGGGTCTTTTCCAAGAAAATGCCAACTAGGATCATGAAGAGTCAGATGTGACTAAAAGGACTGAACAATAATAACAAAAATTATAATAATTAAGGACGAGGTTATTGTCACCAGAAGCTATGGAAATGCCATTCTTAAAGAGTATAAATATATTGACCAATGCAGATTTAGACAAGGAAGTTGTTGATAATGAGCAATATAGCCTTTTTGTTTGCAAAAAATGGCATCTACCAGATATGTAGTAAGACATGACCTTATGGCAAGAATTATACATTGAAAACTCCTTATATTTCACAAACTAGCGGATGACACATCTTCATACCACAGAGACCTCCAAGTATCCTTTAGCATTCAGTAAATAAACAGTCCTTAAAGAAAAACAATACTACAGATATAACTATTGTCTACAATTACCTAGCTATAACATTGTGATGGTGATTTAACCTGGGATTTCATCGGTATCCTTGTCTCAAGCCTCTGTCCTCTTGAAACCATCCTCCACATAGCAGCCCAAAGTCCTTTTGTCCCCCTGATGTATAGGTATGACCTCGTCATTCCTTTATTCAATAAACTAGTGGCTACCTATTGCCTCAAGGATAAAGAAAAATTCCTCTCTTTGTTGTCCAACCTATCCTTTCAGACAAATTCCATAGTATTCCCATTCACACACTCTAATTTCCAATCAAACAGGCCTATGTGACAGTTTAAACCTGACATTCCATCTTCTATTTCTGTACTTTTATACTGTTTTTTCCCTATGCCTATAATGTTCTCCTTCCTCACCTCCACCTTCCTTCTAGGCTGAGCTCAAGCATCTACTCCATTCTAACTGCTTAGACTAATACCCTCCAACACTTTGTATTTATTTGGTATATATTTTGCACTTCTTTACTTAAGCACATCACCCTTCCCCATAAAATATGACCTCCCTGAGGTTAAGGAATGTTTTACTTTTGTCTTTGTATCTGCAAATATAGAACAGTGCTTAGTAGCCAGTAGGCACTTAATAATTGCCTGTCTAATGAAATAATGGATGGATGGATGGATAGATACAGATGGTATTTGCCTTTCCTTTAGAGGCAAGGATAGTGCATTGATGAGACATTTTTGTTTTGTAGGAGTGACTCATTGTATGGAGAAAATGCAAAGAGAGACGGTTCCCACACACTCAAAAAGCACTCAGGTCCCAAAGAGTCAGTCTAGCTCAGTACTACTCTCTCAAAATAGCTCTAGACATCAGCTACTCATGGCATCTTTCCTTAGTAACTCTCTGTCAACAACTGAAGCATTACAGCACCCTTTTAGAAATAACTGGTTTGAATAACTGAATTTACTAGGGCATGAAGGTTTTGCTCTCACCAAGGTCAACCAATCAATCAGTCATCATACACTAAGTGCTTTTCTTGTATACCAGACACTGTGCTAGGTGCTGGGCATACACATATAAAGAATAAACCAAGGCATATTCCTTGGTTAGCCTCTAATGTCATTAGGTTGTGAAGATTCAAAGCATGGTTCCACTTCTCCCATATTTCACACAAACTCCTCCAGGGTGCCCTTCCAGGTTATCATGGTATAATGACTTTGACACATGCCCAGATCCTCTAAGATGGAGGAACCTTTGTTACAGACACCAAATATCTCTTATGAAGGAAGATATTCTGTATTGACCTATTATGTGGTTGATTTAGCCTCTTTCCATTGGCTACAAAGCTGGAATTAACTGCATCTACTTAACTGAAGCAATCATTCTCTCCTTCTGCTAACATACATGCGTAAAGGACTCATTCACTCACTAAGAGGCATCGTAGAGTGAACTAAGTGGAGCAGGCCACCTTCCCTTCCCCTTGGACCCTTTGGCCCTGAGAAATCAGTTTGAGAACTTGGTCTTGTTTCTTCTATCCTTTTCAGTTCAAGGTTCAGAGAATGGAATCCCAGACCTAAGAACTCATGGGGACCTTGGAGCCCAGAATTCCAGACCAGATATTACTACCAGCCCAGCAGCAAAGCTCTGAAAAGTCAGAGTTCTGGATGCAAGCCCAAAGGGATCTTTGGATTGGAAAATTGGTGGGATTAATGTTATGTAAGAAATGAGCTAAAGCTATGAAACTAATCCCCCTCACCTCTCCAGAGACCAAGGTTGTGTAGCAGAGATTATGCCAGTCTAGTGTTTGGGGAAGTGTTTCTATGCTAGCTTTCATAAGCCTTTGAAGTAAATGCTTATCTTAAATGGTTAAAGGGAATTTGGGTATTTGGACTCCTAAAATTTGGGGAACATAATTGTTGGGAAGAGACAAGAGATTTAAGGACACCAGAAAGCCTTAGGGGCTAGGCGACATGTAACACATCTGGCCTTTAGGCAGTTGTGGCTATAGTAGTTACTTGTAACAACAGATCACATGGTCAGAAATTTAGGGACCATGGAGATTAATAATTCCAACCCTTCAAACACACATTATAAATGAGAAAACCAAGGCACAAAGTGGTTAAGTGGCTTGCATAGCATCATACCGATACTAACTATATGGAGTAGGATTTGAACTTCTAACTCTGAGTCTTGTGACTTATATCTCCTGGGTATAGAGGAAAGAACTTAAGACACAGGGCCAGAGAATTAAGTCTCCAAATCTGTCTCTTCCATTCCCTGTATGACCTTGAAGAAGTCACTTCTCTAATCTTCAATTTCTTCAACTATAAAATGAATGCGTCTGTGAAAAGATGGGGTTTAGTTGGAGTCTTGGAAAACATTTTCCAATTTCCCAATTGCGTGCAACCCATCTCTTCTTTCCATTCAGGACTGGACCCAGCTTGGGCCCATCTGGACTGTCAAGATACATGCCTGTACTGATTAACTCAGTGGGCTATGCATATACCTGAGTTCACTTAATGGGAGGGGAGGGGAGGTGATCCATTCCAGGGGAAACATCCATTCCGGTGATATTTTCCTTGTGTGGATTTCCTAGATAGGATATTTTGGAGGTATGGGACATAGTATTGCTTTGTGGTGTTACTCACACTCTCCATACCTTGAAATTACTTTGTATTTCAAGTAAGCACCATGGCATAGTGGATGGAAAGCTGGTCTCAGAGTCAGTAAGGTTGGGGTTCAAATCTCATGTCTGAGGAATGTTGGCTGTATTACCCTAGGCAAGGCACTTAATTTTTCAGTGCTGTAAGAAACTCTCTAAGGCTATAAGAAAAAATGTTGTATTAGAAGACTGATTTTCTCATCTGGGAATCCTCTATTCAGATGAGATCAATCATTCTCCCCATTGCTATTTACTCATCCTTATGTTGCTTCCCTTTCTGTTCCCAAGTAGAATGTTAGCTGCTCATAGACAGGGACAGAATCATTTTTGCCTATGTATCTAAAACTTTGTTGACTTAAATGAAATTGAATTGAATTCATAGGATCACAGATTTCAATCTGGAATTCTAGTCTAACCAGCTTATTTTATAGAATCAAATTGAGCTGAACAGAACCGAAGGGAATAATTTAATAGATTTCAAGGTGACCTATCATACTCTATGATCAGCTCACAAACAGAAGCATCATCCTAGACAATCTCAGGATTTATAGGGAAACTTCTTCCACTTTGCCTGCAGAAGACATCCTTCCTGCCTCTGGTGAATATCCTTTATAACAGCGATTCTCAACCTGTGAGTCACAATCCCTTTGGGAGTCAAATGACCCTTTCACAGGGGCCACAGGGGTCCCCTAAGACCATCAGAAAACACATATTTCCAATGATCTTCGGAACTGAGACACCGCTCCTCTATCCATCTCCAGGTGGGTCCTCCCACATGCAGATACGCCCACAGATGACTATTAAAGGGTCAAGACATTAGGAAAGTTGAGAACCACTGCCTCATAACCATGAGCCCGCTCCCTGTTTTTATGTCTCACCTCATCATTCACAGAATAAAGTCTACCTCTGTAGTTGTCTCTCAAAGAATTTTGAATTTTAGCACATGAATAAAAAAACTTGAAAGCTACATTTTATGTATCAGGTAAAACTTTTTTTGTAACCGGCAATAAAAAACAAAGGTAATTGAGTTTTCTATATTTTAAGTCAATTACATTACTGTGGAAATGTACCTATAACATCTATAGCATTGGGATTTTGGTCTTATTTTATCTATCTTTTTCAGTTCTAGGTTAAGAGAGGGAAGTTATGGACCCAAGAACTCAAGTCATAATGACCTTGGAGACCAGAATTACATTGCATTGAATTAAATGCCCAGAATTAACTGGGCTGACTGTTAGTACAAAGGAAAACAAAAAAGCTACTTTAAAATTGTAAGATATTATTTACTTCTCTGTATATAGCAGCATCTCTTACTAGAACCAAAACTCTTTGCAAGCTGAGATTTTTGGTTTTGGAGTTTTGTGTCCCTGGCAGTTAGAAAAATACCTGACACATAGTAGGTACTTTAAAATATTTGCTAAAGTGAATAAAATTTGATGATGTCAGGTTCAAGAGGAATGACAAAGAAGTGATTAGATGACCACTCAGGGTTCACAGGGTAATAATAATAGGTGACAGAAAGAAAAAAGAGTTATTCCAAATCTTCTTTGAAATATCAAAGCTAGAAAAGCCAGGAAAAATGGGAAACAAATCCTACAATCATGGAATAAGAAATAAATCCTTATTCATTCCATTTTACTTCCTCTGATGCCTTTCTTGATTTCTGGATGACATAGTTTAAGAAAGGCATTGATCAGCCAGAGAGTGTACAGAGAAGGATACTAAAGATAATGAAGAGTCTTGAGTCTACATCATTTGAGAATTGGTTGAAAAAACTGTATGTTTAGCCTGGAGAAGACTCAGGGGAGGTATGATACTTGAAGTATTTGAAAGGTTGTCTTATAGAAATTAGATCCAAATAGTCTTTTCTGGTGCCAAAGGGCAGAATCAGGAACAATGGGTGGCAGCTACAAAAAGGCAAATTTGAGCTTGAAATTGAGAGAAATGATTATTTTTTTCTTGTATTAATTCCTAATTATTGAATCAGGACCAACATTTTTTCCCTTTTCTACTTCCTCATCCATATATCAACCACCATTTGAAATCTTTCTCAAAGACTTACCCAATCAGGATGACTAAGATCTAAACAAAGACAGTAAAAGGAATTCTAAGTCAAGATTAATGGGTAGATTCCTGTTCATTGCATTTACTCAAGTAGATTTGGGAACCCCTTTTGTCAGACAGGTGATGTGGAAATTGATAAGTTTATTTGACCGAGATTTGGGTTTTCAGTGTCATGTACCTCAAGACCGTCTTTGAAAATATAGCCCAGTCTCTCCTTGTAACATTCATTCTCTCATTAATTGTTAACCTTGAAAACACTTGCTCTTCCATGGGCATAAAAACTGAGCCCACAACCATGAAAGGTCTTTGGCATTCAAGAGTGCCCTGACCCCTTTTATTAATAACATGTTAGCTTTATTAACAAAATGATTAAATTACCCAGAAATATGTCTCTCAAAATTTTTAAGCATTGAAAGGTCAAGAAAAGTTCCTAACGATAAGAACTGTCCTAAATTGGAGTGGGATGCCTCAAGAGATGATTGGTTCTCCCACAATGGAAGCCTTCAAGCAGAGGTTGCATGATCATTTGTCAAGCATGTCGTAGTAGCTATCCTTTCCAAGTATGGGTTATGCCAGATGATCACCAAAGTCCCTCTCCTACTCTACAATTCTGTATTCCAGCAGTCATCCTATCTCTCTCATGCATCTTTAATCTCTCCTTTGCCCCCTGACTCCTTCCCATATGCCTGAAAACATGTTCTATTCTTAAAGAAAAAATCAACCTTCCCTTCATTTTCTATCTTATGCAGTAGTTACTCCAAATCACTATTAAATCACTTGGAAAAATGGTCACCACCTAATGCTTCCAATCCCTTACACCTACCCTCATCTTCAAATCTTTGCAACAAGTCTGTTGTTAATATTCTACTATTGCCACTACTACTAGGCAATTGACGTAAGCAAGCAAAAAAAAAAAATCAAGCTAATTTGATCATGTGATTTTCCTTTTTAACTTTCCTCCCTAAATTTCTCAACCCTACCCACTCAGCTAGAATACAGTAGAGTGCCCTGAGCAGCCTTGAACAAAAGAAGACCCTCCTTCCTCTAATCTCCTATGGGAAATAGAGGGGGAAGGAAGAGAACAGGAGAAAGTGTTCCTCAGCTTGAGGGAAAAAAATAGAGAAGGCTTCTATCTGAGCCATCATTGCCAACCGGACCTCTCACTTACTGGAATGGAAGTGGGGATGATTAAAATAAATACATTCCGTATCAAGGAATAATAAAATGAAATGGTTTTAAAATGAAATAATGATCATCCAGAGGCCCACATTCCACATGTTACTATCTATTATCTCACTTAAAATCATTCCCTTCCCCCTTAATTGAAAGTATAGGAATGTTTCCCATGTTAATTTGGTTCTTGGCTCATCTGCTTTCTTGGAGGGAGTTATGAAAATTAAATGCTCTGTTTTTAATAATAACTTTTCTCCTCATAAAAGAGTTTCTAATGACCACTTCCCTTAGTGAGTTTCCAGGCACACATAAGACCACTTTCAGAATTTTAAATGGTACAATTTATGGGGGCATATTGAATTTGTGCCCCATTGACCTTCATGTTTTACTTTTATTTGCTTTAAAAGTTATTTTGGTTTATTTTTAACTTTTCAGGATAGGAATAAGGAATGGACCTGGGATTGCTTTGTTATAAGTTAACACCATGAGGAGGAAACTGCACTTTCCAATGCAGATGGACATCTTCTCTGAAACTTATAGTTTTGGACAGTTGTCTAGATCAGTGAGACATTAAGTGACTTACCCAGGGTCATACAGCTGGTATATATAAGAGTCAGTACTTGAATCCAGGTCTTTCTCTTTATTTTTAAACATTGCACAGAATTTATTTTGTCCAATTAACTCAGTTTCCTGACCTTAAGATCAGAGGTTTCTTACTCCCACCCACTCACCCAACATCTTCCATTTTCCTTTTAAATGTTATAAATATAACTTGCCAAAGGCCTGCCATGGAGCTAAGACACTCCTGGCAGGATGCTATTCCATAGACCTCTCTCTTAAGCGATAAAAAGTGCTAAAGGAGACCCTCTCCACCCACAATTCAACTATGGAAACCAGAATCACTAATGATGGGCAAGACCAGGTCAGCTAAACTGGTAGGAAATTCCTACCAAGGAATTTCCATCAAAGAGCAGACTCTCTGGCAGACATAGGAAAGATACAAGGATAATTAAATGGGAGGAAAACTGGTGGAAAGGTAGAGTGAAGAAAAAATAAAACTAGAGTGAAACCATCAAATCATTATAGACACAAAATTATATATTTGGATTTAGGACTTCCAAAGTCATCTGTAACAATAATGCAATATTCACAACACCCACGGTGGTTATGAATATGCTGGTATAGTTGTGAATCACAAAATGCAGCAGACTCTCCACATGGAGGGTGGAACCAAAGCCTTTATTCAAATACCAGAAAACTGAGTCCCAGAATCAGAAAGCCAAAGTCATTACAGTAGCCAAGAATTTGATACACATGGTTAATGCAGTGAACACTCACATTCCCAAGCCTTCACAGCAGAATAGGACTCCCTCTAGAAGGGATCCTCTTCTCACTGGAAGTAGCTCCTCAGCCTGGTTCTTGGAAGTTCTTAGCAAAAATTCCCCAAGGAAAGGTCTAAGCAGAAGTTCCCAGAAGAAAAGTCTCAACAGAAGTTGTAGCCTCCAGATGCTCACTGAGAGAAATTCTGACTGTCCTGCTGGCGCTCTTCCTTATACACAGTATAGCTCCTCTCCCTTCTGCCCCTTCCTGTTACATCAGCAACTTCCTTCCAAGGTGTTAACTACTTCTGTGTTAATTAAATAGCTTAAACAAGGTGTTAACTTGAAACAAAGTGCTAAGTACCTGCTTACTTGCCAGTACAAAGGGGCATGGAAAATCTTCAGATTCCATTAATGTTACATCATCTAGTCCAAATCCCTCATTTTAGAAGAGAATATAGGCCCAGGAAGGTTAAGTGACATTTCCAAAATCATGTAGACAATAAATGACAATACTAAAATTCAAAATCATGTCTTTTGATAGTATGACACTGGCTTCCAGTCCCTTCTACTTCCTGGGGAATTGCTTTTTTTTCCTTATAGATTTGGAAGAAACTGTTCTTATTAAGATTAGGTTCATTTTGACCCCCACCAAAATTCACTGTTAAAGAACTGTATTCATTCATTCATCTATTTATTAAGAATGCAGAGCTAATAGGTGCTTCTGGGAATTCGTAGGGGGAGGATAACTTGGTTCATTCTCCCTAGTTTTGTCTCCCTTTGGTATATAACTTACAAATCTAGGATTTTCAGCCTATGATGAGAAACAAGACCCAGATTCTTCCATATAAGATCCCTGGAGAATGCTAACAATAATAACTGAAATAGTAATAGACAGGGTATATTTGTCTTGCAATGAGGAAACTCAATATGATTTTTATTCCTGCCACCCTTCAGTTGTGGGTTTTTATTGGGAGGAGGGGACAGGGTAATAAGGGTTAAGTGACTTGCCCAAGGGCACAGAACTAGTAAGTGTCAATTGTCTGAGGCCTGATTTGAATTCATGTCCTCCTGACTCCAAGACCAGTGCTCTATCCACTAGGCCACTTAACTGACCCTTTTGGGGTTTGGGAGTTTTGTGTTTGTTTTGAGGCAATCACAGTTTAGTGACTTTCTCAGAGTCACAACTTGTAAGTACGTAGCCTTTTTGATTTAATTTAATTTAATTAAGAATCCAGCCTTTCTTTCGTGGTTACTCAGTGAAGGATCATTTCAGTATGCACTAGGTTATGGTGGCCCTTCCATGAAATCCCCAATGAGTAGAACAAATATAAGTGTAAGAATAAGAAGACCATTGCATGTCACTCAAACATTAAAAAGCACTTTACCAAGGCGGCTAGGTGGCACAGTGAATAGAACACCGGCCCTAGAGTCAGGAGGACCTGAGTTCAAATCTGGCCTCAGTCACTTGACACACTTACTAGCCGTGTGACCTTGGGCAAGTCACTTAACCCCAGTTGACCTCCAAAAAGCAAAAAAAAAAAAAAAAAGCACTTTACAGACATCCTCTCATTCTATCCTCAGGAAGAAATTAGCTACTCGTGGACACTTAAGAGATTGGAGGGACCTAGCAGCCATCTGGCCCAACTCATTCCAGAAGAAAGATCCTCTATACAACATCCCAAATACAACAGTCAAACAGCCCTATTAATGACTCACTAATTCCCCAAATTGTCCAGTATACTTTTAGTTAATTAATAAGCATTTATCAAATGCCTACTACTACAGGCACTAGGAATATAAAAAAAGATAAAAGTGCCTGTCCTCAAGGAGCTCACAGTCTAATGGGAAAAGCAATATGTAAGTAATCATGTCTTAAAAAATAAAGACAGAATGTGAAAATATGTTTAATAGGAATATATATGTAGAGTCTATATAAGATTGCAGGTTGTCTTGGGGAGGGAGGGTGGAGGGAATTTTAAAAACTTACGGAAGTAAATGTTGAAAACTAAAAATAAATAAACTTTAAAAATTATTTTAAAAATAAAGACAGGATAAATCCGATATAATCAATAGTGGGAAGGCCCTACCATTACAAGGGATCAAGAAAGGTTTTCTCTAACAAGTGAGATTTTAGGTGGGACTTGAAAAAAGACAGAGAAGAAAGTCTGGATGTAAAAACGAGGAGAGAGAGCATTGTCAGCCTGAGGGACGACCATTGAAAATGACCAGTCAGGAGATGGGGTGTTTTGTTCAGGCTAATTTCACTGGATTGCAGGGTACTTAAAAGAGTGGTCGGGGCAGGGATGGGAGCCACGAGGCAGGGGAGACATAAGGTATAGAAAGTCTGGAAACAAAACAAATCTAAACCTTGTGCCGTATGATAGTCAAATATTTAAAGGTAGCTATTATGACTTCCCCTCCCTAGATCTTCTCTTTTTCATACTAAACATCCCCAGTTTCTTCAAATGACCTTCCTATAGCCTTGTCCAATTCTAGTGGCCTTTCTCTAGATAATCAGAGCCCTGCCCAAAAAAATCACAATTAAAAAATTAGAAGCTGTGTCGAGAGCCAACAAATTTGATTTGGGGGGGTCAGTTTCTATGTAGATGTCCTTGAGGATCACAGCTTTGGCTTCCAGGCCTTGAAGCCTGCTCTCCAGAGCATCCTTTGTTATGTGAATGCACTTGATAGAAGTTAACTGACTTTTCCTAAGACTTTTTGGCACTTAGATAACAAAGCCTTATCTGAGCTACTTCCAGGATAGGACAGACTATGATAATGGCAAGAATATTCCAGGATATGACAGACTAAGCTATTGATAAAAGTACTTGAATCTTCGTCTGCTTGATCTTTAAAAACCTTTTTCCAAGAATCATTAAATGGAGTTCATACTTCTTCCTTGAACTACCTACATGGTCTGGTCATTTCCTATTCACATCTCCAATCATGCTTAAGTGCTGGACACTGAGTAGCCCACAGCAAGGCTGGTTGAGTTTGTTAGGCATGTTTCTTTTTCAGACACTCCTGGATTAATACCCCAACCTAATGATTTTCCTCTATGCAATCTTTCCAATTTCAACAGTATAAACCACTCTGCTTATTGAAGGAGACATGATCTGTATTGGGAGGAAATTGTCCATTTTAAATATTTCAACAATTTAAAAGAGAAGTTATATAAAAGTTATATAAAAGTCATATAATGTTCTCTCCCCCAAGTCCCTAAATCTTCCTTTTTAGAGTCTATAGAGCTTAACTTGACACACTGCTGCCTAGAACAGAGAAAATTATCTTCCACACAATTCCTACAGGACAATTAGATGATGCCCCCCCCCCATCATCAGGGTAAACTCAAGCTTGACTTATATTCATGAGATTGTGCTCACCTGACCTCTGACCTAAGAACCAGAACATCAGGCAGATTGAGATACCTAAGTTCCTTAAAAAGTAAGAACAGAACTAAATTTAAAAATTTCAATAGTCTCTGTTATTGTTCAGTCATTTCTGTTGGGTCTGACTCATATCTGACAGACTGATTCATTGTTTACCAGAGTAGGCTTCTGATACTCTCCCAACTCTGAACTACCACAACCTGCCCCCAGGTCTATCCCTTTAGGGACAGTTGTGAGCATAACTCCTATGAAGTTTATTCCTATGTTGTTCAGGTATTTCAGTTGAGTCTAGACTCTTCAGGTATAGGAGTCTATCCACAATGCTACTTAGCTGTCTTTGTTCCTATACCAAGAGGTGATAACCAGGGGGCCCCACAAGGGCCCCATCATTTTTCCATCTCCAGAATAGAGCAGTAACTTATTAAGTCACTTCAGTCACGTCTGACTCTCTGTGATGTCATTTGGTGTTTTATTGGAAAAGATACTAGAGTGGTTTGCTATTTCCTTCTCCAGCTCATTTTACAAATAAGGAACTGAGGTAAACAGGGGTAAGTGACTTGCCCAGGATCACACAACTAGTAAGTATCTGAGGCCAGATTTGAACTCTGGTCCTCCTGAGGCCAGGGCCAGAACTCTAACCACTGTACTACTTAGCTTCCCTTAGTAACTATGATGTGACAACTAAGGTTTTGTTCCAAGACCCTGAGATTCAGAAGGTCCAAAATTTAAAAGAATGATTTGTAAATATGAAGCCATGTTTTAAAGTATTACATTTGCATTCTGGCAGCACATTCAGTCTCTCTTTAGCTCAAAAACTAGTTAGTAAGAATAATTAGTCAAACTAACGGAACTCCCAGACTGTACACTCTCCCTTCCATTCCCCTCCCAAATTGATCCAAGTTCTTCAGTAATGACTTCCCCAGAAGGAATCTCAAGGTCTCCCCAACAGGTCTCCTATTGTGGGGGAAAGAAGATGAGGGCCTATTAAGTGCTTCTTGCCTCGGGTTCCATGTTGTACTTTTAGCCCCGAAGAGCATAATTACTAGTTGAAGCTGTGCCCAAAAAGTTCCTAAGGAAGATGTTTCCCCTCAAGAGCCAATCACGTCCTCCCCCCTAGTCACAGAACCACAGAGCTCTGCCAGTGAGTTCCTATGCTAAATAGAAAAGGTATCTCCATCAAGTAGGGTGGGATGGATTTGCAAACAAATCAGAGGACCCTGACATATGCCCAGAATAGACTGTCATGAGCAAGAGGTTGGCAAATGGAATTGTATTCCTGCAGGGAGAGGTTAATGAGAAATAGAACACGATTGTAGAGAGTCAGAATTATTACCTTCCTCTAGTTCTGAACACCATGCCAGCAGACTGCATTAACATTTTTGGTTTCCATGTCATCTATTGAGCTTTTGTAAAAAAATAAATAAATAGCTGGAGCAGTAATTTCATTTTTACAGGGAATTTCTGATGAATATAATTCTTCTGACAATAAGCACAGATCGGCAGCTTCTTTGCCATTTATAGCCTTGGAAAGGTGTCTAGAGTATTGAAAAAGGTTAAGTGACTTGGCAAGGTCATATGTTTTAGGGGCAGCACTTGAACCCAGGTTTTTCTAATCTATTACAGCATGCTGCCTTTTTGAGACTGTTCTTAGAGATACACTATTCCAAAAGTATTCACTATAGTTTTTTCTTTTGTATAAATAAATTAGCATTGACATGATTTTTATTTTTTTCCTTGTCTAAACTTTCTCCTTTAGCTTTTTCTCTAGTTCTCCCAAAGAGCTATCACGTATAGGAGACAATTCTTAAGAGAAAAAAATAAAAAAATCAGCAAAATAGATTACTACATTGAAAACCATCTGACAATATATGAATGATTCCACATTCCCCCCTACACTTCTGCAAAAGAATGGGGGCAAGTTCCTTTCATATTTTTTCATTGGTGTGAAGTTTTGCAACATTTATTTTCTGTTGTTTTATGTTTGTTATTTTCACTTATCTTGTTGTAGTCAACGTATATATTTTTCCCCTTTGGCTTTGTTTATACTATACTCAGTTCAGGGAACATACTCCTCAGTTGGTATAAATCTTTTTATACTTCTCTGAATTCATTCTATTCATCATTTCTTACAACACAGTAATATTCCACTAGATTTATTACCACAATCAGTCTAACCATACCCCAATTAGTGGGCATCTACATTTTTTTACAATTATTTGCTATTGGAAAAAGTGCTATTACGAATATTTGGGAGTCGATGGGGTCTTTAATTTTAATCCATGACTTCCCTGGGGCATATAACTAACAGTGGAATCTCTAAATCAAAGAGAACAGACGTTTTGTTCAGTTGTTTTGGTCAAGTCCAATTCTTATGTGACTACATTTGGGGTTTTCTTGAAAAAATTAACTGGAGTGGTTTGCCATTTCCTTCTCCAGCTCATTTTACAGATGAAGAAACTGAGGCAAACATGGGGAAGTAACTTGCCCAGGGTCACACAGCTAGTAACTGGCTGAGGTCAGATTTGAACTAAAGCCTTCCTGACTCCAGACCCAGCACTCTATTCACTGTGCATTTTAGCTACTTTATTTATATAATTCCAAATTGCGACTGTTTTCTATAAATGCGCCAACCTGTCTTTGTGAAGTGGATTTCTTTTACCCAAAGTATACAATTCTACATTTATTCTTATTAAAATTTATTTTATTTCCTCCTCCTACATAGGGAAGTTTTTTCATGCCTTCCAAATGTTAGTGCCCTCCTCTCTGAAGATACTGTCTATATCCTCCGTATTTATGGGGTACATACCAATGCTTATGTTGGCTCATCCATTAGAATATCAGGCTCAGTTTAAATCCCCCTTCTGCAGGAAGTCTTTTCCAGTCCTTCCAACTGTGAGTACCTTTCCTTCTGATGAAAATACCTTCTCTCTACTCTGTATGTGTGTGTATGTCTGTGTGTGTATGTCTGTGTGTGTGTATTTTTTTAAGAAGGTCTGGCACTTAAGTCAACATCCTCCACAAGGTGAGATGCTATAAGAAGAACTGTAGAACTCCATGCATGTAGCACACCTCCTACCCCAAATCATCTGAGATAAATATATAGTTATCTATATGTTGTCTCCTTGAGGGCGGGGACTGTTTTTAGCTTTTCTTTCTATCCCAAGTGCCTAGCACAGTGCATGGCACATAGTAGGCCCTTAATAAAAGAGTGTTGCCTAACTAATGAAGAGCAGGGGTTTAGGTTTTATGTTTGTTTGGGGTTTTTTTGTTTGTTGCTTTTGTTTTTGCTTTTGCTTTGTATCCCCAGAGCTTAACCCAGGCCCCCAATACATAATTAGTGCTTCATAAATTCTTATTGGTTTCTTCCTTGATTGATGGACCTGCAGTTCAGCCCTGTCAAAATATTTCTGGATATTAATTCTGCCATTAAACATATTACCTATCTGTACCAACTTTGGGTGCTCTGAAAATCATAAGATAAGAAAAAAGAATATTTCCAAGGGAAACTTTCAGATAAAGAGGTTTCCTGCCTCCTCCTTCCCACATTCATAAATCTCTTGGTTCTTTATTACCTGTAATCTGTTGGATTTTTTTCCATCCCAACTCAAGTCCCTAAGGGGTTGATAATTAAATTCTAAATTGGTGCTTCAATTTTCTCCTTTTATCCTTTTATTGTTTTTTAGGGTTTTAGGGCCTTTTTTATTTTTAAATTTATTTTTTATTCATTTAATACTTTATTTTCCTGCAATTACATGTAAAAACAATTTTTAACATTTTTTTTCTTTCCTCTTTAATATTAGACTATATGCAACCAATGCATCCTACTTCACTCCCTGAAGTCTCATAAGGATTGTCTTGGCAATGCCTTCATATCTGGTAAGCTCAAAGCTGAATATTTAAGGTAAGGAGAAGGTAATGAAGCTCACCTAATCCTTAAAATATTGTTAGTTTTGTTGTTGTTCAACTGTTTCAGTCATGTCCAACTCTTCATGGCCCCATTTGGGGTTTTCTTGGCAGAGATCCTAAAGTGGTTTGCCATTTCTTTCTCCAGCTCATTTTACAGATGGGGACACTGAGGCAAACAGGGTTAAGTGACTTGCCCAGGATTGCACAGCTAGTAAGTGTCTAAGGCCAGATTTGAACTCATGAAGATGAATCTTCCTGACTCCAGGCCCATATACACTATGGAGCTAGCCTAGTTGCCTTTGAAATGTACACATTTTATAATATATAATCTCCCTACCTCCCACCACCCAGAGGCTCCTAAAACAAGTTCCAGAAAGCCTCAAACCAAAGAGTAGAGTCCAGAACTTCCTTAGGGCTCCTCTTATGTCCTTTCCTGAGGTTTCCTATATTGATTACAAGCTACATAGCTGGGGTCTATATACACAGATCACTAGAGAATGATCTTTGCCCTATTCTTCCTATAGAATCTCCTTCGAGTCAATCTGGCCACAGTATTCATATACCAGGTTTTCATGGCCAGAGGCTGCCTATCTAGAGCATAGATTCAGACTCCTGAGACCAGAAGGGAGCTTGAGCAATCCGTGCTAAGGTGCTCAAAGCAGACTCAGTAAGATTGAACAAGAAAGCATCAGAGATCATCAAACCATGAGATCTGGGAGCTAGGATAGGGAGAGACAGACCTCAAATATCATTTAATATGATCTCATTTCAGAGACGAAGAAACTGAAGGCCAGGGCTAGAAAGTGATTCGATGAAGATTGCAAAAGCAATAAGAGTAAGAGGTGGGATTCAAACCCCAGTGCTCTAACACCAGAGTCTGAGCTTGTTCCATTAACCCACCCTAGCCACCAATCCATCCCTTTAGCCATCAGCAAGTTTATACCTAGGAGATATTGGAATGGAAAAAAAATCCAACAGATTACAGGTAATAAAGAAAAAAGATATTCACTCTGCTGAATAAAAAGTTAACTTTAACTTCCAGCTATAAGGAGCTAGTGATCAGAGATGGAGTGTTCTAGCCAAATCCAACACTTATTAAGCACCTACTGTGTACAAGGTACTCTGTAAGGTGCTTGAAGATATAAAGACAAAATTACTAGGTATAATCATCTCTGACCCAAAAGAGTCTTCACTCTACTCAGGGATAAAATGTGTAGAAATAAGTAAATACCAAGTCACTTCAGGAAGTAAAAAAATGTAAATAACCAGAAGAATCAGGGAAGGGATTAACAGGTGACCTCTACTTTGAAGATAGCTAAGGATTCTAACAGGTGAAAGGATAAAAGGAATCCATTCCAAACAAACACATATAGGTGGGAGATTGTAAGCTAAACTAGCTCAACTGAGACAGAGAGTATAAAAGCAAGTGATATGAAATAAAATTGAAATGGCAGAGCAGATAAGAGAAGGATGGTGGTCAATTTTAACCCATGAGCCACATCCCTAAAGCATTTCTTTCACAGAACAGATATCAGAAGCTGATTATCAAAACCTTAATGAGTAGAGGGGAGTGAGGTTGTGCAGGGCCTGGAAGACATCTCATCTTCCTGAGTTCTAACTGTGTGACCCTGGGCAAGTCACTTAACCCTGTTTGCCTCAGTTCCTCATCAGCAAAATGAAGTGAGGAAGAAAATGGCAAATCATTCTGCTATCTTTGCTAAAAAAAAAATGGGTCATGAAAAGTTGGATATAACTGAAAAACAACTGAACAATGAATGAGGAGAGATGGAGCTTCAAGCTGTTTCTTCCTATTCTCTCTTTTCCAAGCCTTCCACGCTTTTCCAGTTGAGGTCCCAAACCTTTCTACAATAAGAAGCTGAGAATATACTTTGGGATGATATGGTGAAAGCCAAGGTTAAGATCATAGGATTGCAAATTACAGTGGAAGACTCTCTAGAAACCATTGAATCCAACCCATATCTGACCAAGGATCCCTTCTACAACCTGCCTGATAAGTAATTATCAATTCCCTGCCTGAAAACCACCAGTGAGAGGTCAGCTATGGCCTCCCAAGGCAGCCCACCCTACTTCCGGACACTTTACATCAAACCTAAATCTACTTCTCAACAACGTCCACCTAACTTCCTCATACATTTGGGCACGTCATTTAACATCTTTCAAGCCTCAGTTTCTTTGTCTGTAAAACCCCACAGGGTTGTCATAAATAAAAAATGAGTGAATATCTATAAAATGTTTTGTGAACTTTGAAACTATTAGGAAACCATAAGACACTTCCAAAGTGTTCAGCCATATCCTGGGGACTGTTTTCACATCTGTCTATCTGAGGGCTATAGACAATCTGTCATGCACAGAGACAGACTTCTCAGATGGAAAGGCCATTTGAGGTCACGTATTCTGTCCTCTGCCTTTAGGCAGGATGATTTTGGTGAAATGATGTTAGATGGGATGTCAAATCTTGCTCCCCCAAGACTGCCTAGGAGAAGCCTTCAGGGCTTGGAGCAGAAATATGTGAGGCAGAGCCAAGAGACTAAGTATCATCCCAACCCTGGTCCCTAGGTGAGGCATTATTTCCTAAAAATATTTTTGATAATTTTTTGGTTTTCTATCATTTGAATTTCCCAATATATTGTCCCCACCTCCTGCTCAGAGATCCAACCCTTATAATTGAGGATAGAAAAGAGAAAAAAAAACAGTTAAATGAAACTAACAATATACATACACGACATCTGACATTGATCCTTAGGACCAAAGTATTGAACTCCTAGAGCAAGGGTAGGCAAACTATGGCTCAAGGGCTAAATCCAGACCATCTCCTGTTTTGGTAATGCCCTTGAGCTTTATAAAAATGGTTTTTACATTTTTTCCATTCTTAACTTTCAGGTCATATAAAAAGAGAGTGGACAAGATTTGGCCCCTGGGTCATAATTTGCCAACTCTTACCCTAGATTATCAATATTTGAAGTGTCACAGATAGCTATAATTCTAGTCCAATACCCTTTTGGAAATAAGGGGAGGAAAAGAGCAAGTGTTCAGCCACCACCCCCTCCTCCTACTCCACACCAAGACAAAAATCACAGTTTCCCTTCTTGAGTGTGGATCAGATCCCAAAAGATATATCTATCTGTGTCATTTGTTAGTGACACCATTATTATATTTAGAGAACAACGCATGCACACACATAGGTATATATGTGTGTTTATTCAGTTCAATATACATTTATTAAGTGCCTACTATATACCAGGCACTGTGCTAAGTACTAGAGATACAAAAAAAGGCAAAAACAGTCACTGCCTTCAAGGAACTTATACTCTAATGGTGGGGACAACATACAAACAAATATGTACAAAACAAACTATATCTAGGATAAATATGAAATATGAAATATTTGACAGAATTAAGAGGAGTTGGAGCAGTCTTCCTATAGGAGATGGGATTTTAGTTTGGTACTTAAAGGAAGCCAGAGAGGTCAGTAGTCAGAGTATAAGAAAATGTAATAGTATAATGATATGTGTGCATATATATAGATACATATTTCAGAGTGTGGTTCTTTTAATAAAAACAAAAAATAGCAATCCAAGCCTGCCTGTCCCTTCTTTTCAGGTCTTGTTCACTCACAAAGGATTATGTATCAAAGATCATAGATACAGAGTTGAAAGGGATCTTAGAAACCATAGAGTACAACCACCTTATTTTATAGATGGAAATCTGAGGCATGAAAAGGTTACATGATTTTCCCAAAGTCACACAGGTACATTCACCATCCAAGATTGAAATCCAAGTTCTCTGAATACAAAACCAGTCTTCCTTTCACTATATCTCACTACCTCCTATAAGACCATGATGGGGAATCCATTCAACTTTCTAGAGTCCATCTGCTCTTTCTCTTGACATGTCATTAAAATGGCCTGGCTATTCAGCTGTCATCTCTTGCCCCTACCACATAACCAACTTTTGTTTTCCTAATTTCATTTACTGAAAAAAAATCAAGATTGATGATGTATTTAGGTAACGAACAAATATTGGGCTGACAAACTAGAACTGATAAAAGGAACAGTTTTAGAGAATCTTAGGAAGACTTCATACAAACTGATGCAAAGTAAAGTAAGCAGAATCCATAAAACAATTTATGCAGTAACAACACTGTAAAAGTGAATAATTTAAAAGGCTTAAGAACTCTGTTCAACACAATTAACCACAATTCCAAAGGAGTAATGCTGAAGCAGCTCCTGACAGAGGTGTAAGGGATATAATATGCATAATGAAGCAATCATCTTTCAATATGGCCACTATAAAAGTTTATTTTGTTTAACTCTCTATATTTATGATAAAGGGTTTTATACTCTTTTTTCCTTTTAGGAAAATAGAAAGAAAAAAGTCAGTACTTCTTAATTCAAAAATATTTTCATTAAATGAAATGTTAATATGATTCAGTTCCTCTAGCACAGGTGTTCTTAACTGGTTTTATGTCATGGACTCCTCTGGCAGTCTGATAATGTTTATGGACCCCTTCTCAGAATAATGGGGGGAGGGGTGGACTAATGATATGTTAATTTCAGTTAGAAGTTAGTCAAAATAAACTTTCATCTTTCCCATTCAAATTCATAGACTCCTGAAATCCATCCATGTATCCCTTAGGAGTCAGTGGACCTTAGATAAAGAGTTCCGTTTCTAATAGTATGTTCACTTTTGATTATTATGTATGATTCTTATCTCATTAAGAGTACTGAAATCTAAAGTAAGTTTAAAGTCCATATGAACTGCATGATTCACAGCATCCTCTCCTTCCTTTTCCATCACTTTCACTACATAAATATAATAAAGACACATCAGTTTGGGGACTGTTTTGTTTTTTCTTCATTCCATTGGCTACTATAACCAAAGAACTGGCCACCAAGCAATCCGTCTAGTAGGGATGTGACTCTCTATCCTTAGCTGGGTGGATGCTCAGAAAGCAGACTCAATTCATTGCCGGGGTCATACTCAAAAACCCTCCAGCACATTAGAAACTGCCAAGAGCTTACTATCAATGGGCACATCCTTTGAGAGCCCAGGCTCCACATGATGAGTCATTAAACTAGGACTTTTTGGAGAACAATCTAAATACTTAAGCAAAATATCTAAAATACTTAAAACTAATGATACTACACTATGACAATGGAGAATTATATTTTATCAGTCCCAAATGCTGTATTATATGGTTTGCTTAACTGTGTTTTTTAAGTAAAGATAATTTGCAGAAGAGTTGTCTACTGGGGACTGATTGATGTGTCAAAACAAAATATATCAACAATGTTTTAAATAAACGCTATGCCCCTAGGATACATAATATTTTAAACTAAAACAATACCTCGAGTGACTGCAATTTTTGTCAGTGAGGACAAGTAGTCCCTCCCCTGAAAAAAATAACAACTCCTCTACATACTAGTTCATGGGCTCCAAGAGTGGTAGTGATCAGAGAATTTAATCCCTTCCAGCCAATTGGTGATAAGTATCTTAATATAATCACTTTTGGTCTTTAAACAAGAGAGATTAGAGAATGACAGACAGAAAAAAGAACAGAAATACAGACAGGCAGAAATAGAGAGACAGAGACAGACAGAGACACACAGACAGAGAGAGGGGAGAAAATCTATCACAAGGTCCACACAAAAACTTCCCACTTTGTAAGACTTGACAGGATTTGCATTCTCTTGGCTTATCCTTCTCAAAGACAAATTGCACTTCAGGCTGTAATGAAGCATTGGCGTATGATGTTAGTAGAGGAAGATATAATAACAACAATCTTAACTGATTTTGTCCTTAGGGCTCATGATTATTGAGATTCAAATGCACAGATCCAAGGACCAAGTTGAATAACAAATAAAAATTATTATCATGGATGTTGTTGTTATAATTGTAACATGGTTAACTCTGGCCCTATTTTCTCAGGGCTAGACCTAGTACATTTTATACCACCTTCTTGCACAGTTCTCAGGTGCCTGGAAGGCACCTCTTAAGGACTCTCTTCTCTTCCATAAACTAGAACTCCCACCATCTGTGTTTCCATTTTAGGGGCCCAGTGACTAAGCATTCCAGTCTCTTTTAACCACTTAATATCAGATTTGCTTTTACAAAGGAATACTTACTTCAAAGCTATAAAGGAAAAATTATACAAAAATTTCCCCCAACTCTTCAGGGGCATAATTCCCCCTATACCACCTCAGTCTAGGGGCAGTAGAGAATGGATTAGGACTTAATTCCTGTAGAACATTGGTCCCACCAAGTTCATGTTCAAAGCTGGCATTGATGCCAGCTTCTGATGGGCTGGAGTGATAGAATTCTAAGACCCATGATCCTTAGAGACCTCTGCTATGATGGCTGTGCAAGCTGGCATGGATTCCTGGACTCCCAGATCCCTTTGGTTTGAAATCCCAAAGCAACTATGAGGATCCACTCCCTCCAATGGAAAAGAACGAACAAAAATACCAAAGCCGCAGACACATTTCCAATGAGACACATGGCCTCAGCAGAAGAAGAAGGAGGCTATAAGGCCCTTCCTAATTACTGCATGGCATGAGAAAGGGAGTCACCTCCTCCCTCATAAATGAGTGCCACAAAGCAGGTGCTGCCAGGCCATTGAAAAAATGCTAAAAGCCCTACCTATGCAACCAATAGAAAAAGTACTGTTCCTAGTCATGTGGTAAGCCAACTCAGAACTTGAGGCCCAGGTCTCCAGTCTCCCAGAAGCATCTCCCTAATGTTTTTGATACACTGTCTTGGCAAATTTATGGTGTCTACACATGCTTCAGATCCTCCGTTATTTTGTTCTTGTTGTTCTTATTGTTGAGACTTGAAGTTCCCCTTCTGATTGGCCTCATGAGAAAACTCTCTCTACCAATGCAGATCAGAAATTCTACAGCAACTTACAAACTTAGAGAGATCCCTGAGTCATTGAGAAAGTTAGTGACTTGCTTATGTTCACACAGTCAGTATGTGCTGAAAGGATGAATTTTTGAATGCACATATCATAACTCCAAGGCCAGATCTCTACCCACTACCCTGACACAATCTCTGGTTTATCAAAATTAAATTTGTTGCCTTGGGATGTAAAAAAATCCATCTTTGTTCTTTCTCAGGCATGGGTGAAACTAGGCAACTACTGAGGTCCTTTGCATTTCTAGGATGTTAGGATTCTGATACCAATAACTTTATAATTCATCATTTGTGAATTGGTCTCTTAAGATTTATTGACTGTTTTGGTTCAAAAAAACTCTCACTGCAAAGGAGAACATCTGACCTTTTTGGGGACACTGATATTAAAACAAAATAAACTTAAAATAGCTTTCCCTCCTTAAGATAAAACTGTTGCCATTATAATAGACTTGGGGAATAAGAAAATTGGGCAATTCATTTGTTCAGGATCCCAGAAGAACAAAATGGAAATCTTTGTCTATCTATCTTTATTTACCTAATGAATTTTTGTAAGGAAACTGAGCATAGTCTTCTTATTTTATCCAACCCCTTGGGTTCCTAGATTGTGAATCTGGCCTCATTATCGTGTTTCTACAGTGAACAAGTCATTCCTTCACTCTGGGGGAGCAGAATTGCCTTTTTAAATCCATAGAGTTGTGACTTGCTGAGATAGATGGGAATGATTAGGTTTCGCCGAGGTTTGGACAGTGTACCCATATGTCCTTACACAAGAGAATGATGCCTTGGCACATAATTCTCAGGAATCATAACAGTACAAACCTAGACAAACCCAAGTCGCCAATCTTGTATTCCTTCAAGACCCCTTCCACCAACATTTCAATCCAATCAATCAATCAACAAGCATTTATTACATACCAACTATTTATCATGGACTAAGCAAAATGCTTGGAATGAAAGACAAAAATGAAAGAAGACAGACAGCAGGATGTCTGCCCAGATGTCAGAAGGCATGACTAGAGGAAAAAGTAAAGGCAATTAGTAGATGAAAAAGGATACATTCTTTGGCATAGGAGAATTTGCAGACTTTATGGGGAAGGAAAGAAAGTTAGGTCAAGAAAAGGTGCAAAGTCTTTGTGTTTGGGCTTGGAATTGGGGTATAATGGGCTGTGAGGACAGTTAATTCTCTTGTTGATGTTTTTCCCACCAATCCTTCATTTCCTTAATTCTTGTCCCGCAATCTATACTTCACCAACCTCAGGACAGTGTCTCTCCTCTTCTTTTGGGTGGAGCTACTATTTACCTCCCTTTCTCTCCAAGGTGTGCCTAAGAGATGCCATGTATCAGAGACGCTTTTCTCTAACAGAAGGAGAAGCAGTAAGAACATCTGACTTTCAAGATGGAACCTGAAAATGTCCAGAATAGCAACACATTAGCTGTTTCTGGTGACCCCTGCCACGGGAGGTATTTTATTTCTCTACTGTCCTATGCCCTTTTGTTTCCTTTGGTCACTCTTACTGAGGGCATGATGATAGTCACTGAGGAGATGTAGGAAGAGAAAGGCAAAAAAAATCTGTGCTGCTGCATCTTCCCCACTTCCCAGTCAAATTTGTTTCCCCTGATTCTTAGACTTCATGTTTTCTGATTTCCTCCTTCACTGATATCACCAATCTTTCTGAAAAATACTAGACAAGAGAAGGACACCTTGGCACATAATTCCCAGGAATCATAACAGTACAAACCTAGACAAACCCAAGTCTTGTATTCCCTCAATCTTGTATTCCCTCAAGACCCCTTCCACCATCATTTCAACCCAATCCAAAATATTGTCAAAATCCCTTAGCATTTATATACCAGCCACTTAATTGTCAACATCCCTCATGAAATTTGTCTTTAGAGTTATTTTTAAAACTGTGGATTTAGGTTTGGGGCTTTGGGATCTCCCTACAAAGAATAATAACCTGTAATGGGCAATGGTTTCCTATAGACTGTAATCCAAAGTCTTGGCATCTATACCTGACTCTAAGGTTTAGTTCTTTTGGCTTTTATAGCCTGAGAACTATCAACAGGAAAATAATACAAAATATTGTCAAAATTCTGATTAGAAAATAGCATTTAAAATGATAAGGGACTTAATAATCTGTTTAATTTAAGGGTTCTTAATCTGGAAACCAACCCCACCCCTCAACCAGAGAATCCATGGATAGGTTTCAAAGGGCCCATGAATGTGGAAGGGAAATATTGCATTTTCATTTTCAACAACCTTTGGTTTTCTTTCAAATCTTATGTATTTTATTTTGTGGATTTAAAATTAAATTTGCATATAATTATTTAATTTTATTATTTAATTAAATTATACAATTAATTTTATGCATTTAAATTTTTTAAGGCCATAGACTTCGCCAGATTGCCAAAGGAGTCCATGATACCATAAAAGGTAAAAAAAAAAAAAAAAAACCAATCTTACCCAATCATCTCATTCTAAAGATGAAGAAAGCAAGACCTCAAAAGATGAAATGACTTTCCCAAGCTCCCACAGATACCAAATGACAAAATCACTGGATTTGAACCAAGATCTTGCGATTCTACAAACTATGCTCTTTCCACCATATCATTTCTTATGTAATAGTAAATCTATATAATCTCAACAAATTAGCCCAACACGTGTCAAAGGTTAAAGTGGATTGTTTTGACATAATACACATACACTGCTCCCTATAATAACTTTTCCAACCTATTTCCCAGGACAAAATTTCCTTTTGTTGTAGTGTTAGCATATTTGTGGACCCTGAGGACATGATCAATTTGTCTTAATTAGACACAGAGGATTAAAATCCAGGTCTATATCCAATCACTCTATATCCAAAACTCTGTCCACAGTACCGTATTAACTATCCCTAAACTATGGAGAAATGGTGATCCTTTGAGCAATTGTTAAATTAGTTCATGCAAAGAAAGCCTTTTTATTAAACTACTTTTTTCCAGCCCAATACCTCTACCAAGGTTTTTGTACTAGATTACACTTAAAAACCAGTCAGAATTTGGATGACTACTACTCTTCTAGTTTACATGGCTGGAAATCACTACACTCTTAACTAATGGAAAGAAAATTGTTTTCTTTTCCCTAAACACAAAACAAAATGAAGCAAACAAAGGAAACAAACAAGCAAAAAGAGGCTACCTAACTTTTCTTTTAAGAGAAATTCACCCAGCGGTAGGAAAATAACTCATGGAGTAAGACTTTCTAGAACCATGGACAGTGACCAAATCTCTGGATACAGATAGTACCCAGGTCTTTTCCTGTTTAAACAGGTCATTTCTGCTCTCTCTCCTCACCTCTAGAAGCAGATTCCTCATGGCAGTTTCATTTTGGAGCCCCCTAGTAGCAACCATCATAATGCAGCTACTTTTCTGCCAACAGTTTACATGAGAAAGCAACTTAAGGTTCTCTGGAATTATGCTAGGCCATATAAAAAGGGCTCCAAGACTAATAAGAGGAGAAATTAAAATTAAACTGACTTTGAGATTTCACTTCACATCCAGAAAGATGATAAAAGATAGAAATAGTCAATGTCTGAGAAGCTATAGGAAAACAGACACACTAATACACTGTTGGTGGAGTTGTGAATTCAACCTGGATGTTCCATATGCATCCCAGACTCAACATATCCAAAACAGAATTCATTACCTTCCTTCCAAACCCTTCCCTCTTCTAAGCTTCCTAATTACTCTCAGAGGTTCAGTCATCCTATCAATCATTCAGACTCACAATCTTGGTGTCATCCTCAACTTTTCTTTCAGACTCACTCCAATCTGCTGCCAAGTCTTATTTCTAGTTTCATAACATCTCTCATCCAGGTTCTCTTCACTCCTTTCAAATAGCCACAGCCTTGCTGTGGACCTCATTACATTAAGTATGGACTACTGCAATAGTTGCTAATTGGTCTTCTTGCCTTACACTCTCCCCACTTCAGTCCACTCTCCAATTAGATGTGGCCATTCATCTGCCTATTCAATAAATTCTTGCAGTTTCCTAATATCCCCCAAATAAAATATCCAGTCCTGTTTGGCTTTTAAAGTCTTTCATCATTGTTCCCTTTCTTATCTTTCCATTTTTTCTTCTACCTTATTGCATTCCAAATGTTCTGTGATCCAGTAACATCGTTCCTCACACACAATATTCTATCTCAACAATTCCATATCTTTTTGCTGTCTGTCTCCATGTTAAAATTATACTCCCTCCTCATTTCTGTCTCATGGTTTTCTTGGCTTCCTCCAAGAATCAGCTTAAATCCTACTTTCTGCCAGAGGCCTTTCCTGTTTTACTCTCTCTCCATCACAATTAGTGCCTTCCCCCTGAGATTGCCTTCAATCTACTCTCCATATTTATATCCAAATATACATAGATATTTTCATATTTTCTTCTCCATCAGAATATAAACTCCTTTCAGATAAGAGATAGTTTTTGCCTTTCTTCATAATCCCAGTGTTTAGCACAGTACCTTGTCACATATTAGATAATAATGACTTCTTGATTAATTGATTACTTAAGTTCTCAATATGCGTTATGTGTGTCAATCATCTGAATTTTTTGTCACGTAAGTAGTGAGTTACGTTTTTTTAGTGTCTAGGACAAAATTTAAGAACAAAACTTGATTCCTCTGGTAAAGAAAACACTTGAACTCAATTGTAACTGTAAATGGGTGATCTGGAAAAGGTACAACCCCCTCCCCTGCTTGTGCTATATAGCTTGTCTTCAATGACTTCCTAGTAGGAAACCTGAATATTATCACATATTGTGTGCAGTTCTTATGACTTAAAGAAAATAAAGAGACCATTCAGAGGATTGTTATTTTTTTCTTCCCAAGTATGTCAAGTATTATATCCAAGACTCAACCTACCATATAGTATCCAAATCAACTACTACTTATTAGCAATATTTTATAAACTGAAACTATCCAGAAACTTGAAATTTGGAAGGAGATGGGGAGTCGGATAATTCAGATTATGATGATGAGACAACATGACAAGGTAGAAGCCCCTGAGATCCTCTTTTAATAGCTTGAAGATAGCTAAATGATCTGTCATATGGTCTTAATATATATAAAAATAAAGTTGACCTATTAGCGTCCAGGCTAAAAGCATGCAATCTCCTACCAGAGAGCACAAAATATGTTCCAAATCTGAAGCTTCTTTTGAGAAGCAATAAGTATGAAAAGTATTCTTAGCATATCATTGGGGATCTAAAATTTATTGCTTTTTTTTACTAGGCTACAACTTAGTTATAACAAATATTGCTGCTTTGTTTGCAAATGAGATGACAGAAACAGAAGAAAAACACTCCATATATTTTTCAGACTAAGCTAAACACACTTAAAATGGAACTGGTCACTAAAATAACCACTGCAACCTATTTCCCAGAATAAAATTTATTTTTGCAAGGGAATTTACGTACTTTGTTGACCATGAGGACCTGGTGAAATTATTGTAATTATATGTAGAGGATTATAGATTCAAAGGTTTACAACAAGAAGAAGCCTGAGATGCTGTTTAGTCTAAAGCAGCAGTTTTCAACCTGTGGGTCACAACCCCTTTGGGGTCAAATGACCCTTTCACAGGGGTCACAGGGGTTGCCTAAGACCATCGAAAAACACATATTTCTGATGTTCTTAGGAACTGAGACACTGCTTCTCTATCCGTCTCCAGGCGGGTCCGCCCACATGCAGACATGCCCACATACAGGTATTAAAGGGTCACGGCATTAGGAAGGTTGAGAACCACTGGTCCAAAGTCTTCATTTTATAGATTAGAAAACTGTGGTCTGGAGGTGTCAGATTTGTCCAAGGTTACACAACATAGTAAAGAAGGCATGAGAGTAGATCCTGCAGTATATAGACTAATGAATGTAACTTCAATTACTGACAAAAACCTCAAACATTATTGACTATTTAGGTTATCTGTGTCCACATGGATCTCTTTACATATCAATCAGAGGAAGACAGGATTTTCTTCATCCAGCCTTCTCAATGGAAAATTGATTCCTGCTGGGAAGGGAAGTAGGAGATTGGAGGCAGGTTACTCACACTATTCCTTCCAAAGAAAGGGTTTCACACTAGAATTATATCTACCCTCCCCCCCAAAAAAGTTATTTTTCTAGGAGAGATAGCTTTTAGGTTCAAGCTGAGCTCCTGATCTCTATTCTTTAACAAAGGAGTGCCCCCAAACCAAATATCCAAGACTCGATTCTCTTCTTACCAAATGCCAGTTCCACAACAAACACATACAGAAAATATCAATTGAACCCATTTATCCAAGTCAGCAGCAATAGAGATGAGAATGTTGTTGCTGCTGCTGTCACTGTTGTTGTTTTTGTTCATCCTTTGTTTTCAAAGAGGACCAATGACATCATGGGGTGATGTTTCAGTTTCTGAATGAATTAGATAACTTGTTCTCATCTATCCATCCCACTGGCGGAAGTCTTCACATGCTTGAGGTAGACACTCCCTGACTCACTGATGGGTTTGTGACCCATCAGTTTCCCTCAGCCTGGTTAAGCCCATCTCCTGAGAAGGTTTCCAAAGGTTATGGTTACTGTACATGCTACAGCTTCTTGGAGCTGCAGGTGAGAGTTGTATGACAGATGGACAACAAAGGTGGATGAGCAGCCCTGAAAAGGGATTGGCCAGAAATGTTAGTCCTCTCTGAATACCCCTATATACCAGACAGTAAATGGAGTGAATGAACTCTCCTACGTGGAGTGAGATATCTTAGCCAGAGAGAAAAGTGAGAGGAGAGACAGAGAGACAGAGACAGCAGAGAGAAGAGAAACAGAGAAAGAGAGAGACAGAAAGAGAGAACCAGATTATAAGGGGAAATTTTCCCAAAATCTCTATTACAGCAAGCTGGGCATAAGAATATGAATGAGGTACCAGCTCCTCTATGTGCCACTTTCTTTCCAGAGTCTTTCTCTCCCTTCTGGAACCTTTCCCTGATGAGAAATTAGAACCACATGTCTTCTTTATTAAAATTAGAAGCCAGAAATCCAGGATCTCTCTTCTCCCAAGCTTTCATCAATTTCACCTCTCACCAGGGGTGGAGCTTTCCATAATTAATCTCTACCAATGAGGAGAATTTTATGTAAATGGGCTTTGAGCCCCAGTTACATTAAAGGAATGTTTCATGAATATTTAGTAGAAAAGGAAGAGATCTATAAGAGTCAACATGACTTCATCAAGAACATGTCAGGCCAAACTAACCTAATTTTCTTTTTTGATCATGGTACTAAACTGACGGTTCAGGGTCTGATTTCAGCAAAACACTTGACAAAGTCTTTTATGACGTCATTTTGGATAAGATGTAGATACATCAGTCAGAAATTTACTGGTCAGTCGACCAAGATTTATTAAGCAGCTTTTATGAGCTAGGCACTGTAGATATCTCCCCAAAAATGTACAAAATAGTCTCTAATCTCAATTATTTCAAAGGCTAATGTAAGAGAAAACATGCCAATAACGACATACAAACAAGAAATATACAGGATAAATTTGGGGAGGGGGTAGTCTCAGAGGAAAAGGACTAATATTAAGGAGGACTGTGAAAGGGTTCTTACAGAAGACATAATTTTAACTGAGATCATAGTTAGAATTAGAACTGATTAAATAGTTAGGGGTGGGGAACCTGTGGCCTCAGGGTCACACGTAGCCCTCCAAATCCTCAAGTACAGCTCTTTGACTGAATCCAAATTTCTCATTCAGTCAAGGGCTGCACTTGAGGGCCTAGAAGACCACATGTGGCCTAAAGGCCACAAGTTCCCCACCCCTGGGATAGATAGACCCAACTAGTTGCTAATAATTTTTTCTTTTCTTTGTATCCCCAAGACTGAATATAGTACCAGACACATAATAATCACTTAGTACATGTTGTTGTTTTTTGTCCTTGATTTTCAAAGGGGACCATAGACATTATGGGGTGATGTCTTGAATTACACATGAATTGCATTTAAGTAAGGCAGAGTTGCATAAAGTCATCAGCCTCACTTGCTCTTCTGGAGTCATAGAAGTCCAGTGGTAAGACAAAAGTCAGAATAACTGGCAATGACCCAGGATGGCCTTGGCATCTTTGATGACTAACCAAGCTCTAAGTGTTCCACAGCACCTTCTTCAGCTGCCTTCATGGCCATTAGAATAAACTGTTCTCATCTACTCATTTCACATTTCACATGGGTGGGGGAGATTCTTTGGATACCTGGGGTAGACATCCCCCTAACTCATCAACAGGTCTGGGGCCTGTCAATTCTGTTTTAGCCCATCTGCCAAAACATTCTTCTGAGAGCGTGGCTGCTATACATGCTACAGTTGCTTGGAACCATAAGTGATAGCTGGGTTACCCATTGGACAGCAAAGATGGGTGTGCAGCCCTGAAAAGAACTGAGTAAGCCTTCATACCAGAAGGGCTCATCCTCCCATATTACTCTACACACCCTTCTGAATGTACATACATACATACATATATACATACATACATATATATGTGTATATAGATTTACTTGTAGACTAATATCTTTCCAAATATCAACTCAGAAAGATGTCTTTAACTTAGCATTCCAATTATCTCTCCTAGACTCCATACTATTGAACATTTTCATCAATGACTCAGATAAAAGCATAGAGAATATTAGCATCTAACTTGGAGATGACAGAGTCATTCACACATTATATGAAAGTCAATATCTCAAAACAGCCCAAAAGACTCAGACAATGGGCCAAATATAATACAAAGTAATTTAATAGAATTAAATTTAAAGGCCTACATTTTAATTTTAAAGTGAACTAGTCAATAAAACTGAAGGAGGCATGACTACATAGTTGCTCGCAAAAAGTAAAAAAGAACCTGGGAATTCTAGTAGACTTAGTGTGTGTCAACAATATGACACAGAATCCAAAAAAAAGTTCCATTAACAGAAACACAGTGTCCAGGATAGGGTAGGTGGAAGCTCTTCTGTATTCTTCCCTGATCATACAATACTGGGTGTATCAAGTTCCATCATAGGTGCTTCAGGAAATTGACTAGTTGGAGAATAGACAAAGGACAAGTAAAATGATCAGAGAAATGAGCCCCATGTCACATGAGGATTGTTTGAAGCAATTAGGGATATTTAGCCTAAGGAAGAAAATGCCTGAGAGCAGGAAACACATATGATTTGAAGGGCTCTTATACAGAAAAAGGATTAAATATGTTCTTTGCACAAAAGGACTGTGCTAGAAGCAATGGGTAGAAGTTGCAAAAGGATTCCATGTAAGGAAGAATTTCATAACAATATATTTATTCAAAGGTAGGACTGTTGCTTTGGGAGATAGTGGGTTTCCCCCATGACTGGGGTCTTCAAGTGCAAGTTTGATGATAGATCTCTGGGAATATTGTCAAAGGGAGTCCCATAAGGTTGTGAGTGGGTATAAATATCTCTGACACAACCTTTAGCTTTGATATTTTGTGATTCTGTTGTCAACGTTTTTGATACTTTCTCTTGTCATATAACACATTAGCTATGCCATTCAGTTTTAGGTTATCTTGCTAACTGACATTTTATATGAGTGGCATCCTTGTCACCATCCATCACTTTTGATTTTTTTTAAATGATGGATAGCATAAAATCAAGGACAGATCCTAAGAACCTTAGCAAAGAGCACAGGATTTAGAGTCAGAGAAAAACTGGTTCAAATCTCATGTCTTCTACTTCTTCTCTGTGTGACATTGGGTAAGTTTCTTCCTATCTCTGGGCCTCAATTTATCTATCTCTAAGAAAAGAGTGCTGCACTAGAAAATTACAAAGATTCCTTTTATTTCTAAATTATATTATTCCATGAACTCAAATCCTTCTTCATATATTATGCCCCACCAAAGAATCACACAGTCAAAGAATCAGTCCATCAACATACATTTACTCAACACTATGTGCCAAGCACTGTGTTATGCACCAGAAATATAAAGAAAGCTCAAAATTGCAGTGCTATTCCTCAAACAACCCAGGGCTCCTGAAGTAAATCCCAAAGGTAAATATGCAAATTAGCTCTAATAACAGAAATGATGGTGGGTTGCATAAGCATTTCAAGGAAATATATGTTAATAATCCTGAGAGCAGAAAAATGTGAATCATTAGTATGCCATAACTCCTCCCATCCTCCCACTCTAGTCTGTCCCATGACTTGTCTTTGAGGGTGGGGTTATGACATCCAGGAAGTCGTGAAGCTAGAAACTGGAAAGGGAAAGAGGATTAGAGGGCTGATTTCTATCCAGAAGACTGGGTATATCATCTAATTTCAAGACCACTGGTAAGTATCCAGAGACTTACATTTCTTTTTTCCATATCTCTGTGTTGGACAAACAAGGCAATTTATACTTATCCACCTAGGACTTGTTGCTGTAGGGATTAATCCCACAATCCAGGCTACTCAAATCCTTGGGTTTAGGAAGCATCTGTGTGAAGAGGTAGTTGAGGGTCAAGGAGAGCAAAATGGGAATCTAAAGCAGTGAGATACAAGGATGTTTCTGATTTATCCCATCCCTCCCCTCTCATACCAATCACATCATAAACATACAAAAATGTGCACATGGAAAGATACTCTTTAATCTGGTTGCTGCCCTGACCCCATCGAGACATCATGTAACACAATAGAGATACAAGAGTACTAGACCTGTGTGGGCATGAGGTCAATTTCTGACTCTGGACCCTCCTCATTTTGTGTCCCTGAAAAGTCACTTAACTTCTCTGAGTCTTAGTTCCCTCATCTAAAATGGCAAGTATCATAACAGTTACTTTATAGGGCAGTTGCGATGATCAAAGGAGATAAATGATAGAGCATTTTTGAGAGGTGCTATGGGCCATTAAATAATGTGCTAGACTTTGATTCAGGAAGATTAGGGTTCAAATCCCACCCCAGACAATGGACAAATGTGACTCTGAACAAGTCACTTGAACTCTTTAAGACTAAGTTTCCTCACCTTTAGAATAGAGAGAGAGAGAAAGAGAGAGACAGAAAGACAGACAGAGAGACAGAGACAGAGAGAGAATTTCTCTCACAAGACTGTTGTGAGAATCAAATAAGATAATAGATGGAATGCACTTTGGACATGGTATAGTGTAGTGGAAAGCTCCAGATAAGGAGTCAGAAGACATTGATTCAAATCTCACCTTTGCTACTTGTAAAATCTTGAGGCAATCACTGAACTTCTTTGTTTCTCAGTTCCTTGATCTGTAAATCAGAAACCTAGCTTTTTCTGAAGTCCCTTCTGACTCTAAATCTATATTCCTATAACACCTTGAAGTTTTACAACAGGAGTTCTTAATCTTTATTGTGTCCTAGACCATTTGGGCAATAAGTCTAGTGAATCCTATAAGCCCCTCTTCTTAGAATTATGTTTTCAAATGCATAAAACAAAATATACAGGATTATAAAAGATAGCAATTCTATTTAAACAGTTGTTTAAATTTTTTTTTAAAACAAGATCACAGCCCCTAGCTTGAAATCTATCCATGGACCTCTTGGGAGTCCATAAAACCTATATGAAGAATTTCTGCTTTAGATATATGTCAGTAATTATCATCAGAAGGACTGTAGATTTAGAAATGGAAGGGAGCTGAGAGAAGTCCAACATCCACACTTTACATATGAGGAAACTGAGGCCCAGTTAGGTCATATGATTTGGTCAAAGTCCAGGTCTACTAAGAAGTACCATAGCCTATGATTCCTAAAGTGACTTATCCTGTATCAGTCAGGTACTAGGTAGTAAAGCTGGGGTTCAAATGCAGGCAATTATAAATTATTATAAATCCAATACTCCTTCCACTTTGGGGAAATGGGTTATTAGGAGCAAGACTTTGTTCCTGAAGTATTCTTTTGTCCTTTGTAGAAAATAGTTTAAATCAGGAACAGAGACTGAGGAGATTAAGGTAAATAGGGTCATATTTTCCAATGAGGGGTGTGATAACAATTGGAACTTTGGAACAGAAAGAAAGCATGGAAGGAAGGAGAAACACTGGCAAAGCCTCTGCCTGTTAGAGCCAGGGACAGGGTGTTCATAAGACTAAAGATGATGGAGGTAAGGGGGATGCTGGGAAGGGGGAGTGGATCTGAGCTCTCAGTCCCTAGAAACTTAGCAACATCCCACATCTCCAGTGGGAATCCTTGTGTGGGAGATCAAAGGAAGCTAAATAAGAAAGTCTAATAATGTCTTAGGAGAAGTTTGTAATCTGCCCACACAGATAATGGATAAAATAAAAGGCATTATCAGATCAGATTAGTAGAGCTGTGTGTGGCTGAAATCAGGGTTCAGGAACAGTCAGGGGAGAGCCGGTGCTGTGCCACAAAAGGACACCATGGGTGTAAGTTCTTAGAACTAGAAGAGACCTAGTATTGAACTAGTCTAATCCCCCCCCCCATTCTACAGATGAGTAAACTGAAGCCCAGAGAAGCCAAACAACTTAGCCACATGGGCAGTAAGTGAAAGAGGTAAGATTTGAATCCAGATCTTCTGACTCTGAAGATAGTGTTCATTTTATCCCACCATAGTCATGGCAAGAAGAAGATGTTTGTACCCTAGGGAATCCTCTAAAGGTTTCACCCTATGTCTCTTAAAAGCAGGAAAGTGAAATGTGGGGGTAGTAGGGTCCCTTAGGAGGAGGTATACAAGCCACCCTCCCAGTGAGGAAGTTCCCTCACACAAACACATGCAAAGCCATAGACCTGCAGATTATCATAGATTGGGAACAAGGGGGAAAGAATAGGCAATGGTGTCTGAGGTAAAAAAAAAATAATAATAATAATAATAATAATTAATTTCTCACGTGTAACCACAGGAAATATCTATGTCAGAAATATAACTAATGGTAGAGAGAGGAGGACTCTGTCCGGGGTACTAATGGAACTTTGCCAGATAGAAACAATTGAACTTAGCCTCCAGAGAACAACAAACTACCAGATAATATGCTTCCCTCTTGTGGCAACTCATGGCAACTGCTCCTTGGGCTAGCTCATTCCGAGCTCATCCCCACCTTTTACCCTCATCTTCCTTCCCGGTAGATTTCCCAGTGCCTTGGGTTCTCTATCTCTTCCATGGGGTCTCTCTTGATCTCTTCTTACTGTTACACTGAACTGAATTTGTTTAAAATGCTTAACATTGTATTGTATCATTGTATCAAAGATGCAGGGCTGGAAGGGACTTCAGAGGTCATTCAATCCAACCCTCAGATGACAAAATTGAGGTCCAGAGGAGTGATTTCCCCATGGTTTTACAGATAGTAATCAACAAACAAGAGTTTCTATTCCAGACCACTTGATTCTCAATCCAGAGGTACCAGATCAATGTGCCATACTACCTACCTCCTTTCATGCTATGTTCCCTATGACACATTTAGAGGGGGCATCCAGGTTCCAGACCTCCTCATTATAGTTCTGATCCATGTGCCCTATTGCAAGGAATGGATCTTTTAGCCACATTTATGTTCAGTTTGATGTTTGGGATGTTGTCTGTCTCTCAGTCTTAACTCAGC
Organism: Pseudochirops corinnae; assembly: GCA_028646515.1. Lineage (NCBI taxonomy): Eukaryota > Metazoa > Chordata > Mammalia > Diprotodontia > Pseudocheiridae > Pseudochirops > Pseudochirops corinnae. The sequence goes on along the minus strand of CM053588.1, from coordinate 37,761,919 downwards.
ACACCCAGTCAGATCCAATGAATAAATTTTCCCCTCTCCTCCAGAGAACATGGTAATTATTTTTTTAAAGGTGAAGGAAAGAAACCTATCATTATGCCCAATCAACCTTTATATGGATGGCAAATTGCTCAGAAAGCCTGTCTCCCTCTGACCCAACTGCTCTGATATGATTCTACCAGTCCCACATGATCTTTGAGTTAAAGTTTATTTGATTTCCATTTTGTAAAGTCTATGCTGTTTATGTAAGCAGAGCTGAAGGTTCACAGAGTTTAATTTAGTCTCATTTTTTTTTCTACTCATCTCAACCTAGACGGGGGCTTTCTCAATAAAGATGCAGGAATTCCCACAATACTTCCAGGAACTGCATTTCTGACCCCCACAAAACCCTCTCCATGCCTTGGTGCTAGAATATTTCATGAAAAGCTCACAAATCACATCTCCCTGATTGCATTTCCTTACTTCTTCGAAAGCAAAATCACTGTAATTGGTTTACATTAAGCATCATGTTTTTTGAGAGAGGAAATTAAATGGCATATCGTTACATTTGATTCACAGGCAAACACAGTCAAATAAAAACATCGTCAGACATTCTGAAATAGTTCTCAACAACGACAAAAATCTTTTTTGAGGGCAAATCACAGCTTAAAGAATAGTGTTACAAGGAGAGGGGGAAATGCTATTCATCCTGTGTGCTGAGGAATGAGAATTATGGCAAGAGACTTCATGCATATATCTTTAATAGCTTCTTTTCTCATTCCATGGTGGAGACAGAACTAGTCCAAGACCAACGGGGCTTTGTCCAAAGGTGGACAATTTAGCAGATGGTACAGACACAGGCCAAAGTTTGGGGAAGACATCTAGGCAGCTTGAGGGACTACTCTATAGCCTCTTTACTGAATCTATAAAATGAGAGGTTTGGAATAGTTGGTTTCTTAGGCGCTAAATCTCTGTCCCCATAATCTGTAATCCTATAAAGTAGAAGAATTCAGGCATGACAAAGGAGTGTTATGAGCCTTCCCCCTTCCTTATCCTATTCACTTCAACCCTCCCTCAAAGAACTAAATCTACTCCCAGCTGCCTATGGTTCATTCCCCCTCTCCCCACCTCACTCTGCCTTTCTCTATTATCTCCTTATCCCTGGTTCTAATTATCTCTTTGTATCTCATGTGAGATGAGGAGTTAAAAAACTGCAAATCACCTCTCCCTCCCCTCTCTCTCTCTCCAGTGGGGACTGACAGTTTGGAATAGGAGCCTTTAAAATGATAAATCTTCTATATTAAAAGTCATTTGTTTATTAGCAGCAGTTTCAGCCTTCCATATCCGGGAAGCTAAAGATATGCAGATGAGGATGAGCTCATATTTCTAGATTGTTTGGGGCAGGAGAGGGAGGGTGGCAATGGTTTTAAAACTTAAAATGAAAGGAAAAAGTCATAGCAATATAATAATACATGTCACAATGTGGTATAGTGGAAGGAAAGCTAAACTTTGAGAATCAGGAGAGAAGAGGTGAGAGTATAAGCATTTATATACCAACTATGCACTAGGAACTGTCCTAAGCACTTCACAAATATTATTGCATCTCATCCTCATAACAACTCTTTATGGTAAGTGTTTTTATCACCCATTTTACAGTTGAGGAACTGAGGCAAACAGTGACTTGCCCAGCAAATGAGTATAGATATGAACTCAGATCTTCATGACTCCAGGTCCAGAACTTCATCCACTTTGGCACCCAGCTGCCTCAGGAGAGACCTAGGTTTGAATCCCATATCTGATATTCTATGTGACCATGGGTAAGCCACTTTACTTCAACAAACTTCCCTCTCTGTGTTTTTTAAATGGACGTAATAATATTCATTCATTCATTCACCAAACATTTATTAAGTGCTTTCAATGTGCCAAGCAGAATACTATAACTGGGAATGCAAAACCAAAACCGGTTCTGTACTAATAATATTGGACCTACAAAAAGATATCGGGAGGACCAAATTACAAAACAGTTCTAAAGTCCTTCGCAAACTTCCAAGAGTCCTAAAAATGTATAATTATTTTGTTAGTGCAGCTAAGTGATTAGAGAGCTGTCTTCCAAGTGAAGAACACCTAGGTTCCAACTCTACCTCTAACACACACTGGTTGAGTGACTCTAGGGACATCACAACCTTGCAGAACACCTCTCCAGGACCAGAAACTATAAATGGAAAGTGCAAGCCTGCATTGCTAACGGAATTTTCCTTATCTGGGAATTCCCTTTTGTGATAAAATCTCAGGTCCAGCCCCAAATCCATATTATTGTCATATAAAAACAATTATGAAGCATCTACTGTGCATTGATGATAATGATAACTACAATAGTGTTTTTATTTCATTGTTGAGTCATGTTCAACTCTTCATGACCCCATTTGGGATTTTCTCAATCAAGATACTGGAATAGTTTGCCAATTCCTTCCTGAGCTCATTTCACAGTTGAGAAAACTGAGGCAAACAGGATTAAGTGATTTACCTAGGGTCACACAGTTAGTATCTAAGACCAGATTTGAACTCAGGAAGGTGAATCTTCCTGGATCCTAGCGCAGCACTCTGACTACTGTACCACCCATACATGTGTATAAAGGACACTAGGTTGTGAGTCAGAAGATGTAGGTTCAAATCCCAGCTCTGCCATTTACTATCTGTGTAACTTTTGGCAAAGAACTAAATCTCTCTGAGCCTCACTTACTTCATCTGTAAAATGGAGGAGGAGGGGGGTTGGACTAGATGACCTCTAAAGTCTCTGCCAGCTCTAAATCTGTGAACTTGTGAATTGGCATTTGTGTTGGCAGATAACTCCATACACATCCACTATCTGGGGGAAAAGTACATTTTCTGTTGGATTTCTTTTCTTCACTTCTAAATGTAGTTTAACGGGAGTTCTGGGAGACCTGGGTTCCAATCTTGCCCCCTACATTTATTAACCTAGCTTTACTCATCTGTAAAATGGGAACAATAAGATATGCCTTGCCTTCCTTCAGGGATAATGCTGGCAAAACTTTAAGCACATTGTGAATTATCACTACAAAGGTAAACAAGATATCACATTTTATAATGATGCCTTTTTGAGTACCTAGCCTTCACTGCAAAGATCTCAGTCTAGCCACAACTACTGCCTTCCACAGTTCCTATTTCTGTTCCCCAGGAACCACCTGGGGGGTCTGAAGTTCACTACACCCTGTCTGGTTCCCATGCTGTACTCACCTTCACCTGTCTGCAAATACAAAAGTGAATTTCAGGAGCTGCAAATCTCCACGTGAACAACCCTTTCAAGTCATAGCAAAATAGTTCCTGTACAAAGAGATTTTCTTTCCCTCCTAGAGAGTTTCACTAGGTCATATTCCAAATTGTCATCTGTCTTCTGGTCTGAAGTCCAGAGACGATGTCAACCCTTGTGTGTAGGAGCAGAGAAGAATCTTTGACAAACTGCTTTTATGAACTGCCAAATTATTAGCAAAATCATTTGAGTTTTCATTGAAATAGGAGTTTTTATTTTAATTTATATTGTAATGAATGCTTGTAACAGTACTGTTCCATAAACACAAACAGTACAATCTTATAAAAATTTCATCTTTATCTATTTTGGGGAGAAATAGTCCTGTCGGCCTAATTGAAGCATCTGTCATTCTGACATTAAATAGTGTATCCTTGGACCTTTTATTATATTTCCCTGCATTTCTCATACACTGTTAAATTGAAATAACACTGCTGCCTTGGAGATAAAGAGAGATAATAGGTATTTTATAATGAGGGAAGAGGAGGATTCATCTCTAGTCAGGGCTGAGAATTGCTTTCTCTTTTTCCTCTGGGTTTCGTTGCCCTAAAGGGAGCTCTGGCACCTTGTGCCTCTCAGTGTTCCAGCAAGAGAAGGATCAGATGAGAGGCATTTAGGATAACACTGACAGATATGATTCCCAACCAGCCAGTTATCTACACAGACGGGGCCATTGTCATCATGGGCAGTTCCAACTTAGGTGAATTTGTCACAGCTCTACTCCAAAGCCGCGATGGATGTTCCATTCCATTGACATTGTTTCGCCTTCTCTAATGGAGCAATTCAAATCCATCCATGCCTGTTCATCTGTGTCTACTCATGAATCAACATAGGGAGTGGGGTCCACTATTCTAGGGGCCTTCCCCAAGCTGATTTGCTATCATTACAGTAACAATGGAGCACACAGACTGCCTATTAGTTATGCCTCACCCCTATTACACTTCTAGCCCATCTTTTTTCTCCACTCATACATCTTTTCAATGGTGTTCCTTATGCCATTTCTCCTTTATTTCTCCAAATAGTGTAGTAGAATGAATAGCTAGGTGGCAAAGTGAATACAGCAGTGGATGTGGAGTCAGGAAGACTCCTCTTCCCCAAGTTTGAATCTGACCTCAGACATTTACCAGTTGTGTGACCCTGGACAAGTCACTTAACCCTCTTTGCCTCAGTTTCCTCATCTGTAAAATGAGCTGGAGAAGAAAACAAAGAAAAACAGCAAACTACTCCAATATCTTTTCAAAAAAGAGTCCAACACAATTAAAAAAAAAGACTAAACACCAACAACTACATCGTAGAATGGGAAGAGCATTATCTCTGGAGTCAAAAGACCTGGTTTTGAATCCTACCTCTTCTTCTTACCACCTGTGTGACGTTAATTATGTCTCAACCTTTATTGAGATCTGCTTCCCCATCTTTAAAATAAAAGAAGTTGGATTAGCTGGTTTCTGGGGTCTCTTCCTCCTGGAATTCTATGATCCTATGATTTTCATATATTGTATCACTATTTGCTACTCCATCGCCCTTTGAGTGACCTCAGATACCCTAAATACCCTTAAAGGGTATTTAGCTTGAATTCTTTGGATGTTGGTATGCCATAATTTGTGATCAGGGAGAATTATTATGCTACTGGACATCCTCCTGGGACTAACAGTATACCTGAACAAGAGACTGGACCCAGGAATTAGTAAGATGAAGAAGATGGCATTGTCCTTGGGAAGTTGGGGGACATTTTTAATGATCCCAAGCTTATCTCTTAAATAGACTCATCTTTTTAATCAACAAATCAATCCACAAGTATTCATTAATTACGTACCACATGCCAAATATACTAAGCACTGGGTACACAAAAGGAAAAGAAAAATAGTAGCTATCTCCTGTTTATATTATATATTATATATGTATAACTATTTATATATAATTTATGTTCTACTATTCTATTACTATTCAATATGCTCACAGATAAATAAATATAGGCAATGAAGTGAAATAAATACTCATGATCACACTTGAGGGAATTAGGAAAAGCACCTTGAAATTCAGGAGATTTGAATTGAGTCTGTATGGAAAACAGAGGTGCCAAGGTGTAGAGGCTTGTATAAAAGCATGATGAATAACAAGTGAAGGGTAACAATGTACCAGCCTGGCTGTTATGTCCCAAGAAAAATATTCTGAAGGCATATTGTGAAGGCCTTTAAGAGCTACAGAGAAGCATGTCTTTTATCATAAAAGCAAAGAGGAGCCACTGATCTTTCTTGAGTACATGAGTGATGTGGTCAGACCTATATTTTAGTAATATAAATTTGGCATCCATGTTTATACTTGATTGGAGAGGTGAGAGACTAGATGCAAGGTGACCAATTAAAAGGCTATTGAAATAGTCATGAGGGTTAATAATAGGATGGTTGTGGTGTGTGGAGATAGAAGGGGATGAATGAGAGAGAAAAGGAGAAGGTGAAATTCCCGATGAAAGTATGTAACTTTTGTTCTTCAGTCATTTTTCAGTTGACTCTCTGTGACCTCATTTGGGGTTTTCTTGGCAAAGATACTGGAGTAGTTTGCTCTTTCTTTCTCCAGCTCATTCTACATATGAAGGAACTGAAGCTAGAAAAGGTTAAGTGACTTGCCCAGGGTCATACAGCTTATAAGCTTCTTGCCAATTCCAAGACAGATACTCTATCTACTGTGCCACCTAGCTGCTAGATGGGTCGGGTCACTACAACTTAAATCCCACAGACACAAATATCATAGAAATATGAAAACACATAATTAAATGAGCTTCTTCCACCACCACCCCCTTTATTGCCACTAGCAACGTAGCAATTCTCTCCTGTTCTCCTCTTCTGGCTCATTGAGTAGCTGATTCCAGAAAGGTTAAAATTCAGTTCTGCTCCCTGAAGTCAGAGGATTTCCCTATATGAAGAATCCCTCTCCCAGAAAGGCATATGATCACAACAGATCAGGCTGACCACCTTGTTTCAGCAGCAGCAGTCAGGTGAGTTATTTTGTACTAAATACAATGATGCTTTCTCCATATACTCTCAAGTGGTTCCCAACCCATGGTGCACAGCCTCCTAGAGGGGAGAAGACCTATTGCAAAAGGTCTGAGGATCCAGATGGGAAATAAATAACAGGGCTTAGAATCCCAACACCTGTTCTCTTCTAGGACTGTTTCCTCTTCTGTAAAATGAGAGTGTTCTAAGATGGTCCCTGGGGTCCTGTCCAGTTAGAAGTCTGATTCCCATGACACTAAGCATCCTTATTTTTACTTTTATGTAGCTCCAGCCAATTATGTTTCATGACTCAAGTGTAATAAGAAGCCAACACTGCTATGGACCAGATAAATAATGCATCTTGCAATCTTGCACTGTGACTTTTTCAAACATACTGGGATGCTGCTATGACCAATCAAACATAAAGTCATGTGGAAGCATTGCTGAGTCTAGCTTTTTGTCTTGTGTATATTTTGTCATTATCATGGAAGAGCAGATAGAGTCCTAGATTAGAATACAGGAAAGTTCGAATCCTGCCTCAGGCACTCCCAGGTTCTGTGATCCTGGGTAAGCCCAGTCAATCTCTCTGGGTCCCAGTATCCTCAGGTAATAAAAGGAGGAGTTTGAACTAGATGACTTCCAGTTCTAGAGTCATAATCCCAAACAAGAATGATCCTTCCTGGGGCAGGGAAGGAAATACATTTTGCATCTCCTTTTTCTGCTGACTGACTGAAGGACTTCCTCCAGAGTCAGTGAAGCAGTTTATTTAGAGATTTGTGAAAAAAGAAGGGGAAAAACAGAAAAAAACCAAAAGAACCAAGTTCCCCCAGCTGCTTTCTTTTACACTGAAATTTGTAAATAATATTCTCCAATAACAAAAGTTATGAACAAATAGTTCATGTGGAGAGGAAAAAATATCGGCAAATAAAAGAGCCCAGCAACCAGAATGTAAACCATCTTTCCTCCCAAGACTGACAAATTATAACACTTTACCTCACTCAACAAGGAGAGCAAACACTGGGGGCCCCAGGAAAGCATGCTTGCCCCTCAGACAGGGTTGGCCATCCATTTGTCAAAGGAGGCCTCCACATATAGACTCATGGGGCACTTAATTGCTCATAAAAAATGATTTGCAGGGCACTTAGACTTTTTTTTTTAAATAAACTCTAGATTGGGGGGGGGGCTGGAGGGGGGGAGTAGGAGAGAGAAAGTTCCCCAGAGTCTTTGCCATCTTACCTTCCAAATTAATAAATCGGGGTCAGTGAAAAAAGGGAACCAAGCAGGGTGAAAGGAAAGAAAATGAGGAAGGAAAGCAAAGAGGAGATAGAGACAAAGAGATCGAATATCTGGGTGTTTTACAGAAACTGTAGAGGAAATAACATATTAGATTTTAAATCCGAGGACTGGGTTCAACTCCCATCTTTGATAATGGGCAAGTCAGTTCATTTTTTTGGTTCTCAGTTTCCTCATTCATAAAATGAAAGGGTAGATGCTCTCCAAGGAAACCCCCCACAATCAATTAACCAATCAATCAAGTATTTGTTAAACTAATAGGCTTCACAAGGCATTATGCTGGGTTTGGGAGATACAAAGGCATGGAAGAAACAGCCTCTTCTCCTAAGGAGTTTGTCAAGGGAGATAACATATATGTGTGTATACATAATAAAAACATAAATATACAACAGATTCGAGAGTTGGGTGATACAGCATCTTCCAGTGCTAGAAGCTATGATCTGATTTGTCCAGCTGGTCAGAATTCTTCAGTTCTGGAACTCTGCCGGGGACAAGCCCTCCCAATGGTTCTTCATTTGAACCTCATCCAAAGCTGTTATTTCCTTATCTCTACTCATTCCCTGTTGTTCCAGTCTAACATGTGACTGCAATATTTTCATTTTAGTGGTATTTAAAACACAATCTTTCATATTCTCCCAAATTCGTATATCTTCTCCTGTGTCTTCTGCCAAAATATCATAGTTGGGCACCTGAGGCAATTTAATACCCCTGGACAAGAATACCCTCTGAACACCCCCCCCAAATAGTCATGCAGCCTATTTTGGAGGACCTCCAGTGATTGGGGATCTTCTTACCTTCAAGACTTTATCAAATCACTTAACTTCCATAGAATAGACAATGGCCCATTCCATTTTTGGATGGCTCTGATTCTTAATAAGATTTTCCCTTACATCTATTGAAACTTCTCTCCCATTTCCCCCTAAGAATATAAAAACTTCCCATCATTTTGTTTTGGGTTTTGGGTTTTGTTTGTTTGTTTTATGGTTTTTTGTTCCTGTCATCTAGTGCCAAGAAGAAAAGAGCTAATCACTCTTCCCTATGACCCTTCAAATATTTGAAGACCCAGTCTTATCTTCTCCAGGATAATCACCTCCTACTCCTTCAACCAATCTCCTTATGTCATTTTCTCCATGTTCCTTACCATGTTGGTCAGACTACTATAGACACACTCCAGCTAGGTAACTTTTATGACAAAAGAGAAACAGTCCAACTGAGGAAAGAGAAGATGAAAGTGGAGAAAACTTCCACAGACCTGGGCCAAACAGAGAATTGTTAGTAGAGATAACTTGCCATGTTGTTGTTGTTTGTCCTTGGTTCTCAAAGAGGACCATGACATCAGGGAGGTGATGCCCAGACATGCAAGTGAATTGGATTGAAGCGAGAGAAGACTGTGCAATGTTACCAGCCTCACTTTCTCTTCCAGAGCCATCTGGATTGAGTGGTCAAATATAGGTCAGGACAACTGGAGATGGCCCAGTATGCAGTGGGGAACCTTGGCCTTTTCAAGCTAAAGTCTCACTTTGACTGAGGCAGCACCTATTCAGTGATTAAGGCTTAATAAGAATTGAAGTAGATAATGGCCTCTTTACCTAGTCAAAAGAAAGAGGTAAAGGAACATCTAATACTTCAGTTGAATTGAAATGAGGTGTTTGAAAAGAGGTGTAAATGTTAATGGGACTATGAAATGGGACAACCATTCTGGGAAAATTTGGAATTACACTAGAAAAGTGACTGAACTGTTCAATGATTCAAGGGACATTTATAAAGTCTATAACATACACTAGGCACTGTGCTAAGCAAGGGATACAAATAAGGGGGGAAAAAGACAATCTCTGCCCTCAAGGAGCTTATAATCTAATAGGGGAAGACAAAGCACAAATCGAACCAACCAGAGGCAGCACCATGTTATCATAAGAAGAATCTGCCACCTTAGGGCATTCAAGACATGAGTTGTCCACCCACGTGTATACCTTGGCTACATATGCTCCCTTATATGTATGCCCTTCTTTATGCATTTGCCAGCTATATGAGTTGGTGGGGGGGAGAGGAGGGAAATGGAACTAACTTAGTATATTCAAACCTTCATCTTGGACCTGCCAAGAGAATTCTCCAACCCTAGAAGTATCCCTTCACACAGTGAAGTTCAGTATCCCTGGAAGTCAGCAAATCCAAACAGCCTCCATGTAAACAAACAGTTCTCCTGGTTTCCCTGGCCACAGTCATGAATATATTATTCTCTAGCCCCTTCTGTGGGGGCCTCCAAAGCCCCATGCAGTGCTGGAACTGGGCAGAAATGTCAGCTCCTAAATCAAAGACATACATCACCAGCAGCCCAAATTAACACATTTTATAGGGTTGTAAATGATTTTATGATAAATAGCAAATGCAGGTCATGAATCAGGTTACACGATAGCTTTCTTCCCCTGCATCCAAGATCCCTGTTGTTTCCAATTGAGGAACAACCCAGGAGGGAGGGAGGATGACATTTAGTTACATTAAATTGTAAACATACTTCCCCCCTTTACATTTCCCCACAAACAATGAGGATGGATGCCCCTTCCAGAAACGTACATTCACTAAGCAAGGTTATTGAGGCAAAAACGAACAAACTCTGTGTAGTTGTCAGCTAATTGGAAGGCTCAGGTCTCTCTCAGTGACCCATGTAGACTGCATGAGCAGACTAGAAGGAGCATTAGAATATATATCATCTTTGGGTTGCCAAGAAATGAAAAGGGTAAACACAGAAACAATATGGAAAAAGAATGAAATCTGCTTCATGGAGAATATAGAGAACTTACGATGATGGGGGAGCAGCATGGCCACATGGGCAGAAGTAGAGAGAGATGGGAAATATGGAAAAGGGGGAGGTTGCAGCCAGGGCAGTGGGGCACCCTAAAGAAGCACTTGAGACTGGTATACACAGCCTGAGAGAAGAGTTTGTAGAAAATGTCATTTAACACCTGATACCTAGGTTCCCAGAATCTATGCTTCCATCAGCAAGGGAGACTTGTTGAACAGGGAGCTGGCACAGTGAATAGAGCACTGGGCCTCAAGTCAGGTAGACCTGAGTCCAAATAGGGCCTCTGATGATTTTTTTCCTTTATTAATAGTTTTATTGATGTTTTTTTTCTTACATTTCCATGCATGCATCCTACTCCCAGAAAACCATTCCATATGACACATGGTGTTTTTTGCAGAGGAAAAAGATGTTAAAGAGGTCAGTCATCTGATTAATACATTGTAAAAAGTCTGAAAGAGTATGCAGTATGTAATACTTATGAACCTCCTACCTCCATGAATGGATGGGTTGGGGGTATCATCTCATATTTCTTCTTGTAAGTCACAATTGATCTTTAATTACACTTACTTTGGGATTTTCAATGTGCCATTGTTCTTTCCATTTTTATTGTTGTAGTTATAGTGTATATTGCTCTCTTGACTCTGTTTACTTCACTCTGCATCAGTTCATATGGATTTTTCCATGTTTCTCTGTATTCATCACTTAATTTATCACAGCACAGTGCTATTCCATAGCATTCATGTGCCACAATTTGTTTAGCAATTCCCCAATTGATTGGCATCTACTTTGTTTCCAATTCTTAGATATCACAAAAAAATGCTGCTATAAATATTTTGGAGTCTAAGGGACTTTTGTTATCTATGACTTTCTTGGGATTTAGGCTCAGTAATGAGGTCTCTTGTTCAAAAGGACATTTTTGGTCTCTTTAGCTACATAATTCCAAATTGCTTTCCAAAATGGTTGTACCATTTCACAGTTCCACCAACTATGTAGTAGTGTACCTATCCTTCCACAACACCTCCAACATTGAGTGTTGCCATTGTGATCATCTTTGCCAATTTGCAGCATGTAAGATGACGCCTCTGGTTTATTCTGATTTGCGTTTCTCTTTGTATTGTTTATTTCGAACATTTTTTTCAGATGGCTGCAAATATTTTGCAGTCTTTTTGAGAACTGTTTATTCAGATCCTTTGACCATGGAGAATGGCTATTAGTAATACATAATTATCACCATTTTACAGTTGAGCCAACAGGTAGACAAAGGATGTCAGACACTTACTAGTTATGTGACCCTGAGCAAGTCATTTAAACTCTGCTTCAGTTTCCAAATCCATAAAATGGAGAGAATAAAAGCACCAAACCTCCCAACATTGTTGTGAGGCTTGAATGAGATAATAATGGTAAAGCTTTTAGCATAGTGCCTGGCACATAATAAACAAATACTTGTTTCCTGCCTACCCACCAAGTTTTGGAGTTGTCTTAAGGGTAATTCCAGGTTTAAGAGTTCAAATACCTGATCTCCTAGAGAGGGAAGAGGAATTTCTAAGTAGTGTGCCTCTTAGAGAAAGAAGGGGATCATTCATGTTATCCTTAGTCAAAAAGAGAGCAAAGTTTTGATATAGAGGAGCACAAAATCTATACTTTGCTCCTCTCCTATAACTATGAGTCATTCATATAGTGAAGTCTGATGGAATACCATTTCCCTTTCCAACATCCTCAAAATGTGTTTGTTTTCTAGGGAGAATCCAAAGCATAAAGCAGCTTTTGAGTCTGGGAGGGACTATTCAGGACCCTATGGAAAAAGATTTCCACTGTGACTTTAATAAGTTACCCTATTCTCAAACTCAAGTTTTGTCACTTTATGAGAGGATTATAGCCTAATTTCAATGCTTTATATGATTCCTGCATGTGTTTATATGTGGCTGTGAATAACATTGCACTTTTTGGATTTTCTGAAGCATGAAATATAGGCTACCCTATATTTGATAGGCATTTGTTACTTTGAGTGCTTGTATAGGAGTTAAGGATCTTGTTATAGAATCATAAAATCTCAGAGTTGGAAAGCCATTTAAACCAAATAATACCAGAAAAGTATCCTCCATGATAATGTAATTGAGTTACCTCATCTACCCTCTGATAGAAAAGTAGGGATTTCACTCTTGGTTAGAGCTAATTGTTGTCAAGGTTGGGGCTTTTTTTTTTCATTTATTTCTTGAGTGAAGTCTTAATTTTCCTCTTTGTAAAATTCACCCATTGTACCTGATAATGTCCTCTGGGACCAAACATGACAGCTGTCAAATGCCTGAAGACAATTATCATACATCTCCTTTTGGACATGGTGTCTTCCTTTTTCCCGGCTAAATGTCCACATCCTCTAACTCAGTGATTCTCAACCTGCCTAATGCCATGACCCTTTAATACTTGTATGTAGGTGTATCTGCATGTGGGTGGACATGTCTGGAGATGGATAGAGGAGCAGTGACTTGGTTCCTAAGACTATCAGAAATATGTGTTTTCCAATGGTCTTAGATGACCCCTGTGACCCCTGTGAAAGGGTCATTCAACCCCCAAAGGGGTCACGACCCACAGGTTGAGAACCGCTGCTCTAACTGATCCTCATATGACATGGACTTAAGGTCCTTTTCCATCATGGTTGTCTTCTTTTGGATGTTTTCCAATTTATCAATATCCTTCTGAAATCAAACATAGGAGTTCACTATGGTATGGCCAGGGGAGAGTACAGAGGAATTATAATTTCTTTCCTTCTTCCTGGATGCTATGTATCTCTCAATGGAGCACAAACTCACATTATCTTTTTTTGGCTTTAATATCACACATATCATTTCTGTTTGTGGAATCCTAGACAGAAAGTCTATTCAGAGATTTCCCACAGTAACCTTTGGGTGGGGCAATAATAAGCCAAAGAAAAGAATGTGATTTTTAAGATGCCAAAGTTAAACCCAGTCTGTAAAAGTCAAAATTATTGACCATGGGCTACAAACTATAGCAGCAAGGGTAAGAGTTTCAACAAGTCACTTCCTTTAAAGCCAGTAGAAGGAAATGTCCTCTTTTCCCAGGAAATTAAGTTAAAGGACAAAAGCTAAAAATTTAGGCCACCTGGTGAATGCTAGCCACTTGGTATCATGTTCTTTGCAGGCACTTTCCAGAGCCAAGGAATAATTTGAAGCATGGCCCATAAATTTCATAAACATCTTGTTTGGCCTCTGAGAGCTGACATATATTGCAGTAGCATATGTAATAAATGAAAATTTCAGCAGCAATAGATTGTCCCTTCTGATCAGAGACATGAACTACATCCTGTTCACGATAATAAGCTCAGGCTTTGGGGGTGTCCAACTTGGCAATCTTAAATGAAAATCACACTGAAGCTTAAACCTCACCTCTTTCCAGCTGGCAAGACAAAATTGCCCCCAATCTGCCATTATAATCACAGAAAGGAGAGATTTTGATGCATGTAGTTAATATCAAAACACAGCAAAGAGACTTTTGGGCACCATCCCTTTTCTTCAGGTCCTTTGAAGCTAAAGCCAATTGAGAACTTGATTCAGCCATCAGTGCCCAAATGCTGGGGACATTTTGAATTTTTGTGATGGTATGTGACTGTGATCTAGTTGAGAAAGTATCAGTTGTCCTTGTCAGAGGAATTGGGTTTGAATCTATACTCAGCCCCTTACAGCCCCGTTGACATAGAGTGTGTCTATCTGGGTCTGAGCTTCCTCTGTAAAATGAGGGATTGGACTCCATGACCTCTAAGGTTCCTTCTTGTTCTAAAAACTGGGCCCTATGGGTCTTCTTAGAGTATTAGATGTTAAATGTCAAGATAAAAAGATGCCATTTTTCCCTTTCTTCTTCATTGTGAAATATAGCACTGAGGTCTCTGTCTCCTTTCCCCCCACCCCCGAAAAAAATACAAGTTCCTATTGATGCGAGAAACGAGACAAGTCATATGAGAAGTAACTAAAGTTGACTCATTCATATTCTAGATTTCCAACCCTAATTCACAGGAATGTTATAGGGTCTAGAGCAGGATGAGACCTTAGAGGCCTTCTAGCCCAGCTCTCTCATTTAAAGCAGAAGAAGCAGAGATCTAGAAGTGGCAGAGTAGAAAGTGCCCAGAGGCAGCTGGGTAGCACAATGGACAGATCACTGCCCTGGAGTCGGAAAATATGAGTTCAAGTCCATCCTCAGACACTTCCTAACTGTGTGACCCTGGGCAAATCAATTCATCTCTGTTTGCCTCAGCTTGCCCAACAGTAAAATAAATATAATAGCACCTGATTGCCAGGATTGTTGTGATATAAAAATGAAGGAATATTTGAAAGCATTTTGAAAACCTTAAAGTGCTATATAAATGTTAACTATTATTACTACACTTCCTGCCATGGTTCCAACAAAGGCTGACCATCTGCCAGGGCTACTGTAGGAGATACTCTTACACAAAGTGGGAGGCTCAGCTACATGACCACTAGGGTCCCTCCCAACAACACAAATGTTATTTGTCACACAGCTCCCAGGAGTCAAGGCTTAAGAAACAAGTGCTGTTTGGAATGGCGCTGATGTTATTATGTAAGTGCTCAAAATAACTCACTGATGGGAAAGAATGACAATCAGGATATACAGGGGGTATAGATTGCTTTTATTGGTGAAGTATCTTTTCTTCTTCATCCCCAGTGAGGTCAACCTTCAGAAAGTCCCAAGAGGGTGCCTTGCCCTAGGGTACAATACTTCCCCCTAAAAAAGCCTCAGATGCCTACTCCCTCTGAAACAGCGACAAAACAATTCCCTCCCAACCGCAGAGAGGAAGGAGGTTGAGGGAATAGAACAATGAGCACTGATTGCTCTCTGATAGAATTATGCCCTTCCCTACCCCCCCACAGCTCCAACCACCATGCTCATCACCTGCCAGCCTTAAGAACAGAGAAATAAATTGCATGGAGTGTGGGGGAGTTGAGTGGAGTCAAGTTGAGGGCCTGCTGAAGGAGGGAAGGCCTCCACAACCTAAATAGTCTCCCAGAAGAGGGGAAGAAAAACACAAACCTCCACATCCCATGTTTCCCTGACAGGAGATGCTTTGGGCAGGTTTCCAGGGCTCTTTGAGCAACAGGGTCTCAGATTCCAAGTTCTGAATGGGCCAGGGATGGCCCTGCTGAGAGGAAAAGAGAGAAAGGGAGAGGAGGCGGCTTCTTCAGTAAAAGGGAGGTGATGCAGCCTGGGTAGTTAACATAGCAACAGCACAGAGTTTCTCTCTCATCCGTTTGCTTTTTATAGCTCCTCTCCAGCAGTTCACCCCGCCCTAGAAAGGTATCTTCACTTCAGGAGTTCAGAGGCCTTGGGGATATTCTAAGCCTAACAACACATGTACCCTTAAACACTTGTCTCTAAACTCAGATAATTTATAGTGTGCGTGTGTGTGTGTGTGTGTGTGTGTAACTGAGAGGTCACACATGCTATAAATTCTCCTCTACCACAAAGCTTTGAGACACGTGTATGTATAAATGTATGTGTGTATTTATACATATACTCTGAGCTCTGAGGAGTGTGTGTGTGCGTGTAGACAGATAGACATATGGATGGACAGACAGATAAAGGAGGCTAGATAGATAATTGGATAGAAGGTTGGATGGATGGATGGGGATAAGGGATGGATCAACTGTTTCATTGGGACAGAGAACTCCTGGAATGAATGAGGAAATTTCCCTTACTAATAAAGATTGGCACCTCTACAGCTAATATTCATAGAGAGTGGATTAGAACTGTGAGACAATTTTACCTAAATTAAATTTTGTATTTAGTGCCATACCAATCAATCTACCCAAAAATTACTTTATAGAACTAGAAAAAATAGTGACAAAATTCATTTGGAAGAACAAAAAGTCCAGAATATCAAGGCAATTAATAAAAAGAAGTGCTAGGCAAGGTGGCCTAGCCATACCAGATCTTAATCTGTATTATAAAGCAGCAGTCATCAAAACTGCTTGGTACTAGCTAAGGGATAGAGTAGTGGATCAATGGAACAGATTGGGTACAAAAGACTCAATAGTCAATTATTACAGTAATATACTATTTGATAAGCCCAAAGACTCCTGTTTCTGGGATAAGAACTCACTATTTGACAAAAACTGCTGGGAAAATTGGAATATA
>CM053588.1:37706510-37744873 GCA_028646515.1 Pseudochirops corinnae | reverse complement strand
ACCTGGAGAGGCTTATACAAATTGATGCTAAGTGAGAAGAGCAGAACCAGGAAAAATTTGCACACAATCACAGACACATCATATGTGTGATGACCAACTTTGATAAACTGGACTCTCCTCAGCAACATACAGCTAAAAGACAACTCTACAAGTCTCAGGATGGAAGGAGATATCTACATTCAGAGAAAGATCTAGAAAGACTAGAGTTTAAATGGAGATTAAAGCAATACATGCTCTCGTTCTTTTTCATGTTTGGTTCTCTTTCTTTTTTCCCATTGTTCACTCATTGGTTACAACCCTTATATACAACCAGATTATTGTACAATGTGAAAGTATTTGCAGATCCTATACATGATTGCACGCCACCATGGGGGAGGGGGAAAGGGAAGGGAGAAAATCTGAAACTCAAGGAATTGTGGAACTAAATCTTGTAAACTAAAAGTAAATTTTAAAAATTTTTTTTAAAAAAGAAAAATGAGTTAAAATTAGATGGTGTCTAATTGGAGAAAAATAAAATACTAAATAAATAAATAATTTTAAAAAGAAAAAAAAAGAGTTACCTGCAGACAGAGAGGTTAAGTGGTCTATGGTCATAGGCCATAAACACATGGCAGTATGGCTTAGTGGATATATACATATATGTATACATTGGTATGTATATGTGTGCATGTGCATATACACCTATTGGTGTGTGTATGTATTGCATTACACACACACACACACACACACACACACACACTCTCTTCAGGGAAGACCAGATCTGTTATTTCTTTAATGTTGGGAATCCTAGTGACATAGCTCCCTCTATAAATGAAGACTAGCAACTGCTCTGAAATTTATCCTAGTAGAGCATTGGTTGCAGCCCTGAAAGGCTAATTGACTTTCCCAGGGTGGTATAGCCAGTGTGTTTCAGAGACAAGACTGGAATCTTCCTGACTCCAGGTCTGGTTTTCTATAAGTGTTATATGTATGTGTATAATTTACACATATACGTGTATTTGTACATATGTATAGATATATGTGTACAAGGCAGCTAGGTGGCACAGTGGATAGAGTGCTGGGCCTGGAGTCAGGAAATCCTGAGTTCAAATCCAGCCTCAGACACTTACTAACTTGGTGACCCTGGGCAAATCACTTAACCCTGATGTCTGAGTTTCCTCATCTGTAAAAAATGAAGTGGAAAAGGAAATGGTAAACCATTTCAGAGCTCTTGTTTTTTCATGACTGAAATCAGCGGTCTGAACCAATCATATGCATATATATATATATATATATATATATATATATATATATATATATATATATATATTTGAAATATCATTTCACATTATTCAGTTTTCTATTTGTATTTGTCTTATTTCTCCAATTAGACTGTCAGCTTCTAGAGTGCAAAGAGTATATTCTATTGCTTTTAGTGGGGAGTCTGACCCACACAGGGAACACAATTCAATTTAATTTATTAAGCATGCATTTAGCACCTGTTTTGGACAAGGGACTGTACTAAGTATTAGAGTAATAAAGACAAAGAAAAAAACTGCCCCCCCACTCAAGGATCTCATGTTTCTATGTTATTCCTCCAGACAGCTTGGCCAAGTGCACAGAGTTAGGAAGATTTGGGTTCCAATCTTGCCTCAGACACTTGATAGTTGGATGGCCTTGAGCAAGTCACCCAACCTCAGGGAGCTTCAGTTTCCTCATCTATAAAATGGAAGGAGGGGTGTATTAATTGCCACATCATGTACCTTTCAGAGTTGTTCTTGAAAATGACTTATGTAAAGTGCTTTGCAAATCTTAATGCACTCACTAACTTTAGCAATGTTAGCTATAAGAAGTAGTAGGCAATCAACACATCACATGAATGAGTATTTTCCTGCTATTCTAGTCTAGTATTCCATTCATCCTTCTTTCCCATGAAACTGTTATGAGTCAATAAGCAAAAGCAGGTGCTCTCCAAGGTGATAGCCTAGGTGTCCCCTTCCAGGGCAGATGTGGCAAACAGAAGTCACTGCAAAACTCACTACCCGTTGTTACACATACACACGTGTATGCACAAGCATGCACTCTCACATGCACAAGCACCCACCTGAAAACTCCTAATAGGGAAATGACAAGGTCACCACCTCTCTCTAAGCAGAGACATGTAATTGAGATTTCATTGAAGCAAATTGAAAGTAATCAAATTGACTTTTAATATTTTGAAAAATAATTAAGAGTATTGGACTGGATTGCTACATTAAAGTGTAAGTGGAATTTAATTGGTATAAAATAAATCACAATTACATGTGAGCTACAGAACAATCAGCAGCATATTAAAGATAGCTTGGACCTGAGCCTGGATTAGAGTAGAAATTCACAGGTCACTGAAAGAGGGTTGCAGTTGGAAGTCTAAATTTTGGAAAGGCAGTGTGCTTTGATAGAAAAGGTTTCTTCTGGACTTTAATAGCCTGTGATCTCATCACAGGCATTCCCTTCCCCTTCTCTGACCATACATGGTGGGATCCTTTCTTCACCTTCCTTGAAATTGTGTGGATGATAATGGACCATGAGAGTCACCCATCAGTTGTCTCCTGCTCCATCCAAATGAACAACCCACTTTCCTTTCCAATCAGATCTCTGTTGGATGGTATCTTTCCTCTTGCTTCTCTTGCTCACTTTTTAATTAGTGATATGTTTCAGCCTATTCCTGGCTACCATGTACTTCTGTATTGATCCTTAGAGGGAATTAAAGCTGCAACCTTAATTCTTCAGAGACTGTGGCATTCCATAACTCACAGACATACAACATCACTGGTGCAGGACCACATTAATAGCATTGCATAGAACTTCATGGCACTTTCAGATTTTTTCCAAACCCTTTTCCAATTTTTTTTCAGCCTTACAACCCAGAAGGAAAATTACTTGCTTAATGTGATGTAATTAGTTCACAGTAGAACTAGAAGTCTCTAAAGCCCGTATCTCCTGAATTTGGGGAGATGGTAGTATATAGGGGCACTAAGCATATGCTCTGTCACATGACTGGAAGAATAGGAACCAGGAGGCCTACTTATGAACTCTATCATTCTCTGTCAAACCTTGAGTAAATCACTTAATTTCTCAGGAACTAATTCTTTCCATCTGTAAAATTAGGGAATTAAATTAGATCAGGGGGTCTTAACCTAGGGGCTATTAACTTGTTTTATTAATATCTTAATAACTGTATTTCAATATAATTGATTTATTCTATATTTGATTTTGTACATTTAAGAACAATATTCTGAGAAAGGGGTCCCTAGGCTCCACCAGACTGTCAAAGTAGGACACACCACAAAAAAGGTTAAGAAACCCTCTGCCCAGACTGCATGACTTCTCAGCCCCCTTGCAGTGCTAAAAATGTATTACCTATGGTCTTCACTGCTTTTAAGATAAAATGCAAACTCCTCTGTTGGCATCTAAAGCTTTTCATGATTTGCCTCCAGCTTATCTTTTCATGCTGATCAATTATACATTATACCCCTCCATGTACAATACACTCCAGACAGACTAGCTTACTTGCTTTTCCCTATATACAATGTTCCATCTCACTTCCTCTTCCATGCCTTTGTTTATGATGTCCCCCAGGGCTGCAATGCTCTACCCCTTTATCACTGCCTCTTGGAAGTCTTAACTTTTTTGGAAGCCTCACTCAAGGGCCACCTACTTCCAAAGGTTCTCCTGGTCATTATTGTCCCTATAATCACTAGGTGTTTTTTTAATCTAAACTATTTTACTCATCTGAGGATATGCTATATCCTCTCCAGTAGAAGGTCAGCTCTTTGAGACCAAGGACTATCTCATTTTTGTCTTTGAAATACCAAACCCAGCACAGTGCCTCTTTGATAAATATTTGTTAACTGATTGATTAGTTGTCTTCATTGGTGAAGGATGAGATAAATCACTTCTATAAATCACTAAAAGGTTTAGTGTAGCCCTCTGCTAAGCTAAGTGGCAGGGCGTGCAACAAGACCCAGTTTCTGCAGCAAATGAAGGTAGGTTTTTGCCTGGTTGTGGCTTTGATGTAGATACCCACATACATGCACATATGTGAGCTTTTACACACACACACACTCACACTCACACTCCTCCCTACCTATGCAGTCTCCAAAGCCCATCACACAGTCCTCCATGTTCAGACCATTCTTCATCTGGTCCTGAGATCTCACAATTTCCCTCAAAACTGAATTGAGGTAGGAATAGTAGGTTACTGATCTAGTTCTCTTTCTGTCTCTCTAAAGTCAGATAAGTATGAAGAATTGTGCAAAACAATAGAAAATGATTACAGTGGTGAAAATGAGAAGAACAATAACTAGGAAAAAATCCAAGTGCTATGCAAAGTATAAGAAGCAAATTTGACTCCCAAAGAAGAGATGAGAAAACTCACCTCCAAAAGTGGGAGATTATCAGAATAGAAGACCGCTTGCTCTGTCAGGCTCAATTGGATGAATTAGTTTTTCCTGAACTTTTCTTCCTCCTTTTTTATTCTTTGTAATTGGGGATGGATCCTTAAGAAGAGGAGACAGAAAATATGTTTTAAAATTAATATGACAGGAAAATAAAATATTGATATAAAATTAAAATAAACAGAATAAAGTAGTCACTCTAGCATAACTCTTCACCCATGCCCACAATCATCAAGGGCCTGCAAAGATTTAAAAACTTGATCCAAGTCAGCAAATACCTGGACTTCCTTTCAGGAGAAGAAAAGAGGTACAAGAGAGGATCAGTTTGCTTCACAGACAATCTGAAGTTTTAGAAAAAAAACAGACAGAAAACTTCGAAGTGAAAGTGGCTAAGCCATCCTCCCCACAGTGGCTCACTCCACCCCCAACCACTAGGATCTGAGTGTCTACTACTTTTACTTACTAGATCACTCAGGTATCAAGGCTGCAGTCAGCCAGATGGTGACCACCCTGAGGGTCAAGTTTTATCCTTAGGCCAAATCCTAGAAAGTGTTCAGGTAGCTCTTCAGCCTTCCTCTGCATTCTATCTCCTCCCACTCAAAAGCCTCTGAAAGTCAGGTGCTTTCCTGCACTTTCTGGAAACTCTTTGGATTCTGCACGAAATCTATTTGTAGTCAGAGGAACTGGGTTTGAATTTCAGCTCTGTTCACTCCCTGTGATTCTTGGAAAATTACTTCCCCTCTCTGAACCTCAGTCTCCTTTGCCGTAAAATGTGAGGGATAGAGATAGACTAGGTGATCTCTAAGATCTCCCCCACCCTCTGCTCAGACACTTTTTGTTTTAAGCTCCCTCCCAAATCTGACATTCCTGTTCTAAGGGCCCTCCCAATTCTAACAATCCCGGTTCTAACGGCCCTCCCAGCTCTGACATTCCATATTCTAAGCTCCCTTCCAGATCCACAAACTGGATCCTATTAGGGACCTTTGGTCCATCAAAATATTTTTATTCAATAAGTAGCAGTGTCACTACTGGAACATCTATCTTTTGATTCTGATTCCAGTGCTCTGATGTCATTTTTCTGAGAAATTTCATTGTCGCCTTTTTTTGGGGAAGGGGGGGTACTATGAATTCTTTAGAGTAGGTAACGTCCTCTGTGGAAATTCCTTCCACCAAGATTATGAGCTCAGCTGTAACTCATAGTTTTAATTGCCTGGGTTGCTGAGAAGTTAAATGACTTGTCTAGATAGAGTATGCATCAAAGACAGGACCTGAACTCAAGTCTTCCTAACTTTGAGGCCTCCTCTATAACCACTGAACTATGACATCCATTTTGTACCAGTTTTGTTGCTATTGTTCAATTGTTTCAGTCATGTTTGACTCTTTGTGACTCCATTTGGGGTTTTCTTGGCAAAGATACTGGAGTGGTTTGCCATTTCCTTCTCCAGTCCATTTTGCAGATGAAGAAACTGAGGCAAACAGGGTTAAATGACTTATCTAAGACCACATAGCTAGTGAGTGTCTGAGGTCAGATTTGAACCTAGGTCTTCTTGACTCCAGACCCAGCACTCTATCTACTGTGTCACCTAGCTGCTCATTCTTTGCACCAAAACATCCCCAAATAAGTGAATGACTGTCCAGTGAAGAGCTTTTTCCTGGGTTTGGTTTTGTTTCTTTGTTCATTTGCTCATTTGTTTTGGAGGGACGGATTAGACATTAACACTACTGGAAATTAAATCTGTTTTTGAAATATCATTTGGAACCTTTAGATTCCTGCAAATATTGCCTCCTACACAAAACCTTTCCTGTTGCTCCTCCACCCTACATCTTAGTATGATTTTGGATATATATTTTAATCTATTTATCTATATATGTGCTGACCCTTCTCCAAAGGGAATATAAGTACTTCCTGATCAGGGACTGATTCTCTTTTGGTTTTCTACCTTCAGCACCTTGGACAATGGCTGACAAACTAATAACCCTGTTAAATAATGAATCCTGGGTGAATGAATATGTTTTTCCTAGCAGAGGAGCAAAGCCTAGCTCAGACTGCATCACCCCACCTCTTCACTCCATTTGGGAACAGAGGTCAGTAGTTAATCAACCTGAGCTTGCAAGATTCCATCTCCACCTGACTCCCCCTGCTCCCATCCCTGTTAGAACTTAGTCAATTCTATTAAAGCTAAAAAGTTTTATTGAGACTAGGGTGCTTGTTTTTGCTTTTTGTTTTGTTTTGCTTTTAAATAAGTTAATTTTCCCTGTAAAATATTCCTACAAGCTCACAGTTCTAATTGTACCTCTCCTGCTTTCCAAGGCATGGAAAGTAATGTTGACCATTGGTTTTCAGGTAATTATGGAACATAGTAATGCTTTAATAGTGGAAGCAAGGCCCTTTAAATTCTTTCTCCTTAGTTGTCTAAACAGATTTGCCTCTGAGGGACTTCTAGCCCCAGACACTCAGAAAAATTTATTTCTCCAACAACACAGAAAGGTTGGCACCAGTGCTGGCTTGTGGGCCTGGACACCATCTCAAGGAAAGTTGAAGACAGCTTTTTCTCCATCTTCTCTGTTTTCAGATCCCTGTCAATCAAATGCAGTCTCCCTAAGAATTCTCTTGCTACTAATAACCCTGTTAAATGTCTAAAATACCAAAAGATATCTGAAAGGTTTCTCTGTGTTAAAGATCCTTTTCAGGGCCATGCTTCACCAGAATTCATTGATTTATATTCTACAGTTCAAGCAAACTAATCTTGATCATAAAAGTCAAAGTAACATATCATAAAACAAAGTGAGATTTTACAAGAAGGGCCTCTCCAATTTTTTTTTTGAGACACTTCCAAGTGTCAGCATCAATCCCATCTAATTAAAGGAAGAATATTTATTAAGTTCCTTCTATGTACAAGGCACTAGGAATACAGAGACAAAAGGAACAAAATAACCCTTACTCTCAAAGAGCTTCTATTCTACTGGGGATAAGTAGATGCATAATAACTTGAAAGTAGGGATAAGCCACTAAGAACTGAAACAAGTATAGGGACTGGCCCTGTAATTCTTTGGTTTAAAGAACTGCCAGATGAGGAAACTCCCTTTACCAATAGAGATCATCCACTTTTTGCAACTTATTGTCTTAGACAGTTGCCAAGAGTACTGAAAAATAAATTCCTTGCAAATGGTTACACAAGCAGTATGTGTCAGAGGTTGGGCTTGAACCTAGAAGTCTCTGGTTGCAAGACCAGCTCTCTTTCCACTAAGTAATATCACCTCTTATGTGTCTGTGGTTATATATACTAGAGACCGACAGAGAAAGAAACAGACAGAAAGAAACAGAGACAGACAGACAAGCAAATGGACAGAAAAATACACAGAGAAAAAAGGAGATAGAAGCAGAGAGAGAATGGGAAAAGGGGGAAGGAGGCAGGGAGAAAGGAAGGAAGAAAGGGAGACAGCGAGGAAGGAAGGAAGATAAGGGGAAAAGGGAGGGAGGGAAGGAGGAAGGAAGGAGGAAAGGAAGGAAGGAAAGAAGGGAGAGAGGGAAGGAGGGAAAGAAGGAAGGGAGGGAGGGAAGAAGAGAGAAAGGGAGGGAGGAAAGAAGAAAGGATATATTAAGTGCTTACTAAATGCCAGGCACTACACTAAGTGCTTTCCAAATATCTCATCTGATCCTCATGACAACTCTGGGAGGTAGGTGTTATTATTAGCCCCATTTTACAGTTGAAGAAATTGAAGCAGAAAGAGGTCAAGTGATTTGCCCAGAATTACACAGCTGGTTAGTGTATGAAAACAGATTTTCCCCATGAGGGAAACTACCAGGGGAAATTTCCTCTAGCAATGCAGCTCTGTAACTCCTTGGTAACACATTCTTAGTTTACTCTGTACTGGGAGAGGGACCTTAAGTGGCTTGCCTATGATCACATAACTAATATGTATCAGAAGAAAAAAATCAAACTCACATCTTCCCGAATCCTTAACAGACCTCTACCCACTGCACCATGTTGTATTTCTTTATAACTAAGTACATCAGCAAAGATTTCCAAAGATATGGCACATAGGGTGAGCCTTGAAGGAAAGCAAGGCTATAAAATTGAATATACTCTTTGACCCAGCAATACTACTCTTAGGTCTTTATCCTGAAGAGATCACCAAAATGGGGAAAGCACCCACATGCACAAAATTATTTATAGCAACTCTTTTTGTGGTGACCAAGAATTGGAAATTAAGGGGAGGTTT
This sequence comes from Pseudochirops corinnae, assembly GCA_028646515.1. Classification (NCBI taxonomy): domain Eukaryota; kingdom Metazoa; phylum Chordata; class Mammalia; order Diprotodontia; family Pseudocheiridae; genus Pseudochirops; species Pseudochirops corinnae. The sequence goes on along the minus strand of CM053588.1, from coordinate 37,736,234 downwards.
ATCAACTGGGGAATGACTAAACAGGTCCTGGCATATAAATGTAATGGGATACTATTGTGCTATAAAAAATAATGAGCAGACAGACTTCAGAAAAACCTGGAAAGATGTACATGAACTGATAATAATTGAAGTGAGCACAACCAGAAATTTGTACATAGTAACAGCAGCATTGTATGATGACTAATTTTGATAGACTTAGCTCTTCTCATCAATGCAAGGATCTAAAACAACTCCAAAAGAATCATGATGGAAAATGCTGTCTACATTCAGAAAAAGAATTATGGAATCTGAATTCAAATCAAAGTATACTGTTTGCTCTCTTTTTTTCATTTGTTTGTTTCTTCTTTGTCGTGGTTTATCCCATTAGTTCTAATTCTTCTTTACAACATGACTAATGTGAAAATAAAAAAAAATTAAAATACTATTTCAGAATTTTAGGCACCATTTAGATAATTAGAGCTTTCAAAAAGAGTACAACAGTAGGCTCACTCACTGCACTCATCCTGGTCAAACTGCTTACGGAGTTTCACCTTCAGTTCTAAGCACTACATTTTAGGATGGACAATGGCAAGCTATAACAAATCCACAGGAAATCAATCAAGTTGTCCAGAGAACTAGGGACCACATGATATTATAATATCTAGGAATTGTTAGCCTAAGGAAAGACATTCGTAAGTGCAGTGCCAGTGCAATATTCACAGCACCCATGATCACAATAAAGACCACATCTATAAGTATGGCATGACACTTGATTGCAAAATATTCTAGATTCTCCAGGTAGAGGACAGAACTGAAGCTTTTATTTAGATACCAAAAAATTTAATCCCAAAAACAGTAAGCTGATTCCATCATAGTACTAAAGATATTCAGAAGCCATGATAATGCTGAGAGCCACAGCTTCCTTCAGCCTTCTCACAAACCAATACAAGATCAATATTTACTCAGAAACCTCTCTCTCTCCTTGTCTGAGCACCTCTCTCTCCCACCATCTCTCTGGCTCTGGCTCCCAGCTTCCTATGGGCTCTGCTGCACCCCTCAGCAAATTCCCTCCAATCACAGGCTCCACATGATTACATTCAGCCTATTAGGAGACAGGGTTTATTTTCAAAGCAGGGAAGGTCTTCAAATTCCCCCCTAGGTCTATTAAAGGGCAGGAAAGATCTTGAACTTCCCATTCCCATTACAGTAAGCTGGAGAGCATCCAGAGGAGGGCAAGCAGGATAGTGAAAGGTCTCAAGATCGTGCTATATGATGAATGGTTGAAGGACCTGAAAATGTTTAGCTCAGAGAACTCTTGGGGAAAATGGTGGCTATCTTCAATCAACCTGTTGTTTTCAACCAACTAATCAACCAACAAGAACTTATTAAGCCCTTACTACATGTCAAATATATTGCTAGACATTGGGAATACAAAGACAAAGAATGAAAACATTCCTAATTTCAAGGAGCTTCCATTCTAAGAGGAAAGAGAACAAGTATGTATATGTGTATACAAAATAAATAGGAAGAAAATAAATATAAAAACTAAGGAGTTGAGTACAAGATATCTTGAGGGAGAGTCATTGTTGTCATTTGTCCTTCATCAAAGAAGGTCAGCAGCATCACAAGTGAATGATGTCTTGACTTGCACACAAATTGAATTTAAGTGAGGAAGAGTTGCACAAATCATCAGCCTCATACTCTCTCCCAGAGTCATATAAGTTCAGTAGCAAGACTAAAGTCAGAATGAATGGGAATGGTCTGGGATATAGTGGATAACTTTGGTATATTTGATGTCTTATCAAGCTCTAAGGGCTCCAAAGAGCTTGTCTCAGTTGCCTTCTTGGTCATTAGAACAAATTGTTCTCACCCATTCATTCTGCTGGTTGACACTATCACATGCTTAGGGTAGGCCTCCTCCTAATTCACCAATGGGTTTAAAGCCTTCAACCTAGTTTAGTCTGAGACATTTTGCCAGTGTCTGTCTGTTGAACATGCTAAAACTTCTTGAAGTCAAATGTCAGAGTTGGGTGACAAGTGAACACTAAAGATGGGTGAGCAGCCCTGAAAAGGGACCTAGGGAGGACTAGCATTTCTGGAGGAGGACACTAGCAGTTGAGAGGAATTAGGCAGAGGCTTCTTGTAGAAGAAGGTGGTGCTTGAGCTGAGTATTGAAGGAAAACAGAGAATCTATGGAGCAGCTGAAAGACTTTCTTTGGTATAGGGATTAGATTAACTCTAGATGGCTTTGGAGTAAAGGACTAAGAGCAGTGCATGGAAGTTGCTGAGGGATAAATGAATACTTAGTATAAGGAAAAAACTTCCTAGAAATTTGTACTATCCAAAAATGAAATCTGGAAGTACTGAGTTCTCCTTGACTAGAGATCTTGCAAGTTGAATGACTATTTGCTAAGGATATTGAAGAGGGAATTTTTGGTCAAGTTCTGAGGTGACTTCTGAGGCTCTTTTCAATTCTGACATTCTTAGCTTCTGTGAAAAATATAAGATATTTGTATAATACAAGATTCAAATCTCAAGAGAAAGTAAAGGATTTCAGCTATGACCCTTGACTAGAATCTTTGAAAAAAGTAAGACAAAAGCAAAAGTCAAATAATTGATCATTGCAAAGTTAGAGTTTGTTTAAATCAACGAACAAGGACATTGCTTCCTGGCTTAGGTAGGATGAGTCCCAAATACCCAGCTCCTTGACTTTAATTAACTGTCTCTATAAAAAACCTGTGCCGAATTTTACAGTTTTGATCAGCAATCTCTAGACCATCTGGATGCCAAGACAGTGGAAGCTCTGACTAGATCTTGAAATAAATCATCCTGACTCTGTTCACAAATGATGCCACCCATCCCAAAGCCTCAAAGCAAGATAGAGTAAGCCCATGATTAGACGCTCAGAGCATGGAAACAATGGAAACCATACCTAAGATAGTTTTTTTCTTCCCACTAACAATCTTGGGCACTTCTTTTGGGTTCTAGTACTTCTCAGGAGGCCAGACATAGACAAGCATCAGTGTCCTCCTTACTTAGGGACTCAGAGACAGCAAAGAGGTTATTGGTATCCATTTCACCATAGGATGATTTAATACTCTTCTTGTGTTCCAATCCCTACTTCAGATTGAGTTTCTACCAACATAACTTCAATTTTCTGCTTTGATGAATCAATAGGCTCTGTTTCTTCATTATTTGAGCTGGCCCCCAGGTAAAAGCAAAGCAGACCACTTCAATTCAGCAAGAATTTATTAAGCACTTACATAGTCAACTCTTCAGGTTTGTTTATTAAAACTGAATGATTTTTTCAAAGACATTGTTCTAGGCCTAGCAATAAAAAGACAGAAAATGAAGCCATCTCTGGACTCAAAGGAGCTCACACTTTAATGGAAGGTAAAGCTACAGATTGTAAATGAAAGAAGGAGTGAGTAAATAGGAAAGTATTTATTGCTTCTGGGTCATGTGACCAAAAAGAGAGAAGACATTTTCTCTGATCCTCATGACTTCTCAAATCTCTCTAAAACAGGAATTATGCATAAAAGATGACACAATTTCAAATGTCTCCACAATTTAGGATGCTAAGAGTCAAAATGAAGTAACAACTCAGTGGACTAACAGTAAAGAAAGCTACTCATTAACCCCTAATATACTATATCACAATGTTCTTACTCACTTCCAGCTGCAGGACTACACAAGCCAAGCCACAGACTTACAACAAAAACTTAACTCTACATTCAGACCCTTTCCTCACAATGCTACAAATATCCAAAGGGCAGAAGTTTGCTCAGTCTGTGACAGTAGTGTGACACTGTGGTACAACAGGTTTTATTCAGCCAGAGAACTGAAGAAGGGGAAGAACTGGGGTAAGCCCATGTGAGTGACAATCCATTAAGCCTGAAAGAGCCCAATATCCACCAAGGATCAATTCTGCCCCCTCTGAAGTCACTTGAGACTGAAAACCATGAATTGCCCAGTGTGGAAAGAGGCTGAGACAATTCTGAGTACCAGTATCCAGGTAAATAAACCACATTCAAACTGGGGGGAGGGGGTCAGAAAGTTAGGAATATGTAACTTTAAGAAAAAAGATTGATTCTACCAAAAAGTCTCAAGGGGGAGAAACTCAATTAAAGATCTTGAGTAATAAGCTGTTAAATCAACAAGGAAGATATTAGAGAAAGGATGGCCTCTAGATCAGGTAAAGGAGTTCAGAATCTATTAATGATTTAGCAAGACAAGGGAAAGTGAATCAATACCTAATAAGGCAGAGGACCCTGTGAACTCTCAAGGAAGCATGGAACCATAGATGGATATTCCTGAATGGTTTAAAAGAGAAATGAGAATTGTGAAAGTAGAATTTATGACCCACGCAGCGGAAATCATTGGCAGAACAGAAAAATTTGAATCCATTGTAACAAAGAAAGAAAAGAGGGAATAACCAATTGGGAATACAAATACATGGAAGTAATGCCCAGTGATCTGAAAGAAAAGAAATAGAAAGTAATAACATGAAAAGGAAAAATAATGGTCTCCGTGTAAGTAAAACATACTCATCTTGAAAACAGGATATGTAGAGACAACTCAAGCATCAAATGTCTCCCAAGAGCATAACAAGAATAACACCATAATGATAGATATAATATAAGAAAAACTGCCCAGAATTTCTAAACATAGAAAATAAAGTTTCAATCAAAAGAATTCCTAGAAATCCTCCAGAAAAAGCACTTATTAAGTGATGACTATGTGTCAAGCATTGTCGTAATTACTAGGAATATTAATACAAAAAGAAAGATGGTCCCTGCCCTCTAGGAGCTTGTATTCTAATAGGGGAGACAACACTCAGGGGGAAATTATGGCCAGATAGGGACACTCTGAGAAAGTTACAATAATGATGAGTGGGGCCATAGAGAAGCAGATTGTCACAAGTCATCCAGGAGCAATGGCAGAGTTGATTTGCTTGTAGTCTTTGATTCTAGAACTGGAGGGTATAAGAGTAGAACATATATATGCAGGGTATCAAGATTGTTGGGAGTTATATAAGGGAAATGGCCAGAGTATAAGGAGTAAAGTGAAGAATGATGATTGGGGTATTCCTAAAATAGTGGTCCCAGATAACAATTAGTAAGTATCGTGGAGCCCCTATACAATAAAATGCAATAAGTGTAAGGGCACAAGGAAATTTTAAATATATAAAAATTACATGTGTACATGCACTGTGATTGTTTTACAAAATGTGTACTTCTTTTATTGAGTGAACAAGGGAATACTCAATTAACTAACCATAAATCTAAAAATGTTTCTGAGACCTTTGAATGATTAGAGGAATTTCAACAAAAGGCATTACAGCAATAAATCAGCCAAGTGGTTAACCAGAAAAAGTTGGAAGCAAGTCCATAATAATAATCACTTTGAGAAAGGAGGAAGGAGTCTTTCTATCCTCTCCTCTACTTTCTCTCCTCCTTCCTCTCCTTCTTTGTCCCTGTCCAGTGTCCTCTTATTAGAAGAACTAGACAATATAACCAGCTAGGAACAGTAAATGTCACAAGAAGGACACATACAGACACAGAAGGGTAACTAGTCAATGCAGAAGGCAAATTCTGGGACTGTGATCCCATCATGGCAAAGACAATGACTCCTATAAATGCTAGAAAAACATCAATTCTCATAGCCCAGCAAAGAACTGTAGCTAAGGAGAATTTCATAATAATTCTCTGAAGGGATAAAAAGTTAACAGTAACTAAGAGTTATGAGTTATTCCTTTGCCTCATGTTCTTTATATGTGTGCCTAATTACCTTTGTGTATAAACTTAGATCCCACCCACCCTGTCCATGTATGTTGTACATTCAGGGGATACTGCATCCCCAGTTTATGAAAAATGTTTTGTACCAACTCTTCTTGCTATATGACACTAAATGTAATTTACTAAAAAGTTAATCATCGTCTACTGGCTGACAATCAAGAGGAAGCACACTGGTGGGGGCTCATAAAAAACGGTACCAGGAACTGCAGGCCCTCAGAGTTACTCCTAGAAAAAGATAAGAGAAATATTTCACCACTCTCCGGGGGCCTGGACAGCCATTTCAAATGGAAGTTGAGGAGGTGTTGCTGGAAAGTGTTTATACATTATATAATATTTGTAAATTAGTTAATCCATACAAAGTACTATGCTCAGTGTATGCTAATGCATAGAGTACTGTGCTCAGTAATTTCAAAGATAATTTAGAAGATTTAGACGTCCTTTAACCTCTTAAAGACTATGGTTTGGTAGGTGATAAGACATGAATGAAGATAACTAAAATATACAATATTTCATAAGTATATTAGAGAATTGAAAGGACTGGGAAGTTACCTTAAGTGTTATGTGAGGTCCAACAGAGATGATTACCTCCACGGAAGGCTTGCTGGAGGAGGTTACATTTGAGTTAGGTTTGAAAGGAAAGGTAACAACTTCTCAGGTGAAAAGAAAGAGGGAAGGAATTCCAGGCATAGAGATCAATCTCTACGAAGGTACTAAGGCAGGAACATGAAGGGTACATTCAAGAGTAGTATAGTTTTGACAGAGTATAGAGTGCCTGGTGTTTAAAATACTACCCACATTCTTCCTCTATTTATGTTACCTTCTTTTCCCCACCAAATATGTTAACGACACTATTCTTTTCTTTAAAACTTCATTCCTTCATACTTATATAAAATGTGTTAGAAATCAGGCCTCTCTTCTTCCCTCAGTGTCTCTGCAACAGTGAACAATATGACTCTTGGCCAACTAGGCCTCATTGGGTAAAGAGATGATACTACTTAGCAGGGAGAAATATTTAATGATAACTAGAAAATGCATGAACTTGGAGGGAAATTTCTAGCTCAGTACAAATATAGAAATTCATCAAAAATTGTGTATACTTAGTAGCACCACCTAAACATACAATATGTACAAAACTTGTTATGAATAGTATAGAATTAGGTTACCTTCCAAGAGCCCAGGTGAGCCTTCCTTGAGAGGTAGCATAAATCATAAGATCATAGTGATCTCAGAGGCTATCTAGTCCAACCTCCTCATTTTACAGATGAGGAAACTGAGGCCCAAAGAGATTAAAGTGAATTGTCCAAAGTCACAGAGGTAGCAGCTATCAGGAATGAGATTTATACCCAGGACTTCTGACAAAATATCGGGAACTCCTTCCATAGAGCCTGCTTCTACCCCTAATGATATCAGGTGTTTTTTTAGGGACAGTAGGAATTTCACTCAGGTCCATTTGATGGGTTTAACATCCCAGATATCCCAGATAGATATATTCTCATCACTGAAGTTGTATGGGAGATGGAAATATCTAGTAATGAAGATTCTGGGAAGAATCAACTTCTTACACAGGTATAGGTAGTTCCAGAAAAGGTGCAGGGCTGGAGAGAGCAGGATTTTCAGGATGGAGACAGTCCATAGAATCAACAAATAAATCAACATTTATTAAGCATCTACTTTGTGTCAGGCACTGTACTCAGTGCAGGGATACAAAAAGAAACAAAAGACAGCCCCTACCCTTGAGGAGCTGACCATCTACCACAGACCATAGCATTCAAACACTACAGTGCAAGCTATGTATAATAGCTTTTACACCTACGAATAGGAAATAATGATCAGAGGGAAAGCATTCAGATTAAAAGGGGTTATAAAAGGCTTACTGTAGAAGATGGGATCTTTGTTGGGGCACAAAAGAAAGCCAAAGACGTCAGTAAATGCAGTTGATGAGGAAGATCATTCCAGGTATAGGGTACATCCAAAAAGAATACCTGGAATGGAGATAGAAGTGTCTTGTTCAAAAAACAACTGGAAGAAAAATTAAACCTACTTCTGAGATGGTTAGTTGGTTGGTTGCTTCATTCTTGAAGAAGACCAAAATGGCACTTCTGAACTACCCCATACCTTAAACCCAGACCTCTCTGGGGTAAGCAAGGGGAGACAGAGTATGGTAAAGTTATTTCCAATTGAATGAAAATGAGCAAATACTGCTAATTTGGGGAAGTGTCAGACCTAAGAGAAATTGAAAGTCTAGGTCAACACCATCAACACCAATGGCCCCACCCAGGGGCTTCTCCTCATTAAGCAGCAGGTATTTCTGGTCTCCTCTAATGAAGTACTGCCTACAATCAGCCCCTTCTCCTCCTGTCTATTAGATCAGCCACATCTCTGAATCATTCTCAGGTATTAGTTGAGTCAGTTCTCCAAGGCCTTAATCTGTGTGGGACTCTAATCAAATTAGGAAATGTTGATGCTATTAGCTGTTATTAAGCAGTAATATTATTTCAGAGTAATAGAATCTGCACAGTGGGGTCTGATGGGGTTCTTAATGGCTTTGGTAGGCAGTTGCAGCACAGCCATGGTGGTGCTCTGTATGGGGGCAGGGAGGAGTGGTCAAGTTCTCTCTGAAGAATCTCTCTGAGGCCTGGTAGACTAGATGACCTCTACCCTATCCCCAGCTCTCGTGCCTATAAAATGTCACTTAGATGTTAGGGTGAACATCTCAAAGAGGTCATAGGATATTAGATCTAGATCAGAGAAGAAACTCAAGTTCCATCTAATCTAACTCACTCCCATTTTACAAATAAGGGAATTGAAACCTCACTACAATTGAGAACTCACTACTATTTCAATTATCAAATTGGAAATATCACTTCTTTTCTAGGCACTTAATAAAGTGTTGGACAATTAGGCAGTATGGTAGATAGAGCACTGGGCTTGGAATCAGGAAGACTCATCTTGAGTTCAAATTCAGCCTCATATCCTTACTAGCCATGTGAACCTAGGCAAATCACTTAACCCTGTTTACCTCAGTTTACTAATTTATAAAATGAGCTGGAGGAGAAAATGGCAAACCATTATCTTTGCCAAGAAAAACCCAATCACAGCCACTAAGAGTCAGGCACAACTGAAACAACTCAACAAAAACGATAAAGTGCTGAATGGAGTTATATTCAATTGAAATGAATTTCATTCAGTTCTAGGCACTGGAATCTAAGGCAGTAAGTAGAATGGAAAGGGAACTGGACTTGAAATCTGAGTACCTGGAGCAGCTACATGGCACAGTGAACAGTCAGGAGGACCTGAAATCAAATCTGGCCTCAGACACTTGGCATTTACTTGCTGGGTGACCTTGGGCAAGTCACTTAACCTCAATTGCCCTGCCTCTCCCCTCCAAAAAGAAAAAAAGAAAGAAAGAAATCTGAGTACCCAGGTCAAGGTAACTTGGGGCCAAGGAACATGGATTTTTTAATATTTCAATAACTATTTGAATATAATAGATTTCCTTTTTAATCCTATGTACTTTATTATATATATTTTAAATATTATTCTGAGAAGGGTCCATAGGCTTTGCCAGACTGCCAAAAGCTTTATTTCTAAAAAAAATTATGATTCATCCACTTTTATATCATATGAGCAACAAGATGGAGGACTAAACTTTTTCTCTGATTCCCACTACCTCTCAAACCTCTCCAAAATAGAAGTTATGCATCAAAAGACACAGTAACTTCATCTATGTTCATGGTCCAAGACACACCAAATCCAAAAGAATGTTAAAAAAAAAAATCACATACTAATAATATTCATCTCTTCCCATGCTACCAACAAGGCTGCACTGGCAAATTCAAGGACCCCATACATGGGCTTGCAACAAAATCCAACCCCACAATCCATCCCCCATCCCTCTTCCCAATGCCATGAAGAGCCTAGTTCCAGATTATGGAAGTTTACTCAGGCAGTGATAGCCAGCCAGGTTGACAGGAGGCACCCCTCAGTAACAAAAGTGTGCTGGGGTCCACAACCCTTTAGCATCAGCTTTGCAAAGCTCTCAACTGTCAACGCCAAGATAAGTAATCCCATAACACTAGTGCAAGAGCTCCCTGAACTGCTGGCACCAGGCCAGAGAACTGAGCAACAGAGGGAGTGGGATAGGATACCAGGGCAAGACAGGGCCAAGAGAAGGGAAAAAAGGAAGTGTCATGCAGCATTCTACCAAACATGAGAGAAAGAGAACATCCCAGTTGGGGCCATCCAAAGTCACTTGGGGTCAGCTAATCTGAATTGCACAGTATGAAAGGAGGCTGCTACATTTTGAGATCCAGCCCCCAAGGAAACTACCATCAGAAGGAACAAAGTCAAAAAATGAATAGGAGAAAATCAGATGGAGACAAGGCCTGATATTACCAAAGATTTCAGGAACAAGAAACTCGAAGACCATGAAAATAAACAGGTGAACCAATAGGAAAAAACATTTAAAAACAAAAGGAAACATGGCCTCCAGGTTTAGCAAATAAGTTTAGGTACCTATGAAATAAATACTGAAAAATAAAGGGAAAAAATCCGAAACTTGATGAGACAGAGGACCCTGTGGGATTTTAGAGCATGAAACCAGAACATTCTGCTCCTGAGCAGTTCAAAAGAGGAATGAGAATAGTGAGAGCAGAATTTATGCCCTTTGCAGCAAAAGTAATGAGAGGAGAAAAAACTGGAATCTACAACAGAAAGTCTCACTGCAGAAACAAAAAAAGGAATGACAGATCTGGAATGCAAATATACAGAAGAGAAGGACAATTTAGAAGAGAAGCACAAAACAACTGCAAGAAGATGTGTTCGTTATGCAAGAAAAACATATGCTCTCAAAAACAGAATACAAGTGACAAACAAGGGATCACGGGTATATCAGAAGAATGTAATGGGACAAAACCCTTTAACGAACCCATGCAGAAAATAACAGAAGAAACCTGGCCAGAACTTCTGAATATAGAAAATGAAATTCTAATTGAAAGAAATCACAGATCATCTATAGAAAAAAAAAAAAACAAGGCTGCAAACTCCAACACATATAGTGGTTAAATTTAATAATTCAATTCAGAAATAACAATTTCTATAAGCAATCAAGAAAAAGTCTTTCAAATACAAAGGAAACAAAATTCAAATAGCAAAAAACTACTTTACACCTACCAGAAAAAATAGGAGGGGATGGAATAATGTTTTCTGAAGCGCAAAAGAATTCAGGATACAGCTCAAGGTGACCTACATTGAAAATCTGAGCTTGACCATAAATGAAAAAAGTTGACATTTAGTAATAAAGAGTTTGAAACATTTTTAGAAAGAATCTATGACTTAAAGTCTAATCTCAGCTTTGCCTAGTCCCTATCTTGGGCAGGTCATGTCAACTGTGAGTCTGTTTTCTCATCAGCAAAATGGAGCTGGCTAGGTTACCTCTAAGGTCCTTTCCTTAGAATTTCCCACAGCCAAGGGTGTGCTGGTGAATGTTTGACAACTGATGGGGGGGGGGGGGAGAGATATATCACAACACATTTCTCAGTTTAATCTGCATTGTTAACCTTTTTTCCATCACTTTCTAAAATCTAGACAATCAACAAACAATAAATTAATCCCTATTTTTTGTCATTTCAGTATTTGTAAAAGTGCAAATGCTTGCACCAAAAATTTAACAATCAGCTCTCCTGAGTCCATACTAACTAGTTCTAATATGTTCATGCTTTCAGTTCTAAATCAATAAGCCTATGAACATCTCCGCTTTCCCAGCATTCAGAGCTGGTTTCCAAAGACAATTGATCACTCAGTGGGAATGCCTTCCCATGTCCACTGTTTATCAGGGGTCATGAGCTGTAGTTTTGGTTTTTTTTGGTGCTTTGGTAATCATCATAAGCCAATGTTTCTGACTGTTTGGTGGTCCAGATGTGGCTGTTGAAGCTCTCCCTATATTAGAACTATCAGAAACATGGGGGAAGAAGGACGGCCCAGTGGGAAGACTGCTAGGTTTGGAATGAGAAGACCTTGATTCAACTCCCACCTTTAGCACTTAATTACTTGTGTGACCATGGCCAAGTCATTGAAATTTCTGTGACTTCAATTTCTTCATCTATAAAATGGGGCAGTCAAACTCTAATTTACCTTCTACTTCTAAATCTGTGACAGATAATCTAGATCTATTTCTGAATGTGAGATGGGGATGTGAGATGCATAATGCCTGTTGGACCCAGAAGCCAAGTGAAGCTGGGTCCTTGTCCCAGTTCTACAGCTTAAATGACTGGATAGCCTTAGAATGTAACTTCCATCTTCTGGGACTCCATTTCCCCATCATTCAATAAATCCACTAACATTTATTAAGCTTCTGAAACTTGTATTGACAGGCACTATGCTAAGCACAGAGGATACAAAGACAAATGTAAAACAATGCCTGCCTTCAAGGAGTTTATATTCTATTAGGGAAGACAACAAGCAAATATACACACTGAAAATGTATATTGGTGTTTTGTCAATAACATCATTGGTCAGTTTGATGCAGGAAAAAGAGTCCTTAAATTCATAGGATTATAGCTATTACAGCTGAGAGAAAGTCACGTGATTCAAACCTCTCATTTTACAAATGGGGAAAATGAAGTGACAATATTATATAATCCCAGAGCCATAAATCTAGGGCTAAAAAGTACATCTGAGTCCATATAGTTCAACTCTTTCAATTTTCAGAAGAGGCAACTAACTGAGGCTCAGGGAGGAAGAGTGACTTAACCATGGTCACATGGGCTACAAGACCATATGTCTAGAGTTGAAATGTGCCTTAGCAGCTATATACTCCAATAGCCTCATTTTACAGATGTATAGGTTGCTGAACTTGGATTTAGACTCAAGTCCCCTTCTTTCAAATCTGACATTTTTTCTACTACACCACAGGGGAAAGGGTAAGTTGAAGTGTTAAGAACCAGTCTGAATCTCAGCCCTGGATTCCCAGGTTCCCCTCCCTTACTACCTGTGTGACTTGGCCAAGTCTTTTCCTCTCACTGCCCTTCAGTTTCCTTCTCTATAAGAGAAGGAGGTTGGACCAGATGATCTCTAAAATCTCAACCAACTCTAAATACTATGACTAGACTCATTGCTCTTCCACAAATGAGACACTCCATCTCTCAACTCCAGGCATTTTCTCTGGCTTTCCCCCAAGCCTGGAATGCTCTCCCTCCTCCTCTCCAACACAATGTCTTTCCTGGCTTCCTTGAAGTCCCAACTAAAAGCCCATCTTCTTCAGGAAGCCTTTCCCAACCCCTCTTTTAATTTGAATGTCTTCCCTCTTTTAAATATTTCCTATTTATCCTGTGTACAGCTTCTTTGTACCTATTTGTGAGATCAGATTGTGAGATCCTTGAGGTCAGGAACAATCTTTTGCATCTTTCTGTATCTGTAATGTTAGCACAGTTCTTGACACATAGTAGGTGCTTAATAAATGGTTACTGACTATGTTTTTAGTATCTAATCACTGTGTCCACCTATATTTATAAGATATCTAGAGCTGCAAAAGCCTATGTATGAGTGGTTCTCAACCTTCCTAATGCCGCGACCCTTTAATACTCATATGTGGACGTATCTGCATCTGGGCAGAAATATGTGTTTTCCAATGGTCTTAGGCGACCCCTGTGAAAGGGTCGTTCAATCCTCAAAGGGGTCACGACCCACAGGTTGAGAACCATTGATATATATTCTATTTCCCAATTACCCAAACCTGTGTAGGAAAGAATAGAATTATACTATTGTATCTCTGGTCTCTGCAAAAAATTTATAGGACTCTGGGTGATCTGTGCTTAAGGCCATTGAATATGGGAATATAAATGGGACAGCAGTGCAGTGGAGGAAAATGAGGGGTGTACAGTAACCAGTTCTTACTGCTTTGCAAGAGTCAATCATTAAATTTTCAACATGAGCATTTGCACATGAAAACCCAGCAAACTCTACAAATTAGAGCTTGATTTATCATTTTGTTGATAGTCTGGACTTAAGAAAGTGATGAAGAAAATGCTAATGATGCAGATTAAATGAAAAATAATGTAAGGCGGATACTTTTTTTCAGAGAGCTAGTTGTTAAACATTTATTAGCAACAGTTATGGGGGAGAAGAGAGACAGAGACATAAATTCCTCTAGTTGGAGCCCTGATTTGAGAAGTAAGATGACAGAAATATTCTGGTCTGGATATCAGACTAACTCTAAAACCTAAAGATAAATTGCAATTCTGGCCAAGGTGTGTTATTTAGGGACTGCTGATGGATCAGCCTGTAAGCCGTGGAGGAAAGGAAGAAATTGGGTAATAAATGGAAGTGTCCCACATTTCCTCCCACTCATTTCTTCAGCAACTGCTCTTCAGGGCTGGCTTCACTTCCTGGCTGGCCAACCATTCAGTAGCTGCCCCCATCCATGAACTCTGACTTCAAGAGCATGTCAAATGTGGGCACCAGGATTCTAATCACATTTCAAGGAAGGAGAGGGATCAGCCCCTGGGTCAGCTGCAGATGGGAGAGCCGCAGGAGACTAACTATGACAGACAGTCATATGATTTGCTTCCCATAGGCTGATCACTGAAGGGTTTGTTTTCTCGTTATCCTGATTGCTAACATTAGTGAAGAGCCCACAGAGCACCAAATACAGGTTTATTGGTTCCTAGCCCAGTATGCTTTCTACCAGACCACACTATCTTACAACATGAATCAAGTCAATAAATTTTTGGGTTTTGCCCATATGGCCTCTGGACCCAGGGCAAATGGCTGTTTACAAGACTTCTCTAGGCAATCCTCCAGGACTCTTGCATATAGAAACTTGGGGTGGAATGCTACAGATTGCCAAATTTGGAATCAGAAGGTCTTGGATCAAATCTTGGATCTACTAAGTACTTCTGCAATGATGGTAACATAGGCCAATTCACTTCCACCACTTCCATGTTTTGTCTACCATATAGAAGGCAAATTCCTTGATGACCAGAACTGATTTTGCTTTTATTTTATTGATTCCCCAGCCTCTAGTGCAATGTCTAGAAAGAAATAATTATTGTCTGACCAACTGATTAACTCATTGAACAAGCTTTTATTATCTACTATATGAATAAAATTGTGTCCAGCATGAATGAACTAATGAAACAATCACTACCTTAAAGAAGCTTTCATTGTCCTGGGGGTGGAGGGGAGCAATACCAAGTAATTTCCAGATGGAGGGGATCAGGAAGGCAGGGGGTTAGAAAGGAGGAAAGAAGTAGTGAGGGAGAAGGGTAGGAAAAGGGAGGGGGGCAGATAAGAACAGAATACTAAGGGAGGCAGCAGTCAAAAGAGGGGATTAGGAAAGGAAAAGAGCCTCAGGAAGAATGTGACTCCTGTGTATGTCACTGAAGGGAGCTAGGAATTCTTAAGAACGAGGTTCATTCCAAATGTGAGGTAACACGTGGACAAAGGTGTGAAGGTGGGAGATTAATTATTATGCAAAGATAACAGCAAGTATACCAATTGGCTGGAGTGGAGAATGTATGATGAGCAACTCATTTAACTTTCCTGAGATTCCATTTTGTTGTTATAAGAAGAATGAGACATCTAACATCAATGATCTCAAACAAAGGTCCATCTAATCATGATCCTATGATTCCTATTTTGGCCCACAACTGTGACCTCACTGAAGTGGAATGATAACTGATGAAACCTACAAATGAAAGTCTACTAATGAAACTTGGCAACTACATAGTAACTTTCAGTATTACAGACACCCAAAGGCTAAGTGACTTGTCCACAGTTACACTGCTCTGATCAGAAGAAACACTCAAACTAATCTTACTGACTATAAGACCAGCTCTCAACTATTATGTCAAACTGACTCATGATTCCTTATATCTTAAAAACTGTGCCTGCAAAGTTGCTTCCAACTATCTCTCTCTTCCTTTCTGTCTCTCCGTGTGTCTCTCTTTGCTTTTGCCTCTCTCTTTCTCTGTCTTGCCCTGTCTGTGTGTATCTCTTTCCCCCCTTTCTTTTCTTCTTTCCTCTATTCATTTGTAAAATGGAGAAATAATGGTACCTACTTCATAGGATTGGTGTGTGGGCCAAATGAAATAGCATATGTGAAGTGATTTCCAAACTTTAAAGTGCTATATAAATTCTAGCTATTGTTATTATTATGCATTTTCTTCTCTTCCCTTCCCTTCCCTCTGAAAAGAAAATATCCCAAATATAAAGTGGGTGGACTTTCACCAGGGGATTGTCCTAAGAGCTGAAAGGTCTTTGGAAAACTGGGTCTTCCTTTTTCTTTCTCACTCTGGGGCCAGGGGGAGTTACAGACTAGAAATGGGTCAGGTTCCCCAAAGAGGACAGAACAGCTGGTACCGAAAGATTCTTTGCCTTTTGTGTCAGCACATCTGGGTCCTTTTGCATGGAGTGTCTTTAACTACCCAGCTGATGAGCCAAGCTTAAGGCTCTCAGGTGGACCTGGAAGTGATTAATCATGCCATTTGTTATCCTGGTTGACGCCATCCTAGGAACTGATGCATGGGATCCTCATTCTCTTTGTCTATCTCTGTGTCTATCTGTCTGTTTCTCTGTGTGTCTATGTATGTCTCTCTGTCTCTTTCACTAGCTTGCTTGCTTTCACTTTTTTCTCTCTCTACCTTTCTCATTGTCTCTCTCTGTCTCTCTATCTCACACAGACACAGACTCAGACACAGACTCAGACACAGACACACAGACACAGACACACACACACACACACACACACACACACACACACTGATGTGGGTTACTACATCAGAAAGGTGGACAAGGAATCCAAATCTTCCCACCACCAACCTCCCCCAAACCCACCCCGCCCCACCCCCATTCCCACCAATACTTTTCCTGGTAATTATTAGTGAGATTCCCTGAAAAGCTGTGTACAAATGTACATTTTTGCACTTTGAATCTTATTTTCACACAATTACTTTCTGATTTCCTGGACACTTTAAAAGAATACTGGACTTTACATCAGGATACCTCAGCTTGAATCCTAAATTGGGCACAAATGAGCCCTGTGATCTTTACTTCTCAATTTCTGTTTCCTCATTTATAAAGTAGGGATAATAAGATCATCAGTTTTGAGTGGGAAGAGACCCTAGAGGCAATCTAGTCCACTCTTACTTTTTTTTTAACCAGACCTATGTTCCCTCAATATAGGGAACTCCATTTGTGTGTGTGTGTGTGTGTGTGTGTGTGTGTGTGTGTGTGTTGCTTTACCAACTACATAGTGTGCTCCTTGATGACAAGATGGTGTGGTGCCATTGGGAAACACACTAACTCAGCATCTTACAACCTTAATCATCTTGGGCACTAAAAGGTTAAATGCCTTGCCCATGTAACCAGTTGGGGTCAGAGGAGGGACTAGAACTCAGGCCTTCCTCCTTCAGCGGCCACTTCAACTTACAGATGAAAGAACAGAATCCCAGAGAGTGACTTGCCTAGGATAAGACAGCTGGTAAGTGGTATGGGCAGGATTTGCACCTACAGCTTCCTGACTTCGGTCCAGTGTTCCACCCACTATGGCCCCTGACTCTCCATATTTATGCTACTTACATGATAGCACTGTTGAGAGAAATCTGTTTTGAAATATGAATTATAATTTGTCATGTTTCAAGATCCTTTGATTTCATCTGTGTGGGTTCTCCCCTCATGGACAGAAATTGTAATTCATCTATAATTTAGACTCTTAGAGAGTCTCCAGAGGGCTAGAAAAGTTAATGGACTTGACCGGGCCCACACAGCTTGTAAGTGTCGGAAGCAGTTTGAACTATATCTTCCGTACTTCATCTCCTTTATTCTCTCTACTGCACCAATCTTCCCCTTATGCTATCATGTAAGGGGGTGGGAGTTGGGGAGGACACAAGCTGAAAACATCTTTGTTTGTAATTAAGCCCAACCTCTTCCATTAAGCCTTCTCTGACTACCTCAGTTCTTAGTAATTTCTCCCTCCTCTGCATCATTTACTGTCTTTAGCACTCAGTTTGTATTTATTATACACAGCTTTGTACAATTAGTGTGTGTGTGTATTGCTTTATCAATTAGATAGTGGGCTCCTTGGTGACAAGATGCTGTGGCACCATTGGGAAAGCACAGTAGCTTTCAAGTTCAAGGGCCTGGGTTTGAATCCTATCTTACTATTTCACTAGAAGAAAGTTGAAGTCAACATTATACTATGGTAGCCAATCAACAGTCAACCAACAAGCATTTATTTTGTGCCTACTATGTATAAGGCAATGTCCTGAGTGCTAAGTATACAAAGACAATAGTATACCAGCCCCTGCCCTCAGTGGCAGACAAGTGGCACCATGGAGAGAGAACTGGGGAGGACCTGGAGAGAAGACCTGAGGACTGGTTAAAGGAACTGGGGCTCTTGACCCTGGAAAAAGAATGCTCCAAGGCGCCACCCTAGCCAGCTTCAGATGTTCCAAAGGCTGCCCTGGGCAAGCAGGATTAGATTCGATCTACTTGTCCCAGAGGGTAGAACTAGGAGCAATGGGGGGAGTTGCAAGGTGACCAGTTCCAGTTTGAAGCACTGGAAAACTTTGTAATGAATGGTACTATCCAGAAGAGGAAGCCATTACCTTGAGAGGGAGAGAGTCCTCTCCTACTAAAGAGATTCTAGATAACTATTTGTCAGAAAGGTTATGGTGGGGATTCATTTTCAAATATGGGATGGGTTCACATGCATTTATATTACAACTATGGCATTCTGTGATTCTAAGAAGGAAGGAAGGAAGGAAGGAAGGAAGGAAGGAAGGAAGGAAGGAAGGAAGGAAGGAAGGAAGGAAGGAAAGAAGTAGGAAAGGAAGGAAGAAGAGAAAAGGAAGGAGGAAAACAAGTGTTTATTAAGCACCTGCACTGCTCTAGGTGTTCTACAAATATTAACATTTGATCTTCACAAGAATCCTGGGCAGTACATGCTATTATCCTCATATTTTTTAGTAGAGAAAACTGAAGCTGACAGAGTTCAGGTGACTTGCTCAGAGTCACACCACTAGTAAGTGTCTGAGGCTGGATTTGAATGCAGATCGCACAAATCTTTCCTCAAGACCCCAGTTTAGGCTAAACCATGAGAAATACGCAGTAAACATTCAATAACTTTCTTTCGACCTGATTAAAGCAGATTTTTGGTAACACATGATGCGTGACCAGAGCTTATCACAGGACTAGAAAAGCATGTCTTCTTAAAGGGGCCCCTTGAGAGGCAAATTTTCTATTCAGCTATGAAATATCAATAAGAACAACAGATGGGTTGTAGTTCACAAAAAGTATTCCTAATCTCATAGTCTGAATGACTCTCCTAAAGAGCTCAGTCTCTGCTCTCACAGTGTGTTATATCACCCAGTCTTCTCAACTGAAAATAATGTTATGGTTAACTACAGACCATCTGTTAGCCTCTGTTTTTCTTATGGAGTCCATGCTTTTTATGGTTTATTAATATTTATTCAGACTGTTTAAAGCGCAATCATATTCTAGAAGACTTGCAATAGATCTATGTGGGTTTTAATTCCCTGGATGGTAACATACTGTACCCAGCATGGCAGAGTCAGTGAAACGGCAGCTCTCAGGTTGGGGTGCGGCAGCTGCAAATGTTTTAAACCCGGGAGTATGAATTAAATATGAAAGGCTCTCCATGCAACAAAGCTGATATTACTGTGTGTCCTTGTTTGTGACATCTGGGATGTTTCCAGTTCCTTCTCTTCTCCCTTCTCACTTCTCCTTCCCTTCAAAAGCAGCTGGAGGTCAAGATCTGAGAATAGTTTGTAAGGGCTCTTCCAGGAAAGAGACAGATTGACTGACCTTAAGCCCCCCAGTGTCCTTGTGTCCTTTGCCTATTTACCTAAATTTCTCTTATAACTTTTATGAGTAAAAAGTGGTTTAAAGTGATAAAATAAGAGGAAATCTACTGATCTTTTCTGAGTTTTCAAGGAACACTAGTTAATATCTACACTTTATGTAGCAATAGTGTTAGCAATGGCATGAGGTCCATGCCTTGGGAGTGTGACCTCAGATAAATCACTCAACATTGTATTCCATTCTAAGCTCATCAGTTGTTCTGAAAAAGATTTGACGGTTTGAACAGACCACAAGCTCACTATGATTTGGCAATCTGATATGTCAGGGAGAAAAAAGTTATTGAAATTGTGGTTTTCTAGGAGCTATTAGTCAAAGGGTTTTAAGAAGCAGGGTATCCAGGAATAAGGAGATGGACAGTTCCACTGTCTTCCAATCTCATCAGATCTCATCTGGAGTATTATGTTTAGTTCTGGGTACCAAAATTTTTGAAGAACATTGACGAACTGGAGGGTGTCCAGAGGAGGGCAATCAGGATAGTGAAAGGTCTTGATTCCATGGCCTGTGAGGGTTGGTTGAAAGCAGAGGAGACATAGACTGAAAAGGAAAAAATAGAATAGCTATCATAAAGTATTTGGAGAGCTATGATGCAAAGCAGCAATTAGACTTCTACTTGACCCTAGAAGGCAGAACCAGCAGCAATGGGTAGAAATTGAAAAAAGGTAAGTTGAGATGTGATGTCAAAAAAGTGGCCTAGTAAATTGTAACTGTCCCAAAGTCAAATCAGCTGCTTTCCTTCAAGTAGTTCTTCAAATAGAGGCTGAAATTTGCAGTGAGATAACAAAATAATAGATTTAGAATTGGAAGAGACCTTTGGAACCTTCTACTTCAACCCCATTTTAGAAGTGAGAAATCAAGACCCAGAAAGTTAAGAAACTTGGTCAAAGTCACATGGATAGTAATGGAGGCAGGAATTGAATCCAGGTCTTCTTATGACAAATCCTTTGACCTTTCTACCATATTGCAGTAGGATTCCTTACACCTATGGATTGGACTAGATAAGGAAGAGAAGGGAAGGGGAGGGGAGAAGGGGGGAGGGGAAGAGGAGGGAAGGGGTGTGGAAGGGAGAGAAGAGGGGAGGAGGGGAAGAGAGGGGATGGGAAGGGAGGAGCATTTATTAGGCATCTACTGTGTGCTAAGCATTATGGTAACTGCTTCACAAATAGACTGTTGAGGTCCCTTCTAATTTTCAAATACCATTTTTCTGTGACATGTGGACTCCATTGATCTGTCTATAAAATGAAAGTAAAAAGTATACCTTCCTCGACTCGGAAAATTAGGATTCATAAATGAAGAGGTGAAATAAATATTTATTAAACACTTAATATGTGCCAGACACTGTTCTAAAAACTGGGGATACAAATACACAAATTTAGACTTCTATCAATCCAAAAGAGCTTCCATAGGAGACAAGTGGCCTCTGGGACCTTTGATTAGAAAGAAGGCTCCAAAACTCAGCTACTCATTTCAGGTTGCCAAGTGTACTGATGAGTACATCTTCCAAGTCTGGCCATGTTGAATAAACCTATGGTTTTGGTTTTGGTTTTCATATTTTGAAGAGTAATCTCTGCTCTCCAGAAGTGCACACTTTAATTGGAGGAGACAACCCATATGGGAGGGCCAACAGAAAAGCCAGTGGTCCTAAGGGATCAATAGTTAGCCAGATGACAAAACCTTATGGTATACCTTTCTAGGGCCCTCCAGTCACTGTGATGAGGTCTGGGTAACCAAATCAAATGAGAAAACATATTCTTACACTGCCACTATCCTCTCTCTCTCTCTCTCTCTCTCTCTCTCTCTCTCTCTCTCTCTTTCTCTCTCTCACACACACACACACACACACACACACACACACTTCTTTTGCATCACTAGAACCTTAGACTCTGTACCTGCCCCTTCATCTCTGTTACATGAGCTTCTACTCTATTTTATCCCAAACCAGGCCTCGTAATGATTTCTGTGCCATGCTGTTTGCCCCTCCATTCCCAATTTCCAGCTGTTCTTCCTGTGGTGGGGATAATCACTAAATCTCCTTCCGAGGGTGTTCTAAAACTAAAACTAAATTTTGGTAAAGTACTTTGCAAACCTCAAAATGATATACAAATGCTGGCCACTGTTATCATTATTATCATTTCACACAACACACACACACACACACACACACACATACACACAAGAATGTGAGTTCCTTGACAGCAAGGACTGTCTTGTTTGCATGTTTTCTGCATTCCCAATGTTTAGCACAGCTCCCAGCATGTAGTAAGCACTCAAAAAACGTCTTCTTTGTTTTGTCCTTTCTTTCTTACTATCTGACCAATCCATCTCTCCATCCACCCATCAATCCATCGATTCATCTCTCTCTCTCTATTTGCCTGCCTGCCTGTCTATCATCTATCTATCTATCCATCTAGCTACCTATCTATCCATCTATCCATCCATCTATTCATCTATCTACCTACCTATCCATTTATCTATCTGTATATCTATCTATTCATTCATCTATTCATCTATCTATCCACCTATTCATCCATCTATCTGTCTATTTGTCTATCTAGCTATTCCTCTATCTTCCCATCTATCTATCTATCCATGAAAAATATAAGAATTAATATCTCTATAATGAGGGACTGGGCTAGATAGTTTCTCAATTCTATCAGCTTTGGAAATGGAATCCTCTGATGCTTTTACACACTCAGAAATTTGCAAAAATACTTTATAGGCATGATCTAAGTCAAACTTTATGACAGCCCTGGTGGGGTGATGCTTTAGGACTCATTGATGTGGCTTTTCTTTCTATATACTACACATCCCATATGCATCACAACCCACCTGTGCCTCCCCATCTTTTGGCTATGTCCTTCTATAAATTCACCAGAGGATTCCCGTCTAATATTCAGGGGGTCTTCTTCATTTTCTCATGACATAACAAGGATACAAATGAACCACATACGCTGTCGGTTATCCCTCGGTCTCGTCCCATGACAGACTGACCCTCTGCTTTTCCACTCATCTATTTCATTGAATGGCATCTATTTCTCCATTTCTTCTTGATAATTTCATAGGAGAGGAAACGTCAGCGGTGTAATTTGTCAGTGGTAACACAGATAGCAAAGGTCAAAGGTGGGATTTGAACTCAGCTCTTCTTGATGTTAAACCTAGAACCCTAGCCATGACACCATGCAAGACTTATAAATTCATAAAGAGTACAAAGCATGGAGTACTGAAAAGAACACAGGACTTAGGCCAAGACTTGCATTTGAATCTCAATTATGCTTCTTAAGTTCTGTGAGCCTCAGTTTCCTTATCTGTTAAATGAGAATAATGGTGCTTGCATTCCCCATTGTCTGTGTTTGTTCCAAGGTCCATATCATATAATGCATTTAAAGTGTTTTGTAAGTTAAAGCACTATGTAAATGTCAGCTGCTGTTATTAACAAGAAGGATAATATGCATAACATACTCCACGAGTTTTAACTGCTGTGTAACTGAAAGACAGGTGGAATGAACTAGTGGATAGAGAGTCAGTCTTGTGGTCAAAAGAGTCGCTAATTAGTGAACATTTAAGTGTTGATGATGTACCAGACACTGTGCTAAGCACGGGGAGGTGGAGAGAGAAATAGAAATACATAGAAAGACAGTCCTTGCCCTCAAGGAGTTTACAATCTAATGGAGAAAGAAAACCCAAAAAAGGAAGCTGAAAAGTAAGGGGGCTGAAAGGGCAGGAAAGCAGCGGGAAAGTACCAGGAGCAGTGGATTCCAGAGAAGTCTAAAAACAGAGCAACTGGTAGGAATAGGGAGAAGATTGTTCTGCCTTCCTCCTTAAATAGAGGCCCTGGACCCCACTGTCCTGTTCTCCAGACAGAGGGGCAGAGGGGATAGATGAGATAAGAATATTGTTGTTGTTTAGTCATTTTCAATTGTGTCTGATGCTCGATGACCCTGTATGAAGTTTTCTTGGCAAAGATACTGGAACGGCTTGCCATTTCCTTCTCCAATTCATTTTACAGATGAGGAAACTGAGGCAAACAGGGTTAAGTGACTTGCCCAGGATCACACAGCTAGTAATTGTCTGAGGCCAGATCTGAACTCAGGAAGAAGAGTCACCTAACTTCCCCTGAGACAAGGAGGCCAAGGCTGATTCAGTCTTACCAGATGAAGAGATTTCCCAGAGATAAATTTTCTGATGAAGCAACACATGATGAAGAAATTCAAAGAAGGCCTGAGTTCAAGTCCTGTTCCTGATCACCATGTGACCCTGACCAAGTGATTTAACTTCTCAGTATCCAGAAGGAAGGAAGAAGGAAGGAAGGAAGCAAGGAAGGTATGGAGAAAGAGAAGGCAGGGAGAACAAGAAGGAAGAAGAAGGAAGGAAGGAAGCTGAATGAGAAAATGACTGAAAAATCATTTATTGAGCATTAACATGTACAAAGCACTGTGCAAAGTGTTAGGAACACAAATACAAAATGCAAGACTCTACCTGTCCTCAAGGAGCCTATATTCTAATAGAGGAAGACATGTATAGGGGAGTGGTAGCAAAGGAATGGTGTTTTTGTCAGGGAAATCACAGAAACAGGATTGTAGTCACAGGGCAATATGCAATTTCCAGTAGCAATTGCCAAGTTTGGGGGGGGTGGGGTGAGTCAATTGTGGTTAAGTGACTTGCCCAGGGTCACATACATACTAAATATCTGATCTGCATTTGAACTCAGGTCCTCCTGACCCCAGGGCCAGTTCTATATCTACCAAACCAAATAGCTGCCTCTATAATTGCCAAGTTTTATCAATTTTACCTCCACCACCTTCTTCCCATCATCCCCTTCTTTTAATTCATATGACCACCTACCTGGTTCAAGCCTTCGTCACCTCCCTCCTAGACTATAGAATATGATAGTGTTGATTTGATTACTATGCCCAGAGAGACATGAAAGAAAGAAGGCAGGGGCAGGGGGATTTTAGGGTAAGCAATCAGTGCCAGGGCAGATGACAAGATAGCTGTCCTCAGGTACACCCTTCTATCCCAATGGGATCCTGGGAATCAATATGCTCCTGTGGGAAAAGTTCTGGCTTTGGAGTTAAAGGACTTGGGTTCAAATCTTACTTTTGATGCTCACTACCTGCATGAGCTTGAGCAAGTCACAATCTCATTGAGCCAAAGTATCTTCAAAATGAAGGGCTTGAACTAGATGAACTCTGGGCTAGGATCCTACCTTATTTGCCTCAGTTTCCTCAGTAGTAAAATGAGAAAGTTGAACTAGATGTTCTAAGTCTCCTTCTATTTGTACATCTATGAACTGTGAGTCACTATGCAGAGACCCTCCCATCTCAGCCTCCATAGTTTAAGTTTATTCCCTGTATTTTGCACACACACACACACACACACACACACACACACATATACACTATTCTCCAGCAAAGGAGAATATGACCAAAACAGCTTATTAACTTAGCTCCTATGTTGCAATTCAACAACCCCACAAGGAGAAGATTTAACAAGGTGTCATTGACAGTGTTGCCATCTTGGTGTTTCTCAGAACTGAACTGTGAAGTTAATTTGAGTAGAATGGCAGTTGGGTCCCTGAGCAGGCACGGGAGGGCCTGATTTACTGTCCAATGACTTTCCAGCCCATTGGTGAGTTCCCAATTTACAAGCAGTCCTTCCTCCTCATTGAGTTTGTAAAGCTGTCCTCCCTGTGGCCACAGGAAACAAGATCAATGTTTATATGGTCGAGAAACCAAAGACCCACAGCTGCCTTGCAAGGAGTGGGAGCCATTATCTGATCCTTAAACTGACTGCATCCAAACACACACGAAGAAACTAGAGGGATTGCTGCTCTCACGGGCATCAAGGGGAATGTATTAGGAAATGGAAAAGCATCTGAGGCTACGGAAGTCCCGATATAAAGTTAGCCAAACACTGCTAGGGGAAATCGGCATCGCCAAGATGGAAGACTTTGAATGGGTACTTAAAATCCCCAAAGAAGTAATGACAACACTGTCAGTTGTTCCACGCTGTTATTTCCCCTGTAGCTCTTCCATCAAATACAGACCTGAACTTGACCCTCTTTGCTTCTGTGGGGAAGCATTGGTCATATCCTGAAATGCTAGATTTTCAAAAAGATCTGAAGCGGTCCTGTTGGTCAGAATTGCAGGACTCCTCACATCTTCCTTCTCCTTCACCCCTGTTTTCAAGTCTTATCTGTTCTGCCTACACAACATCTCTCCCATCATCCACTTCTCTCTACTGACCCAGTTTAGGCACTCATCACTCCCCCGAGACTATCATGATAACCTCCTAATTGGTCTGCCTGCCTCTAGACTCTCCCCACTTCAATCTATCATCCACACAGCTGCAAAATTGATATTCATAAAGCACAGGTCTGATGGTTTCACTTTTCTGATTAAAAGGTTTCAGTGGCTCCCTGTGGATAAGTGGGGGATGGTTTGGAAAGGAGAGAGACTTGAGTCAGAGAAACCAAATTGAAGACTACTGAAATAGGCCAGGTGAGAGAGGAAGAGAACTTGAACTGAGGAAATTAAGTGATCGTGTGAGTGAAGAGCAAGGGAATGTGTGGGAGGGGATGTTGTAGCCATAGAAATGGCAAGATCTGTCAACTAATTGGACCTTAGAGTCATAGAGTTAGAGGTCCAATTAGAGGGTTAGTAAAGAATGAGTCCAACTTCTTCATTTTACAGATGAGGAAAGTAATGTCCAAAGACGTTGATAACCAGGGTCATCAATCAATAAGCCACAAAGGCAGGATTTGAACCTAGGTCTTACTGACTGTAAAACTGGCTCTCTACCTGTTACATCCCTCCGTGGGATGAGGGAAAGTGAGATGTCGAGGATGATTCCAAGATTATCAATACAGCACCTGGGAAGAACGATGCAGAGGAATATAGCAAAAGTAATTAGGGGAACCCATACCCCATCTGATTACTCCTTTCATCAAATAGGATTTTACAGCAAATGGGGGCATTCTGAATGCTGTGAATAAGTTCACTTACCTTGGTGCTATGCTTTCCAGGCATATCCAGATGCATGATGAGGTTCATGCACACATTGTCTGAGCTAGTTCAGTGTTTGGGAGGCTCTGAAGAAAAGGGAGGGAGAGAAGAAGTATTAGATTGACTAACAAACTGAAGGTCTACAGAACCCTTGTGCTGACCTCAATGTGTATGCCTGTGAAACCTGGACAATCTACCAGTGCCATGCCAGGAAACGGAATCTCTTCCACTTCTTAGGAAGATTCTGAAGATTACCAGGCAGTATAAGTAGAAAGGACACTAAGATGAACTGTCAAGCATTTAAAATCTACTACAGATAACGTAATTCCAATGGACTGATCATGTTGTTCAAATGCCAAACATATGTTTGCCTAAAAGACTATTTTTATAGAGAACTCACCCAAGGAAAGTGTTTATCGGAGGACCAGAAGAAGCAACACAAGGATGCTTTCAGGGTCTCTCTGAAGAGCTTTGGAATCAATTGCGTGATATAGGAGATGCTGGCAAAGGACCACCCAACATGGCAAGCCCACATCAAAGGCACTGAGCTCCATGAGCAAAGCAGAATTGCAGGAGCTCAAAAGAAATATAAAATGTACAAATTTAGAGCCATCTCCACTCCAAATGTGAAAATGGACTATTTGTGCCCAATGTGTGGTAGAGCCTTCCAAGCTTATATTGGTCCGATCAGTCACCATCAAACACACTGTACCTTGACTCCAACATAATGACGTCATTTGGTCTTCTTTGAGAATGAAGGACAACAACCAATATCAATTTAGGAATGCTGGCCTGCTTCCCAGTCACACTCACCTTCAACACAGGTTCATCTAGCTCCATGGGAAGTGGCTCCTTCATTCAAAGGCTATTGACGTGTGACCTGTAATCTAACTAGTTAGAGGATTCATCAGAGTGATTAGAGGTCTCCTACTCACCCTTTGTCCCTATGAAAAGCATTATTCTAGGAGCCTGAGGTACAAACATGAGGATTTTAATGCAGTCCTTCCCTAACTCCAAATTAAACCCATGTCCTATACCATACAATTCAGGTGCCCAGGTGAGTTTGTCCAGGGTCACATCACTCAAAAGTAGCAGAGGCAATAGTCAAACCCTGAGCTCAGAAGTAGCAGGGGCAATATTCAAACCATGAGCCTTCTGACAGAGATCAGTGGGACTGTGGAAATCTGAAGAGGCTTTAGGATATGGATCAGACTGGTGATGGGTAGGATTTGGGGAAGCAGATCCAATAAGGCCCATTTTGGGCATCTGTTCAATGCTTTCCTGGGAAGCAGCTCTTGGCCTCCTTCAGGTCTGCAGCTATTTAAAGCCAATGACTGAAAAACTAAATGTTGGTGGCAGCAGTAAATTGTGCACATTTTAACTCCACTCTCTGAACTTGGATTTTTCTAATTGCCCAATAAGCCTGGAGAGCTTTCAATGAAGTCTAAGTTCAGTCACTTTCCTGCCACAATGATCCCCTCTACCCCAAACTTCCATCCTGCCAGGAGAAAGAAAGAAAGAAAGAAAGAAAGAAAGAAAGAAAGAAAGAAAGAAAGAAAGAAAGAAAGAAAGGAAGGAAGGAAGGAAGGAAGGAAGGAAGGAAGGAAGGAAGGAAGGAAGGAAGGAATAAAGGAAAGGAGAGAGAGAAAGAGAGGAAGGAAGAGAGAAAGAGAGAAAAAGAGAGGGAAGGAAGGAAGGAAGCAAGGAAGAGAAAAGAAAAAAAAGCAGTGCCTCTCAGAGGTCATTGCTGGAACTAAAGAAATTTCAAAGATAAAATAATCAATGCTGAAAGGATCAGGCCTTTTTATTTGTAATGCTTAAGGAAAGATCATGTGTCTTAATAGGATACACCCAAAAATCATAGGACCATAAATCTAGAGATAGAAAGGACCTTAGAGGTTATTAACTCAACTCCTAATTATAAAGGAGAAAATGGACGCCCAGAATGAGGAAAGGATTTTCCCAAGACCACAAAAGTGATACATATGAGAAGACAAAGACACTGAAGAATAGGTACTAAGACAGGCCAATGGCCCTCATTTCACCATTTACAGATACCTCCAGATTAGGGAATCCCCTAGTGCAGCTGAGATTGACATCTGGAAAGAGGAACAAGGGAGGGGCAAGGAAGGACTACAACCAGGGATGTGTTTGGAGAGAACTAGTCTCTCTGGTCTTCAGAGTGAGGCAAGTAAAGGAAGTTGATGATGATTTTGTGAGAATCTACTCTTAGAACTAGGCAAAGATTTACAAGGAGCTCTTGCTGAGACTCCATGGTCCAGGCTTTAGGGCAGTTCAGTCAGTTCAGGGGATATTGCTGTCCCAGATGAGAAAAGTTTGGGTGTCTAATATTATATCTAAGCTCATCCCCAGCTAAAGGAAACTCATGCAAGTTTGACTGGTTTCCCACTTCTGAGATCACAGGCAAGGGAATACTAATCTGCTGGAAGATAGGAATTTTCTTGTAATAAGTGAAATATTACAGATATGGGGGGGTAGGTGGAGAATAAAGGACAAGACTTAAAAGAAGGGGTACCAAATTGGAGAAGAGGACATATCTAGGGATTAGTTAGGACCAGATGAGAAAATGAACCTCTCTCCCTCCTTTGAAGAGATTGTAGGGGGAAGAATATGGGTATGGAAAGTATATATAAATATATATGTATATTATATATATTTATATATACACATATGTATATACATTGTCAGACAGCTGCTGAATTGGGTACTCTTGTTGAACTACTTTTTATTTCTTTTTTTATATTTTGTTACAGGGAATGACTCAATGGGTAGGGAGAGGGGAGATTCTATTCAAGAATGAAAGTGAAGTAAAAACAAAAGTTTTTTTTTAAGAAAGTGGACTAGGCAGATTGGCTAAGATGACAAAACAGGAAAATGACAAATGCTGGAGAGGATGTGGAAAAATTGGAACACTAATGCATTGTTGGTGGAGTTGTGAATTGATACAACCATTCTGGAGAGCAATCTGGAACTATGCCCAAAGGGCTATAAATAATTGCATACCCTTTGACCCAGCAATACCACTGTTGGGATTATATCCCAAA
>CM053588.1:37657394-37706010 GCA_028646515.1 Pseudochirops corinnae | reverse complement strand
TCTCCCAATTGACGGCTCCTCCCAGTTCAGCCCTCTCTCTTCACTTCAACAAGTCCATCCCACAAGTGGGATTCACAAGCTCTGGGTTTTAACACTCAACCCAAAAACCAAGCCAATACAGGGGCATCTCCAAATCCCATTACCAATGCAATGGCTGTGATGCAACACTATTGTGCTGTAGCAAATGATGAGCAGAATTGCTTCAGAAAAATCTGGGAAGATTTATATGAACATATGCAAAGTGAAGCAAACAGAACTAGAAGAATATTGTACGTAGTAACAGCAATATTGTTAGGATGATCAACTGTGAAAGACTTAGCTACTCTGATCAAGACAATGATGCAAGACAATTTCAAAGGATTGAGGATGAAAAATGCTATCCACCTCCAGAGAGAAAACTGATAAACTCTGAATGCAGAATAAAGCATACTTTCTTTACTTGGTTTGTGTTTTCTTTTTCAACATGACATATGGAAATATGTTTTGCATGACTTCAGATTATTATCAATATCAAATCCTACCCCCCCCCCCAAGGAAGGGGGAAGGGTAGGATAGAAGGAGAGAATTTGGAACTCAATTTTTAAAAATGATTACTTTTTTTAAAATGTATGTGTAATTGGAAAATATTTAATGAAATAAAAATATTTTGAGTGACCTGCTTCATCCCTTCCAGAAGTGGATACAGATGGAGATGCCTTGTTCTGCAAAGAAGGGACTGACATTACCAATTGGCTATGCCACATCCAGAAGTGTATGTGGTGGAATGAATTTTTCTGGCAACTTCTTTAAGTTTGAACTCTTTCTCCCTAGGGACCAGGGTGGTAGAAGTGGGTATTACCCTGGTATTGAGAGGAAATATTTTTAAATTTCCATTATTGTTATATTTTCTCAGTAAATATCCCCTCAAAAAAGCTAATTGATATTAACTGGTAAATTAATATCAGGTCGCTAATCTATAGATCAATAAATGATATAGGGAAGATCCAAACTAAAACTGGTATTGATAATTTTGAAATGATATTAACTGGTCATTGTTATGGCAGTTTGAGCCAATGGAGGCAAAACAGAGGCTTGAGCCAATTACATTAGAAGAATGACCTCTGAACTCTTGAAATTATATCTAAAAGCCTGAGGAGGAGGGTTAGCCACCCTCCTCTGAGTAACCAACTTGCCAATACGAGCTATGAGTAATAAAAGTTATAAAGATCCCCAAACATCATATGGCTCTCTCTATCTCCATCTCCATCTCTCTGTGTATATAAATATAAATATATATATATATATATATACACACATATATGTATGTGTGTATAAAATATGTATATATGTGTGTGTATATGTGTATATTGCGTGTATATACACATTCATACACATACATATATTCGTGTAATCAGTTTAAGTATTTGTGTATATGTTACTTCCTCCAGTAGAGAGTAAACTATTTAAATATAGGAACTGATTTTTTATTATCTTTATATTCACAGACACTAACATATGAATATGCTTTATTAAGCAATATGCAGTCAATAAAGACTGGTGAACTTTCTCCCAGATTCCATTCACATTAGTCAATTGGATCTCCAGAGTGTGTCTAGATAATATCCCTCTCAGAGTTCTAATGGTACCCCTGAGTACTTGAGGTACAGCCAGCCCTGTTCTGGGAATGCATCTTGTTAGAAGAAGTGGGAGGGGGACAAGGACCCCTAAAGTTCATATGGTTACACATGGGACTTCATCTGGAATAAACACTGTGTCCGTAACATCTGTAGGGACACATTGGGGAGATACTTTACTCAAAATGTCTGTTACCGGGTTTCCCTGGTTTTTTTAATTCAACAAAGAAAAATGGCAATGTTTCACTGTCTTAGTTATAATTTAACAGTCATTTATTCCAATGTGCTCCCATTATAAGTCATTTCAGTCCCTTTTGAGGTGACTTTTGCATAGTTGAATGTTTAAATACTGATACCTGCTGTACTACTGAATCTTTTACAAGTATTAATATTGAGACTAAAAAGAGAAGTATGGATTTTGCGTACCTAAAATGCGGGCGCCTAGGTGACAAATGTTCATGTTTCTTCTCTTGATTTTAAATCAGGCATTCTTAACTTGTTTCAAGTCCTGGACCCCTAGGGCAGTCTAGTGAAGCCTATGGACCCCTTCTCAGAATTATTTCTTTAAATGGATGAAATAAAATGGATTGGATTGCAAAGCAAACTGACCATATCAAAATATTGTGATCAAAATATTAAAACAAATTCATGAACCTCAGATTAAAAGCCCATATTTTCAATATGACTAAAATGTTTTTTCCATGTTGTATGCACACTTAATTCATATTTCAATGTCAATTTAAAGGTTTTATTCCACCCCACAGAAAGAGGACAAGAAATAGTCACAGAAAACCTATTCATGGTCTGAATTGGGAGTAATGTACTCCATTACAAATCAGCACTTTTCAGAAGAAGGGTTACCATATGAATGTGGATCTCCCGCACATTCTTTCAAGACTGGCTCCTTTTTGACCAATGCCACATTTCACTCATCATATGCCAGACACTGTGCTAAGGACCAGGGATACAAATGCAAGCAAGGAAGGAAATCTTATCCTTCAAGGAGCTTACAGTCTAATGGGGAAGACAACACAAGTCTAGAATTTATTAAGTACCTCCTACACATGATGCACTATGGTAAGCACTAGGATAGGAAGAAAGGCAAAAAAAAACAATCCCCATTCTCAAGGCTTTTACAGTCATATGATGGAGACAACACATAAACTACTATGTACAAACAAAGATAAATTGGATAAAATCAAAAGAAGGAAAGAATTGACATTAAGAGGGATCAGGAAAGGCTTCTTGGAGAATGGGATTTCATCTGGGACCTGAAGGAAGCCAATGAAGGGAAGCTGGAAAGATTGAGGGAGAGGGGAAGAGGACACAAGTGATACAAAGCATGGTGGGTCCTCATGGCAAAAATTTCTCTTGAATGGGGACAAGAAGAGGAAGAGAAGATACCTGGAAAATAAAGTTATGATGAAAGTGGAGCATGACTGGATCCTTTCCTGAAACAGTGGTCCAAGTAAGCAATCGCCTATCACACTGCCTCTCTGAGCAGCAGGCCCAAGATGCAAATCCATATCCAATGACTTGTGTCCACTACATCTTTCTCTTGAACACATGAACTTGAAGGTGAGAGGGGGAAATTTCTAGTCATGACTTTTCCCTTCTATCTACAGGATTGTGGATTTTTAGCTGCAAAGGATGTCAGAGAACATCAAATCTAACTCCATCTTACAAATGAAGAACTTGAAGACCCAGGGGGTAAAGGGATTTGCCCAAGGTCCAGGAGGTAGGAACTAATATCTGGGATTTGAATCCAGGTCTAATGATGCCAAATCTAGTGTTCTTTCCATTATACCACCCTGCCTGAGAAACAAGGGTCATATTTTTCTGAAAAAAATATCTTCCTGGATTAGACAGAGAGCCTAAACAAAATCTGTCTCAATGGCAACATAACCAGCAGCCTTTTAATTGGATAACTTTGGATTTTCAACTTCACTAAAGGGGGGAAAGTACAATCCAAAGGCATTACCAAGTTTTCTATTTGATTCCAGTCCTAACTCATGAATATCATCAACAAATATGGTACCCATGGGATGGCTTTGAACCAAATGAAAAACATTTTTCCACATCCTTCACTATTTTTATTTTTTATCTCTTGAACAATGAAGTATTCTGTAATCACTTCAAACGGGTGTCACCATGAGCCAAGCATCCACACATAAATGCATCTCACACACACACACACACACACACACACACACACACACACACACACACACACACACACACTGAGCCAACCTAGTTTTTCAAAACTTCTTGACTCTTCACAGATAACTAAATTCCTTTTGGCCAGATTGCCTGAAAAACTGCCACTGGATATAGGATGATGGATGAAAAAAATGGGTTAGAAATGGAAGAGACCACAAGCCTTCACAGAAACTACTGGATGAAGACATTACATAAATCTCTTTATGGAGAAAATCTTACTCAATCCCAGATTCTCAGAACTGGAAGGGACCTCACAGACCACTGAGTTCAACCTAGACTTTAAAAAAAATCTCTTGGGGCAGCTAGTTGGCTCAGTGAGTAGAGCACCAGCCCTGGAGTCAGGAGGACTTGAGTTCAAATCCAGCCTCAAACACTTGACACATTTACTAGCGTGTGACCTTGAGCAAGTCACATAACCCCAATTGCCCTGCCTTCCCTCTTCCAAAAAAAAAAATCTCCTCTTCATCACTCCTGAGAGTGATTAAATCTCTGCTTAAAGACCTGCAGGGAAGAGGTGCATCCATCACCTCCTTGGGAGTTCCTTTGGAAAGTGTAGTGTTTTAGACTGAAAGCTAACAGTTAGTTCCAGTTCTACCTCCTTTTTCCTGTGTGATCTTGGGCAAGCCCCTTCCCTTCATCTTGGCTTCAGTTTCTCCATGTATAAAAAGATGGAGTAGAACTAAATATTCTCTAAACTCCCTTCCAGTTCTGGCATTCTGTGATCCCATAATTCTACATGGTTCTACTATGTTTCTGAGACATAGTTCCAAATTGCTTTCCAGAATGGTTATAGACTAACTCACAGACCCCCACCTAATAACTTATTAGTATGCCAGTTTTGCCATAGTCCCTCCAACAATTGTCATTTTTCTTCTGTCATTATTTCCAGTCTGATGAGATGCAGTGCCTTTTACTCAGAGAGACAGAGAAACAAAGAAGAAAGTGAGATCACAGATAATTATACCTAATAATAATAACTAGCATGTATATGGCACTTCACAGTTGCCAAAGAGCTTTACAAATAATATCTCATTTTATCTTCACAACAACCCAGTGAAGTGGATGATATTATTAACCCCACTTTACAGATGACAAAATTGAAACAGAGGTTTAATGACTGACCCAGTGTCGCACAGCCAGTGAATGTCCAAGGCAGGATTTGAACGCACCTTCCTAATTCCACGTCCAGTGTTGTAGTATGACACCCACTTAAAATGATACTGAGTTGCCATACTAGACAGAGCTCAATGATTGGTCCATATTTTTTTCATTCTCCAGATATACTTATCTTATTCCAGATCTTTGCTGGTAGAACATCACAAGTCAGCTATTGCTTTAAAAATTAAATTAAAATTTAATTTTAAAAGCACCTTTTTTGGAGAATTTAGTGAAGACTCTATTTTTAATGTTTTTATTTGAGTTCTGACATTAACAAACACCAACTAAAATGGGCACTTCTCTATAAGCAGTAGAACAGAATAAGGATTGTACCTGAAACTATAGATTTCTGTTAGCTACAGCTTGCTTTTCTTTTTATGTACATAATGAATTCAACATGTAACTTTTCAACCTGTCCTACTTGTCTGTGATTCCTTCTGGCCTTCCGTCTGTTCTTTTCTGCACATTTTTAAATGCTTCAATGACTCTCTTTTCTTTCTTTGCCTTTTCTATCTTTTTGTTGTTGTTGTTTTGCAACCTCAACCTCTCCTTCCCAAGTCCCTCACCACCCCATTGAAAAGAGAGAAAAACAAAACATCAGTAACAAAAACATGCAATCAAACAAAACAAATTCCTACATTTGCCATGTCTGAAAATATATCTCTCATTCCACAGCCTGAGTCCACTACCTCTCTCTCAGGAAATGAATAGAATAGATATCATCAGTCCTCTGGAGTTGTGCTGGGTCATTTCACTAATTGCCATTCTAAAGTCTTTCCCACATGTTTGGTCTTTATGATGTTGCTATTATTTTTTTTTCCAGGTTCTAATCACTTCACTTTGCATCAGTTTAGACAAATCTTCTCAGGTTTCTCTAAAAGTATTCCTTTTGTCATTTCTTACAGCACAATAATAATATTCCATTGCATTCATATATGGTCGTTTGTTTAGCCATTCCCTAACTGATGGGCATGCTCTTGCTTTCCAGTTATTATTTTAATAAAAAGCACTGATATAGATAGATACATAGATACACACATTATATGCATGTATACATATGTGTGTATATATATATACACATATATACATATATATTGTACTTATGGGCCCTTTTCTTCTTTCTTTGAGCTTTTTGGGGGTATAGGCCTAGGAGTGGTGTTCAAACTTTAGTGACTTTGGGGACATAGTCCCATGTTTATTTCCAGAATGGTTAGATCCATTCACAGCTTCCTGAATAGTACATTGATGTGCTTGTGAACCTCAGTATTGTTCTAACTCACATTATTCCCATTATGAGTGATTTAAAACATTTTTCCATATGCTTGCTGACACCTGGGATTCAAAAGCCCATTGTTGGGGCTTCTTTTGATTTAATCTAGTCTTACAAAATTTATTTTGTTCCATGTGCCAGGCACTGTTAGGCACTGGAGATAAAATGGCAGAAACAAAACAGTAACTGCCCTCAAGAAGCTTGTGTTCTCGGGGCAACTAGGTGATGCAATGAGTAGAGCACTGGCCCTGGAGTTGGGAGGACCTGAGTTCAAATGTGGCCTCAGACCTTTAACACTTACCAGCTATGTGACCTTGGGCAAGTCATTTAACCCCAAGTGCCCTGCCTTCCACCCTCCAAAAAAATAAAAAAGCTTGTGTTCTATTGGGGGAGAATAACATACACACAGACCAGTCACAATCTCTCTGTGCCTCAGTTTCTTTAACTGTACTAGCTACTGTATTTTTTTTAATTTTATTTTGCTATTTCCTCATCACAGTTTAATCAGGTTCTGGTAGTAATTGGGAGTGTTTTAGAGCACATTGGGCAGTTGGACAGATGTGTGATATCTCTGGTGTACAGCATTCCACAATCAATCAACCAATAATCAATAAGGCTATATTAAGGGCCTAAATGTACAAGGGGCTGTGCCCTGGGGATTACAAATAAAAATCAAATGAAAGACAGTACCTGCCCTTAGGGAGCTTACATTCTAATGGGAAAGACAATATATACGCAACTAGCTACCTAAAAGATGCCTACAGAATAGAGAAAGGGAAAGGTGACCTCAGAGGGGGAAGAACTAGCAGCGCCTGAAGATGGGCCTCCTGAAGAAGATGGGCTTCAAGTGCTTTCTTTCAGTAAGTCAGAGAAGCTAAGAAGAAAAGGGGAAAAGACAAGGGAGAAGGAAGATGGGAGAGTGTTCTAGAAATGGGGAGCAGCTGAAGGAAAGGAGCCAGGACTGTATCATGGAAGGCTCAGGAGGCCTGGAGCAAGAGAAATGAGTCAGTAGATCAAAGTGACAGCCTTCTAGTAGCCTCAAAAGACTGTTTTTCATCATACAAACTCAGCTCCATTACAGCAATCTGAGTTCTCCTATGCTCTTGGGTCAAGGGGAAACATGAGAAAAGATAGGTGCAAAAGGAGTGTGGCCCCCATAAGGTCATTTTTTAACTAACAGTCAGTGAGACCATACAGTAAAGAATTGGGCCCTGGGAGTCTCCTTCCTGCAAAAGTATCGAGCCCCTAAGAAGCAGACCTGGTCCTTGGCCTTATACTTCATTCATCTTCATTCTAGGGGCTCAAGGTATAAACTCTCTGACCTGGGCTGGGAGCATAAGGCATGGGGATCCAGGAGCCCAGGAATCCAGGACAGGTATTACCACCAGGCCAGCAGTGATGCCCTGAGGTGCAAGGATCTGGGATTCCAGCCTATCAGGAGCTGATAAGCCAACTTCAGACATGAAATTGGTGGGATGCTATGTAAGAGCTGAGATAAGCTGTAAGCTTCTTCCAACTCCCTCACAGGAGGCCAAGGAGAGATAAAGGGATATTATGCCACCATGGTGTTAGAGGAAATGTTTGTACTTTGATCTGACTGTATCTTTGAAGTAAATGCGCCTTTGTAAAAAGCTGTCTGATGTTAAATGAACTGAGGTCTAAATCAATGGGCCTCTAAAATTAGAAGGTAAGGGTTCAAGCCCACAGCAGAGAAACTAGACTACCCAATTTTTCCAGGGCACCTAAGAACCCTGAGCAGGGAGAGATGTACCATTCCTGGCTCTGAAAGTGAGACCAGAGTCAACCAGGTTGCACAGGTTACTTGTACAGAGGTAAGCTGAGGAAGACAAATCATCTCATGCCTTGATCCTATATTCAAAAAATACTGAGAAAACCTCTTCTTTTTACTACAGCTTCACACTGCCCACTTCAGACCAAGTTGCTGTTCAAATCCCATAGCCCACAGCTAAGTATCTCTTTCCTGCTGATGAATAATGCATTTGTGTGGCTTTATTCCAGACAGGTTCTTATACAAAGCCACAGGGACACCACTGAGGTTTGCCTAAGCTAAAAATAGGCCAAAAACACTAGAAAGGGAGAAGACTGCCCTTGCGAGCAAATAGCCTCTCCAGTTTGACATTTAACAGAGATGTGCACTGTGGCTCCAACAAAACCCTCCATCTGACCACAGGAGATCTGAAGGCCAAGTAAAAAGTTTATCTGTTATGATCCTTGATTATACTCCCTTCCCATTGGGCCAGGATGAAATCAGAATATTTATTAAGCCATGGGAGAGGCCACTAGAAGAGTGGGAAAAACACTGACCCTGATGATGAAGGTCCTAGGCGACCCTGGACAAGTCACTTAATCCCCCTTCCATATCAGTTTCTTCATCTATAAAATGAGTTGGTATCTGAGATGTCTTTCATTCAGGTCTATACCTAAGATCATGTAATAATAATAATAATAATAATAATAATAATAATAATAATAAACAATCAGCTTGCATTTTCTATGGGACAGTTGGATAGAGCACCAGACCTGGAGTCTGGAAGACCTGAGTTCAAATATGACCTTAGACTTACTAGCTATGTGGCCCTGGACAAATCACTTCACCTTGGTTGCCTCAGTTTCCCCATCTAAAAAATGAGCCAAAGAGGGAAATGGTAAACCACTCCAGTATCTCCGTCAAGAAAATCCCAAATGGGGTCATAGAGTCAGACACCATTGAACAAATTTTTCCTAGGGACAGCCCTGGGTGGTAGGTGCTATATGGGTACTGTTGGCCCTCAGAGAGGGGAATGCGTCTTGTCCAAAGTTGAACAGGTGGTTTCAAAGGTAGGATTTAAACTTAGATCCACCAGACTCTCGGACTAGCACATAATTGCCTGCCTCCATCTGAGAAAAATCTTGTCCAATCAACACGGCTCCCCTCAAGCCCCATTTCCTCTGCAGTGAGTTCTGCCCTGATAACTTCGACCTCCTCTTCCTGAATTCCCCCAGTAATCACTATCTGACATATCACATAAGTCTGACATAGGAACACAGAGAGCATGGGAAAGGAACAAATGCCCAGCCCAATTTCAGTTAATGGGTGGAATCTCTCCATGGGACTTTTCAGTCCAGTGGCCTGAGGGTCATATGTCTTGTCCTCTTCAGCAAGACCCAGGAACTCCATGAGGCCAAGTGCTGGGTCTCATTCACAGAATCATGGATCTCCAATGCCGCTCTCCAACTTAAGGCTAGAAGATATCGCAGAGGCCATCTAATCCAGGCCCCTCATTTCACAGAAAAGAAATACTGAGGCCAGAGAGGCTGAATAATCCATTCAAATTCCTCCAAATAACGAGCATCAGAGGGCAGATTTGAACCCAGGCTCTGTGACTCCAGCCAGGGATGGGTCAGAACCATCTTGAACCAGCTCAGCAGAGCCAATTGTTAAATTTCCGGTGTGAGCATTTATATCATGGAAATTGGCAAAATGCAAATGAGAACAGGATTGATTGTTTGGTTGATGTTTTAGACTTAAAGTGATGGAGAAAATGCTAATAATGAAGATTAAACTAAAAGTGTGTGCTATGTATTTTTTTACGTTGAGCCAGTTGTTAAATATTTGATAGCACACCTCTAATCTAAGGTCAAGGCTCTTTCTACTGGACAACATTGCCTCCTAAGCTTTCTTTCTGGGCCTAGGTTCAGGACTTCCCCAGAGACAGGGCACAATTACAGCCAGCACAACAAATTTGGGGGCTGTAAACACTGGAATTTAGTCATTTACTACTAGTCAATCAATGAGCATTTATTAAACTCCTACAATGTGCCAAGCACTGTGTTAACAGCTAGCATTCATATAATAATTCTCATATATGTACATATACATATATACATATATGTATATAATGCTTTAAGATTTGCGAAGTACTTTCCATACGTTATCTCATTTTATTTTCACAATAATCATCAGAAGAAGCCATTACTATTATCCCTATGTTACAGATGAGGACACTGAGACAGACAGAGT
Source organism: Pseudochirops corinnae (assembly GCA_028646515.1). Lineage (NCBI taxonomy): Eukaryota > Metazoa > Chordata > Mammalia > Diprotodontia > Pseudocheiridae > Pseudochirops > Pseudochirops corinnae. The sequence continues at coordinate 37,695,728 of CM053588.1, read as the reverse complement.
CACACAGATAATAAGCACCTGATGTGATCTCAGATCTTCCCGATGCTTGGTCCAGTGCTCTATCTACTGGGCCACCTGTAGACATAATAATCAATAATTTTAGAATATTTTAGGTTCACTACTACTGTACACACATTATCTCATTTGATTCATCCAAAAGCTTTATACAAATAGGTAGTAAAGGTGTTACTATCCCCATTTTGAGGGCAGCTAGGTAGCACAGTGGATGGAGCTCAGAGCCTGGAGTCATGAGGACTCATCTTCCTGAGTTCAAATGTGACCTCAGACACTTACTAGCTGTGTGACCCTGGGCAAGTCCCTTGACTCTGTTTGCCTCAATTTCCCCATCTGTAAAGTGAGCTGGAGAAGGAAATGGCAAACCAGTCCAGTATCTCTGCCAAGAAAAACCCAAGTGGGGTCAAAAAGAGTTGGACATAACTGAACAACAACCAAACCCCATTTTTGGAAATGACTCATCACAGCTGTTTTTGAGCAACAGTCCTCTGGCTCCAGAATCCATGTTCTTTTCAATTCATCAAGGTGTGTCTTCTCAGTCTCACCCTGTGTCACCCTCAAATTTCTCCATTTCATAGAATTTCCAAGATGGAATAACCTTACTTATATCTTATAACATACATTTATATATATATATATATATATAATAACATAACTTATATCTTATAACCAACTTATATCTTAATCAATCAACATTTTTGTTGCATTTATTAAGCACCAACTATGGGCCAAGCACTGCACTAAGTTTTGGGGAAACAGAAACAAAAATGAAACTGTCCCTGCCCTCCATGAAGCTAATTGCATGGAGAGAGCACATGCATATATTAGTCAAGAAAAAATAGATCAAGAAACTCACAAAAGCTTGTGATACTGATGACGCCTCTCTCTCTCCCTCCCTCCCTCCTTCCCTCTCTCTCTCCTCTCTCTCTCCTCTGTCTCTGTCTCTTCCTTCTCTCTCTCTCCCTCTCTCTCTCTCTCTCTCTCTCTCCCTCTCTCTCTTCTCTCTCTCTTCCCTTTCTCCCTCTCTCTCTTCTCTATCTCTTCTCTTTCTCCCTCTCTCCCTCTCTCTCTCTCTCTCTGTCTCTCTCTCTCTGTCTCTCTCTCTTCTCTCTTTCTCCTCTCTATCTCCATCTCTCTGTGTCACTCTGTCCCTCTGTCTCTCTCACACACACATACACACACGCACATGCATCCTTATATACCCTATAAATATGTATGTTTGTAATGTGTGTATAATACACAATGCATTGCACATCCATGCACATATATTCCTACATGCACATGCACATGCATGCCCATAGGTGCTGCATTCCATATGGGTGCATGTGCCCATGCACACCTACATGAGCATACATGTGTGCACATGGTATATGCATGCACGGGCATTTGTGTATCTGGACATGCACATGCATGCATACCAAGGAATGCGCCCTTGATTATGAAATCTCCAAGTTTATTGCTCTTAATTGGGGGAGAGGGCAATGGCAGCCCTGTGAATGGGGATGGCAGGACGTCCTCCATCAATGGCTCGCCTCTTGGAAGCACATCTGTCCATCAGCCAGAGTGAAGTAAATGTCTGCCCTCTTTATCAGAAAGGAATCACTGAGTGAGAAAGGAGGTAAATGGGAAAGAAAATCACCTGCCAAACAAAATATAGACAAGTTCACCTGGAAAACAAGCTCTCCCTAAGAAGAAGAGAAAAAAAAAGAGAAACTTTCCACTACAGGGAGTTCCCAGCCCCAGGGGGAATAGTAAGACTATTCAAATGACACCCTGACTCCTGGTCTCCTCTGCTCTTGTGGGACCAGGGCGGGATTATGCAAAATCCCACCAAAGAGGGGGTCATCCCTTCATGCACAGAACTGCCAATCAGTGCACGCCTTCCAGATGCCAGGCACTGCTAGGGCTAAAGGGGAGAGAAAGGAGCACAGGATAGGGGCTCCACCTTCAAGCAATTGGAGAATATCACAGCTAGAAGGGACCTTCAAGGTCTTTTTAGAAAGAGGAAAGTTAAGGGGCAGCTAGGTGGCACAGTGGAGAGAGTACCAGCCCTGGACTCAGGGGGACCTGCGTTCAAATCCAGCCTCAGACACTCACTAGTTGTGTGACCCTGGACAAGTCACTTAACCCCAACTACCTCCAAAGCAAAAGAAAGGTAGTCAAGTTTAGTAGACAGAGAGTTGTATTAGAAGCAGGAAGCCCTGGTGTGTGATCTTGACTGTGTCATTAAACTCCTCCATGCTACACCACCAGACTGTTCTCTTGGACTAGTTTCCATACTGGGAGCTCCCTGCAACAATAAAAAAAAATATTTAAAAATTATGGTATTTAGAGCTGAGGGGGAGTGGGAGGGATGGTGTAGGGATATATAGGGATAATCCAGTCCAGGGGTTATTAACCTGGAATTCATACACTATTTCAGGGATTTCTTGAACTTGGATGGGGAAAAATTGCATCTTTATATTCACTAACCTCTTACTGAAATTTGGTATTTTCTTCCATTCTGAATGTAGGCAACAAAGCATGATTCTCATAAGGGGTCCATAGGTTTAGCATCAACCTGCTAAAGGGGTTGACGATTGTTTTAAAATGTGTAATAACACCTGGTCTAGTTGAACATCCTTCTGTTTACATATAGAGAAACTGAGACTGGCAGACAGAAGGGATGTACCTGCATGGATTAGTCATGGGTTCTTAGTTTGAGAGTTCTATTATGTATTGCTAAGAATTTTTAATATACTGGCAAAGCATGTCAAAAGCCTGCCCTTCTCTATGCTAGAAAAACCTGAATACTCTATTGTGTTTCTGTTTCTTAATATAGATCTATGGGTATGCTTTCAATGCTACAAAAAAAAAATTACATCTTTCAAGCAGGTTTTTGAAAAAAATTTTAGAGTTAAAAAAAGGTAGAGTCTATCCTAAGGTAGTAAAGGCAGAATAATTTAGCTTGACCTGTCACCATGTAGCAAGAAATCTGCTGTGCGTGGGCATTCCAGAATTTGAGCACCATGGACCTGAATAGCTTTGCTATTTGTATACAGAGCTATGGAGCAGGAAGGGGCCCTAATTTTCCTTTGTGTCTCTGATTCTCTTGCCAGTTGTTTTCTGCTTATAAACAGGCTGAAACTGACCATGGGGTTGCCACGCTCAAAGGAGCAATCCAGAGCTGGGCACAGCTGGACCCTGGATCATAGGGTCCTAGATTTTGAACTGAAAGCGAGTAAGGGCACAACTTACTTGACCCACCATAGGTAGCCAGCCATGACCCAACCATGTTTCTTTTCCCATCAATTTTTGTCATCTTTGGAGACAGTACGAGGCAGCTATTTGTGAGTAGATAGATTGCTGGTCCTAAAGTTAGGAAGATCTGAGTTCAAATCCAGCCTCAGATATTACGTGTGACCTTGGGTGAGTCACTTAACCTCTCTCTGCCTCAGCTTCCTCAACTGCAAACTGAGGATAATAATAATAATGATGATGATGATAATGATAACTACTTCCTAGGGTTGTTGTAAGGATTAAATGAGATAACAATTATAAAGTGCTTAGTGTAGTGCCTAGCACACAGTGGGCCATATGGAAATGTTAGCCATTATTATTTGTTTTATCTTCTCTACTGCCCTCTATGTGCTGCCCCCTCCTGTCTTTCCACTTCTTGCTTTGAGTACAGCAATCACATTAATATCACCATTGCTTCTGGAAAGAGCATGTCAATCCAACATGTGTAACTCATGAGACCTTTCTCAGTATTAGGGTAGCTAGAGGGAATTATATATATGTATATATATATATATATATATATATATATATATATATATATATATATACACACACACACACACACACACACACACACACACACACGTATGAATGTCTATGTCTATGTACATATGTAGAGACAGACAGACAGAGAGGGCACAGGATTAGTTGATTATAAAGGGATGATAGCTAAAAAAAATAAAATTAAGGGGTGAGACAGGAATGCACTGGGAGAAGGAGAAAGGGAGAGATAGAATAGGGTAAATTATCTCACGTAAAAGAGGCAAGAAAAAGCTTTTAACAGTGGAGGGGAAGGGGGGAGGTGAGAGGGAATGAATGAACCTTACTTTCATTGGATTTGACCTAAGAAGGTAATAACACACACTCTCAATTGGGTATAGAAATCTGTCTTACCGTACAGGAAAGTAGGGGGGAAGGGGATAAGAGAGAGGGGATGAGGAGGACAGATTGGGGGAGGAGGTAGTCAGAATGTAAGTCATCTTGAAGTGGGGGAGGGGAGAGATGGAGAAAAAATTGGAACTCAAATCTTGTGGAAGGGAATGTTGAAAACTAAAAATAAATTAATTATATTTTTAAAAGAATATAACAATCGAACTCCCTATGATTTCACTTCCCATTCCTGTGACCCTCAGATCAGAATTCCCCTTCGTGCCTAATTCTTCCCTATTAACTCTACTCCCCTCCATGTATCATCTCCCATAATTAGGGCCTTCCCCAAAATTAGCTCCCACTTCTGTATATATCTTGTCTGTGTGTGGTTGTGTTTCCCACATTAAACAGTAAGTAAAGCAGGAACCATGATTTGTTTTGATTCTTTTCTTTATGTCCCCAGTTTGCCTGAAATACAGGAGTGTTTAACAAATGCTTCTTGATTTGATTTGCAAACTGCTTGAAGACAGGGACTGTCTCACTTTTGTATTTGTAACCCCAACACTGAGCATGGTGCCTGATACACAGGGAACACTTCAATGATTTCCTTCCAGGGAGTTTAGAGATCATTTAATATGACTGCCTCATTTTACAGATGTGGAAACTGAAGCTTTTAAGGAGAAAGGATTTGTCCAACCTCACACAAGAAGTAAGTACTAAAACCTGAACCCACATTGTCTAATTCCAAATGCCAGGCTCCCTTCTCTCTGCTACCCTGACTTAAGCTGCCACCATCATAACATAAGCAGCCATATTTCCCCTTGGATTAGTGGCACTTTTCCCCATAGGCAGTCAAACCCAAGGGACAATTTCTGCCATCCCCATATGGATATTGACAAATGAGACATTTTCTTCCCTAATGGTTTCAGTCCTCCAGCCATCCTGACACATCTCCATTCTCATTCTGTCTGCTCCCCTGGGGCCTGAGTCACTGAGGGATTCTCTATCTGGCTTCTACATCTGTCTGCCACAGCAATAGCAGTGGGGTCTGACTGGTGAGTGATGGAGCCTTCTGACCCAGGCTGCCAGATAGATCTGAATCCATGACAGCCTTATGGTGGAGGAAGAGAAGGCTGGGAGGAGGTAGACCGTGGGTGTTCATTAAGCAGAGAACCCTTCATTGGATGGCTGCAACAACTGCCTCCCCAACCCCCCACCCCAGCTTCATGGCTCTCTATTCAACTGAAGCACCCCCACATCTTTTTTACTGGATTTTCAGAAAATGTCACTTACTAACCCTTTCCTAGTTCCCTTAATGTTACTGCCTTCCCTCTGATATTACCTTTCACTTACCCTGTTTATATCATGTATGTACATAATTACTGCACGTTTTTACCCTGTTAGAATTGGTGGGCAAAAAATAAAAATAAAAAATAAAAAAGAATTGGTAAGCAGAGGCTCTTTTACCTTGGTTTGTATTCTTAACACTAGTAAAACTTAATAAATCCTTGTTGACTCAGACCCATTCACATTTCACAGCCCATAAAGAGGAAAGAACCTTTGTCGAATTTCTTTATTACAGTCCTATTTGTAATTTTATAGTCAATTATTCTATCAATAAGCATTTATTAAGCATTTACTAAGGGACAGCAATATTGAGTATGTAGATATAGGTAGAAACAAAGGTAAAACAGACATAAAGAGACTATAGATTTATACCTGGAAGGGATTTTAGAGGTTACACAGCCCAATCCTCTCATTTTACAGCTGAGAAATTGAGGCAGAGAGAAGTTATCACTTGCCCAGAGTCACCCAATTAGTAAGGGATCCAAACCTGGGAGCCTTCCTTACTCCAAGTCCAGGGCTCTGCTGGAGCTCATATTCTGACAGGGGAGACAACACACATCTGTATAAACATGTTTAGGTCATACACACAGTGAATACAAGATAACTTGGGGACAGAAAAACCCTAAAAAGCACCTCCTATAGAGAGTGAGATTACAGCTGAATTTTGAATTCAGTGAATTCAGCAGAAAGAGGTTTTCAAACACATGGGACAAGAGTTCTAGAAGGGAGAAATCAGGAAGGAGCACATTCCAGATATTTGAGGTGGCCACTGTAAAAAGATAGAGTGACATACATGGGAAACATGGAAAAGTTCAGTTTAGCTAGATGCCCAGAGTTTGGAAAGAGGAGTCATGTTCAATAAGTCAGGAAAATTAGGTTGGGACAAGGCCATAAAAGGTTTTAAAAGCTAAACAAAGAGAAGCTAATATTTTATCCACGAAGCAATAAGGAGCCACTGGAGTTGATGGAGAAGGGGAGTTACCTGATCAGATTCACACATAAGGAAAATCTCTTTGTTAGAAGTGTGCAGAATGAACAATGATGGGAAGAGATTTAAGGTAAAAAGGCCAATAAGGAGGTCATTACAATAATTTAGACCAGAAGTGAAGAGAGCTTGAACTAAGGTGAAAACTAGGTGAGTAGAAATAAGGGGTCAGATGTGAAAGTTGCTATAAAAGTCAAAATGGCAATATTTAGTGACTAATCAGTGAATGAGAAGTTGAGTATAAAACCAAAGTTACAACTGGAGACACTGGCAGAGTGGGAGTACCTTCTAAAGAAAAAAAGTTTAGAAGAAGTGTAGGTTTTGGCAGAAAAGATAATAAGCTTGGCTTTGGGGACATATTGAGTTTGAGAAATTTCTGATAAATATAATTTGAAAAGTCTAATGGACATTTGGTGATACAGAGACTGGAGCTAGATATATAGATGTAAATCATTTTCAGAGAGATGCTAATTTCATCCATGGGAGTTGAGGAAATTAGTTACCAGATGAGAGACTTTAGAGGGGGAGGGGCAGGGAATCTAGAACAGAAGCCTGGGGAACACCCACAGTGAGAGGGTGCTAGTCAAACTTTTAATCCCTGATTATACTCAACGCTTTTTCTATACCATCCAAAATGAATTTTTTTTAAAGCCATCCATCATGGGAGGTTTTGAGCTGCACTGTGACAAATACCTCAACATCTTAGAAAGACTTTTTGAGTCAAGTGGACTAAACACAACTGGATAGTTAAAGTTTTAATTCAGATACTTGAGTGTTCTGCAGACATGATAAAAGCAGGCAACCTTGTTAAGCACTTAATAAATGTTTGTTTATCTATTGACAGGGGTTAGGAGTTAGATACCAATTGTCAGGAGGGAAGTCCTGACTCCAAGTCTGACACTCAATCAACTACACTACCTAGCAAAAAGAGAAGTCTGGAATGAAACAGATTGTGGTTTTCCATGTCAAAATGAAGAGTTGACGTTGCATCCTAGAGGCAATAGAGAGCCATTCCAAATTTTTGAACAAAGGGGTGACATAGTTCTGTGCTTTGAAGTTATTTTGACAATTCATGGAGGACAGATTGAAGAGGAAAGAAACTGGAAGTAGGTAATAACTAGGAGATTAACATACTATTGCAGGTGGTAGGTGATGAGGGCCTAAACTAAGGTTGTGAATTGAGTTGAACTGAATGAATATCAAGGGATAGAACTGAGAGATGTTACAGAGGTAGAAGCAACAAAAATTGACCACTAATTGGACATGGGAGGTAAGGAAACGCCAAGAGTTGAGGATGACTCAGCTCGATAGTTGAGGTTTCAAACATGAGTAGCCAAAAAAGTAGTATGCCCTCAATAGAAACAGGAAAGTTTGAAGGAGGAGCAAGTTTGAGAAAGCAAGTTTGCTTCCTATTGGCCACTTTCCTTGTTTCTATATTAGTTCAATAAATTTCTTTGGCCAGATAATGACTGTTGTTTGGATATGTGGCACCTGTTGAGTTTATGGTACCATGGGCATTGTTTGGCATGTTGAGTTACAAATACCCATGACTCTTTCAAGTGGAGATGTCCAGCAAATAAGATGGTAGAGTATAAAGAGGACCTGGGTTAAAAGCCTGCTTCTGATGTCTACCTGTATAACGCTGGGGAAGCCATTTCACCTTGCTAGGTCTGTTTTCTCATATACAAAATGAGGATGTTATATTAGTTGGCCTCTCAAGTCCTTCTAGCTTTAAATTTCTGATCCTTTGATGGACTAAAGCTCCAGAGAGAAATAAGAGTTGAATGTACAGATAGAAGAGTCTTCTATATAGAGATAATTTAACCCAAGAGAGCTGAGATGACCAAGAGAAAAGTTGCATAGAAAGAGAAGAAGAAATCCCAGGACAGAAACTTGGGAAATAACAATGGTCAGGAAGTAGAATATTGATGATGATCCTGCAAAAGATATCAAGGAGAGGTCAGACAGATGGGAGGAAAATCAAAAAAGAGTAATGCTAGCAAAGCCAAGGAAACACATACTATGTGGGAGGATGGTGAGTGCTACAGTGTCAGAAGTTACAGAGAGGTCAAAGAACGTGGACAGATAAAATACCATTGGATATACATATTAAAAATCATTTGTTACCTTGGAGGCACAATTTCCATTGAGGGGTTGGATCAGAAGCCATACCATAAAGTGTAAAAAAAAGAAACTGAGGAAACATAAAGAAAGAATTTATATTTTTTCTAGAAACATTTTGTAAAAGGGAGAAGAGCTATAAGATGACCCCTTGAGGGTACAAGAAGATCAAGTAAAAAGTCTTATGTGAGGAAAGCTAGAAGACAGAATCAAGGACACTGGTAGAGGGATTATTTTTGGAAAGGAGATAGGACACTTTTTCACTAGAACTGGAGTAAAGGATGAGAAAATAGTGGATGATGAACTTTTGAAATGTGGAGTAGAACAGAAAAGGGAGTGTACAAAAGATGATCTCTTTTTTCTCAACAAAATAGGATGCAAAGTCCTCTGCTGAGAGGGAAGGTATAGAATCTGCTCATTTAATGAGTGAAGAAACTGAGATCTGAAGAGAGTCAGTGATTATGTCATTCACAAACTTGTTTGAATCATAGGACTATACATCAAAAAGTGGACAAAACCTCAAAGACCATGTATTCCTGTCTTCATTTTACACATGAGTTATCTGAGGTCCAAGAAGTTAAGTGATTTGCCTAAAATCACTCAGGTAGTAAGGTACAGAGGCTAGATTTGAACCATGCTCCTCTCACTCTGAAACCAGAGCTCTTTTCACTAGAATGCTTCCTACTGGCCACTTTCCTTGTTTCTGTATTAGTTCAATACATTTCTTTGGCCAAATAATGACTGTTGTTTGGATATGTGGCACCTGTTGAGTTTATGGTACTAGGTAACAAGCTGGAACAGTCATTTCCCCAGTTTTGTGCCCACTATCTCCTTTATTTACAGTATCATGGTATGGTAGTGGAAGATGAAGCAGTATGGCATGGTGGAAAGATCTCTGGTTTTGAAAAGGACCTGGATTCAAATCCTATCTATATTGCCCACTACCTATGTGACCCTGAGCAAGTCAATTCACCTCCCTGGGTCTCAATTTCCTCATTATTTATAGATGGGAGTTGGACTATATGGCTTCTCATATCCCTCCTTCTAAATCTGTGACCCTTTGGGTTCAGAAGAGGACAGAGGATCCCGGGGGGGGGAGGGGGGAGAGGGGGAACTCTTCGGTTCCCAATTGTTCCTTTGTGGCTGGTTATCAGTTACTTAGTTGAATTAGAGAGTATGTTTCCTAAAGAAAGTGGGACCCACCATCTATTCCACCAAGCATCCCCACAATAGTCTGTTTGCAGTTATCAGTGATATTGGTGAACAAACAAATAGTTATTCATTGATTGGGTTAGATTGGAGGTAAGAAAGATGGAGCTAGATTTAGATGGCCATCCTTATTACAATGCAGAGAGGCCAGATTTCAGCTTGATATTAGGAAAACCTTCCTGAGAATTCAAGCTATTCAAAAGTAGAGTGGATGATCCCTGGACATAGAACATTCCCAATCAAGGAGGATCTTTAAGCAAATACATTAGAGATAAGAAAAAAATTCAGTAATCCCTGCCCTCCAGGAATTTGCACTCTACTTGGAGATGTAACATGTACACAAACAAATAAATACCAAATACTTACAACATAATAAAAATAATTTCAAGAGGGAGAGAACACTAACAGATGGAGGCCATATGGATGACAGAAAAGGTCTCATTTCAAGGTGGTACTTGAGGTGCCACTCTTGGATGAAAGATAGAGATTCTAAAAGTTGGAGGTGATGAGGCAGTGGGAGATGAGCAGTATAAAGGCAGAGAGGTGGAGAAATAGTTTGGGGAGACATGGGCAACCACGTGGGGGAAGAAAGGAGAAACTTTCCCCTTGCAAAGAAATTTTGAAGACAAGTGGCTAAGCTATAGAAAACTGGCACTAATAGATGCCTCATCTTTCCTTGTTTCCAGACAGTACAAAATGTTCTCCTTTCCTGCTTTATTCTATTCTTTGTACAAGGTTGAGGAGGCTGAATGTTTTTTTTTTCCCTTTCCAGAAAGCCTGAAGCAAGATTTTTCAACACTTTTAATGAGATTGAACAAACAGGGAGAAAAGAAAATGAAATTGTCGCAAGGCTTGGGCTCCCACTGCAGCCTGGTAATTATGTTTTTACTATTTGGAAAAGGAAAACAAGTGGTGGGACAGGAGCCATCCCCAGGTATGCACTGAAGGAGGACAGCATCTTTGGCAGCTTTTCTAACAACCAGCTTCTTTGTTTAATGAGCTTATGGAATAATCAGTGCGAAGGCAGTGATTTGACTAGGGATGAAACTATTATTAGAGTGTTAATATGCTCAAATTCCTCTGGATGGAGAGAGATTTCCTTTTTTTCCTCTGAGGAAATATGAACAAATTTGAGTAGTGTTGAAGCTTGTTGGCCCATTTTCTCCCCACCTCTTCCCCTTATATTTAATACCCATTGAATTCTATCTGATCATTGGTTATTAAGCACTGTGCTTAGTACTGGGATACAAAGGCAAAGAGGAAACAGATTCTACCCCCAAGGAGCTTACATTCTGTATCTACTATATTCTATTGCATTCCACTTAACCAAGAGTATTTAAATGCTTCTGTTTGCTAGGTGGAGGCTACTAGGTAACATAGTGGATAAACAGCCCCTGCCCTCAAGGAGCCTACCTTCAACTACCCATTCCACTCAATCCAGAAATATTCATTAAGTGCCTACTATGTAACAAACACTGTACTCAGTGCTGGGGGACACGGGGACAAATAAACTCTGCCCTCAGGGAGTTTATATTCTACTACTCAATGCTGAGTATCAGTCATAGCCTCAGTTATTGGGGAAGGGTACAAGTTCTCCAAACCCCAAAGCAAGCTCACCACATAATCCATACGATGACATGGCATCACCATCACCATCAGATCTCATATTTATGCAGTGTTGAAAAGTTGACAAATAGTTTTCCTTGCAATAACCTTGAGATGTAGGTAATGACAGTCATAGGTGGGAAGCTAAAAAGGTCTTGACATGCTAGAGTTTGGTATGAATTTAATAAGATGAAAACCAATAGAGGGAAATGTCAAAGCTTAAACTTAGATTCAAAAATCAATGTAACAAGTAAGATCAGTAGGTGGTGTGAAGAGACAGTAGTTCATGTGAAAAAGATTCAAAGTTTTTAGTACACCAAGATCTATATGAATCGGCAATGGGAAATGGCAGTTGAAAAAGCCAGTGTGATCTTGGGCTACCTTAAGATAGCCAGAGCTTACAGAAATAAGGTGATATTTCTGTGACCTTCTGTCTTGACCAGACCATATCTGGAATGTTCAATTCAATTCTGAGATCTGCATTTTTGTGAGAAGTTTTGTAAGTTGAATAATAGCCATTGGAGAGCAATCAGGATGATGACAAACCCTGATCCCATGTCTTTTGGCAATCAGTTGAAGGAACTAGAGTTGTTTAGCTTAGAAAAAAAGAATATGATGGAGCATGATAGCTGTCTTAAAATATTTGAAATGCTATCATGAATATGGTATAACCATCCAGAATCATGGTCCAGTCATGGATTTCACTGAACCAGGTCTCAGTGATACTTAGACAGCTAGGTGGGGCATTGAACCTAAAGTGAAAAAGATCTGAGTTCAAACATTATACCTATGTGGGAAAGTCATTTAAACTGTTGATGCCTCAGTTTCCTCAGCTGCAAAATTGTAAGAATACTAGCACCTACCTTCCAAAGTTGCTGTAAGGACAAAATGAGATAATATTTCCAAGCTGCTTTGCAAATCTTTAAGTGCTATATAAATGTTAACTACTATTAACCATTATTGTTATGCCTGTAAGGTCTAATTTTCTCCTCACATTAGGTCTCTAGTGCCCCCTTGTTTGTTGACTTACGTTTTTCCATATAGATATTTAAAACCATAAACTACTGGCTCTTTTCTTAGTTTTGGTCTACTGTGGATTTCTGAGCATCTCAGCTGTTACTCTTCTTCTTTGTGACGACTTTCTGAGAGATACAAAGGAAGACTTCCTCCTTTTGGATTAGATTTTCAAGGCACCTAGCAAACATCTTAACAGCCTTTCTTAGGTGTACTCTGTCTCTGGTCAGAATCCATCATCTCTGTATTGTAAACCACAAGCAAGCAAGCAAATCCCTTTCTTCGTCACCACCATTTTAGTTAGCTGTTCATTTCCCAAATTAATTCTTTTTCTCTTCTTTCATCCTTCCCCTCAATGGAAAGCAAGAGGAAACACAACCTGTGCCTCTATGGACTTCAGTTTCTAGCACAAGCCTTAAAGTTGTTAACAGTGCTTTCTAGAGTTTCTGGAAATATAATCTGTGCCCATGTGAATCGCCAGAATTAAGTAGTAATCATTTATTTTGACATGTTTTGGAAAGCTCTTGGATATCTGCCCTGGGACATGTGTCTTGGATATACACCCTAGGAACACAATAGACCTCTCATTGTTATCAGGTCGATAATTATTTCCCTCAATAACCCAGGGCAAGAAATCACCAACTACCACTATTCTTCTCTTTTTCCTCCAACCTTTATGATGGTCTTTCACCTGCTAGCATCTCTGGCTCCACTATATTATTTTCAGGAAGACAAACAGTTTCTCCCTAGAACACCCAGTTCTTTCCTTTTCAGGTAAAACTTCAAATCTGTTTTTAACCCTTAATTTCACAGCTATTCATTTTTTCCTTCCCTTTCTTCTCTATATTGCATTCCATCATCTGGACAAGGGTCAAATCTGTCCTCCTCTACCTCATATCTCTTCTTTTCCCCATGTAAATTTTGCTTCTGTTTCTATTAGGAGCTCTCAATTCCCCTTTACAAGCTGAGGTGTGGAAGGATTCTTCATTCTTCAATTCTTCAAGTCCCTTCATCTCCTCCTCCAGGGCAGATCAGCCTACACTTGACATACAGATAACAGCCAAAATACTGTAGCAGAAATAAAAATATTACACATTTGACACAAGGCATTACATAAGTTCCCCTTCTTCTGCCATAAGGGTTGAAATTTCCAGGCTTGTTTCTTTGAACTACTTGGGGAAATATATACCTCAACCAAGAGCACCTGGTTAAAACTTGTAAAGCCAATTATCTCTACTAATTTAACAATCCCACACAAATTCCTTTCCTTTCAATATCTCCACAACCACACCTACCCCACTTTTAGTCTAGAACAGCTTTCCAAGTCCATTTCACCAACTTGCCCCACCTATCAATTAACTCTAATTGAGTGATACTCATGCTTTTTGGTCTTAGGATACCTTTACGTTCTTTTTAAGATGTATTATTTCTTTATTTTAAGTATTCTCTTGTTTTTTAAATTTTGAATTCCAAACTGTCTCCCCTGCTCCCTCTCACCCCTCCATCACTCTCTGAGAAGGCAAGCAATATGATAACAATTCTACATGTGAAATCATGCAAAACATAAAATAGTGAGAAAATTTGCACTTCAATTTGCACTCAGACTTCATCAGTTCTCTCTCTGGAGGTGCATAGCATTTTTTCATCCAAAGTCTTTTGGAATTGTCTTGGAACATTGTATTGGTTAAAGTAGCCAAGTCTTTCAAAGTGGATCATACACTGATCTTACAGTTCCTCGCACTTCACTTTGCATCAGTTCAGGCAGGGCCATCTCCAGTCATCCTGATCTCTATGGGCCACTGGAACCAAGTGGTTCCAGAGGAGAAAGTGAGGCTGATGACTTTGCATAGTCCTGCCCCACTTAAATCCAATTCACTTGCAAGTCATGGCATCACCTTGCTGATGTTGTAGTCCTCTTCAAGAACAAATGACAAACAGTAACAGAACCAGCAACAGCAGCAGCTCTTATAAGTCTTCCCGTGTTGTTTTCTAAAACCACTCCCCTTCTCATTCCTTATAGCACAATAGTATTCCATCCCAATCATAGGCCACAATTTGCTCAGCTATTCCCCAACTGGTGAACATCCCCTCAATTCCCAATTCTTTGCCACCACAAAGAGAGCTATTACAAATATTTTTATACATATAGGTCCTTTACCTAATGAAAATTATTAAGAACCCTCAAAGAGTTGTTTATGCGGGTTATATTTATCAGTATTTACCATATTAGAAATTAAAACATCTTAATATTATTATGAAAATAATTTTCACCTTGAATACCCCCTAAGAGGATCTTGGAGACCCCCAGAGTTCCCTGGACTGCACTTTTATTCTTTTATTTGCTTTTTTTTGTAGTGGGGAAGGTAGGGCAATTGGGGTTAAGTGACTTGGCCAAGGTCACAAGGCTAGTTTTGCGTGTGTGTGTGTGTGTGTGTGTGTGTGTGTGTGTGTGTGTGTGTGTGTAAGTGTCTGAGGCTGCATTTGAACTCAGATCCTCCTGACTCCAGGGCCAATGCTCTATTCACTGTGCCACCTAGTGCCCCTGGACTGCACTGTTAGAACCATTGTCTTGGACTGAAAGAACGGAAAAACAGTTGGCATTCCCTGGATTGGTTGCACATTTACTTTCTGGATCTGATCTTTCAAATCTTTGATTGAGTCTATTAGAGATCTGCTTTGTCTGGGCATCACAGCCTCCCATGCCTCCTTTTGTTCCATTATCTGATATTTCTGTGTGGCCTCCAACTCTTTCAGACTCTGATACATCTCCCAGAACTTCTTGCCCATCTTCCACACAATGAGTTTCTCCTGTTGTGCTGACTCAGCTTTCTCCTTACTCAGTAGGTATTTCAATACTCCTTCAACTTCGTTCTGAAACTTTTCACAGGCTGTAGTCTTGGGTCAGTTCATATCACAGCCCATGTCACAGATTTCTCTTTCTCTTCCCTGGGAAGTGGCTGAGTGTTTTCTAGAGAACCATGAAAAGTTTCCAGAAATGTCAGGATATTATTCCTTAAGTTCAGAGCAGTCATTGCAATGGGTGACTGTTTGTGGTTCCTAAGATCCTCTGACTCATAGCAGGTCTCACAGAGTAGGGTCTTGTTGTCCTTACAAAACAACTTCTGATCTTCCCTGCGTGTCTCACACAAGCCTTCTCCTTCAGGATACATGACAATGTCAGCCTGAAGACTTCTCAGCAGGGAGAATTTCCAGCATACAGTGCAGACAGAAGATGGAGAAGCTTTGTTCTTTAGACAAGTTTGGCAAATGAAGTGTCCACATTTAAGGATGATTTGCTTAGGTACCAATCTGAAGCGGATAGAACATGAAAAATCTTCATCTTCATCTTCACTCAGTTTGTATTACAGATAGGGAAATTCTGGCTCAGACGTTAAGAGCTTTGCCCAAGGTCAGACAGCTAGAGTCTGAGGTAGGATTCAAACTTAGGTCTTTCTGATTCCAGGGCTTGCTCTTTTGTAGTAGCTACCTAAAATATTGAGGTTTTGGGGTGCTCAGGACCCCAAAACACCAACATGCTGGATCCCGCCCAAATGAATTCGACCCAAGTCTTCTTTCAGCCAAAGAAAAACAAAGTTTATTAAAGACTTGCCATATTGGGTAGACTCTTAAGGAGCCTAAGAATTTATGATGCTTGTACTGATCTGCTTATCAGCTGCTGATCTGAGATAGATTAAATCTGTGGCAAACCATTGTCAAACTATTTCACTTACCTTTTCTTAATTACATTACTTTTTCTTGCCAACTATTTTTCTCCTCCTCTTCCTTTTGGAGTCTACTTCTTTAAGGTCTACTTCCTTAATACTTCTTACATTCTCCTTAATCAAGTTTTGGTCCTACATTTTTTTCAGCTTTTTTTCAGACCAGGGTCTGAAGTTTATTGTCCTTGAAAATTTGCCAAATTTCATCCTAAACTCAAAAAATAATAAAAGAAAACAAAAAGAAACATGCTTCAATCTGCATTCAGAGTTCATCAATTCTTTCTCTGGACGTGGACAGCATTTTTATCATTGGTTCTTTGGAATTGTCTTGGATTACTGTCTTAATAGAGTAGTTAAGTCTTTTACAATCCATTATCTTTACAATATCGCTGTTACTGTGTGCAGTGTTCTCCTGGTTCTGCTCACTTCACTTTGCATGAGTTCATATGAATCTTCCCAGATTTTTCTGAAATCATCCTGCTTGTCAATTCTTACAGCTCAATAGTATCCCATCACAATCATAAGCACAACTTGTTCAGTCATTCCTCAATCAATTGGATACACCCTTGATTCCCAATTCTTTGCCACTACAAAAAGAGCTACAAGACAGTCGCTGATTTACATTGGGTAGAGGGATTTTTCTCAGGAAAAATTATTTTACCAATTATACCAATGAAATTCATGGGAAAGGGACTAAAGGAAGACTAGATTTGTGAATTCATGAGTATAGAGAACTCTGAGATAAGAAAATTCCCTCTACCAATACAGAGTAGCACCTTCTCTGATTTAGAGTTGGAAGAGACTTCAGAAACCATCTAGACCTGAGTTCAAATTTCTGCCTCAGATAGCATCTGACTAGGTAAGTCACTTGATTTCTCTGTATCTCATCTAACATATCTTCCAGCTCCAAACCTATAATCCTCTGATAAACAGAGGCCTAGAATGCCCAAGGAGTCACACAGACAGCAATAATCAGTAGTGCTGGGGATTAAACCCAGATTCTCTCATTCCAAATCCATTATTCTTCCTACTCTACCACATTGTTTCAAACCAAAAATAAATCTACATTTTATGGATGAGGAAATAGAGACACAGTCACAATCAGTGCCTAGTCTCAAACCTGTTAAGTACAAGACACAGGATTTGAACCCAGGTCATCTTGACTCAAAGTTCAATACTATATTATACTGTAGTGGAAAGATCTGAGTTCAGAGTCAGAAGGCTTAGGTTCCCTTCAATTCTCTGGGCCTCAATTTCCTCCTCTTTAAAAATAAGAAGGTTGGATTAGATGAATTCTGAGGTCTCCTCTTCCTCTAAATCCTGTGACTTGATACGATGTCAGTCACCTCCATGGAAGTGGTGACTTGTAGAAAGCACTCAAACTTGAATGAACTCAGATCTTCTTTTCCTTTGCCACAATATTCCATGTACCCAGGAACTCCACCAAACAAACTTAGAAGATGAATTTCTAGTAAAGTTCTTAACCTAAGTACCATTTTATATTTGCCAGCCTATTTTCCTTCTACGTTCCCTTTTAGTCCTCTTTGGGAGACGATGTGTTTGAGGTTTGATTTTTTTCCTTTTACTTCTGACTGCAGTCTATAGGAATCTTGAAATGAAAGCCCCATTAAAGTAAAAGGTTCTGACTTCTATTTCTGTTTTGCCCTTGTTCTGCCACACAGATCTCTCTGCTTCCACATATAAAATCCCAGGATGGCTCCAACTGCTCTGAACTGGTTGATTCTGCTGGGGATTCATCTCTCAGCAAACTTCCCTGATCAGATATTTATCACACTGGAGTTTTGAGGTGAGATGCCAACCAGAGAAAATATGTTAAGGACAGTGGAGTTGTGGAGACAGTTACCTTTTTCTCTGGGATCCTTCCAGCTAAAGATGAAGGTTTTCTCTCTAAGCCACCCTGGTGACAGATAAACCGATTCATTTTGTGTTCTTCCCCTTGTTGCATTGAAACTGTAGGAGTTGTTCAGTCAGTTATATTTACTGAGTTCACAGTGTTGGTGTAGACCAAAATAGGTCAAATAGATCCTTGATCCATTTGATCTAGATGTAAGATATAAAGCAGATAAAAAGAAAGGAGGTGAGGATGGGGAACAAGTTCTCTGCCTTTCTTAAGGAGATTGATAAACACCTAAGGATTAGTATTTTGATTCAATGGAATCAGATTAGAACCTTGACTCTGACTTTTACTGCCAATTAACCTCATTCTAATCTTGTCTTCCATGGCAGACAAGAAAGCAATGCTAGGCTATGTTAAAGAAAAGGAGTCAAAGCAAACAAGGGAAGTCAGAGCCATGCTGTCCTTTGCCTTGATGAAATCCCATAGGAAGTTCCTGGCTCCTTTCATGATACCATCATTTAGGAACGGCATTAATAAATGATAATGTGTCCATGGAAGATAAATTTGAGGATGGTGTATTTTGAGTCTAGAAGGATTAGTTGTGTTTTGCCTAGAAAACTAGAAGATTTAGAAAGTGCACGATAGTTATCTGCAAGTATTTAGAGAACTGTTAATAATGAAGAGATTAGAATCAGAGGGAAGAACTAAGAACAATGTACGGAGTTGCAAAAAGGAAAGTAGGGACTATATGTAAGGGCAAACTTCTTAACAATCAAAATTCTTCCAAAGTGGAACAGGTTACCTCAAATGGTAGTGGGCACCACCTCATTGAAAGTCTTCAAATAAAGATTGTCTGGTTGGTTACTGAGTATGTTGCAAAAAACAAAAAAACAAACTGGTTAGGTATTGATGGCCTCTGTGATCCCATGATCCAGCCAAACTGAGATTCTAAGATTCTGTTCAGTATTTTTTTTTCACTTAACAGTCATCCATCCATTCCTAAATTCTCTATTGCAGAATTTCTTTTTATGCCAACTTTGGTAGATAATTTCCATTGGCACCATCATCATTATCAACAAATTTCTAATCAAATATTTAAGTATACTTAAGTGTTTGTATTCTGGGCATTTATTGGTATGCAACAATCCCTGTTTTCTAGTTATAGACATCATCTCCAACTTTGTTCATAAGTAAACTGGGTAGCTATCTCCATGAAATAATTCGGGGATAGAGAGATGGTCCCAATGACTAGAACTATAGCTTCAGCTGATTCTGAATACTTTTTTCTACCTTTAAAGAACTCAGGCTTAGCAGTTATTGATAAATTTCATTAAGGAAGCTATTCCATCATTTATATCTCACTACTTTAAATCAAAAGTTGGCTCATATACTAAGGACAAAACTATGATTAGTCATGTTCTGTTGATTACTTTTTACCTTATGGCTCTAATAATCACCCATAGAATATGCCCCCAAAATGATGAGAGTGATGATATAAGGGGAAATGGTCAGTCCAAAGGGAAGAGGCTTTGAGGACTCCTGAATTTACCTAAACAGCTCCTTTGGGTCTAAAAGAGAAAGTCTTTGCATCATACAATCACAGAATACAAAAGTTGGAAGGGGCCTCAGGAGCCCTCTATTTCAACCCAACTGAAAAATATCTTTCCTGAAAGATAACCAACAAGTGGTTATCTATCCTTTGTTTGAAGATCTCCAAGGACAAGGAGCCCACCACCACTCAAAGCAGTCCTTTCCATTATAGTATAACTAATTCCTAGGAAGTATTTTTTCCTTGACATCAAACCTAAATTGCTCTCTTCACAACTTCCACCTATTGTTCCTAGTTCTGCCTTCTCTGTCCAAGCAGAACAAATCTAGTATATCATGTTGTAGTAGTCTAGAACACCAGAGCCTTTCAAAGGCTTGAAGAGAGATACTTTGTTCCTTCTGAATGTGCTAGTCTCCAAGACAAACATTTCCAGTTCCTTCAACTGCTCCTCATATATCATGGACTCAAGGATTTTCACTATTCTTTTTGGCCTGTTGGGACACTCTTCAGTAAATCAATATCCTTCTTAAACCATGGTATTCAGAACTGAACACAATATTTCAGATACAATCTGATACTTAAAGAGTACAGTGGGGCTTGTGCCTAGAAATTATGTCTCCCTTACTACAATCCAAGACCACATTATCTTTTTTTCGATACATGCCACTGCTAAGTCATTTTGAGCATGTAATTTGCTAAATCTCCAGATCTTTTTCTAGCAAACTGTTATCTAAATATCTCCCCACCATATATTTGTAAAGTTGGCTACAATAATCAATTATAAGACTTAATATTCTTCCATACTTCTAGAATTTCTTTCTACTAGATTCAGCCCAGTGCTCTATCCTGTCATGATTTTTTGAAATCCTTCCTCTATTACTCAGTATGTTAGTTATTCCTCCCAGTTTAGTGTAACCTACAAATGTAATTAAGGGCTTTGATTGAGGTGGATAGTATGATGGTAACCGACAGCTTTCTTATTTTGCTTCTGTTTGCTCTGCCAACAAAGAACTTTCACTGGAAAGGATGATACAAAAAAGACTAGTAAAGAGTTGATAACTAAGATAAAGAAGGAAATATTAAGAGAGTATTAATCCTTGATGAGTTCAAGTCATCTGAACTTGATACTCAGGTATTGAAAGCATTAACAGATAAGCCAATTGAGCCCTTGTAATAATTTAAATATTATGAGAAGTGAGAGAAATTACAAAAATAGAGAAGGACAATTGTGACATTTTTCAAAAAAAGAAAGGAGAAAAATCTAAAAGCAATAGGCCAGCGAGCTTGATTTCATACTGGGAAAAATTCTAAAGTGGATCATAAAAGAGATGGTTTTTGAGCATGCAGAAAAGGACATGGTGACTACAAAGAGCCAGATGTTTCATTAAGAATTAACTATAGGGGCAGCTAGGTGGTGCAGTGAATAGAGCACCAGCCCTGGAGTCAGGAGGACCTAAGTTCAAATCTGATCTCAGACACTTTACACACTTACTAGCTATGTGACTTTGGGTAAATCACTTAACCCCCAATTGCCCTCCAAAAAGCAAAAAAAAAAAAAAAAGAATGAACTATAGGGGTGCAGTGAATAGAGCACCAGTCCTGGAGTCAGCACCAGTCCTGGAGTCAGGAGGACCTAATTTCAAATCTGGTCTCAGATACTTGACACACTCACTAGCTGTTGACCTTGGGCAAGTCACTTAATCCCAATTGCCTTGCCTTTCACCCTTCAAAAAAAAGTAAATAACTATGCCTTTTTCTTATTTTTGACAGGGTTTACAAATTGGTATGAAATGGAAATACAGTAGATATAAGTTGCCTACATTTTGACCATGCTTTTGATAAGGTATCTCATACTGTTCTTAAGGAAAAGTGAGAGAAATGCAAATTAAAAGATCATCTAATTAGATAGATTCAGAGATAGCTGAATGAATAGACTACAGAGTAATTGTTAATAGTTCTATATATGGCAGGTAGTCTCCAGTAGAATACCTCAGGAATCTATACTTTTCCCTAAACTTTTCAACATTTGTATAATGATTTGGATAAACACATGGACAGCAGCCTCATCATATTTTTCAGTAACACAACAAACTTTTGTCTTTCTCCAATGCCTTGAAACTTGAACAAATGCATGCATAGAGAGCATGTGCAGGTTGTAACACATTACAAATGAAGAATTGATCAAGAGAAATGGTTCAAAGAATGTCATTAAAGAGATATATGAATGAAAAGGAAGAAGTTATTCCATTGTTTTCAATCATGTCCAACACTTCATGACACTATTTGGAGTTTTCTTGGTAAAAATACTAAAATGGTTTGCTATTTCCAACTCATTTTGCAGATGAGGAAACCAAGGATAACAAGGTTAAGTGACTTGCCCAGAGTCATACAGCTAGTAAGTGTCTCAGGTGAGATTTGAACTCAGGAAGATGAGTCTTCCTGACTCTAGGTTCAGCACTCTATCCACTGAACAACCTAGCTGCTCTAAAAAGGGATAAATAATTGATAGCCATCATGCTCCATTAGTAGCCATGCAAAATCTAGAAGAAGGTCCCTAATATATTGGATAGACACATTTGGCGTATTTACAGAGAGAGGCAGACATGAGTTAAAAAGGATGAGTGGGTGCCATGAGTGGTATGCAGTCTTTATAATAGGAAGGTATACTCATGTTAATGAGATCAAAATATTGAGCCATGTTGGGAGTAAGTCAAACTCTCTGTCCCAGCTCTGTAAGCAGACATGTAATCTCAAAATGGCAGAGTTAGAGAGATGCTTAGAGATCATTTTTGTCCATTCTTCTCCATCCCTTCTCCATGACATCACTTACAAGGGATCTCTAACCTTTCTGTTAAAGAGGTCCTTTAACCTTTCTGTTAAAGAGGAAGTAGGCTCCCTTCAAATGTTATACCAACACAGTTTGCTAAAGTCAAAATATTCAAAAAGTTGTTTTGGAAAACCATCCATTCATACAGTATGATAGAAAGATCTAGAGTCAAAAGAGCTTTCTGGTCTAATCCCACCTCTGCCATTAGTTGATTGACCATGGGAAAACTACCGAATTTATTTAAACTTCAAATTCTTCATCTGTAAAACAAGTATGAGGCTCTTGTCACATTTAACCCATGTAGCTGTCATGGGGAACAAATAAGATAATGTACATTGAGTGCTCTGTCAACCTTAAAATGCCAAATAATAATGATATAGTAATAATAATAATAATAGATACTACTTATATAGTGCTTTAAGGTTTCCAAAGAACTTTGTAAATATTGTCTAATTAGTTCCTTAAAAACAACTCTAGAGAGGTAAGTGTTATAATACTTCTCATTTTACAAATTAGGAAACCGGGGCAGAAAGATTAAATGACTCACCCAGGGTCACACAGCTAGTAAGTATCTGAGGTGGAATTTGAACTCCAAGCTTTCTGACTCCAAGTCCCATGTTCTATCTATTGCACCACCTAGTAGCCTCTATATTGCTTCTCTAAATATCACCTATTACAGAGGAGGATTTTGGCATAGTAAATAGAGTGTGGTACTAGAAGTCAGGAGAGATCTAGGTTCAAATCCTGCCTCTGACATTGACCAGCTAAGTGAGTATGAACAAATTGTTTTACCTCTCTAAGGTTCAGTTATTTCATCTTATAATGGAAATAATAGTATCTCTTAGCACCTGGCCTCACAGGGCTATTCTGAGAATCAAAGGATGTACTGTTAGATGATAAAGATATTTAGTTTTAGACATAGAGATAGAAATGATATATAGATGTAGATGCAGGTGCACCTAAGTGCAGAGAGACAGAGATAAAGATGGGGATGGAAGTAGATGTAAAGGCAAAGGTAGACTCAGATAGCTATAGCTGTAATTATGCATCTAGATCAGTGGTTCTCAACTTTCCTAATGCCACTACCCTTTAATACTCGTATGTGGGTGTCTCTGCATGTGGGCGGACCCGCCTGGAGATGGATAGAGGAGCGGTGTCTCAGTTCCTAAGACCATCAGAAATGTGTGAAAGGGTCATTCAACCCCCAAAGGGGTCATGACCCACAGGTTGAGAACCACTAATCTAGATGGAGATACATAGAAATGGGCATGGGTATAGATCTGCTGTTGTTGTTCAATAATTTCAGTTGTGTCCAAATCTTCATGACCCCATTTAGGATTTTCTTGATAAAAATATTGGAGTGGTTTACCATTTCCTTCTCCAGCTCATTTTACAGATGAGGAAACTGAGGCAAACAGGGTTAAATGACTTGCCAGGGTCACAAGGTTCATAAGTGCCCAAGGCCAGATTTGAACTTGGGAAGATGAGTCTTCCTGAGTCTAGGCCCAGCGCTCTATCCACTGTACCATGTAGCCATCCTATGGGGATGGTACAGATATGGATAACTTTGGTATATAAAAATGGAAGCATATGTGTAATTCTCTTGTTTCATTCTCAGCTTGGGGAAAATGGAAAGATATAGATCCCCCCCACCTGAAGATGAAGTAAGGATGCTAAAGGCATACACACATCTAGATCTCTATCTGCATATAGATATAGATAGCTTTACCATCATTATTTCCTTTGATCCTCACAGTAACCCATACCTATCATTATAGAGACAGGAACCAGAACTGTGGTTTCATTGGTATGGGTAACTCCCAATGAAAGTTGGTACCTTCTCTGAAATTTAAGAGTCTTTGGGGGAACTTGGCTAGGCCCCCAAGAAGTGAAATTGACTGGCCAAGGATCACACAGTCAGAGGTGGGGCTTGAAGTGGTTCTATGGCTGCCTCTTATCTAATATGATGCCCTGTCTCTCATTATTATTCATAAACAGATACATAGACTGGCCTGAATGTATATATAGATATAGATATGTATGTATTCATCAGATATTCTTAATCAGAATAAACACATCTGTTGAAAGCCTCAGTTCCTGAATTGTAAGTATTAGCTCAGACACAATCCAATATTTCCCCACCCTCTTCTTCCCTGTTTAAAAAAGAACTGTTACAGATTACTAACAAATGTGTGTCTAAGTTATAGACCCAGAAATAGTCTTTTTCAATCCACTTGGAAATTTAAAGACAAAAGCCATTTGCTTTTTGCAGCAGATGAAGTCTCATTCATGGCCAGATTACCATTGGCCCTGCTCATGATTCTTTCTTATTAAATATTTATTTTTTTATTTATTATTTATTAGATACAGTGGAAGCACTAGAGTATGCATTGGGTTCAGGCTTGGATGGTTTTGACTTTAACCCAGGAATGCCCATTCCTAGCAATATTAAGAATAAGAACTTCTCCAGAATCCTGGGTTAATTGTCCAGTTCAGCTGTGGCTTGAAGAGGAACAAGGTTAAAGGCTATAATGTAAGTACCTCCCTCAGCCCAGCTACAATGAGGATGAGTATTTGCTATGCCCCACCTGCAGACAGGAGATAGTGGACATCCAAATTAGGTCTAGCCTTTAGAGTCCTTGGTAGGGTTAGCTAGGTTGTACAGTGGTTAGAGTGCTGGGTCCGGGGTCATGAAGACCTGAGTTAAAATCCATTCTCAGACACTTACTATGTTACTCAGTTTCTTCATCTGGAAAATTAACTAGAAAAGGAAATGGCAAACCACTCCATCTTTGCCAAGAACACCCCCCAAGAAGGGGGGTCACGAAAGGTCAGACATGACTAAAAACAACAACAAATTAGAGAGGTTAAGTGCCATAGTTCTAAATGTCATGGCATTCCCATTTCCATGAGGTTCCAGCTGCTTGTTTATGCATCTATCGTTTCCAAGACCAGGGGGAGACTCACTAGACACCCCATAAAAGTGGTGATTGTGTAGCTTTTCTCCCCATGGTACATTTATTGTCACATCCCCTCACCCCTCCATTTAAATTGATTAATTGACCTTTAAAAATGTACCCAGAAAATAAATTGCCTAATAAAATAAATTATCTTGTATTCGGCGATGCCTGAAATCCACTGTAACTTGAGAAGGGGCTAATGAAGCAGAGGAGAAATGACTAATGAAGGAAATACACTTAATAAAGAATAATTGATTAGTCGTTTGGAAGAGCTACAAACATTTCTGCTACTGCTGCGGCTTCTCAGGAGTTCTCTCCATCTACTCCTCATGCACGAACAAAGACGACGCCAGAGCTGGGGCCGAAGACAGCGGGTGTAGTGACAATTAGACAGCTTCAATGTGTTGCGATTCACCAGGCTGCCTCCCTTGGGTGGCAGAAAGAGAAAATGTTTTTGAAATGCTCAGGAAACCAGCCATTAAGGAGAAGCAAATGAGCATCTCCCTTTACCAGCTGCTTGGAAATGGTACCTGAATGATTAAGAAGACCTGGGGGACCAAGAGGCCTCTGTTCTGCTTCCAATTGTACCACTCACTCTCTGGCTATGGCATTGAAGAGGGCATCTCCACTGTCAAATGAACTGGGAAAACTCCATGCTCAATGGGTGCCTTTCTGCCAGACCCAATAAAGACTCAAATTCCAACAAGCTAGATTTTACCCTGATTTGTTGGGGGCCAGTACTCTCGGGATCTGTGTGTGTGTGTGTGTGTGTGTGTGTGAGTACGCGCGCGCGTGTGTGTGTGTGTATCTGTGTGTGTGTGAGAGAGAAAGAGAGAGACAGAGAGAGACAGACAGAAAGAGAGAGAGAGAGGGAGGCAGGGAGGGAGGAAAGAAAGAAAGAAAGAAAGAAAGAAAGAAAGAAAGAAAGAAAGAAGGAAGGAAGGAAGGAAGGAAGGAAGGAAGGAAGGAAGGAAGGAAGGAAAGAAAGAAAGAAAGAAAGAAAGAAAGAAAGAAAGAAAGAAAAAGAAAGAAGGAAAGAAAGAAAGAGAAAGGTAGGGAGAAAGGGAGAGAAACAGGGAGGTTTAATGATAACTACCAGACACATAGAATATAGGGAGAAATTCTTAGTTCAGTGATAAACAAGCAAACCCAACATAAATTGATAACTATTGTTATGATTTGTAATTTCATTTTATTCCCCCCTGCAACTTTTGTTTAATATTATTCTCACCTGATCAAAACACATCCTGTAGGCTGTGAAAATGTACTTAGAGCCTTAAACATTCCTTAGATAAAGAAGCCAGAGGAAGAATCTCAAGTGGCTTGACTCCTTGGCAACATAAAAATCTTCCTCCTCAATCAGCCTATTTGTGAAGCCTCTAAACATAGTTTCATCTGTAACCTAAAGTTACAGATTTAGTTTACTAAAGAGTTTATTTGACAAAGTTTGTTTCCTTAGGGAATGTATGAAATTTTGACGCTACTTAAGTTTGTTCAACTTTTATGACATTAATGAAAATATGGATCTACCTTCTCTTTAACTTCTATGACCTAAGAGCATATGTACAAGATTGCACAATGTAAATGAATATTTCTCCGTCACATAGATGTAACGTTGCCTAAGAGAAGTCTGATTAGAGTCCTAATCAGGGTTCAGGTTTTCTATGGGACCTAAACCTATATTTGAGTATGATAATGAAACTTAGATTTTTGCCTCCAAAATTGCTGCATTGTGGTAAATATGTATTTGGCAGCAATTACCTACCGCAAGAACTCAGAGAAGAGCTATTTCACACGTAACACTATCAAGCACCTGTGCTAATAGCAATAATCTTGATGAGAGTGAGGATAATAACTCCCATTTAGGATTTTCAAAGCAGACATTCTCTCATTCAACCCTGACAACAACTATACATAACAATTCCCATTTTACAGATCAAAGAACTAACACTCAAAGAATGACTAGCCCCAGAATACACAGTGAGTGGGTACCTGAGATAGAATTCAAAACCATTTCTTTCTGACTTCAGATATAACATTCTGTCTGCTATATCATACTATATAACAGGGAAGATTCCTATATTGGTAAAAATATAAAATAAAATAAAATTTAAATTTTAGAAATCCATTAAAATGACTCTAATAAAATAACAACATAACTATTAAATAGCATACTACTTATATGAAATATACAATGGTTTCTATAAAAAAGAATAGCAATTGATAAGACAATTGATAGGGCCTGCCACAAGCCATCCCAACTCTTAGCAGAGAGCCTGGAAAAGGGAGAACAAAGAAAAGAATGTTGGCTGCCTCTCTCGCCACCATAAAGATTGCCTTCTACTGACCTGTGCCCACAGAGAGGCAGAAAAGAGGAAGAGCACTGCTGCCTGGTAGAACGGAAGGAGAATAAGAGCATGGTTAAGAGAAGGAACACAGGGACCTGTGTCTTGAAGCCCCCAAAGCGATTACTTGCTCCAGGTCATGTTCCTTCTTAGTAGACTCCGCTGCTGTTCCTAACCTTCTCACCTGAGGGTGAAGTACTATCTTATATCCTACATTTTAAGTTCTTGCTAGCTCAAAGGTGAATTAATTGGATGGCCCTTTCCAAAGGAAACAGTCACTTTCAAACCAAGGGAGTCCTGCTCCATTAAAAAAAAGTCAACCACTGCCTCAAACCAATCCACAAGAGTCACTAAGGTCTAGTTTTGAATAAAGGTGGTTTTGTCTGATTTGTAGTAGAAAGCCACCTCCTTAACTCTTTACTCTCCTGACTTCATTATCATGCTTCGGTTTCCTTCTAGCCTCTGCCCTTTCTCCCATTAGTAATTTCTTCATGAACCTCTGTTTTGAGGAAAGGCTCAGACTTTCACCACCATGCCCCTATGTGACTTCACATACAAATACTCCTTCAGTTCCTTTTGTGTATTGTGTGGAGAGTAAGTTCTTTAAGGTTAAGGATTGTCTTGCTCTTATATGTATTTGTATTTCCCAGTGCTTAATACAGTATCAGACACATATAAAGTACTTAATAAATGTTGACTTGGCCAAATTATTGATTTGGCCTATTAGAAAAGTACTCTTCCTGAGAGCTATTATACTAAAAGTTAACTTGGTGTCATTTACTAACTGTGATGTTCCCAAAGATGACTGAGAAAGCAGTCTCAAAACTACAATAACAAATAGAAAGCATCCAAAGGGAGAAAAGGAGATGCTAACAGGCCTCAAACCTGTCTCTGAGTTAGGGTGATGTCTACCCAATCAAGTGATGAATTCCCCTGTAGAATGGGTGGACAAGAACAATTTGTTCCAATAGTCACAGAGGTGACTGAAGCAAGCATTGTAAAGCACTTAAAGCTTGATCAGGCATTAAAGATGCCAAAGTCATCCACTGCATCCCAGGCCTTCCTCTTGCAACTTTTGTTTAATATTAATCTGGCCAAAAGATATGAACAAATATACATTTGCAAGAAGGCTGACCAAGATTAAAAATATAATTAGTGTCCAAGGAAAGAAGTGAATCTTAACTGGGCTATGTCAAGACTTAACCAATGACCTCGGGTTCCTTAACATTATGTTCTAACTCGATAAACTCTTGAAGTGTGAATGGGACACAAATTTCTTTCTTTGGTTCTTTTTTTTTCTTCCTCCCTTCCCTTCTTTCTTCTTTTCTTCTTTTCATTCTTCATTCCTTTTTTCTTCTCTTAATTCATCCTTTTTTCTTCTTTTTTCCCCTCTTTCTTTTCTCCCTCCTTTTCTTCCTCACTCCTTCCCATCCATCCATTCTTCATTCCTTTCTTCTTTCTTTCCCTCCTTCCTTTCCTCCTTTCTTTCTTTTCCATCTGCTTTTAACCAGAATAAGTCTGGATCCTTTAGAGTACTGGGCCTGAAGTCAGGAGAATTTGAATTCAAATCCAGTCTCAGACATTTACTAGCTGTGTGACTCAGGGCAAGTCATTTAACCTCTGTTTGCCTCAGTTTCCTCAACTGTAAAATGAGAATAAGCACCCACTTCACAAGATTGTTGCAAGGAGCAAGTTAGACAATATTTGTAAAGTGCCTAGTACAGTGCCTGATACGTGTTGTTGTTCAGTCATTTTCAGTTGTGTCTGGCTCTTCATAACCCCATTTGGGATTTTCTTGGCAAAGATACTGGAGTGATTTGTCATTTCTTCTCCAGTTCATTTTACAGGTGAGAAAACTGAGGCAAACAAGATTAAGTAATTTGCCCAGGGTCACACAGCTAGTAAGTGTCTGAAGCCAGATTTGAACTCCAATCTTCCTGTCTCCTAGCTGCTGCACTTGATACAGAGTAGGCTCTATAAAAATGTTAGTTGTTGTTGTTACATCATCATCATTATTATTATTATTATTATTTTCTGTCAAAGCTGGTTTTCTTACATCACGCAGCTTCTGCCTGCTCTGTTTCTGGCCTGAGCCAGTTTGCCCCTCCTTGGTGGCCCTCTACTCCCAGGGCCTTGCCATATTGGTGCTGAAGTTGCACATGTGGACATCTGATAAGCTTTGGCCTTTCTATAGCCCAGAACTTCTGAGTTCAAGTGTTCCTCCTACCTCAGCGTCTCAGCAGCAGGGATTAAAGGTATGAGCTACCAGAGTAGGCTAAATAAATTTCAATATAGATTAACTCTCACTCTTTCTTGAGAAAATGACTATGTTGCTATTTATGTCCAGGACACTGAACTGGGTGCTGGGCTATAGGAGTAAGACTCTGGACTTTGTTCTTGGACAGGTAGCTTGTGCTTCCATTCTAAGAGACCTAAGGTCTAAACCCACTAGTTGTCTTTTTTTCCCAATCAATCAACAATCACTTATTCAGCTTCTACTACATAGCAGGCAGTATGCTAACATGGTATCATGGATAGAGTACTGGGCTTAGAGTCAGTAACAATTGGGCTCAAATTCTACCTTGTATAGTTATTATCTTGGTGCCCTAAGAAAATTATGAGCACTTTATGTGACTTCAAATGACTCTCTCAGACTTATCTACTAAGTCAAAGATGGATTTCAATTTGCCTTGGTGGAAAAAGTTCCCTCCACACTACTCAAACTGAAGAACATTTGTATAATAATCCCCGAGATCACCAGCTTCTCTCTATGAACATTTGATCCCGAATCAGATAGCAAATACAGACCCCTCACCACTTGTGACAAGTAGCTGTGTTTTTGCAGTAACACTGAGCACAGTGGGGGCTGCCTGAGCTCTCGGCCCAGGTTAGGTGACAGCTGAGAGGAAGCATTAGCCAGCATTGGTTGTTTCCACCAGAGACCTTGATGTCAGAGTGTATCAATATTAGGCATTTCTACAAGACTGTCAGGAAAAAGAACAGAAGGAATCTTGTATGTTCATTTAATAAATCTCCAGGGTACACAAGCAGAAGCTATAAAAATGACCTCGATTTTCAGGCAGCTCTTCCACTGCTCCCACCTCCCCTCTCCCGTCATTATCGCGCCATTCTCATTTTATAGGCAGTGCTTGGATGGAAAGAGAGAGAGAGAAAGAGGTACTTTAACTTGAATCCTATCAAAGGAAGTAATGAGAAATCCATAAGTCTTGTAAATAGGTGATAAGACAAGTCTTTAAAACAAATGGGGTAATAACTTAATCACATGTAAGGTAAAGGGATGAGAACTCAAATATATACAAAGGGCTATTTATCTAGGACTGGAAACCCACACCAGGAATTTTACCTTCCACCAAATACACCATTGGAATCTTGCTCAGCACCCCCATTCTCTGCAGTCATCATAAATGAGTCATTTAAGTTACCATGGCACAGTGGAAATGTCAGTGGATTTGGAGTTAAGAGTCCTGAGTTTGAATCCCAGACCAGCTCATTAATGACTACATCACTCTGCCCCTCTTTAGATCTCAGTTTTCTCCTCTGTAAAGTGAGGGGGTTGGGCAGAATGACCTCTGAGGTCCCTTCTAGCCTTACTTCAATGAATAATTCTATTGGCCTAATCTTAGTCAAGTAGACTGCTTCCATTGCCCAAGAAAGGCTTCAGGAGCCACTGCTCTCTTTCAGAACTTCCACCACTCTCAATGCATTTAATATCTTGGGAAGTGGCCCAGGCTAGCCACACTTTATTCCCCTCTTGTCTATGTTTCTAACTCTGCATGTTTACCACCATGACTCAGCTGCCTTCTCACTCTAGAACATCCCTGTCATGCCAGCCCTCTTCTCTGTTGGTGAGATTCTTCTAGGGCTGCCATTTTGGGGACAGACCAAGCCAACCATGCTTCATTCTCCTCCTAACTATGCTTCTGACTCTAGATTTCATCACCATGCCCCTGCATGAGTATTTTTTCCCCTCACCCTGCTTTTCAGCTCCTTATTATGTATTGTCTTCCTCCATCAGAATGTAAGTTAAGCACAGGGTCTGTCTTTCATTTTTGCTTGTTATTGAATCCTCAGTACTTAGTACAATGACTGATACACAGCAAATGCTTAACAAATGCTAGTCATTCACTTACTCTTTGCTTAAAGTTATAGGCTCTTGCTGGCAGAATGGAAACCCCTCAAGGGCAGAGACTGCTTCATTTTTGTCTTTCTATCCCTGAAACTTACCTAGGGCTTTGAACACTTGTTGTTCAGTCATTCAGTCATGATGCCATGGGCCATAGCATGTCAGATCCTTTTATCCCCCACTCTCTGTCCAAGCTCATGTTCATTTCTTCCATGACACGATTTATCCATCTCATCCTCTGCTGTCCCCTTCTCTTTTTACCTTCAATCTTTCCAAGTGCTTGATAAATACTTGTCAGATTGAATTGAACCTAGAGAAGAACCCTAAACCTCAGAAAAATCAGAACATTCATTGATGTCTCCAGAGGGGCCAGAGGAATGGAAAGCACCATGATGGTTCCCCAAAGTAATCAAGATTGTTTGGCCCCAGATTTCTCTTTCTTATCTCTATATATTACTCCCTAGCCAGACACCTATATCTAGTTTTCTCTTCTATTTCCTCAAAATCTTTTCAATACCAATGTTATCCTGTGTTGTATGGCAGGATGAATGAATAGAACACTGACCCTGGAGTCAACAGAGCATGGTGCAAAGGAAAGAACGGGTACAAATCCCATCTTTACCACTTAATACTTGTGTAACCTTGGTCAAGTGACTTAGCCTCGCTGGTTTTTCAAAATAAATAAACTGTGATAGAAGGCACAATTAAGAGAGTTTTGAACTTGGAGTCAAAAAGATCTGAATTAGAATCTAGACTGAGACACTTACATAATGTGTCATTCTGGATAAGCCACCACATCTCTGAGCTTCATTTTCCTCATCTGTATAATGAAGATGTTAAACTTCATGGCTTCTAAGAACCCTTCTGTGTCAACCTCTACAATCTTGTGATCATAGATTTAACCACCTCATGACAATATGACCTTGAATTTACATTCCAACTATGAAAATGGACACCAGTAAGACCTAGCTGCAAGTCCTACCCCTGGCATATATTCTATGTAGGACTTCATTTGTCAGTGTCTCAGGCAGCCCTCTAAAGCTATAAGTTCCAGATAATTTGCTGAGGTTCGCTGAGGGAGGGAGTTTCCTCTATCACTGACATCACAGGTCTAGACTTTAAAAAAAGGAAAATAAAAAGTCTTCTACATATGCTATATGACTATAGATGTTGGAATTGTGTAGTCTTATATTAATCACAGCTGTAGGTGACCCAATGGGCAATGAAAAATGTATGGTGACTGTAAAGCAGATATAGTATAGTACCATTACCAGCAATGACTTATGCATAAGAAGCAATGAAAGACTTCATTGAGGATATATGGGAGCAGAAAAAGAGGTGGGCTGGTCATGTAAGAAGAATAAGGGATTACAGATATACGGGGCTTCTCAGGGCTGCACTGATGCCACATACTGTATATATACACAGATATATAATTGGGCACTGATGCCCAAGAAATATTAGAAGAACCAGAGGAAAGTATCTAGTTCATTGGAAAGATCTATACACACACTTCAACAAGACATATGACATAGGATGAGAGTGTGTAGAAACTGTTATTAGCCCAAGAAAAAGGAGCACCCATATTGATGAGATTATAGTTTCATTGAGGTGTAAGCATATATGAATGTTCTACACAAAAATGTAGTAGAAAAAGCATTCAATCTGGAACCAAGGTGTTGAATTCAAAGTCAACCTGTGGTATTTACTGTGTTACCTTGGGCAAGTCACTTAACTTATCTGAGCCTCACTTTGTTTATCTATATAATGAGGGGATTGGACTAGAGAACCTCTGAGTTCCCTCCCAGAAATAGATAGATAGAGAGATGACAGACAGACAGGTAGATTAGATAGATAGATAGATAGATAGATAGATAGATAGATAGATAGATAAGATGACATACAGAGATAGATGATATATAGAGACAGACAGATACATAGATACATAGACAGACAGAGATGACATACAGAGATCGATACATAGATATATACATACACAGACAGATAGATAGATAGATAGATAGATAGATAGATAGACAGACAGATAGACAGAGTAGCAATAGTAGTAGGTAGTAGATAAGATAGAGAAAGTATGCATCAAGCATTCATTATGTGCCAGACCTATGTGTCTATAAAAATAGAAATATGCACACATATTTCTGTGGGGTTTGTTCGATATCATCTTGATCATCTTACCTTGATCAGCTCATGATAAGCACAAGAAAAAGACCACCATGACAATAAATACAGCTGATAGACCAAAATCTGCTGCAGAAAAATAAGGGGGAGGATGGGAATTCTACAAAGAACACTAGCCTCCAAAGAAAATTAACATATACCTTGATACTCAATGATTTCAAGGCAAAACTGAACACAAGGGAGAATGGTGACAAAAAGAGGTCAGAAAATATAGCTCAGGATTAAAAGAAGAAAGAGGCCAAAGGCATGTAAACTACCCGGAATCCTCATGCATATATATCATGAATATTTTATTCAGAAAGAGAGCTTGAAGGCAATAAACCTGGCCAGTGCAGAACAATATGACCAAAATAAAAGTGACTATATCTTAATAGGAAATGACTAGCCCTGATTGAAGAGTCAATTCTAGATCAATTGTTTATATACAGCCCATCCACCAATTAAAGCAAAGGTCAAAATCAATGTCAAATTAAAAGAAGAGATAAAACTACACACATCACAGAATTGTAGCTTGGGAAGAGACCTCAGCTGCCATCCAGTCCAACCTATACCTGCAAAAGACCCCTATAAGTACCAAAAATATCAATATAATATAACTGGCAAATGGTCACCCAGCTTGTTCTTAAAGACTTCTGATGAGGAGGAACCCACCACCTCCAGAGACACTTCACTCCACTTTAGGAGAGCTCTAAATATTACTAAGTTGTTGTTTTTTCTCCACTAATCATAGTTTTCTTCTTCACAACTTGCCACTCAACGTTCCTAGTTCCACCCTTTGGGATCAAACACACAAATCTAATCCCTTTTCCATATGACAGCCTTCAAATACATGAAGAAAACTATTACGTTCTCCATGATGTCTATGGCTCCCAGGGATCCTGACTCTGTGGCAACATTTATTATATTGTTCAAATGTTTTCATTTGTGTCCAATTCATTTTGAGTGGTTTTCTGTTTCCTCATTTTACAGATGAGGAAATTGAGGCAAACAAGGTTAAGTGATTTACCCAAGGTCACACAGCTAGTATCTCAGGTGAGATTTGAACTCAGCAAGATAAGTCTTCCTGACTCCAGACCCAGCAATCTATCCACAGCACCATCTAGCTGCCCCTAGCAACATTGATTAAGCACCAACACTGTTCCCAATACTGTCCCAGTTAGTCACAGCTAGTTAATACTTATTTAACAATGGAAAAAATTACCTTTATAATCAAGATTTTTTTCCAAAGTGAGGCTCAGCCATTGAACCTCACTCCAGCTCTACTGACCTCTGTGATTTACCTATATGCAGGAAACTCAACTAAAAAATTTCTGATAGTGGGAGCTATGTTTGCATTTTGAGACAGAACATTGGATTGAAGTCAGAAGACCTGTGTTCTAAGTTGTGGCATATGATTGTGATGGAAAACTATTTTTCTATAAGAAATGACAAGCAGGATGCTTTCAGAAAAACCTGGAAAGACTTACATGAACTGATGCAAAATGAAATGCACAGAACCAGGAGTAACAGCAATATTGTATGACAATCAACCATGAATGAATTAACTATTCTGATCAAAACAATGATCCAAGGCAAGTCCAAATGACTCATGATTTAAAATGCTATCCACCACCAGAGAAAGAACTGATGGAATCTGAATGTAGATTGAAACACACTTTTTAACCTTCTTTTTTTCTTATTTTTTGGGAAAGGTCACTATTCTTTTTTGCAACATGGCTAATATGGGAATATTTTACATGACTATACATGTATAATCTATATCAAAGTGCTTGCCTTGTCAGTGAAGGCAAAGAGGAATGGGGAGAGAATTTGAAAATTTATTTAAAATTGTTATTAAAATGCTTTTTACATGTAATTTAGAAAAATAAAGTAAAAAACATTCTTAAAAAAAGAAAAAGAAAAAGACCCACGTCCTGTTCTCAACTCCACCACTAACTAAATTTTGACTTCAGGCAAATGACTTACCTTCCTGGATTCATTAGAATGTGACCTCCTTGAGTTCAGGGATCAAGTTTTTTTCTTCATCTATATCCCTAGTATTTAGTACAGTGCTTGGAATATGGGAAATGCTTAATAAATGGGTATCAAGTGATTTTCTCATCTGTAAAATGAGCAAGGTTACATTAGATGTCCTCTAAGTTTCCTTACAGAGCTAAATGAATGATCTGAAGATCCTGTGATCAGTGTGGGAAATAAAAGCCATCTCTGCCTTCACTGAGTTCCCACATCCAAAAAGGCACATAAATTAGGTGATAATACAAGGCAAGAATAGAAGATATATCCCAGGGTAGTAGGACATGATTAAGTGGTAGTAGTACATCATTAGATCAATAGTGCAAAGAGTGCTCTTGGTTCAGATGAGGGAGCAATGGCTTTGGACTGAAGTTGGTAGAATGTCATCCAGGATGAGAACAAGAGGTTTATCTCCTCACCATCATCTTCTTGATTTCAGGGTACCAGAAATATCCCAAGGCTTGCCCAACCTCTCACCATAGGAATGTCAAAAAAAAAAAAAAAGGAGACAGCAGTCATAGGGGATAGGACTCAGAGAGTTATTTACTGATGCTTTCTCTTGTAAACGGTAGTGCAATGTTGTGGAAATAATAGCTAGCATTTGTATAGCACTTTAAGTTTTGCAATGAACTTTACATAACATCTCATTTGATCCTCACAACCACCCTATGAGGTACTCACTATTATCATCCCCACTTTATAGATGGTAAAATGGGTTCACAGAATTTAAGTGATTTGCCTAGGATCACATACCTAGTGAGTATCTTAGGCAGGATTTAAAGACAAGTATTCTTTGTTGTGAGCCCTACATTCTATTTAACCATTGTGCCATATAGCTGGAAAATACAAGGGTCTTGGTATCAGAAGTCCCAGGTTTGCTTCAGCCTCTGACTCTTTCTAGATGGGTCACACAGGTCAAGTCATAACCTCTCAAAGTCTCAATTTCCTCATCTGGTAAATGGAGATGATACTATTTATTCTACCTACCTCACACAAGTGTTTTAAGGAAAGCATAGGAGTGGGAGTGGTTATTATTACAGAAGATTGGCTTCCCAAGTTTTGTCATTACACAATTCTTTTCCCTTGAGATTGGAAGTGGATCAAGCAAAATGTGACTTCCCAAGAGTCAGCCCCCTAAGGGTTGACCTGGCTAATCAAATGTTCTTCCTGTTCTCCCAACAGGGTTTAGAGACTAGGCTTGTACTTTCAAATGCTCCCCACCCACAGCTTTTTGTAGAAAACAAGAGTTCCACATCATTGAATGCAGCCATTTCATGAACTGGAAACTGTAGAAAGATTGAATTCTTTCCAAGTTGATCACAGAATGTGCTGGGACGAAGGAAATCAAGTACAAAAGAGTTGATGTCTTTTAAGCTTCAGTGACTACTGTGTGGCTTATTATCACAAGGTATTCAGGTTTAGGGTTTTTCTTCTTTGCCATTTATTAAAAGGAGTAATAAGGAAAATGCATCACTTTATTTAGTATTTGAAAGTTTGTGAAGTGTTTTACTTATATTATTGCACCTGTTTGTACAACTATTATTGTCCTTGTCTTACAGATGGGGAAATGAAAGCCTTAAAAGGTTAAATGACTTGCCTAAGGTAGCAAGCTAAAAAAAAAAAAAAGTACTATTAATCCCTTCTTCCTCCAGATCCTGCACTCTTCCACCTCAGTGCCCTACAGTATGTTAGACCAGGACAGAATATGGAGGTTATAACCAGATAATAGCAATAATAGTTCATATTTATTTAGCAATTTAAGTTTTACAAAATGATTGTATGTACATGATCTCACTTGACTCTCATAATAATCCTATGAGATAAGTACCCTTCCTATGCCCATTTTATAAGTAAGCTCATTAACAGCATCATCATAACTACCTTTTTTGAAGTACTCTAAGAAATGCAAAGCACTTTACATATGTTGTCTCATTTGATCATCACAATCACTCTGAGAGGTCCCCGTCATTTTTAAGAAGCTAAAGCTGAAAGAGGATAAGTGACTTGGTCAGTTTTAAGGCTATTAAATGCTTGAAGCAGGATTCAAACCCATGTCTTTCTGATTCTTTGTCCAGGGAGTGTATCAGCAATGCAGTATTCACAATGCCTACAGTAACTATAAATATGCTGATATAGTTATTAATCACAAAATGGAACAGGCTCTCTACATAAGAAATATAGATAGTGCATTCATTTAAATACCAGAAGACTGAGTCCCAAAACCAGAAAGTCAAAGCCAACCCAGTAGTGATGAAGTTGGCACATGTGGTCAAAG
>CM053588.1:37607462-37648543 GCA_028646515.1 Pseudochirops corinnae | reverse complement strand
ACAGGGGGCCTGCTATTCAGTGGGGCCAGGCCTATAATGAAGTTAGAATATTGGGGCTGGGGGCAGCTTTATTAGGATTCCATCAACAATAAGGTCCAGTTGAGGTTATGTGATATAAAACTGTAGTGGACCCAGTCAGAATGGACTTGAAGTCTGTAGAGACTCAGGTTCAAATCCTGCCTCTAATATCATCTGTGTGACCCTGATCAAATTTCCTTTTCTCTATAACCCTCAGCTTCCTCTTTTGTGAAAAAAAAAAAAGAAAAGAAAAGAAAAATGGAGGTATCTACCTGACAAGGTTCTTGTGGTGCTTTACAGTGCTGTGAAGTGTATCATAAACCCTAAAGCAGTGATTCTCAACCTGTAGGTCAAGAACCCCTTTGGGGATTGAATGACGCTTTCACAGGGGTCACCTAAGACCATCAGAAAACACATATTTCCGATGGTCTTAGGAACCAAGTCACCACTCCTCTATCTGTCTCCAGGCGGGTCCATCCACATGCGGATACACCCACATATGAATATTAAAGGTTTGCAGCATTAGGAAGGTTGAGAACCACTGCCCTAAAGCATTATGTACAAATGTCACACAGAATTATGGAACCTCATAGTTGGGAGATCTCAGCACTCTCTAGTTGAACTCACATGCATAGAAGAATTCCCCTTATGCAACACTTGACAAGTGCTTATCTAGTTTCTCCCAGAATATCTATAATTAGGGGAATCCTACTACCTCCCAAGGCAGCGCCTTGTACTTTTTGAGAGCATTGTTAAGGTGTTTGGTTTTTTTCCTCCTTGAACTTGAACCCAGAAAAGAAGTGAGAACATGCACTTTCTTCGTTTTTTACAAAGGTGGGATGCCAGGGGTAAAGAATGTTGTATACACTGTTAGCCATGATTGAATATTCATTGATTGGTTTTGATGAACTGCTCTTTACACTTTGTTTTTCATTCATACTTACAAACAAGGGGTGGTTTACTGGCTAGAGAAGAGAGATAGATATAAAAATGAAAGTAATGTAAGAGAGATAATATTTTTTTTAAAAGTTTTTCCTTGCATAAAACCAAAATATTGCCTCTTTTCAAGTTACACCATTGCTCCTGGTTCTTCTCTCTAGAGTCAAACAAAATAAGCCTGATCCCTCTTCTACATAAAAGCCCTTCACATAATTGAAGAATTGTCATTATTCCCCCTGAATCTTGTGTTTTCCAGTTCCTTCAACTTTTCCTTACCTAAAATGAATTCAAGGTCCTTCCCCATCCTAGTTGCTCACTATATACTAATAGCATTATATAGATATAATTTATTTCTATAAATATTATCATCATCATTGTCATCTTGTCTTTTCCTTCATTTTGAAGAGACTTAGTGGGAAACATTCCAAGGGCAATTCATTTTCTCACTATTATTCCTGTATTGTTCTGAGAACTGTTTCACAGATGGACACAATAATTGCTTTTCATAATTGAATAATTACATTGGGAGGTAAGGTCATCAGCTGTAGACTTATTGACAAATTCCTTGATACACCTCCAGTAGTGTCAGGGATGGCATGGCATCCTTTCCCACTTCTTCTTAAGCTAGGTCTCTATATTTTGAAAGCTTTCCCTTCCATGTGGTTTGGAGACTGAATATTTGGGTTGGAAAAATCAATTCAAAATAATCTTATATTTATAGATCAACTTAATGTCTGAGTGTATAATGATGCATTACAATAATGCATAATAATACCCTGCTTCCAGTCTATTTCCAGAATTCTTAAGGATAATTTGAGAATTGAATTTGCAGTATAGGAATTTTCTATCAGGAAATTTATATATGAGAGTGGTCTCCTGGCATATAGTTCTAGTCGCCTCATAATCTCTAGGTATCTAGTAGGTGCTAAGCTTTTTGCACCCTGCAATGATATTTGGATAGTTTTCATGACTTCATTGCATAATCTGCATCATTCAGTAAGACTGGACTCCTTGAAGAGTGGTAATAATTTGATTTTAAGTCCACTATCATAAGCCCCCCCATTATTATTGCTGTTGTTAAGTCATTGTTCATTCATTTCACTTGTGTCCAATTCTTCATGACCCCATTGGAGTTTTCTTGGCAGAGACACTGGAGTGGTTCCATTTCCTTCTCCAGCTCATTTTACAGATTAGGAAACCTTGCCCAACGTCACATAGCTAGTAGGAGTTTGAGACTGGATTTGAACTCAGGTCTTCCTGACTCTAGGACTGACACTATGCACTGTGCCACCTAGTTATCACTGTTGTTGTTCTATTTATTGTCTATAGTATAACATGAAGCAGGTGGATATCCTATAGAACTTTTATATCAGCATATATGTATGTGTATTATGTGCATATAACTTTCCCTCTTGCTCTGAAGGGGAAAAAACAGGATAATGTGTGGATACAACCATACATATACATTTACACATGAAAGGTAGCATGGAGTATACAGAGGGGAGCAGAACCAGGGAGGCCTGGATTCAAGACATATACAGGCTGTGTGCCCTACTCCAGTTATTTGACTTTCCAGTGTCCTTGGTAACTCTCAAAGTCAGAGAAAATTCCAACCTGAATTGAGAGAGTGGTCCTTCATCTGTCAGTTCCCTATGCCAATCAAATCATAGGTGCAGTCCCCATGTCACCCACAGACACAGATGTAGAGAAAGAGATAGAGACTGACATATGCAAATACATAATTATACACATACACATACACACATATGTACATACATATCTTGGACATAAATGGTATATGAGCTCATATGAGTCATAAGTCATGAGATAGGCTCAGAATTAAACAAGAGGAGAAAAGCAGATTGGATTGCCTTTGAGGAAATGCAAAATTCCTTTGCTGACTCCAGATTTCTCACAGATATAAGGGTCTATCTTCTTAGCACCAATATCAATCATTCTGATGTTACATCTTCATGGAATATTAAAATCTTTCTGAAATTAAAGATCTCTCAGAAGTAACTGGAGAAGAACATGGTCAGTGTGAACAGGTTGTAATATACAGCAATGAGGAATTGCAAAATCCTAGAATCAAAGATGTCATTAAAGAAACAAATGATTGAAAAAGAAGATGGACTGGTCATGTGACAAAGTAATCTGTGTGGCTCATCGTATCCTGAAGCTCTCAGGAGAAAGCAAAGATGGCCATCAGCACACTGGGTTGACTCCCTGCTGTAAACCTACAAGAAGTCATGGGCTAACATTTCCCAAGATGGCCAAGCAGGGATGGATCACCATCTACTTTATTAGAAACAAGGGCCACATCGATGAGATGACAGCATCGAGTGTTTGAGAATTGTTATTTTCCATTTCTCACCAGCTGCATTGTTTTTAGACATATTTTGGACTTCTAAGCCATGACCTCCTACCCCAGGAATCTCATCACTCAGAAATTTCATCATCCTGCAAGATTTACTCCACCTTGGTACTAACATTTCATCAGTATTCTCTGCCTTTCTGACTGTGTCCTTTGACGAGAGGGTGGAACCAAGAGCTCCAAAACCTCCATTTAAGGAGGGAGTCTGGGACAGTTAACTCCCCCCTTCCCACCAGCTGCACTGCTTTGGATCACTCCACTATCCTCATGGTGACTCCCTCCTTCAAATCACTTTTCAGCTTCTGTGTGCTGTCTTCCCTCATTAGATTGTAACCCTCTTGAGGGCAGGGGCTGTCTTTCTTTTTATTTATGTTTGTATCCCCAGCACTAATCATAGTGAATTGGCACAAAGTAGGTGCTTAATAAATGTTTATTGGCTGCTGGCTCATTTTTATTATTATCATCATTATTAAGAGCTATGACTTTAGAGAGAGATTTGACAAAAAGGGGCAGTGAAAGAGTGGCAGAAAGGGCATAGATATAAGAGAAAAAGGATATTTAATGACTAACTTTCCCTCTCGGGGGCATCAATTTCTTCCTTTGTAAAAGAGGAAATTGAATGAGATGATCTTTGGGTCCCTTCTGACTCTAAATCCTGTGAATATATTACCCCTTTTTTT
This sequence comes from Pseudochirops corinnae, assembly GCA_028646515.1. Taxonomy (NCBI): domain Eukaryota; kingdom Metazoa; phylum Chordata; class Mammalia; order Diprotodontia; family Pseudocheiridae; genus Pseudochirops; species Pseudochirops corinnae. The sequence goes on along the minus strand of CM053588.1, from coordinate 37,644,532 downwards.
TTTTATCAAGCTGAATGTGAAAGAAGCTTGACAATTCAAGTTTTCTTTTCAAAAATACCTCAGCCAAGGACTTGAATCCATCTTCTACTTTTCTAAAGAAGCCTCAGTGTTCACAAGCAAGCACCTTCTCCACTCCTTCAATATTAGAGTATCACATTGTTTGAATCAGAATGTTTGAAAGCAAGCCAGTCTTATAAATTCACCGTAATTCAGAAACTGAAAGGTAGTCAATTTATAGGGCTATCCATCTTCAAAGAGTAGGAATTTACAATAGTGGTGATTACTACCCACAGGACTCAGCTCAACCTTTATGTCAGGAACATAACTGACAGGTTTTAGTGGGTTATTATTCATCAGCCACAGGTAGCTTGTTTGAACACCCTCAGCAAAGTGGCCCCCAGATAAGAGCCTTAGAGAACCCAAGTACTTAAGATTTCAAAAGCAGAAATTTCACTTTAAAATGCATGAGGGGGGAAAAGCATGGTGGAAAGAACATGAGATTTGCCCACGTAAGTAAGTCCAGTCCTAGCACTTCTACTTACTAGCTGCGAGACCTTCCACAAGTCACTTACCCATCTTGGGACCTCCATTTACTCATCTGTAAAATAAAAGTGTTGAATTTCACCATCTCTGTGGTTATTTCTAATGCTAATTCCTGAAGAGTTTACTATTGGAAATATATCCCAGTGAAGTCATGGGCAGAAGATCCCATATATACCAAAATATTCAAAGCAGCACTTTTTGCAGTGACCAAGACCTGGAAACAAAGTGGATGCTTACCAATTATAGAAAATCTTTGTTTTTCCCTTTTGTTTTTTATTTTGAGTTCCAAATTGTCTCTTCCCCTCCAACCCCTCCCTCACCCGTTGAGAAGACAAACAACAAAACCTAAGCAAATAATTCCATGGGAACATAATCAAATACAAAATGGCAGAATTTAAGGGTTAGAAGGGAACTCTACAGCCATCTTATCCAACCCATATGATATAAAGAATGCGCCACTTGAACATTTCATTCTGCCTTTTTTTGAAGACTTCCAAGGAAAGAGAAATCCACCCTCTCTTCCATTTTTGGACACCTCTAATGGTTAGGAGCTTGTGTTTTTACCCTGAAGTCCACTCAAATTTTCCTCTTTGTAACTTCTACCCATTGTTCCTGGCTTTGTCTAAGAAAGCCAAAGAGAATATGTCAAATCCCTCCTCCACTTAATAGCCCTTTAAATATTGGAAGGTAGCTATCATGCCCTCTGAGTCTTTTCTTCACGAGGTTAAACATCTCTAGTTCCTTCAACTAATTATGCTAAGATGAGGACTCAAGGTTCTTCAAAATCCTGGCTGTCCTGCTTTGAACAAATTCCAGTTTTTCAATATTATTGTATTAGAAGAAATGATGAAAGGGAGGAATTTGGAGAAAAATTGGAAGACTCATCTGAACTGATATTTAGGACAAGGATGGCTCAATGGATAGGGCTCTGCACCTGAAGCCAGGAAGATCTGAAGTCAAATCTAGCACTAACTGTCTGACCTTGGATCAATCAATTAACCTCTGTTTGCCTCAGTTTCCTCAATTGTAAAGTGGAAATAATAATGGCACCTACCCCTTTAAGTTGTTGTAAAGAAAGCCAAGAAAACTGAGGTAAAGATGAGGAGGGTGAATATTCCAGGTGTACTTTGTATAACCTGATACCTCTCCCAGAGCCAGGCAAGCTACATCACTCCTTAGAGTTCCAGAGAGACACTTCAGGGGTTGGAGGATCTCTTCTCTAATGCCATCAGCCTGAGCTCCCATTGACTGTGTACTCCCAGTTGTTAGAGGGGTCAGTAGTAAGTATCAATTTCAACATTTAACATGGGGTAGTTTTTATAAGAGGGATACTTACATCAAAAATGTAGCAAGAACAAGTCACCTCAGAGCATATTTTCACCCAACCACCTCAGTCCAATGCAAGTTGATAGGACCAAGGCTACATAGGAAGTGAGTTTAGTTTTGAGTCTATTCTCCAGAGACTGATATGCTTAAATAAGAATGTAGATGACCCCTGGATATATCCTGGTTTCAGCCTCCACGGACCTGGGTTGAGAAGGTCAGTATTATTTCCTCGGAGCATTGATGCCGCACTAACTGCAGCACCTGGCCTAGAGCCCAAATTCTGGAATTCTAGGGTGGCAAATACCTATATTTTTTTTAACTCAAAAGGTCATGAAGGCTCAACTCCCTTCATCTATAATGGCAAAGAACAAATATAGAGTCCAAGGATCAAGGCCCATTTCTCAGAGATCATGTAGCCTCAGAGCTCCCCTTATAATACTGTTTGTATAGATACCATCACTGGAAAAAGGAATCAAGAGTCCCCAAAAGCACAAAGGCAAAAGAAAAGGTAGTCAATAATGACAGACCTTTTTGAATCCCTCCAAAAGCAAAGAACCTCCCTTTTATCACATAATTAGCCCATGAGAGTCAGTTGTATAATATCTACACATACTCCACAGACTCTTCAAAGCACTTCTCTTATATTTCACCATGATTCTCCCAGAAGTTCTAGCCCCTCCACATGGAGAGACAACATTGTAAGTGCTCTGCACATATATCTAACTCTACCCCCCAGTACACAGCCTGGTAGGGATAGCTAGTACAAGGCATGGATAAGGGAGGTGTAATTTTTTTTCAAAGGAGTAGCAACTAGAACAGTGTAGCTACACCATGGATCACACATAAATGTAAGAAGACATGAAAGGTAAGAAAGGACCAGGTTATAAAGAGTTTTCACTGCCAAAATGATGACTTTCTTTTTCATTCTTCGGCAATAGGAGATGTCCCATTCTGCTTGCAAACAATGGAAAGTACAGAAACACCCAAATGATTGTTCACTTTTCTGAAGGTGACTAGAATGTGCCTCTCCCTGCCTGCTATTCTTGATTATTTGAATGAATATCCTCAGAAGTAATGAGCTAGAACACAGTATTTATTCAAGTGTTTATTACATCAACACTTTCCTATGTTCAACACTATTATTCACTTTGAGAACAAAGCCATTAGGATCTAACTTTCCCTCAGTAGAGAGATGCAATTTTCATTTACCTGTTTGAATTCATTAAGGCTATTTTATATCAATTCTAGACCCCTACAGCAGGTATTCCAACTATTCCACATAATTACATTTCTCCAGAGATGCTTCTAATGATAGTAGAGAAACCAGGAGACCACAGACCCCCCCCCCCGCCCCATTCCCATTCTAAAAGATGTTTTGTCAACTGCTCTTTGCCCCATCTCCAGTCTCAACTTGGGTCCCACTCCCATGGTTAAGCCTTCACTGACCACTCCAGCACAAACATAATCTACTCTTCTGAATTCATAAAACCATGGAATTTAGGCATGGAAGGAACCATAGAGATGATGTAACACTAGGGGTGGGGAACTGGCAGCCTCGAGGTCACATGTGGCCCTCTAGGTCCTCAAGTGCAGCCCTTTGGCTGAATCCAATCTAACCCAACCCCTTCCACTTGACAGAGAAGGAAACAGGCCCAGAGAGGAGAAATAACTTTTCCAAAGTCATATACTTAGCATGTGGCAGAAGCAAGAAGAGAACTCATGTCATGTGACTCCAAACCCAGTGCCCCTTCCACTGTTCTTCAAATTCTATCACTTATTGGCTCTCCGTTTCATTCAATGTCACTGCTTTGTAGCCTTAGTTACCTTTCCACAGATCTTCTCTCTCCAACTCTTTTATAACCCTTCAGAGAGTAGGGATCACATCCTAAATGATCTTTTATACCTAAAAGTTCCTACCCTAATGTTGGACACATAGTAGACACTCTGTAATTAAGTGTGATTAATTTATAAGTATAAAAATGCAAAAAAAATTGTGTGAAAAAGCAGCGTTCTTGTACCTCGGTGCTTCAATATTGCTTCATTCACTCTCCTTTGCAAGATGCTTAATGACCAGGAGACAGAGACTTTAAATTCCATTTAATTTAATATTTAAGTATTTATTATCTATTATATGTTAAGCACTGTGCGGGCTGCTGGAAATGCAAAGACAACAATAAAACAAGAAGCTTAGATCCTATCAGGATGAAACAATATGTACAAAGATAAGTGTAATAAGTCATTGAAAGTGTGTGTAAAATAATTTTGAGGGGCAGTGGAGAACACTAACAACTGAAGGCATTAGAAAAGGCCTTGGGGAAGAAGTGTTGATTGAATGAAGCCTTGAATGGTGCAATAAAAATAAGAGATGATAAAGGAAAAAAAATTTTAGGGATGAGAGAGAGCTTACATAAAGGTGAAGAAGAGAGGAGATGTAATATTTTATACAGGGAAGAGCAAGTATGTAAAATGGAGTGTCTCCATTCTACCAAATCATGATTACACAAAAGACCTTCATGAATAGTGAGGACAAAATAAACCTTTTTATCCATGGAAAACACCAAATAGAAAAATAAGTGAAGTTTCACATCAAGTTAGATTAAGCCAAAGAATATACAATTGCAAATGAGCTCCTTAGCGGGAAGTAATATGAGATCTCTGCTCAAAATAAAATGGGGAGGGAGAGGGATCCTAATCTCACCCAAGGGAAAGTTATCTTTCTTTGCAAAATCTCTAGGGAGGCAAACTGGAAATCAAGGACATGTTGAGGATCCAGCTCCCCTTACAAGTCTGAAATTTCCAAAGTCTTTCTTTTTTTCTCAAACCGTGTCAGGGATCATGCATGTCTCTCCCTGGAAGAGGCTCTAAAACTAATTCTATCCTTTATGCAGGTCTACAATGTTGCAGCAACCTTCTTTCCATGGAATCATGTGTCTCTTTCTTTGTATTCAGCAGCATGTACATGGTTACCCCCTCTCTCACCCAACTTGTGTGGGAGCCAGGCTGCAAGTAGGAAGCAAAAGAAATGATGGGAAGTAATGAAAATTTAATATAGAAAGATAGGTAGAAGAGCGACTCTGAAGGGTTTTAAATACTAACTAAAGGAGTTTTAATTTTATCCTATGAGGCCATAGGGAGCCACTGAAGTTTCTTGAACAGGATGACTTGGTCAGACCTGTACTTCAGCAGCAAAACTTTAAAAAAGGAAACATATGAGAAAAGAAGGAAAGATGAAACAGGGAGTAGGGGACAAAATTAGCACATAAGGACACATCTTTCAAGGATTTGGGCAACTTTGAAATTTCTCTTTCCTTCCTGCTGAGATCAAATATCAGGTGTTGATATAGCCCTACTGATGTAGAGCTTGGAAGTTTCTTCACTACTATTAATGCCTGGTTTACAGACTCTGGGTAGGTCATGTTCTTTCAGAACAAGGGCAGACTAATATGTCTGCATACGTGCACTCTTGCAATGGTAATGGGAGAACCCTTATGCAAATACTTCCACCTCTAAATTTAGATGACAACTAACAGCCATGGGGCTAGAACTGGGTTCAACAGGAGATGGAGAGATTGGGGTGAAAAAGATAGTTTCTCTGGGGACACAGTCACAGTGTCCACTATTTTAAGTAAATTGTTTTGCTTCTCATCATATGAAGATCCTGGAGTCAGGAAGAGTCATCTTTGTGAGGTCAAATCTGGCCTCAGATATGCACTAGTTGTGTAACCCTGGGCAAGTCACTTAACCCTGTTTGCCTCAGTTTCCTCATCTGTAAAATAAGATTGGCAAACTACTATAGTATCTTTGCCAAGAAAACCCCAAATAGAATGACAGGGAATCAGAAACAACAGCAACAATGAGAGAGAGGGAGAGGGAGAGAAAGGGGGAGAGAGAGAGGGAGAGAGGGAGAGAGAGATTTCAATATAAACCATTTCCTTTGTAATGCTATTTATTTTACTTTATACATTTAAAAATGTTACTCTGAGAAGGAGTCCATAGACTTCTCCAGACTACGAAGAGGGTCTATGCCCCCCCCACACACACACACACATACAAATAAACAAGAACTCTGACATAAGGGGAAGGAATTTTTGCCTTGGGAAAGGGGCTGAGCCACTAAGAGTATCGTAAATACAAAAGCCACCAAAAAAATAAGTATTGTCCTTTACCCATTCGTGCCAACAAGGAATATATTTCGTTCAAATTAGCATCATAGATTTGGAGCTGAAAGGGATTGTAGAAGATATCAAGTTCAACCTCCTCCTTTTATATTTGAGGAAACCAAGTCCCAGAGATGTTAAGTGATTTGAATAGGGCCACACAGCTATTAAACATCTGAGGTATATTCCAAGTCCAATTCCCTAATTGATATACTATGTGATCTCTCAACTTTTTAGTAATATGACCTTCAGCAAATCATACAACCTCTGTGAGTATCAGTTTCTCCATCTGTAAAATGAAGCCTGGACAAATCATCATTAAGTCAGGGATTCTTAAACTGACATTCACAAAAATTGTTTTCCATATTTTAAAAACTGTATTTCCATATAGTTGATTTCCATTGTAATCCTATGCATTTTATATTTTACACTTAAAAACATGATTCTGAGAAGGGGTCCATATGTTTTACTAGATTGTCAAAGAGATCCAGACAGTGTGCAGGTGTGCACACACACACACACACACACACACACACACACACACACACAATTCCTACTCTCAGGTCTCATCCAGCTCTAAATCTTATGAATCTTTGAATCTTCTGACAGAAAAGTGATGCTCCCAGAATCCCTTTCCCAGGACAACTACTAACATTCTCAGAGAGAATGCCAGTCTTGTTACTTAAGCATCACGGCAGAGACAGCAGAGAGAAAACATGCTGGAAGGAAGCACTTGGAGAAAAAACCTGCCTGCTAAGATGGAAGCCAGCCTTATAACTTAGGAGCAAATGGTGCCTTTCCTTTCTCTCTGTCAGCCACGTATTTGAAAAACAGAGTCAAGAGGTGTCTCCTTAATTATGTCCAGTTTTCTCATCACTGGTGCTATATCTTGGACAGGGTCAAACGTAATTTGAAATAGAACACAAATGGGGGAAGGGGAAAATGAGAGAAAAAGCTCACCTCCCTCTGCTGCCCTTCCCCCCCACCAGAACAAAGAAAATCTAATTAGGCACTAAGGTCTCTAACCCAACTCTCTACTGGCTCTCTAGGGAGAAGAGTTTCATTAGCTTATGCAAGGCAGCCTCTGTCTACAGAATCCTATTTCATTCATCACAAGATCATAAACTTTAGGAATAGAAATGACCTTAAATGTTGACTATTCCAACCAGCTTCCTGATTTTACAGGTAGAGAGACTGAGGCTCAGAGAGATGAAGGTAATCAGTGATGGCTGTCATTTTACTAGCATTTTAAGTACTGCCAGGCTTTCTCACTATTTTATTGAAGCCTCATTTGAGCCAGAGGTATTATTATCCCCACTTTAGGATCGAAGAACCATCCTACTTTTGACACTTACTAGCTGTGTGATCCTGGTTAAGTCATGTAACAGTTTCTTCATCTGCAAAATGAGACTGAACTAGAAAGCCTCTAAGATCACTCAGCTCTAAACCTAGGATCTTAGACCAACTCTTTCACTTTACAGATGAGGAAACTGAGAACCAGAGAAGTGATTTGTCCAAGGTCACAGAGATAGTAAGTGAAAGAGGCAAAGATTTGAACCCCAGTCTTCTGACTCCAACAGACAGCTAGGTGGGATAATGGATAGAGTGCTGAGCTTGGAGTCAGAAAGCCTGATTCCAAATCCAGCCTCAGATACTTATTAGCTGTGTGACCCTGGGCAGGTCACTTCACCCTCTTTGCCTCAGTTTCCTCATCTTTAAAATGAGCTGAAGAAAGACATGGCACTGCAGTATCTTTGCAAAGAAAATCCCAAAAGGGGTCAAGAAGCATTGGATGTGACTGAAAATGACTAAAAACAACAATCTCTGCCTCCAAAATCAGTATTCTTTCCATTGCACCACATTGCCCCTCAAATGAGGAAACTAAGAATGAAGGAGTTTAAATGACTTGCCTTCAATAACTCTACTAGGAGATGTCTGAGACTATTATGAGGCAGCTAAGTGGTATGGTAAATAAAGACACACTTTAAGTCAGAAAGACATACGTTCAAATCCTGCCTCGGACACATACTAGCTTCATGACTCTAAGCAAGCCAGTTGATGTCTTTCCTCATACATAAAATGGGAAAAATTAATAGCATCTATGTCATAGAGTTGTTGGGAGGATCAAATAATTTGGCACATGTAAATCACTTTGTGGACCTTAAAGCCCCATTTAAATGCTAGTTATGGTTATTATTTCTGTTCTTATTTGAACCCAAATCTCTCCAATTGTACTTGTAGCCAATGTGTTATGACATCATGAGTGACAGAGCCAAGATGCCAAGCCAGGCTCTCCAACTCCAAATTCAACACTTTCTCTACTGCACTAGAGCCCTGTGAAATGGTCAGTGGTTTGACACCTACAGGCATCGCTGTGAGTGATTTCGATTTGCCCATGCATCACTGCGAACAGGTTATTCTTCTCCCTCTTGAGATACATCCAAAAAGATGAGGTGACCAGACAGTTCACCACTGAACCTGTTCTGAAATTCTCCTGGAAGGCTGATTGATGAGGTGCTTATCAGTGCTCTGATTTTTCCCTGCCTTCCTCGTTGAGTCTTCCCCCTGCCTCTCTCACTCAGCTAGGAACCTGATGGTCAATATGACCATCAGAGTAATACGTCCATTTGCTTCTCAAGCCCTATTTGTGCATCAGGAATCCAATGAAAACAAACCTATACTTCACTCTAAATGTCCTGAGAGTCAATAAGATCTGGGTTCAAATCCTACCCTGATGAACTGGTTTGCCACCCTGGATAAATCTCTTACTGGCTTGATGTTCCAGGGAACTCTCCAGGACTCTCAGTTATAAATGATGTTTATGTGGTAAGTTCATCCATGGATGGAATCACAGATCCAGTCCTTATCTATTATGACACATAAAGCTTTCCTGATCACCACTGATACCTTGGAGCAGATTAACACTTTTTAATGGTAACACCATTTTCTAGACAGAAACACAAACTACTTTGGGTGACATGACCAACATTCTTCCCTTCATTCCAGAATTCCTTCACTCCTTAATAAATCAACCATGAGAATCCCTTTTGGGACAGCTGTACTCTAAACCAATATTTGCTTCCATCAACTGAAACACTCCTCTTCACTGGACAACCTGACAAAGCTCACTAAAGTTATACATAATCTGTTTGTTCAATTACAGTTAATGCCTAAATATAGGTGATATCTAGGACTTTCTGCACACTTCTGAACAGCATCCAAAAGCTCCTGTCAGACACCACCAACACTGACCAAAAATCTTGCCTAAACAATTCAGTGTAGAGATGACCTCCACATCAGAACTGACTTCAGAAGAACAGAGAATCACAGGCTTCCAGAATGAGAAGTGACCTCAGAGACTCTGCAGTTTAACCTGAACAAGAATCCCTTCTACAACAACTCCAAGTGGCCATTCAGCCTTGGCTTGAAGTCCTCCAATTAGGAAGACCAATAACTGGCCAGGTAGTGTGATCCAGTGGTAGAAAGGGTACTGGCTTGGAGTCAGAGGACCTGAGTTCAGATTCCATCTCTGATGCTTACTACCTGAGTGATCTTGAGCCTTAGTCTCCCTAGGTCTGTTTCCTCATCCTCTTAAAATGAGATTGTTGGGTTCAATGACTTCTATAAGTCCCTTCTAGGTACATGAACTTCCATGGCAGCTTATTGAATTTCTGGAGAGCATGAATTGTTAGGAAGTATTTCCTTACATTAAGACTAAAACTACTTCCCTGTCAATACCACCTATCAATCCTGGTTCTAGCCTCTGCAGTCAAGCCAGACAAGTCCCCCAAATACAACCAGCCCCTCAGATGTGTCAATAAATTAATTAAATATTTATTAAGCAATATGTGCCAGCACTGTGCTAAGTGCTGGAGCAACAAGAAGAATCAAAAGACAGTCCCTGCACTCAGAGCATTCACAATTTAATGGGGAGGCAACAGATACATACAAACAGGAAGAATAGGAAATAATTAACTGAAGGATAGCACTAGAATTTAGAAGGGATAGGGAGGGTTTTCTGGAGATGGTGAGATTATTAGTTGAGACTCAAAGTAAACCAAGGAAGCCAGAAGGCAGAGATAAGGAATGAAGAGCTTTCCAGGCATGGGGGACAGCCAGAGAAAATTACCTGAGCCAAGAGATAGAGTGTCTTGTTCAAGGAACAGCAAAGAGGCCAGTGTCACTGAATAGAAGAGGCTGTGGTGGGGGATCAAGGTATAAGAAGAGTGGAAAGGTAGGAGAGCCTATGTTATGAAGGTTATAGAGGATTTTGTATTTGATTCTGTAGGCAATAGAGAGCTATTGAATTTTATTGAGTAGTGGGGTGAAATGATTGGACCTCAGCTTCAGAGAAATCACTTTAATGGCTGAATGGAGGATGGAGTGGAGGAAGAGAAACATGAAGTAGGCAGAACCACTAACAAGCTATTGTAATAATCAAGGCACGAGGTGATGAGGGCCAGCAGCATTAAAGGAGAGAGGGGAACAGATTTGAGAAATGTTGTAAGGTAAAATCAACAGGCCTTAGAAACAACTTGGATATTTGAGGGGGTGGGGGAGAAAGAGTGAGAAATCAAGGAGGACTCCTGGGTTGTGAGACTGAAGAACTGGCAGAATGGTGATGCCTTCTACAACAGTGGGAAAATGTGGGGTTAAGGGAATGATAATGAATTCCATTTTGGACACATTGAGTTTTCAATGTCTATTGGACATCCAGCGTGAGATGTCTGAAAGACATTTGGAGAAGTGAGATTTGAGACCAGCAGAGAGATTGGTACAGAGAGGTAGATCTGAGAGTCCTTAGCATAGGAATGGTCATTAAATCCATAGTTGCTGATGAGATCCCCAAGTGAAGTAGTATAGAGGAAGAGACTGGTAGAGGGCCCAAGACAGAACCCTGAGGGACACTTACAGTTAGAGGACATGATCTAGAGGACAATCAACCAAGGTAAAATAGTCACAGTTCCTTCTACCTACCCCCAGATGCATGATTTTAGCATCCTTCACCATGCCTCTAATGGGTGCTCTCCATGAGCTTCGAAGCAAACACCTCCCGGAATTGTACTCTATCTGCATTTTACATGTGAAGAAACTAAGACTCAGAAAGTTAAAGTGACTTACCCAAGATATTATAGCTTATAAGTGTCAAAGGAAGGATTTGAACCTAGATCTTTCTACTATACCACAAGACCTTTCTGCCTACCATCTTAAATGAACCATATCCCTCAAGTATCACAGAACTGAAAGAGATGTTATGAAACTGATCAACCTTCGACCCCATTCAGGTTAGTGGCCTTTTGACTGGGTCCAAGTTTTACAGAACAAATGCTTTTTTATTAAGGGGATTTGTTCTGTGAAGTTTGGATTCAGTCAAAGGGCTGCACTCGAGGACCTAGAGGCCACAGGCTCTCCACCTCTGAAATCTAGAAGCATCATAGATATAACATCTATATTGGCCATGTTTGAGGTGCATCTATTTATCTCCAGGATCAGAATTGGAAGAGCTATTGTTTGGAAGAGAGACTAGATTTGTTCGTTAAGTCCTCAACTACAAAATGGGGATAATAGCACCTACCTCCTTGAGTGTTTGTGAGGATTAAATGAGAACATTTGGAAAGTGCTTAGCAAAAGGCCTGGCACATAGTAGGTACTTAACAAATGCTTACATCCTCTCTTTTGTTTTCTTCCTTGGAAAAAACTAGGAACAATGTATAAATGTAGCAAAGAGGCAGATTTAGAGTTGATGTCAAGAAAAAATAATGCTACTAATTAAAGCCACCTAAAAGTCAACCAGTCATTATGCATTTCTTAAGGACCTTCTATGTGCCAGGCAGAGCAGTGAGGTGGCACAGTGGATGGAGTGGTAGGCCTGGAGTTAGGAAGACTCATCTTCCTGAATTCATATCAGGCCTCAGATACTTCCTAGCTGCGTGATCCTAGGCAAATCACTTCAGCCTGTTTGCCTCAGTTTCCTCATCTGTAAAATGAGCTGGAGAAGATATTAGCAAACCACGCTAGTATCTTTGCTAAGAAAATCCCAAATGGTATCACAAAGAGTTCAACACAACTAAAAAACTACTGAACAACACAACATCAGCAACAAACATAGAAAGAAAAGCAAAAACATTCCCTCACCTCCAGGAGCTCACATTCTAACAGGGAAGACAATATATACATACAAAATATAGACAGAGTGAAGGGAATGAAATCTCAGAGGAAAGGCACAAAAATGAAATGGTTGCCCTAAGAGGTGATGGCTTTCTCCTCAATGAAGTAGAAGACAGATAGTCACTTATAGGAATGATAGAATAGGAGATTACCTCTGAATATGGGTTGAGCTGGATGGCTGCTGAGTCTCCTTTGGAATCTATGTGATTCTATGGTTCCTCTCCATTTACTGGCAAGGTCAACATTCCCTCTCAGGTTTCAGGGTATGGGCAACACAGCATAATTGTTAAGAGTTGGAAGATCTGGTTTCGAATTTAGTTCTGCCATTTCCTAACTGGATGACTTTGGCAAATTCACTTCCACTCTCTGGACCTCATCTGCAATGAGAGACTGCTGAGCATATATTCCCTCTAACGCCTCTTCCAACACAAAGTCTATGATGTTAGGACCCATTAACTAAAGTGGAAGGGGCAGTTCTCTTAAATGGGATGACTGAGTAGGAACTTAGAATTATGAGCAGAATCCAGCATGGACTCCCTCCCTCAGTGGCTGATTCTGCTCTCTGGGTCATTTTGGAGTATTAAAACACCATAAGTGTACCTAGACCTTGGATGAACCAATGCAGGAGTGACACCATCCAAGACAGAACTAATTAGCTTCTCTCCCAAATTAGGACCCAATTATGAGAGTCAGCAGAAGAGCAGTAGAAAGATGGTTCTATCTTGAGTCAGAGATGTGGTGGTGGTGTTGTTCGGTCATTCAGTCATGTCCAGCTCTTCGTGGTTCCACAGATTATAGTGCACTAGGCCCTGCCATCCTCCACCATCCCTCAAAGTCTGTCCAAGTTCATGCTTTTTGTCTCCATGACACAGAAGATCTCAGTTCAAATCAAGTGCCTTCCATCGACTCCTTAGACTGGAATCAGGAAGACCCAGGTTTGAGCCTGCCCCCAAAGCTCACTAGCTATGTGACCCTCAACAAATCAAATGATATCTCCAGACCTCAGTTTTCTCCTCTGTAGAATGAAGGGGTTGGATTTAGTACCTTCAAAGGCCCCTTCTGACTTTAAATTTATGAGTCTATGGTCTTATCTGCACAACCTGGGGCTAGTCTCTGGATTTCCATTTATTCCACTGTAAAAATGAGGAGGCTGAATCAAATATCCTCTAAATTTCCTTTTATTTCTCTGAAGACCCTTGATAGCAAGAGAAAATAGCAGACTTTGTGTGAAAATATAGGAAAATATAGTTTTAATTCATGTCTCAGAGCAGGGAGGGAGCGGGCACATGGAGAGAAATTCCAAAGGAAAAAAAGCACCATCTATAGGCACTTTCCATGTCATATCCTTCTAAATAGAAAAATTCAGGCTATTCAGCTCCACATAAATCTCTAACCACCCTTCCTCATGCATCTGAATATGCTAGCAGTGGCAGAGGCAGAGGCCCACTTGCCCATCCGGGCAGGCATTTGCTCAAGTAAAACTGGGAAGAATCATTACTGAGCACAATGGACACTTTTGCTAAACAGAGAGCCTGAAAGGGAAACCTGAAGTCACGATCGAGATGAATTCATGCCCAAATGAAATGATCGATGCTGGTCTCTGGGTGACTGGAGGCAGTTGCCAGCACAGCTCAGTAACACTTGATGGAGGCCAGATGGCTGGAGCATCAGTGTTTCCGTGTGTGACTAATGAAGTGTGGAATAAAGGCACTTAATGCCCCTGCAGTATCCACAAGGAATGCTTCCTATTAGAAGTCCCTGCCTGAGTGCTCCAAATTCGGTGTGAGGGTTATAGCGCTTCTCAAGAAAGGAAGAAGACAGCAGGAGCAGGAAGAAAAGAGCAGAGAGGGAGAACAAAGCCTGTGAACTACAGCAGAGTCCAAGGATGAGCCCAGAATCCAAGAGCTGACAAGGCAAAAGGTCACCAAAGGACCAGATGGAACCTAATTCATACCATCCCCTATAGATGCAAAGTTTTCTCTGCAATTTTGCTACTGGGCTTTGACTGTCCCCCAGCTGACATTACCAAATTATGCAAATACAAGAAGAGGGAGTTAGGAGTAGGTTGGAGCCAATTTATATCCAATTAGGTTTCCCCTCAAACCCAAAGTTCCATCAAGTCCATATTTTAATAAAATCCAAATTAGACCCCAAGTCCAAAATATAGTCATCTCTCCAATCCAGGTTACCGAGTCAGATTGCACTTACCAAACTAATGTCCTAATTGGAAGAATCACTGGAAGCAGACTCAGTGGTTTAGAAAGAACCTTAGGTATCATTTGAACCATCCCATGTACCTAGTTGGTGCAGAGGATAGAGTGCCAACCTTGGAATGAGGAAAAACTGAGTTTTTTTCACTTATAGCTATGTGATACCAGGAAAGTCACTTAACCTCTCTTTGCCTCAATTTCCTCATCTGTAAAACAGGAATAATAACAGCACCTACATCTCAGTGTTGTTGTGAGGACAAAATGAGATAACATATATAAAGCACTTTGCAAATTCTAAAGCTTTCTATCAGTTATAGCTGTTATTATTAAGATAGCATAGATTAAGATTAATTCAGATTCATACCCAAGCATTCTGACCCTGAAGTCCAGTGCTTTTTCTCCTGATCCATGTTCCCTTTCATCCAACCTTCTCATTTTACAGATAGGTAAATCAAGGCCCAGAGAGATTATATGACTTTCCCACAAAGAGACAGTAATAAACAGAACCAGCATTTGAACTCAGGTCTTCTTGCTCCAAAGGCAATGCTCTTTTCCACTACATTTTAAACTGCCTGACAGAAAATGGAAGAGTCCGGATTAAAACTCAGACTCAATGTCTCAGATTCCAAAGATCAGCATTCTCTCCATTAGGAATAGGGCAGTGAAAAGTAGCATCTTCCTTTGAGTCCCTTCCAGTAAACAAATCTAGAAGGATTTAGGGGGGATCACCTTACTTCTGCCTCCATATTAACATTCCTTAGCGTAGTGCTCTTACTTCTCATTATGAGATTCCAAATTGATGCTGACAGTTTTATGGAGCCTTTCATCTTGATTGTGTTTGTAGAGTTGGACAAATATATCTTGACATTGAGGTGAGGGATGAAGACAACAGCAGAGGAAGCCAACCTTGCCTTCCAAATGAGAGTTTCCAATTCAGCGTGGATGGTTCTTAAGGTTTATGGTCAGAAGGACAAGAGAAATTTCCTAATAAGAAGGATAACTCCCGTTTCTATATCAGTTTAAGGATTACAAAGAACTTTCTTCACAACTGCCTTTTAGGGAAAGTATTTCAAGTATTATTGATCTCATTTTAAAGGCAAAGAAACTTAAGCTCAAAGGAATAAAATGACTTTGCCTATGGTAAATCATTCAACTAACAAGGATTTATGAAGTGCCTACTATGTGCCAAGCACTGTGCTAGGCAATAAAGACACACATATAAATGAGACAATCGCTTCCTGTATGAAGCTTTACGTTCTAAAGGAGACAAAATGGAGGCTAGGAAGTATGTGGCTGTCCAAGAATGATGGTATGCTCCTATAGTCCCTGCTATGGGGAAGGCTGACACTAGAAGATCACTTGAAATCCAGGGTTCTGAGCTCCAATAGATCTAAGTTATGGAGTGCTTGTACCAAATCCAGCATCAATAAGGTGAACTCCCAAGGACAGGGAACCATCGGACTGTGCAAGGAGAGGTAAACTGGGTCAGATATGACAAAGCAGGTTAAAGCTTCCATGCCAATAAGCAGTGGATTTAGGGCAGGGAGTGGCTATACTACTAGCCTGGACAGACAGGGAGATCTAATCTCAAAAATACAGAGAGATACGCTGTTCAGTCACATCCTACTTTGTGTGACCCTGTGGACTTTCGTCCATAGAGCTTTTTGGCAAAGATAGTTGAGTTGCTTTTTCCTTCTCCAGTATGTCCCCAGTTTGCAGATAAGGAAACTGAGTCAGGCAGTAGTGAAGTGACTTGCCCAGGGTCACACAGCTATTGGGTATCTTAAGGCCATATTTGAATTCCAATCCTCCTGCTTCCAAGTCTAGTGCTCTACTCACTGCACCATCAAGTTGAGATAGATAGATAGATAGATAGATAGATAGATAGATAGATAGACAGAAAGATAGATAGATAGACAGATAGATAGATAGACAGATAGATGGATATAGATAGACAGACAGAAAGACAGATAGACACATACATACATAGTCATATGTATATGTATATACACACACACATATATACGTTTGTACACACACACAGGGAGTTGGAATACTTGCTTTTTTTTTTATTCATTCAACAAAAACATATTAAGTACCTACTATGTGTCATACCCTCTGCTAGGCACTGGAGTTATAAAGAAAAAGAAGAAACTATCGATACCATCAAAGGACTGATATTCTCTGGGGAAATAATTATGTGCATATATAAGAAAATACAAAATACATACAAAATAAAGACAGGGAGCTATATGTCATGGTAGATAGAGCATTGGACTTGGAATTAGGAAGACCTGAGTTCAAATCCTACCTCAGACGCTTACTACATGTACTAGTGCAACTCTGGGCAAGTCATTCAACTTCTCTCAGACTCAGTTTCCCATCTTTAAAATGGGAGTAACAACAGTACCTACCTTGCAGGACTGTTGTGAGGATCAAATAGGATAACATATGTAAAATATTTTGCAAACCTTAAAGAACTAAATAAATGAGAGTTATTATCATTATTCAATACTAAATAATGTGGGGGAAAGATGGTAATGAGGGAAGACCTTATGTAGGAGGTGGCACCTGAGCTAAGCTTTGAAGGAAGCTAGGTATTCTAAGAAGCAGAGGTGAGGAGGGAAGGCATCACAGGCACGGGCACAGCTTAGGCAAAGGCATGGAGAAGAGAGATGGAATATCATACATGGGGAAGAGCGAGTAGGCTTCTGTCACTGCATCACTTTGGGACTTTGGAGCAAGTCAGTTTCCCCTCTGGGCTTTGATTTTCCCCATCTGTAAAATAAGGAGATTAAATCAGAACCCAAGTCTCTGGATTCACAAACCAGCTCTCTTTATACCACGCCATCCATCAGGAAGGAAGGAAGGAAACAAGCATTTTTTAGAAATCTGCTGTGAGCCAGGCACTGTGCGAAACACTCTACAAACATGAGCTCATTCAGTCCTCACAACTCTGGGAGCTGAGGGCTATTATTGTCTTCACTGATGAACCTGAGGTAAACAGGTCATTCCTAGGCAAGTGAGGTTCTGCCCTTCCTGAAAAGAAGGGGAAAGATGGAGATGTTGTCTGGGAAGCAGCGTCATGCTAGACTTGAAGTCAGGAGAGATCTGGGTTTAAATCTGGTCTCCAACACTTATTAGCCACATGACTATCACCAAGCAACTGTAAGACTGAGAGTCAATTAGTTTCCTGATCTGTAAAATGTTGATAATGATACTAAGGCCATCAATTCCAACTCCCTCCTTTTATAGGTCTGGGCAGCTAGGTGGTGCAGTGGATAAGGTGCTAGCCCTGGAGTCAAGAGGACCTGAGTTCAAATCCAGTCTCAGACACTGATTAGCTCTGTGACCCTGGGCAAGTCACTGCACTCTGAGTCAGTTGCTTCGTCTGAAGGAAATGATGACCTACTCCAGTATTTTTGCCAAGAAAACCCCAAAAGGGGTCATGAAGAGTTAGACAAGACTGAGAGACAACTAAGCAACAGTATTTTATAGGTAAGGAGACTGAGACACAGAAAGGACATATGACTTATCCAGGGTCACACAATTAGCAAGCATTTATGGTGGGATCTGAATTCAGGTTTGATTCTGACAACATAGGGAATGTAAACAATTTTATAAACTCAAAGTACATTATGTTGGCTATTTTTACTAACCCAAGCATCTCTCTTGTAATTATACATTTTTGTTGGTATCTTTTGCTTTTAAAACACTCACATTTCCCTATACATATCTCCCATCACCCCCTAGAGAGCCATGCCTCATAATAACAAAAAAGAAATGAAGACATAATAAAACCAAATTAAACAAAATAAAAAATTTCTAATATTGTTTGCAATGTTCTACACCCATAGCCTTTCCCCCTGTGCAAAGAATGGGTGAGGGGAGGTTCCTTTTCATGTGTGCTCTTTGGGAAACCAAGTTTTATTCCAATTATTTTTATTCTGAAAAATCTGTATTTCAGGCTTCCTCATTCATCCCAGCTCCTGAGGAGAAACGAGCAGGAATTCATGTGAACACACACACACACACACACACACACACACACACACACACAAAATGGTTTTAGCCTAATGAGCTGTGAGAATGACATGCATTCAGATGGACAGCAGAAAGATTACTGCTAGCCCTAAAAGGATAATAGACTTTGATTAACTACAGCAAGGAGCAGAGCAGACCTGAGCTCTGATGGACAGCCCTGTGCATCCCCCCTCCCCTTGGTCATATAGAGAAAAGGCCCCCATGTCACACCCATATCATTACTGCCTCTGGATGCACAGAATTAATAGGTCATTTGTACAAAATGGAACAAGAAAAGAATTTCATTAATAATCCTAACTGGGTGGCAAGAGTCCGGCTAGCGACTACAGACATCTTTAGCAGTACAAATAGGATGCACTCACATAATTAGCTCATCCATAATTTAACACTTCTGTTCGTATAAAGTTTGTACTCATTAGTCAAAATCACATCTCTCATAAATCTACAAGTTGTTTTAAACAAATTAGGTTTTTGCTCAAAGCTTTCTTTTCCTTGTAAAATGTGCCCTTGGTACATGTGTAAGGAATCGAGGTTCTTCCTGAAAAATGAATGGAGGCTGCTCCCATCACTGGGTGCTATAGTTTTCTTGGGGTGGGGGGCAGGTTTCCTAAAGTCCCTAGTCATATTGATATTTCTAAGATAGATACTACTAAGGGGCATCTAACACTGACTCCTTCCTAACCTCTGACCTTGATGTTGTCTGCCACTAAAGACAGCTGGTGGTTCAGTGGATAGAGCATTGGACCTGGAGTCATGAAACCCTAAGTTCAAATACAGCCTCAAACACTTATTAGCTGTGTGACCCTGGGTAAATCACTTAACCTCTCTTTGCCTCAGTTTCCAAAATTCTAAAATGGAGGTGATAACAGCATCTACCACTCAGTGTTATTGTGTAGATCAAATGAGGTAATATTTCTTAAAATGCTTAGCAGAAAGCCTGACACATAGTAGGTATTATATAAATGATTATTCTCTTCCCACCAAAAGGAACCTAGTTCAGTGTACTATCTGACTTTTAGACTACCTCAACCCAGTGGAAGGCAACTATGCTGACTCCACCCCATATTCATTACCTTTCACCTAGATTAGAACAATAACCTTTCTTTTAATAGGTTTCTCCTTCCCACAAAATCCTCCCTAATCCATTCTTCAGTCAGCTGCCAGTGATTTTCCTAAAGCACGGGTCTGATCATGTTACCCACTCCCACTCAATAAATTCCAGTAACTCCCTGTTACCTCCAGGATCACATATAAAATACTCTGATGGGCACTGGAAGTCCTTTATACCCTAGCCCTTTCCTACCTTTCCAGTGTTCTTACATCTATACTCCCCATGTACTCAACAATCCAGCTATGCTATCCTATTTTGAGGCAGTTAGATATGGAAGTAGATAGAACATTGGGTTAAATCCAGCCTCAGACACTTACTAGCTGAGTGACCTTGGGCAAGTCACTTAACCTCTGCCTGCCTCAGTTTCCTCAAGTGTAAATGGAGATCAAAATAGCACCTACCTCACAGAAGTTGTTGTAAACATTAAATGAGGTATTTTTAAAGCATTTAGCAAAGCACCTGCACATAGTAGGTATTTGTTCCCTTACCCTCCCCCCCAACTATCCCAGAGATATGACTCCTAGAACATGACTTTCTATCTCCTCACCTGTGCACTGGCTGATCTCCATGCCTGGAATGATTTCCATGCTCACCTCTTAATTTCCTTGGTTTCCTTCAAGACTCAACAGAAATATTTCCTTCTACAAGAGACTTTTCCTTGTCTCCCTAGCTACTAGTGTCTTTCTGTTTGAGGTGACTTCCCCTCCATTTTAAATATAAGGTGTCCCAAAAGTCTTAGTGCAGTTTTAAGCTTTAAGCTGTGGAAGCTAAAATCTGCACTAAGACTTTTGAGACATCTTATACATCTTGCATATACCAGGTTGTTTACATGTTGTCTCCTCTTACTTTAGAATGTAAGCTTCTTGAGGGCAGGGACTTTTACTGCCTTTCTATCCCCAGTGTTTAGGAGATGTCTGTTGACTTACTGAATGACTTGCTGACTGTCCCACATCACCCCAGATAGCAGAAAGAGTGAATGATGCAAGTCTCAAGGAGAAGAGCTTTACTAGGGATGTTTGTGCTTTATTTGGGAGGAGAGAGGAAGATAGAGACCCTACAAGACTGGTCATTGATGAGAGAGTGGAGCAGAGCAGGGTGAAGCAGGAACTCTCCCAGACCTCAAATTGAGTAGCAAGTTATTTTTCTTAACTAGGTTTCTTAAGGACAAGTGATATCAGCACCCTCAGTGTACTCGGGACAGAAGTGATTCTATGGCCTTCTCAGACTTCAATCTCTTCTGATGAAAAATGGGAGGGTTTTTCCCTCTCATGTCCCCTGATGTGTCCTCCAACTCTGCGCCTATGATAGCATGACCTGGTGATGCTCATATTTCAATAAAGAAATGCTGGCTCAAGAAAAGGAAAGGGAATAAGCATTTATTAAACACCTACTTTGTACCAGAAACTGTGATAAGCACTTTACAAATATCATCTCATTTGGTGCCACATTTATACCGAGGACAGAACTGGGATTCAACTGAGGTCCTTTGATCCCAAATGCTCCCTTTTGCTATAACACCATTGTGCCTTCCTCAGCACCGGAAACCTGGAACACACTGCCTCCCTTCCTCAGTCTATTTGGGTGGCACAGTGGATAAAGCTTGGGACTTCAACTTAGAAAGATCTGAGTTTGAATCCTGCCTCATACACTTACTAAATGTGTGGCCCTGGGGAAGTCACTTGAACTTCTCACTTTACAGATAAGCTGTCTCACCTGTAAAATGAAGATGATTATACAGGTAGGTACCCCACAGAGGTATGGTGAGGATCAAATGAGATAACATATCTCAACCACTTTCCAAACTTTAAAATATTTCTAAATGCTAACTATTATTATTTATTATTATTCTTTTTATTAAAACCTCTTTAAATTAAAGGCTCTGTTCAAAAGGCCACCACTTAAATAAAGTCTTCTTGATCCTTCGAGCATTTAGCTTCTCTTTTTTCCTCCTAAAATTATCATTTATTTACTTAAATGCTTACAAGTTGTTGTTCAGTTGCATCCAACTCTTCATGACTCTGTGGATCATATTATGTCAATACTATCCATGAGATTTTCTTGGAAAAGATAGCAGAGTGGTTTGCCATTTACTTCTCCAATGCATTAAGGAAAACAGAGGTTAAGTGACTTGTTCAGGGTCACACAGCTAGTTACATTTCTTAGACCTGTGGTTCTCAACCTTCCTAATGCCACGACCCTTTAATACTGGTATGTGGGCGTATCTGCATGTAGGTGGA
Source organism: Pseudochirops corinnae (assembly GCA_028646515.1). Taxonomy (NCBI): domain Eukaryota; kingdom Metazoa; phylum Chordata; class Mammalia; order Diprotodontia; family Pseudocheiridae; genus Pseudochirops; species Pseudochirops corinnae. The sequence goes on along the minus strand of CM053588.1, from coordinate 37,622,736 downwards.
CCCACAGGGAGACGGATAGAGGAGCAGTGTCTCGATTCCTAACACCATCGGAAATACGTCTTTTCTGATGGTCTTAGGTGACCCCTGTGAAAAGGTCATTTGACCCCCAAAGGGGTCACGACCCACAGGTTGAGAACCACTGTCTTAGACTGAATTTGAACTCAGGTCTTCTTGATTCTAAGCCCAGCACTTTACCTAATGAGTCACCTAGCTGCCTTATACATTGTATCCCTGCATAAAATGTAAGCCCTTCCAGAACAGATCTTGTCCTTTTTTTTTCCTTTGTGCACCTTACTCATACTCATATATATGTATATATGAAACATCTGGGATTTCCTCACTGTAGTAAACTGCTTCTGCTATCACAAAACAAACTGGGCAATGGTTTAGGAAGTTAAGTCCTGGGGAGTTGCTCACATCATAGCTAATAAACATCCACTGGGAAATTTGAGCCCAGGTCTTCCTGACTCCATCCCCAGCACTTATACCATAATACCACTACATATTCTATATTCCATGATTCTGTGACCCCTCCCACGTGTACCTTGAACACAGAAGGTGCGTAATAAAATTAATTTTTAAAATAATAAATTAATAAAATTTTTATTGAATCAAAAGTGAATTAAACCTCACCAGTATAAGGATCACGTAGTGGGATCATAGCTATAGAGCTAAGAAGGATCTCAGAAGCCATCATACAAGAATAGGAATTAGAATAACAAGCATAATAACAATAGCTAACACTTACATAGAACTTTAAGATTTTCACCCAAGTAGCTAGGTGGTGCAGTGAACAGAGTGCGGGGCCTGGAGCCAGGAAGACTCATCTTCATGAGTTCAAATGTGGTCTCAGACATTTACTAGCTGGATGACCCTGGACATGTCACTTGGCCCCATTGACCTAATTTTCCTCATCTCATGAACCAGAGAAAGAAATGGCAAGCCACTCCACTATCTTTGCCAAGAAATCCCAAATGGGGTCACAAAAAGTCAGACAGGACTGAAATGAAAAATGACTGAAAACAAATTAAGATTTTCAAAGCACTTTACAAACATATCATTTTTATCATCACAATAACCCCAAGAGGTAAGTATATTATTATTCTGTTTTTAAGAGGAGGAAATTAAGGCATACAGAAGTTAAGTGACTTATCTAGGATCACAGAGGGAATACAGTACTGGCATAAATGGATTTGAACTTGGGTCTTCCTTTCTCCAAACCAAACATTCTGTCTACCCACTTTACTTAGCTATCTCTATCACAACCTCCTTCTGTCACAGATAAGAAAACTCAGATCCCTAACGTCCAGTGTGAAAGTATTTGCAGATCCTATACTTGATTGCACGCCGTCATAGGGGTCACGGGAAGGGGGAGGGGAGAAAATTTGAAACTCAAGGGATTGTGGAACTGAATCTTGTAAACTAAAAGTAAATAAACAAATCAATTTTAAAAGAAAAGAAAACTCAGATCCTAGGAGATTCAATGCCTTCCCAGGGGTACACAAATAATAAGAACTGAAGGCAGGATTTTAACTCAGGTCCTATGATTCCAGAGCCAGGGCTCTTTCTACTGTATCATGCAGACAACCTCACAGAATTGCTATAGGATCAAATGAGAAAATGGGGCAAAGTGCTTTAAGAACTTTAAAGAACTATGTAAATATCAGTCATTGTTATTATTTGAGGGAAGGAAAATGGATCTGTAATTGCATGAGCATGAGGAGCTCTCCACCACTGGAGATTGGCAGCTGTCCATTAATTAACTTACAGTCTTACAGACTTGGCTGAGGTACTGGGAGACAAAAAAGGTGTCTTTTTCAATGTTATATAGGCTCTATGTATCCAAGAAGAGACTTGAACCTAGGTCTTCCTGATTCCAAGGTCAACTCCAAGCCACCCATGATCAGTATCATACTATCCTCTTCTTCATTACCATTATAATCCTCACCATCATCATCTTCCTACCAATTAGAGCTGTCCCCAAGTGGAATGAGTACCTGGGAAGGTGGTGGCTTCCCATTCTTTGGAGGCTTCAAGAAGAGAATGAACGACAGTTTGCTTGATATGTTATTGTGAAGGGGACATGTACAAGTACAAGTTGAACTAGATGGTTGTTGAGCTCCTTTGTAGCTCTCATATTCTATAATTCTGTGATTCACCATCATCCTTTTTTATGTGTCAGGAAACTACTTGGTACTTAATAAATATTTCATGAATGAAAGAATGAAGTATGGGGTATTATTTTTGCACTGCTGCTATTAATCATGGCAAAATTCTTAAGATCATGAAGTGCTACCACCACCACCCCCAAAAAAAGCATGACAGTTTTCACTGATGAATGTAAGTAGCTTTAATGAACAAAACTACTGGGTTCTAATACAGAGAGAGAGAGAGGGAAAAAAGAGAGAGAAAGGAGATGAGAGAGAAAGAGAGAGAGAGAGAGAGAGAGCTCCTTGGGCCAAAATATGAGTGAATGTTGTGCTAAGAGGAACCCAGAGATGCAATACTAAATGAAGTCATCTGCCCACTGTGTCTGGGAGGATATGGCTCAGCTCCCAGTCCTCAGAGTGGGGAGGGAGGCATCAATAAGCTGTCTGAATGATCAATTTCCACTTTTTCTACCAGAAAGGGAAATAAATTGCAGGAGCAAAGGATCATGGATTTAGCATTAGAAAGAAGTTTATAGGTCATCTTATCCAACCCTCCCCACCCCCAACTTTTAATAAATGATCAGACTCGGGCCCAGACAATTGAAATGATGTGCCTAAGGTTACATACAACTCAAAGGGCAATGAGATTAGGACCCTAGTCATAAGGAATCATATAACTAAAAAGTTGAATAGGATGTCAGTGGCCATCTAGTCCAACTCATTCATGAAGGAATTCTCTCTATAACATGCCCAACAAATAGTTGTTTACCTTCTCCTTGAAGATCTCCAAGGATCAGGAACCTAGCACCTTCCAAATCAGTTCATCCCACTTGGCAACAGATCTAGCTATTAGGAAGTGGTTTTTTTTTTTATTGGGGGGAGGGGGGATTCTTAACATCAAGTCTAAACTTGTCTCATTACAAACCTTAGATTTATAGCTAAAAGGAATCTTTGAAGTCATTGAATCTCCTTTCTAAGATGATGAACTCAGATTGTGAGAAGTTAAGTGAGTTTCCCATGATCACCCAGGTATAATGTGACAGAACCATTATTCCTTTTTTTTTTTTAGTAGTTATATAACAAGTAAGGATTTGCAAGCTCTTTATAAATATTCTCTCGGTTTATCCTCACAACAACCCTTGGAGGTCTTTGCTATGGTTATTCCCATTTTACAGATAGGGAACCAGAGGTTCTGTGACTTGTCCAGGGTCACATAGCTAGGAAGTATCTGAGGCTAAACTTGGACTTAGGTTTTTCTGACTCCAATGAGTCAAAAATATCCATTTGTACCACCTAGTTCAATTTTTTAAAGCAAGTTCTTTTGAATCCAAAGCTAGGTATCTTTCCACTAAAAGATGCCAATTCCTTAAGGGATAGGTATAGCCTAGGAATCAGTGGCCCTTCTTAGATGTAATTATTGTATTCTCACACAATTTATAGGCAGCCAACAAATGACAAGGAGGCAGTAGGGGTACAATAAAGAAGGGTACTGACACTATGCAAAACATATAAAGGGAATTATGAGTGTTTGACCTAAAGAAGAGAAGATGTAGGCAGGGACATGGTAGCTTCCTACAACTATTTGAAGGACAGGTCTATAGAAGATAAATGATGATTATTCTGCTTGAAATTACAGGGCAGAATGAGGAATAATAAGTGGATGATCATAAAATGTCTTGATATCAAGAAAAACTTCCTATTAACTAGAGGGACCCCAAAGTATACTGGGCTGTTTTAGGAAGAGGAGGGCTTCCCCTCCCCAGATACCTTCAAGCTTCACAACCATTCATTGAGAATGTTCTAGAAGGAGTTTCTATTTAGGTTCAGTTTAAACTAGACAACCTCTGCCCATTCTGAGTTCATGACTTCCTCTTCTTTTCTCTGTACACAGTTAGCCACCCTATCTGGCAGATGCTTCTCTCTATAGAGAGCCTGCTCATCTCCCTCCATAGTATATTTATCCCCCTTTACATCTAAGAAGCCCTCTCAATTCGGAAGATGCATTTCTGCCAGAGGAAGATGGGTAAAGCCCAGATCTTCCTAAGATTTGAGGGTATTGAAGGTCAGCTTTTCTCTGCAGGTGGTCAAGGGCTCTGTCTTATGAATTAAAATAACCAGCTTCCTCTAATGGCTAAAACTTGGTGCCAAGTAGAACAGAACAACCTAGAATCTAATCAAGCAGCCCAACCCCTTGCCTCTGAGCAGAACTAGAACCTCAATAGAAAAAGATCTCTAGGTCATTGCCTCATTAAGGCTCAAAGAGCTATGTGTCCAACTCTTTATGACCCCATTTGGGGTTTGCTTGGCAAAGATACTGGAGTAGTTTGCTATTTCCTTCTCCAGCTCATTTTACAGATGGGGAAACTGAGGCAAACAGGTTAAATTACTTGCCCAGGGTCATAAAGCTATTAAGGGTCTGAGGCTGGATTTGAACTGAAGAAGATAAGTCCTCCTGACTCCAGCCCAACACTCTATCCACCAAACCATCTCACTGCCTGGGATCAAATCTAGCTTCAGCCATTTCCTTTAATATTGACTTTAGACAAGCTATTTGACCTCTAGGGGTCTCTGAATTTTCTCATCTGTAGAGTAGGACCATAACACTTATTACACTATCTATCACCCTGTATTGTTGTAAGGGTGAAATATGATAATATACCTAAGTGTCAGCAATTATTATTATAATTTTTATTGATCTATTTTACATCTCCTTCATTTCCTAATATATCTGATACTCATAGCACCTAGAGAATCATACCTTATGACAAAGAATTTTTTTAAAAAGAGGGAAAAAAAGCAGTTCAGCAAAAATAATCAACACAATAAGCAAGGTCAACATTATATTTAGTATTTCATTCTCCTAGTCCTCTACCTCTTCAAAGAAGGAAGTGAGGTTCAGTTATTATTTTCTTAATCCTTACATACTAACAGCCTGTTCCAAAGACTAACATCTCTTTCTCCTAAGGAAACCCTTCCTGAATTGTAAACCAACATTTCCTGTTATACTACTAGCCCACTTCTTCTGAGTTGACTTGCCATCCCTCATGAACACAAAACCCTGCAAAGGGAAAAATTGGCACCTGGCCTTCCCCAAGGTCCCAAATTGTTCCCTTATTAATTTCTGTACCTTGGTGAGGAGAGCACAAACCACTCAAAAAAATTCCATAAGACCACCACTCTACACCTACACAGAAGTGTCTTGGGTATGAATAATGATTTGGGGTAGATAAAAATTCCACTTAAGTGCCTCTGGGCCTATACTGGAGACATTCCACCCATGACGTCACCTTTGGGGCTAATAGGAGGTTTTCATTCGACGGTGTCACGGCAGTCAGCCAAGGGCAGAAGAACCCTGTAATTTGTTGGGCTGTATGAGGGATTAATGGATTATGATTGTACAGTTTCTACAACCACTTTGTTTTAATTGTTGTCACTGCTAATAAAGGGTTTCTTTGGAGTGTGTGTGCCTCTTTGAGGCTGTCCCAATATCACAGAACCTTCACTGCTATTCTTAAGCAGTAATTAGCCTGCATGCTAGAAAGCCTCCCCCAGCCTCTCCTCCCCTGCCCCCACCCAAAGGTTGGGAAACACACGGAGAGCTCAGTGTAACTTAGCCCCCAGAGGCCTTCTTCATAATGATGGAGCACTCTAGGTGAGTTTTCTAGTCATGCCTAAGAGATAGGATCAATAGCCTTCTTCACATATAGCATTAAAAAATCAAATAGAAACAAGATGTAAATTTTAACACATGGAAATGAGCAAAAACACTCAACTCATCCTTTACAGAACCTTATGGAAATGTTCTTAAATGAGGGTCCATAAACTTCGCTTTAAAATATTTTAATAACTACATTTCTATATAATTGGTTTCCTTTGTAATTTTATGTGTTTATTTCATGCACTTAAAAACATTGTTCTGAGAAAGGCTCCTGAGGTTTTTCCAGATCGCCAGTAGAGTCCATGATACCAAGGTTAACAGCCCCTACTCTAATGTGAGAAAGTAGTCATTAACTCAAGGAATGGAAGCAAAAGATACAGACCTCAATGGAGACTTAATAATGACATCCTGAATAATGAGCGGGTCAGAGAATAAATCATAGAAACAATTATTAACTATGTGAAAGATAATGATAATGATGAGACAATAACTCATCATTTCTGGAATGCAGCTAACATAGTCCTCTGAGGAAAAATGGTCTCTGAGAACATACATTAGCAAAATTTTTAAAAACACTGAAGATTGATGAACTGAAGGTGCAATTTTAGAATTAGAAAATCAACAAATAGTGGGTAGTGTTGTATAATGGAGAGAAAGCTAGACCTCAAATCAAGAAGTACCATATTTGAATCTTGCCTTGGACAGTTACTAGCTGTATGACACTGGACAAATCATTCCCCTTCTGGGACTCAGTTTCCTCATCTGTAAAATGAAGGGGGTGACTCAATGGTGTCTAAGGATCTTTTTATCTCTAAATCTGTGATCAAAGGAAATAAACAAATGGAAAATAAATCCCAAGGAAGAAATTTGGGAAGTTACAGGAGGAACAGATAAATTAGAAATCAAAAATACCTACAGAACCAAAAAAAACAGAAGTGAAAGCGGGGTCTTTGAAAAGATTAACAAAATTGATAGACCTTTAGCTTACAATTAAAAAGAAGGGGGAGGGAAATCAAATTTCTCAAATTAAAGGAAGGGAAACATGATTTCATGGAGAAGGAGATGAATTTGTACATAGAAGACCTAGTTCTGCCTCTTACTAACTACATATCACCTTGTTCTCACCTGTGGCTCAAGAAACTGTAGCATTCACGGCAGCCACACCTCAGTCAAACCATCTTGGCAGACAAGCTGAATCAGATTGAGGGTAACTGACAGGCCTCAAACCTGTTGGTGAATTAGGGGGGCATCTACCCCAAGCATGTGAAGACTTCCTCTAATAGAATGGGTGGATGAGAACCATTTGTTCCAACAGGCATGAAGGCAGCTGAAGCAGGTGATGTGGAACACTTAGAGCTTGATCTGGCATCAAAGGCGCAATGTCAGCTGCTACATCCAAGGCCATCACCGGTCATGCTGGCTTTGGTCTTGCCATTGGATTTCAATGACTGTGGAAGAGAGAGTGAGACTGATGATTTCGTGCAACTTTATCTCACTTAAATCCCAATTCACACACAAGGCAGGATATCACCCTGTGATATCATTGGTCCTCTTTGAAAATGAAGGACAAACAACAACTAAATGACTTTTCCCTCTCTGGGACTTAATTTCCTTATGAAGGAGTTCTCAGATCTCTTCTAAATCTAAATCTATGGTCCTGAGATGATACTTTTGTCCCAGGTTCTGACCTCTAGGTGCTGTTGCATATTAACAATTAGTCTCTCCATAGTGAAGTAGACAGTTCCTTTTATTTCCTAGCACACAACCTCCAAATTCCAGGAGAGAATGATTGTCCTATCACATCTCATTCTTTTCTTCAATGGGACTGCTCAGGTGGCCCTGCTGACAACACACCAGGAGAAGACAGGAATCACTCTTATGACCTTAATGAGTCACTTCAACTCTCTGTTCTCATTTTCTCCATCTGTAAAACAGAAGAGAAGTATAGATGGCCCCCAAGGTCCATTCCATTTCTAAATCTACGGTCCTAAAAGAACAGAGAGAGAGCAATGGACCTGGCTTGAAATCCCTTGAATGTTATGTCCCATGTCCCACTCACTTTAAATATAGGACCAGAGGTGTGTTGAAGCCAGCTCAAATTGGCTTATGGGGAGCCAATTGTTAAATTTTCAGAGTGAGTATTTACACCTCAGAAATCAGCAAAGGCTATAAATTGGGATTTGTTGTCTGTTGATTGTCTAGTCTGAAGACAGTGATGGAGAAAATGTTGATAAGACAACTTAAACTTCAAAGTGTGTTGTGCATAAATTTTTCTCTCTTCTCTTTATTAAACTTTTACCAGTACACCCTGCATAGCATCTTCTAAACTTATGATTCCTTGTCTCACCACGTACTTTGGTACCAACATCACAACAATAGTTAGCATTTGCATAACGCTTTAAGGCTTGCAAAGTGCTTTACAAATATTATCTCATTTTATGCTCATAATAACTCTGGGAGATAGGGGCTATTACTATGCCCATTTTTCAGATGAGAAAACTGAATCAGACAGAAGTTAAGTGATTTGCCCAGTGTCACATAAATAGTAAGAGTCTGTGGCTTGATTTGAACCTACATCAGTGTTCTATCTAGTCTAATGCCTACCTTTGGGGACAATGTTCAGTATTTCCTTTAATCCTACTTTCTAGCTGCCTATTTAATGTTGGAGTCTTCTTCAAGCCTTGTAGGAATGCATGAATTGAAGCTCTTTCCTTCCCCCATATCTACTCTCACCTTCTGACATTTTGACTCTGTTTAGAAATGATCACAGTCTCCTTGGATAACAGTGATTCCAAATTTAGTGCTTTTCCCCCTCTCTCATTCTAACTATCTTCTCTCTGCTAGCTTGTAAATCATTTGTCATTTTTATTATTATTCCCACTTACATGTTTAGTAAATATTTGGACAGCATTTTGCATTTCCAAAGGGCTTTTCCAGTATTTGTAGTCATTATCTTGTCATGTGTGTGAGAAGAGTCTCTATGATTATCTCCACTTATCTATTAAAATGTGAAGCAGATGGATCTGGGCATTTGATGGAAATTGGGTAGGATCAGAACCTGGAGCTCTTTTAACTTCTCCCTTCATTCTTCTAAGTCTTCTAAACTCTTCTGAGCCTATTTGATTACCTGGGATAATAAACCAGGAATGAACCAGGAAAATTGGGTCAAAGAGACATTGTGGCATAGTGCAAAGGAGCACTGAATTTAGAGTCTGAGAACCTGGACTGCTGTCACTTACTATCTGACGTTAGTTAAGTCACTTCCCCTCTATGATCCCAACCTTCTTCATCTGTCCAGTAAGGGAGTTGGAATAGATGTCTTCTAAGGACCCTACCAGCTCTAAATCTATGGCCCTCTGAACTTTGATGTTGTAAAAGAAGCACATTTCAGCTTGATGTCAGGAAAACTTCCTAATAATTAGTAATGTCTCAAAGTAAAATGGGCTACAATGAGAGATAATGGGCTACCCCATCTTGCACATCTTCAAGTAGAGCCTGGATTCTCACTTCAAATTATATTATAATGGGGATTCTTTCTTAGACTACATGGCCAGCTGAGGTCCCTTTCAATTAAAAAAAAAAAGATTGTGTGATTTAAAATACAAAGGGAAGTAAGATCATGGATGAAGTTATTCCTGCCTCATCTCAGACAATAAAACTGCCTTGCATAGAGGAAAACACTTGAATATGAAGATGCTCAATGGTAACCTTCACCAACCACCCCACCATAGCCATCATTCCACCAAGTATCAGCACCCCAGCTGTGGACAGCTCCTTGCTCTCATGCTCTACCTTTCCCCCTTTCTGCCACTCTTCATAACTGTCACCTCCCAGGTCTTATTTTTGTCTTGTTCTCAGCTGCCAGGGCATGTGACTCAAAAGGTTACAAAAGCTAAATGGGAGTTAACATCTGTTATTTCAGGCAGGCCTGGTGTTAACTCACTATATCACATTTCCCTCGGTCAATATCTTCACAGATACAGGGAAGTTCCAGGGTTCATTTTTATGTATTCCAGCCTCTACTCAGCCAGGAACAAATGTCCACTTACAAGTTTCTTCAGTTCTTAGCATAAAAAGGACACTTTTTTCAGTGTTATTCCTGACATTTGAAAGAAAGAAGCAAAGTTGGAAGGGTGAAAAGGTGAGGGGGTGGAAGGGGATGAGTTCAAGAAAAAACTGATGATTTGTCACAACCTTTTATATAGGCTCAGAGACCTGCAGCTGGAGGAGACCTTAGATTCCATCAAGTTCAATCTTCTCACATTATGGGAAAGCATCTGAGGCTCACAGAGATTTCATGACTTTCCCTGGATCCTAACTGCCTTATTAAGTGACTTGCCTACAATCACATAGGACTGCCCAGCTGCATCAAAGAAGGCACTGTGTTCTATGAGTGAAGCAGAATTGTGGTAGCTCAAAAGAAAAGACGTACAAATTTAGAGATATCTCCTCTCCAAATGTTGGTGAGTATTATTTGTGCCTGACCTTGCTCATACTGGTCTGATCAGTCACAGCTGGACACAATGTACCTTCACTCAAACATAGTGATGTCATTTTGGTCCTCTTCGAACACAAAGGACAACAACCAATCAGCTTTTCTATAATTGTCAAAGGCCCCATCATCCTCCCAGACACATAATCTAGGGGTTATTCTTAACCCCTCACTCTCCCTCACCACCACCCCACATTCAATCTGATGCCAAGTCCTATCCACTCTATTCTTAGAGTATTTCTTCCCTTCTCTTCTTTGGCACTGCCATCACTTTGGTTCAGGCCTTCATCGCTTCATGCTTTGGCATGCTTTGACTCTTTCAATAACCCTTTAGTTGGGTCCCCAGCCTCAAGTATCTCCCCACTCAAATCAATACTCCACTCAACTATCAAAATGATCTTCCTAAAGTGCAAATTTAACCATGTCACACCGGTATCCAACAAATTCCAGTGATACTTCATTACCTCCAGGATCTAATATAAAATCTTCTGTTTGGCTTCTAAAGTCCTCCGTAACCTGATTCCTTCCAACTTTCCAGTCTTCTTATATTTTACTCCTCTACCCATACTTTACAATCCAGGAACAGTGGCCTTTTTGCTGTTTCCCAAACAAGACACCCTATCTCCCTATCCCCCATGCATTTTCACTTCCTGTCCTTGATACCTGGAATTCTCTCTATCCTCAACTCCACCACCATGTTTGCCTGGATTCCTTCAAGTTTCAGCCAAAATCCCACCTTCCAAAGGAAACTTTTCTCAGTCCTCCTTAATGTTAGTGGCTTTCCTCTGAGATGATCTCCAATTTATACTGTATGTATCTTGTTTGTACATAGTTGTTTTCCACCATCTCTGCCATTAAACTTGTTTCTCCTTGAGGGCAGGAACTTTTTTTCCTTGTCTTTGCATTCTCAGTTCCTAGAAGAATGGATGGCATACAGTAGGCACTTAATAAGTACTTGTTGATTTAGTTACACAGCTAGTAAGTAGTTGAAATAGGGTTTGAACTTTCTAAATTGAGGTCTAATGTACTATCCAGGTGGCCTCTTACTATGTACAGTTTACTGAGGCCAAAAAAATTATAGTATGCTGAAGAACTATAATGGGGTGGCTAGGTGATGTAGTGAATAGAGCACTGGCCCTGGAGTCAGGAGGACCTGAGTTCAAATCCAGCCTCAGACACTTAACACACACCCCCAAAACAAACAAACAAAAAAAACCTAGCTGTGTGACCGTGGGCAAGTCATTTAACCCCAATTGCCCTCCAAAAAGCAAAAAGAGAGAGAGAGAGAGAGAGAGAGAGAGAGAGAGAGAGAGAGAGAGGGAGAGAGAGAGAGAGAGAACTATGATGAGATCAGATTCCCCAGATTTCTCTATACAAAACCTGTTAAGGGCTCACCTATGACAAGGCCTGTTTATGCAATGACCGTGGTGCTGACTGGCCTCCACAAAAGGATGTCACAATCTTGTGGACAGGGTTATACGTTCATACATTTTTGAGCTGGAAAGTCCATTTCTCCATAGAGTCCAACACCCTCTTTACAGGTGAAGAAACAAGCAAAGAGAAATTTAGTGACTCATTCCTTGTCACACAGCTTGCACCTATCCAAACCAGGGTCATAGAATCATAGCTTTGGAGCTAGTTGGGACCAAAAGGGATCTTGTCTGCCCCCAAATAAATGCAAGAACAGAGACTTAGAAATGCTATGGGATTTGTCCAAAGTCAGTTGGTTAGTCAATAAGTGTACATTGAGTGCTTACCATCTGTCAGACACTCTTTTAAGTGTTAGGGACAGAAAGGCCAAAACATAGGATGAGATAGGAGAATTTATTTCACAGTCATGTCCAACTCTTCATGACCCCATTTGGGGTTTTCTTGGCAAAGATACTGGAGTGTTTTGCCATTTCCTTCTCCAGCTCATTTTACAGGTGAGGAAACTGAGGAAAACAGGGTTAAGTGACTTGCCCAGGGTCACACAGCTAGTGTCTGAGGCTTCATTTGAATTCAGGAGGATGAGTCTTCCTGAATCCAAGCCTGGCACTCTATCCACTACTCCATCTAGTTGCCCCCAAGATATGAAATAGATATGAGATATAGAGGAAATAGGGAGCCATTGGAATTTATTGAGTAGGAAAGTGACTGACTAATACTTTAGGAAGATCATTGCAGAGTGATGAGGGACAGAACCAATGGCCTCAGGATCCCTTCCAGCTCAAAATCTATGAGCCAGAGTTCAAGTGGAGGATGGGGGAATGAAGGGTCCTAAGGCTGAAGAAATTAGGGTTTTAATTCATTTCAGCAACTGAGGAGAGGATGTATTGGAATGGAGAGAGACTTAAGGTACACAGCTCAACCAGAAGGCTATTGTACTAGTACAGATATGAACTGAGAAAGCCTATACCAGTGGATCAACAGTGTGAGCTGAAAGAAAAGGATATGTATGAGAGAGTCTATGGAGGTAGAAATGACAAGACTTAGCAATAGATTGGGTATATGGTATGAGCTCTTCTTTGATGCTGTTAAGTTGTTTTTCAGTCACATCTGATTCTTTAAAACTCAGTTCAGGGTTTTCTTGGCAAAGAGAGACTGGAGTAGTTTGCCATTTCCTTCTCCAGTTCATTTTACAGATGAGGAAACTGAGACAAACAGGGTAAAGTGACTTGTCTAGGGTTACACAGTAAGTATCTGAGGCCAGATTTTTTTTTGGAGGGGGGAAGTTAGGGCAATTGGAGTTAAGTGACTTGTCCAAGGTCACACAGCTCGTAAGTGTTAAGTGTCTGAGGCTGGATTTGAACTCAGGTCCTCCTGACTCCAGGACCAGTCCTCCTTTCTAGTTCACCTATTCTAGTGTGCCAAAGCCAGATTTGAATTCAGGTAGATGAGTCTTCCCAACTTTAATTAAGCCCAGCACTCCATCCACTGCACCACCTAGCTGCCTATCTATTTTGATAACAAGAAGGAAATTGAAATATGCAAAACATGACCTAGGCATATAATGGAGCTGGAGTGACTTATAATGGATTAGAAAATTTGGGCTCATTTAGAAGCAGAAGATTACCCATCAGTGTTGGAATTCATAATCATAATGATAATAGCCAACATTTACATACATTATTTCATTTGAACTTCACTCCTTATTAAAAAATTCCTATAAGGTAGATACTATAAGTTTCATTATCTCCTTTTTACAGATGAAGAAACTGAGGGACAGAGAGTTAAAGCCACTTACCCATGGTCTCTAAATGAGTGTCAGAGTAAGGTCTAAACCCAGGTCATTTCTGACTCCAAGTCCTGCACTCATGCCTGCTCAACCTATCCTCTCTCAGTCATTCCTTTACTCAACAAATATTTATTAAGTACCTACTATATGCACCATAGTGTGTTAGGCACAGGGAAGATAGAGACTCTAGACAAGATACCATCAGTGAGTGAGTCAGTGAATGAGTCAGTGAGTGAGTGAATAAATGGATGTATGGGTAGACATAGGCAGGAATAAATGTCATGCAATCTTAAATTTAGGAATAGGGGGTCCTTTGAAGTCACCTAGTCCATCCCTCTCATTTCTGAATTGAGGAAGCTGAGTCCCAAAGAAGGGAAATGATTTGCCCAAGGTTATACAGGCAGTAAGTAACTGAGCCAGCATTTGAACCCAGGCCCCCTGTCTCTAAATCCAGTGTCTTTGCAATGAATCTAGAACACTCTGCCTTGGATTTATTTCTGGGTAACTAGTTAGCTAATTATCTATTGGTCTCATTTTTTTATTTCTATACCCATGTTTATCCCATCCCTGGTACTGAACTAGGAGTGAGTGAATTAATCTGGAGACATTGTATTTTTGCCCTGCCCTCAGGTTCAGCGTAGGGAAAAAGAAAAAGGACAAGGCACCTGGTGTGGCAGCTGTTCATCCACCTTTGGTGTTCACCTGGCACTCCCCTCTTGCCTGTGGCTCCAAGAAGCTGTAGCACCCGCAGTAACTACATCTTGGTAAACCCTCTCTGGAAACACATTTAACCAGATTGAAGGTAGCCAATGGGCCACAAATCCATCAGTGAGTTAGGAGGTGTCCACCCCAAGCATGTGAAAACTTTCCCCAGGGGTGGATAGATGAGAAAATTTAGGATTTAGGGGGAATTTTTTAATCTTTTTTTAAATTTTAGACAAAGACTAAAACTTAAATACATAAGAATAAAAGAAAAAGAAACATATAAACTATAAAATAAGAAAAATTTTAAAAACACATCATGTACAGCAGAACATAGAAGATTCAGAATACATAGCAATGATTTTCCATTTCAAGAAAGTCTATATATTAAATACTGCATGTTATATAGAAAACTGTCCATCTTTTTCTTTCCTTGTAAGTTTTCTTTTGTTCTCTGCTGTACACTTTTTTGCTCTTTTTTCCCCTCCCTCCCCTCAGAGGCTACAATTAAGCATGGATATATTTTTATACAGAGATACTGATATATACATATATGTATATGTATGTACATATATAAACATATACCTTCCCTATGAGATTCTACTCCCAGTCTTTACTTTTATGTTTACACCTATCTTTTTTCCTATCTCTTCTAACTTCTCTACTTAACTTCTACCTGCTACCTTGCCCTCCTATTACTTAACCTACCTCCCCCTTCGATGATCCCTCCCTTATCCTTCCATTCCCAAAAGCCTAAACACCCTTTTATATGCCCCTGAAATGAGAACAATTTGTACTGATGACCATGAAGGCAGTTGAAGCAGGTGCTGTGGAACACTTAGAGCTTGGTGTGCCATCAAAGACGCCAAGGTCATCCACTGCATCCTGGGCCATTACCAGTCATCTTGACTGTTTTTGTGCCACTGGATTTTGATGACTCTGGAAGAGAGAGTAAGGCTGATGGCTTTGTCCAACTCTTAACTCACTTAAATCCAATTCAGTCATGAGTTGAGATATCAGCCTGTGATGACATTGGTCCTCTTTGTTTTTTTTTT
>CM053588.1:37594462-37606962 GCA_028646515.1 Pseudochirops corinnae | reverse complement strand
TACATATTTGTGTCTAATAGAAGCTATCTTTGGGGGGAAGGAAACAAAAGACATTTTTGTGATAACTTTATACTTAAAAGGAATAACAAGTTGTGCATAATAGATTTGCAATTTCATGTATAGTTATCTTTATTATTCCATGTTATCAAAATGATTATTTTATTTCATAAATTAAAAATAAAATAAAAGTTATAAAAACAAAAAGAGGTGGTAGCTGGGGAAGGTTTCATGGAAGAGATTATACATGGATTGGAACTTGAAAAATTGAAATTGAAAAAAAATAAAAAAATTGGTAGCCCTTGGATAGGAGGAGAAAAGGGAAGGGGGGTTGACCAGGGAATAGTAAAGACCAGGAACAATGGTGTAAATAGGGAAAAAACAGTATGTGCAGGAGAGAATGAGAATATTGTGAGATACAAATAGAAAGGTATAAGTCTTGACATGGTGGTAGAGGAGTTCATATTTGCTCTAATAGGCACTTAGGAAACAAGTAGGTTCTTAAGCATGAGATGAATTTGGCATGATGAATGTGCTATTTTACAAAGATTCATGTCATGCAAGATGGAGTGGAAGGGTTAGAGACTCAAGCCAGGGAAACTGGATCAAGGCTATTGCACTAGTATAGGGTGAGAGTGAGAGGGCCCAAACTAGGGTGGGGGAAATGGAAATGGAAAAGAAGGTATTGTTCCTTGCTTATTTCTCAAGAGGAGTATGAGGATAGGATCTATGGTGTTTGGCACCATTTTGTACCAGTAATGGATGAGCATTCCTCATCCAACATGAAGATTCTTTAGGCTATGTTCAGAAGTCCATGAGTGACAACTCATTCTCATTTCAACCCCAAGAAACTAAATCAACACAAATGAAATGGGACTCTGTCCTCCCAGGCTCCAGAGACTCCCTCCCAGTTTTCAGAAAGCCCACCTCAGTAGCAAGTAAGAATACATTTAAAAGAAAAGGATCAGTCAATAGATGTTTAGTTTTTAAAAGACTTTGATCTATAGGTATATAACAAAACAATGTAACCCAATCCAATTCGACAACTGAATGATTACACTGGATAGATAGATATGTGTACACATCTATATATAAAACATTAGTAAACTTTTATGCACACAGCACTTTGTTAGGTGCTAGAGACCCAAGATCAAGAGTTCCTGCCCTCAAGTTGTTTATATCTTGGGAAGTAAAACAAAATTGTTTCTAGGGGAGATAGAGAGAGCCAGAGATAAAAGGAGGGAGGGAGGGAGAGAAGAGAGAGAGAAAGAGAGCTCTAGACAGGGTGTCCCACTTGTGCAGACAGAAGGAAATGGAAGATGGAATGTTATATACAGGACATAGCCAGTGGGCCAGTTTAACTGGAACAAAGATTCCATGAAAGAGAGCAAAATGAAATGAGATGGAAGTGATAGGCGAGAGTCAGGTTGTGAAGGGCTTTAAATGACAATCTGAGAAATCCTCAACCTAAGATTTGGAGTTCAAACATGGTTTCAATTCCCAGCTCTGCCACTTCTTAGCTATATGGTCATCTCTCTGAGCCTCAGTTTCCTTGCTTGTAAAATGGAGGAAATAACACTCAGATTGAATCAGTTAGGTGGCTCCATAGTGCATAGAGCACAGGACCTGGAGTCAGGAAGACTCATCTTCCTGAATTAGAATCCAAGTTCAGACATTTCCTAGCTGTGTGACCCTGGGCAAGTCACTTTATCCAGTTTGCTTCAGTTTCTTCATCTGTAATATGAGCTAGAGAAGGAAATGGCAAATAACTTTAATATCTTTGTCAGGAAAACTTCAAATGGGGTTACAAAGAGGCCGACAAAACTGAAATGGCTGAACAGCAATACTCCCCTAAGCTACAGGATTTCTCAGGGTTGTAAGGATCAAACGAGACCAGAGCATAAAACATTTTGCAAAGCTGAAAGTGGGACAAAAATGTCAGCTATCATGACAGATGTCAAGTGTCCAGTTATAGCAAACACTTGGCATTTAGGCCATGCCAGGTGCTGGTGTGCTGCCAGTCTATCTCTAGCAGCAGCACAGGGGAACCACCAGAGGCCAACCTGTCCCAGGAACTGCCCACTGCCTACATTCCAGTTTCCATTGTTTATGAAAATGACTCAGGGTAATTAGTTTGTGCTAAAGAGTGTCAGATTTCCTGCGTTCAGAAACCGTGGCAGAAAGCTGAGAGGACACTCACTGCCATAGGAACAATGGAGAACTTGTTTTCTTTGAAATGCCAATAAATAAAGGCACCCGCATCTTTGATTTTGGTATCCCAGGGACAACAGCAAAGGTAGAGCCTGAGAGCGTAACATAATAATCATTCTGAACTCCACAATGAAAAGCCACATTCAAGTAACTCATCTCCTCTGGCCTTATTGTGCCTGATCAGAGATATTAAATTTAATAAAAAGAAGCCATCAAGGTTATCTCAAGTCAGCATGAAAACACACCAGATTTCTGGAATTCTTTATTCCTCTCATGCTAAGGAGCAATTGGGAATGTGCCGCTTTCTTGGTGTACGCATATGAACAGCCAACATGCTAGAATGAATAAAGGGTTAGATTTAGTCAGAGAACCAAGGTTTAATTCCCAGATCTGCATGAACCTGTGCAACCCTAGACTATGTATATAACCTCTCTGAGCCTCAGTTTCCTTATTTGTAAAATGAGAGTTGGACCTGACACCCTCTAAAATCCTTTCTATCTCTAAAGCTGTGATCTCTTAATGTAATCCCTTATGTTTTTTGATCTACTAACTACTGTGCCAGATGTGGAGAGAGAAACATGAGAGCATAAGCCCTAAACAAATTAAAATCACATATATCCATCTTCCCACCTGGGACTAACTGACTGTTCCAACTCTACGCCGATGGATGTGTAATTTGCAGAACGCACCTGGATGCATGTGATCATATCCATCTAATAACAAAATCATAGACTGCCAGTGCTGAAAAAAACCTATATATTGTCTAATCAACCTCCCTCATTTTATAGGAGAAACTGACATCCAGGAGAAAACTACCTTGAGCCAAGTCCTTGACTGAATCAGGACTTAACCCAAATTTTCTGTAGCTCACTTTCTAAGAAACAACAGAGTGATGAATTTGGAGCCAAAGAACCTGGGTTCAAGTCCTAGATCTTCCATTTATGACTCATGTGACCTACAGCAAGTCACTTCCCCTAACTGAACCTCTGTTTCCCCATTTATACAATGAGGAGGTTGGATCAGATGGTCCCCAAGATCTCTTCCAGCATTAGCCCATGATTCTATGGTCTATGTCACCTTCTTTTGCAATTAATATTTGATTCCCCCAAATGAAAACACAGTGGCCCTTAGCAACTGGTGAATAGTGTGCCAGGGAACATGGGATGACCTGAGGCCACCCCTGAAATGCTGATAGCAAGAATTCCTGGAAGCGCAGCGAAGGAGCTTCCTGGAGAGTATAGAAGACGGTCGTGGCCATGAGATTATTCCCAATCTTTCCCTTCAATGGCCTCTCTTTCATAGCAAGTCCTCACTCAGATAGAACAATCACACCTCATTCTGTACATGAAACAGGAAGCTTGAGGCCCATTCTCCAGTCCACCTCATGTCATGCTGAACAGTCATCTGATAATTTTGACACCTCAGCAAGGATGCCCAGCCTTCCCAAAGGAGAGCTCATACAATGGGCAACTAAATGGTAATACTACAGACCCACAAAGTCCTAACGTGATGGTAGATTCCATTAAGAGGCAGAGCCTCCAAAAAAGAAAGTAGTGATGGTCCCACAGCATTCTGCCCTGCTAAGACAGAGTTTATCTCAAATGAGATATTTGTAAAGTACTTAACACGTCTGGCAGATAGTAGGAGTTTAATAAATGTTTGTTCTCTCCCCTCCATCACCCGAAGATCATATCTTCAGAGCATTGTAGGACCCCAGATTTTAGGGATGGAAGGAAGGGAGCTTTGGGGTCATCTTGCCATGGGTTCACAAAGGACCATAGTTTTACTGGAAGAAATCTGAAAGATTATCTAATCCATTGGTTTTCAAAAGGTGATCTGGGGACTCTGTGGAACCCTGAGACCCTTTCAGGGCATCTGAGAGGTCAAAAGTATTTTCACACTTATACTAAGATATTTTCATTTCTAAGATGGTATATATAGATAGGGGATAGATAAGGGAGCACAGTAGATAAAGCACTGGGCCTGGAATCAGGAAGACCTGAGTTCAAATCTGGCCTCAGACACTTATTAGCTATGTGACCCAAGGCAAGTCATTTAACCCAGTTTGCCTCAGTTTCATCATCTGTAAAATAAGTTGGAGAAGAAAATGGCAAACCATCCCAATATCTCTGCCAAGAAAAACCCAAATGAGGTCATGAAAAGTCAGACATGATTAAAAAATGACTGAACAACAATAAAGTATTGAGAGATGTCATTGACATAAACAAAAGTTCTTAGGGAGGGGGTCCTCAATAATTTTCAATACTAGTCCAAAAGTCAAAAAGTTCAAGAACTGCTGATCTAGTCAAATCCCTTTATCCGACATTGTGGAAACTGAGACCCAGAGAAGGAAAGTGATTTGTCCAAGGTCATACAGGCACTAAGAGGCAGAAACTAAATTCACACCGAGGTCCTCTGTCTCAAAATCCAGCCTTGTTTTCATTGCACTAGCCATCTGCAATGTTGTGTTTATTTCTGGGCACCATGTTTTAGGAAGGGTGCTTATAAGTTTGAGAAGAATATCCAAAGAATGGTAACAAATCCCATGTTCATGTTATTTGAGTATAGATTGAAGAGATATAGGACATAGAGAGTAGATTCAAGATGGCAAAAGTGCAGATAATGGGGGTGGGGAAATGAGGAAAGGCCTCATCAGATACAAGGTGGTACCTGAGCTGTGTTTCAAAAGAAATAGGGATTCCACAAATGGAAATGAAGGAGTGCATTCCAGGTAGGGAGCACCACTTGTACCCCATAAGGAAACTGCACATTGATGTGTATATGGGGGTGGAGCAGAGGCTGAGACAGAGAGAAAAGACACAGAGACAGAAACAGAGACAGAGAGACATAGAGACAAAGAGAGACAGAGAGAAGAGGACAGACAGAGAAGAGAGAGAAAGAGAGAAAGAAATAAAGACAGAGGGCAGAAAGAAAGAGAGAGAGAGAGAGAGAGAGAGAGAGAGAGAGAGAACAAGTACATCAATGCAGGAATCTATTTTGTTTCACTAAACATTTCATAACATTTTTGTTTTCCTCGGTTCCTCAGTGATGGGTGAAGAGAGATGGGGAGGTGGCAGGGAGAGAATGCAGCCCTGAAAGTAAATAAAATTGAATGAAAAACAAAGCAATGACAAGGAAACAGGGCACCTAGAGAAAAGAAGACTCAGAAGACACAAGCTAATTGTCTTCAAGTATTTGAAGGTTTTCTGAACAGACATGGAAGAGAGATTAGACTTGTTCTTTTTGGCCCCTGAGAACAGAATTACAAGTGATGGCTGAAAGTTGAGAAGAGATGAACATTAGCTTGATGTCAGGAAAACTTCTTACCAATTAGATCTGTCTGAAAGTGGACAGGGCTCTCTCTGGAGGTCATGGGCTCTTCCTCACTGGAGGGCATAGATTCTCCCTCACTGGAGGATGTGGATTCTTCTTCACTAGAGGTGGGCTTTAAGCAGTGGGTGGCTGACCACTTGCCAGACATGTTGCAGAGGGGATTCTTGGAATTCTACATGGTCTCACAAAGAAGCTGTGATTCCCTTCAGGGAGACACAGGGCTTGACATATGTATCGCTGCTGAATGAATGAGAGTAACTGGACCAAGAAAAGATAATGCAGACAAAATGGAGGTCTTGCCAAAGAAATGCCCTGACTAGTGACCCAAAATGTACTGGGAAAGCCTGTTGACGTGACAAAAAGTTTCATCTGGGTGTCCTCCCCCCTCCACTCTCAACCACAATAACTTAATAGAAGAGAAGCCAGACTCCTATCAGCCCAAGAGGCTTCAGGAAGGATAGGTCTTTGCCGGTGACTAGACATTAGCAAGACAATAGTATTGGAGCACCATTGGAATGTCAAACCTCCCTCGAAATGTGTCTTCCATCTCCCCAAATGAAAACAGTGGCTCTGAACAGCAGCAGCTAATTGATGTAAGAAAGCACTGGGGAGGGCAGACAACATTTGGAATAATTCAACTGGCATAGTCACGGAGAGATATCACTGGGGCTTGGGCTCAGTAGGTGTATCTCAATTACAGAAGGAAAAGCCGGCCACTTATATGCCATTAGCCATCTGAATTAGATTCCATGTTTTCAATAATACAGCTTATTCTCAAATGCTTCCCTTACTAACTTTATCATCTTTATGATCATCCTACTTTCCAAAAAAATAATTGGCAAGGGGAAAAATTAGTAATAAAATCTTGATTTCCCAGCAATGTATGCCTTCCCTTTCCCACCTTTCTTCACTGCAGCATAATTAGAAAGAACATCAGGTCTGCTGAATAGAAGACAGAAACAGGAACCTGAGATTCTTGGGTTTGATTACTTCTGCCAGAGGGGCCAAACACCCAGCTCTGAGACCCCCAAGCCAACACTCCTAAGAGTAGACAGAACCAAATTAAAATGTAATTGGTAAATATTTAATGAAATAAATAAAATACAATAGAACATAGATAGTGTTAATATATGGTTTTCTAAGTCAACATACAGCCATCCTTACATACCCCACTGCTATCTGCATTGATAATATATATATATATATATATATATGTATGTATGTATGAATTGCATCTGTATATACATACATATATACGTAGTTTTGCTTCACTATAGATTTTGTGGTTTTGTTTTGCTTGCTTTCTCAGTGAGGGGAGAGGAAGTAAGGGGGAGTGAGAGGGAGAGAATGTAGACCAGAAAGGGCCATGTAAGAATCAAAAAAAAAAAAGTCTTCCTTGTTGTTTCTCACATACATTATTCTCCCATTTCCATGCCTTTGCAGTCTTTCCTGAAAGGTGTGCAATCACCCCCTTGACCTCTGCTTTTAGGGTAGGTAACATGGTATAATGGAAAGAACCCTGATTATAGAGTCAGAAGACCTAAGTTCAAATCCTGCCTCTGAGGTTTACTAGTCATCTATCCTCCCTGGGCCTCAGTTTCCTCAGCTGTAAAATGGGATGGCTAGATTCAATAACCTTGAAGGTCCCTCCCAGTCCTATATCTAGGATCTTGTCCTCTCTTAGTATTCCTAGTTTCTTTCAAAGATCAGTTCAAAAGCCACGTCCTCCTTTAGGCTTTCCTGATCCTGTGAACTGTTAGGGCCTCCACCCAACTATCTCATATTTACGTCTGTCAACCTGGAATTTTGGTTAAGAGAGGCAAACAAGCTAGGTGACCGATATTTATATTGTTTATTCCCTGAGGTTAACAGAATACATGTAATACATGGGAACCAGAAGATAATTCAGACTCAGAAATGAGCAAGTTGAGGAAGACCTTTTATATTCTTAGAGCAATCAATCCTGACTTAGGATGTCTGTGTCACTCAAAAATTATAGTCGCCATATGTGTTTAGCCATAGCATGAGAAAGGAATTGTCTAAATTGGGTAGGTTGTAAATACAATTAGATAGAAGTGTTAAAGTGTCAACTGAATGGATGAGAGCAACTAGACCAAGAAAAGAAATTATAGACCTAGGATCTCTATGTTTCTTCTGTCATTAACATGTCCATAAAATACCAAGACAAGAAACATCGCATTTTTCAAGGTAGTGCCTTGTCCTTGGTAGTCATAAACAGTAGAATGCTCCTGGTCAGCCTTGTACTTGTTGACAGAGGAGGGACATTTTGAGTTCACTCAGAGAGCAAAGCATGCCTGTTATGACAGAGCACACAAAACATTATGGGAGGTCAGGCTCAGAGAGAGCCAAAATATCTCTCTTGATTGGCCAATCCAGGTTTTAGGCCTTTCTCAGGTCTTGGGGGTTCAAAACAGTTTGTGGAGGGGTCTATACTTCATACATATTTTTTCATGTATTTGCACATATTGTGTCCCACAATAGAATGTATGCTCATTGAAAGCAGGAACTGTTTCATTTTCATCTTTGTAAACCCAGGTGTTGATCTGAATTTCTTGGAGTTCCTTCCCTGGGAATTCTATATTGTTGTTTCTCCTTCATTTCAAAGAGGACCCATGACTTCACAGGGTGATGTCTTTACGTGGTCATGCATTGGATTGAAGTGAGGCAGAGTTGAACAAAGTCCTCAGCCTCACTCTCTCTTCAATCAACAAGGTCCAGTGGCAAGACAAAAGTCTGGATGACTGGTGATGGTCTGGGATGCAGTGGATGACCTTAGTGTCTTCAATGTCTGACCAAGCAGCACCTGCTTCAGTTGTCTTCATGGATGTTGAAACAAATTGTTCCCTGCTTACTCTGCTGGGGGAAGTCTCCGTATGCTTGGGGGTAGATACTCCCAACTCACTGATGTGTCTGAGGTTTGCTGGTTACCCTCCACCTCATTTAGCCCATATGGTGAGATGATTTCCCTGGGTTGTGGCCACTGTGCATTCTTGGATTCACAGATGAGAGTTGGGTGAAACGTGAGCACCAAAGATGGATGAACATCCCTGAAAAGCACTGAGCAAGCCCTCATACCGAGGTGTCAGTTCTTCCTGAACACCTCGTACACCCCTTTTTACAGATGAGAAAACTGAGGCAAACAGGATTAGGTGACTTGACCAAGGTCACACAACTAGCAAGTGTCTAAGAACAGATTTTAATTCAGGTCTTCCTGACACCAGGCCTGGCATTCTATCCACTGTATTATCTATCTGCCTTTATATACCAGTTACACATTGTCCAAAATAAACAAACAACCCAGTGCCTAGAACAGTGCCCAACACAAAGAAGGGAATTAATAAATATTGGTTCATTGATTTAGTATATTTAAAATGGTAATGAAGTCATCTAAGTCAAATATCATCATTTTATAGATGAGGAAAACTGAACTTCAGAGAAGAGAAGGGTCGTGCCCTAGATGAAAACAGGAACTTGGGATTCTGGGGTTTGTTTTCCTCTGCCAGAGGGGTCAAACACCCAGCCCTGATGCACCCAAGGCAACATTCCCAAGGGTCAGAGAACTGGAAGAGACCTCCTAGTCCTATTCCCTTCATTTTATAAGGAGTAAACTGAAGCCCAGGGAGACTGTGACTCATTCAAGGTCACTCAAAAGGATTATTATTTAGACCCATGTCATCTGGGTCCCTCTCTTCTGCCATCATGGCTAAATAAAAGCTGGAATATAATTTAGACATTATCTAGTATAACTCTCTTATTTTGCAGATGGGAAGATGGGGACAGGGGAGTCTTGTGCCCAAGGTCATGTGACCCATAAATTCGTGATAGTGTTAAATGAAAATCTTTCTTTGGGTCTTTGCCCTCAATAATGAAGCAAATTCAGATAGAGAGAAAATTAAAAGGAGTTTATTGTAGCACCCAAGGCAAGACTGTCCCCATAGGTACACTACTCTAAAAAGGGATGGATCATTGTGTCTCAGCTCCTCCCCCATTACTATAATCATAGAAGAATGAGATCAGAGATAAGGAGGATGGAATGAAAGCACATGAAGCCTCTTCCAACAGACTGGTTAAACACACAGGAAAGACAAGCAAGGGGTCGCTAAGACTGACACAAATTTCAATAGTAGAAACCAGAATTAGAACCTAAATCTCTTAAAAACCCTAGCTGTCTCATATTTCTCAGCTGTCCTCCCCAGCCACCTCTTCTAATCCCTCCAAACATGGGTAAGTGAAACTATTCTTAGATTCCTAGTTCAAATCCCAGGTTCATATTCTGGGTATGTCCCTTACAGCCTGACCAGCTTTGTCTTTTAGGAGCAACGATTAGGAATTCCAGAGAAACCAGGATGTCATCCAACATGCAGGGGCTTCTAGAACATTTGATTGCAAGGTGATAACAATACAGCATAAGAGTTGCCCATAGGTCATCCTTTCCATTCCCAACATAGAATCAACCCAACTCTCCAAAGAGTCATCCATTGGGGAGAGGGGGAGAGAGGCTGAAAGGGCCAGAGATTTCACTGATATACAAACAGCTGTGATTTTATGCAAATTTACAAATTTGACTTTATGTAAAGTATTCTGAAAGATCCACATTTAAAAAAAAAATGTTAACTTTCTCTCTCTCTCTCTCTCTCTCTCTCTCTCTCTCTCTCTCTCTCTCTCCCTCTCCCTCTCTCTCTCTCTCTCCCTCTCCCTCTCCCTCTCCCTCTCCTTACCCCTCCCTCCCAACTTCTACCCCTTGGCTTAATGCTCAAAGGACTCAAAAAAAAATTTAAAAAAGAAAACCCTAAAAAAACACAGTCCTTCCAAGTGGAAACAGAAGAATGAACTTGTGAGAGACTGCTACCACTGCCAAAGCTGGACAGAGGCTTGGCTTGAGAGTTGCCACCAAAGCCCAGTTCAGTCCAATTGTCAGTATCCAGGCCAATGTCCGTCTTCCATCCCTCCAAGCTTGGGCACTGCATATCTGTCCCTAGCTCCCATGTGTTTCCCGTACTCTCTGTTCTGTGTCCCTGTGCAGCCCTGAAGTTAGTTCAGGCCAAGTCCCTACCTGGCTGGTCCTGGTCTCTTACATGTTCCTTCCTGCTCCTTCTCTCATTTCTCTGTCCCCAGCCCCCACATGTCCTTGAACCATGTGCTGGCCCCATCCTCCACCATTTTGAGGTCCCCTTCCTGCCTCACCCACGGCAAAATTCCCATATAGAGGTTTTCTAAACCATTCTTTTAGTAAGAACTGTCCATAGTGAACTCCTAGGGAGGAAAAGCCTCCCTCAGCCAATGCAAAAGAATAACTTGGAGCACTGAGAGATTAAGACCCTTGCCAAGGGTCCCACAGCAAATCGAATGGCCTTGCTTCATCCTTCCAGAACTCTCTGCAGCCTTTAACACTGTTGATTCCCTTCTTTTTTCCAGTGATACCACTTTCTCCTCGTTTGCTTCTACCCATCTGACCTCTCCTCCTCCATATCCTTTGCTGGACTCAGGTCATGCCCACTAAACACAGATGCTCCAAAGGTTTTGTCCTAGGCCCTCTTCTCTTCTCCTTCTGTGCCATTTCCCTTGTGATCTTATCTGCTCCTAAGGATTCAGTTATCTTCATAATGATGATCTCCCATCTGTTTATCCAGCCCTCACCTCTCTGCTGCTCTCCAGTCTTCCATCTCCAGCTACCATTTAGGCTTCTCAAGCTCAATGTCCTATAGACACCTTAAATTCAACATGTCCAAAAGTAAACAATCATCTTTGCCTCCAAATCCTCCCCCCCACCCAAACTGCCCTATTATCAAGGGCACCCCATTCTCCCAGTCACCCAGGCTAGCAACCTAAACATCATCCCTGACTTCTCACTGTCTCTCTCCCCATATTCACTCAGTTGCCAAGTCTTGTCAATTCTTCATAAAATTCTCTGCTCTGGTGCGGCCACCACTGTGGCCTAGGCTTCATCACTTCACACCTGGATGGTTGCCATAGCCCACTGGTCAGTCTCTACCTTCACTCTCTCCCCAACTCTATCCCATCCTCCATTCAACTCTCAGATGTCAACCATGTCACCTCCCCCGTTCAACAAATTCCAATGGCTCCCCATTGCATCGAGTGTCAAATATAAAATCCTGTTTGGCTTTTAAACCCCTTCATAACCTGGCCTCCTCTGACCTTCGGAGCCTTCTTAAACTCTATTCCCTTTCCCACTCTGCTATCTTGGAACACTGGCCTCCTAGTTGTCTCTAAACACAACATTCCATCTCCCAAGTCTGAATTTTCACCAGCTCTCTATAGCCTATGTCTGGAATTTCTTCCCACCTTATCTATGCCTCCAGGCTCTCTACAAGAAATCTTTCTCAGTCCTCCCTTAAAGAAAAGTACCTTCCCTTGTTGATTACCACTCATTTATTTTGTATTTACATAATTTTTGAACATGGTTACCCCATTAGATTGGGAGCTCCCTAAGAGCAGACAGACTGGTTTTGCCTTTCTTTTCATCCCTGGTGCTTAGATCAGAACCTAGCACAGAGTGGTAAAGCAGCTAGATGGTGCAGCAAATGGAGCGCTAGGACTGGAGTCAAGAAGACTCATCTCCCTGAGTTCAAATCTGGCCTCAGACACTTCCTAACTACGAAATCCTGGGCAAGTCACTTCACCCTCTCTGCCTCAGTTTCCTCATCTGTAAAATAAGCTGGAGAAGGAAATGGCAAACTGCTCCAGTATCTTGCCAAGAAAATCCCAAATGGGGTTGAGAGGGTCGGACACAGCTGAACAACAACAAAAAACATAGTAATAACTTTAAAATGTTTGTTAATTTGATGGTTAAGATGTGTCCGCCTTGGACTCAGGTTTTGACAACACTGAGGCCAGCTTCACTATACCATGCTCTCTCACCTACACTAAGAACTAATGATGAACAAATGTTTTATATATATATATATATATATATATAT